>CAWLCU010000439.1:2432500-3632500 GCA_963855975.1 Andrena chrysosceles
AGTAAGTAACTATTTAATAAATAGTAAGTAACAATTTAATAAATAGTAAGTAATAATTTAATAAATACTAAGTAACAATTTAATAAACAGTAAGTAACAATTTAATAAATAGTAAGTAACAATTTAATAAATAGTAAGTAACAATTTAATAAATAGTAAGTAACAATTTAATAAATAGTAAGTAACAATTTGATATTGTTTGAGCGTAATTTTTATGGTATAGCTGCTGGTTCAATAACCACGCTCGATTTTAAAAACAACAACAATTTATTGATAAATGACCGTCACTATGGTCGACGAGAGTCAAGTACATTCACGATGTATATGTATATGAGTATGGCCGTTGCTAAGGCCGACAAGGAGCCGAGAACCTTCTCTTTGAATTTTAATTTTGTTCTGTCTTTTCTCCTTCGCGCAACTTCTCACGAGAGCTCGGTTTTCCCCACCACTAACCTCTGGTACGGAGGTCCGTTAAGGGTGGAAACATTCGATTGCCAATCAGTGTCCTTAAGGTGACACGTTGGGCGTTTTCTCGAATTCGGTTTACACCCCACCCACCTTTCCGCATAAACAGAATGAAGTGGGGAGACACCGTACCGAGACCCCGAGACAGGCCCCAGGGCACCGTGGACGAACGCGACCCTCGCGTGCGCGACCTGTCCAGGGGGTTTATGACACGTCAATCGCTATTGAGCATCAGGAGAAACTCCAAGGGTACCCGTCATAGCTGGGATTTGGAGATTTCCCTGTTTATTACACCAGATGTTGAACAGATACCATAAGCGCGCTAATGACTTTCTTAAGCTCAAAAAATAGCGAAGAGGGCACGTCCGCGTCATAAACACCCGTGGCCCTTTTCAATCCTTAACATGCCGCCCACCTTGAACGCATCGCGTTCAACAGACGTCGTAGAATGCTAACATACGTGAGTAAGATTAAGACATCAAAATTTTGAATACATACAGAAACAAATCTTACATAAGAGACACACACAAAAAAATAATTAGACTAAATGAACTTGACATTACACGTCCTAACAAGTGTTAACATAATGTGTATATTAAACTAGCCTAGTAAGTGCCAATGTTCTACACGTGTCCATATCACACACACAATTTGTTCATCGGCTAGACGCCAAGCCTACATGGCTGGCGGGAGTTCTTCAGATCGTCCTTTGGCTTCTGCGTCGTCATCTAATGGCAGGATGCAAATCTTTGTCACTGGTCGTTTCACAGTGCTGTCAGATAGCCTGATGCTGACAACGCGTGTGACATCATCCTTGCCGGGATGAACTTCAACGATCCTCCCCATGTGCCATTTGAGTGGTGGGGTGTTATCGTCTTTGACAACCACCAGTGTCCCTGGACCGAATTTAGCTGGAGCGCTTGTCCGCCATTTAGTCCGCTGGTGGAGCTGATGCAAATACTCCTTCTGCCACCTCGTCCAAAAATGCTGTAACATGTACTGCAGATGCTGGTATCGAATCAACCGAGCTGGTTTAACATCCCGGAGGTCAGGGTCTGGCAAAGACGTCATTAAGCCACCAATAAGGAAATGACTAGGTGTGAGAGGAGTAAGGTCGGACGGATCGTCGGTCAATGGACACAAAGGTCTGGAATTCATGCACGATTCGACCTGCGTTAAAACCGTATACAACTCTTCAAACGTTAAAGTCGTTTGTCCGATCACTCGCCTCAAATGGTATTTTGCCGATTTTACTGCACCTTCCCATAGTCCGCCAAAATTGAGTGCATGAGGAGGTATAAAGTGCCACTGAATACCTTCCGTGCTACAGAAGTCGGAAGTCCGTGATCGGTGTTCATTATCCGACAATAAAATCCCGAGATCCCTCAACTCATTATGCGCTCCCACGAAATTAGTGCCATTATCCGAAAAAATGTGACTACATCGACCTCGGCGTGCTATGAATCGGCGTAGAGAATTGAGGAAAGCTTCGGTAGTAAGGTCAGAAGCTAACTCAAGATGAACCGCCTTAGTCGCAAAGCAAACAAATACACATAAATATGCCTTGATTATCACCCGACAGCGTGATTTCTCCCGTATTGAGAACGGACCTGCATAGTCAACCCCGCAGGTAGAGAACGCCCTGGATGGAGTCACTCGTGACGCCGGCAAGTTTCCCATCATATAAGTTTCAGTCTGTGGTTTGACACGAAAACACCTTATACATTTCCGTAAGAGGTTCCTTACAATGCTCCTGCATGAAAGTGGCCAATACCTTGTACGAAGAGACGCAGTTACCGACTGACACCCCGCATGAAGCAATCGCAAATGTTCGTGCAGAATGATCAACTTCGTAAACAGATGCTTTGATGGTAGAATTATCGGATGTCTTTCATCATACGATATTCTCGCGTTCGCTAATCTACCGCCTAGCCTAATAATACCGTTTGTGTCAAGAAACGGGTTCAATGTCCGTAATTTACTTAACTTCGGTATAGTTCCTACCTTTCGTAACTCATGCAATTCCACAGGAAACGCGTCTTGTTGAGTGAGTTTTAGTAATCTGATCCGTGCGTTTTCTAACTCCTGAACCGTTAGAAGTTTATCTCGCAGCATTTCACCCCCTTTCTTCAAACTCGTAGAGGTAGACCGCTTTGTCACACGTGCATTACAAACGAAACGCAGACAATATGCTGTAACTCGTATCAATCGCGTATACGACGAGTATTTGTCGAACAATTCGCACCCGTTGCTGACAGCCCCGGCCAGCACACATGGCTCCTTGCACTCTGGAGCGTCTTCACACGACTCAACTGGAGTGGGCCAGCAGCCAGCATCTTTGGATAACCAAGATGGACCGTGCCACCACAATCCAGTGCCCTGCAATGCCGTTGGTTGAATACCCCGAGATATGATATCGGCCGGATTCTCTTCCGACTTAATATGACACCAGTCCACGGTAGTTAGTCGTTGAATTTCTGTCGTCCGATTCGCGACAAACGTTTTCCATCTGTCTGACGGAGCCTTAATCCACGCGAGAACAATAGTCGAATCGCACCAATAATATTCCCGCATTGATGCGATATCTAATGCGGTCCTTACCGTACTAACTAATTGTGCCAATAACAATGCTCCACATAACTCCAACCGCGGTAGTGTAATTACCTTGAGCGGAGCTACCCGACTCTTCGCGCATAACAAACGAACAGTCCCTTGACCCCTTTTATCCACGGATCTCAGGTAAACGCACGCCCCATATGCCTTCTCGGAGGCATCACAAAATCCATGAAGCTCGACCGTGTCTGTCACCCCGATCATTGCGCGCCTCGGAATACTTATGTCATTGAGTGCCGCTAATTGGCGTTGAAACCCTTCCCATTCCGTGTGCACATTTTGCGGTAGAGATTCATCCCACGACACTCTAAGCTGCCACAACCTTTGCAAAATTATTTTTGCCCGAATTGTCGCTGGACCTACCAAACCGAGAGGATCAAAAATCTTTGATATTTCCGACAAGATGCTACGCTTGGTAATGCGTTGCGGAGACGAAGTCGTAACCGAATACCGTAATAAATCGTCTTGCACTACCCACAAAAGACCCAAAGTTTTTGGATCCTTATCGGCCTTAATCTCCACACGTCGTGGACGTTCGTCGTGTTCATCTACAATATGCGGATCATTAGACGCCCATTTTCGCAACGCGAACCCCGCGGTACTCAAAATCTGCGAAATTTGTTGCCGTAATGTCCTAACTTCGTCAATTGTATTTGCGCCCGTCAACAAGTCGTCAACATAAAAATCCTTCATTATTGCTCGACTTGCCGCTGGAAAGGTCACAGCATTATCCTCGCCTAACTGTGTAAGAACCTTTGTTGCTAAAAATGGCGCGGAAGCTGTCCCGTATGTGACTGTGTTAAGTTCGTACGTTTGAACTGGAAAACTATCGTCGGATCGCCATAGGATTCTTTGATAACACCGTTCGTCTGGGGCAATAAGTATCTGTCGATACATTTTTTCCACGTCTGCCGACAGAACGTACTTATGCCTTCGGAAACGTAACGCAATAGCCAACAACGTATCCTGTACCGTCGGCCCTATTTTTTGTACTTCGTTTATCGATAACCCCGTTGTGGTCTTCGCCGAACCATCGAAAACAACGCGAAGTTTAGTCGTAGTGCTGGTTTGTTTAAACACCGCATGATGTGGAAGATAATATCCCGACGTAATTTCCCGACTACATGCAATGCGTGTCATATGTCCTAACTCTTCGTACTCTTGCATGAATGCGACGTATTCCCTTCTTAATGTGACATCTTTACTAAGTTTACGTTCCATTGAATGCAACCGTTTCTCCGCCATCTTACGCGAATCTCCAAGCGTTCTAACCTCTGGTTTAAACGGAATCTTAACAACAAATCGTCCACTCGCGTCTCGCGTAGTCGTGTCCCGAAAATATTGTTCGCACTCGCTATTCGCAGTGTTATCGTGGCACGTAGCCACTTCTTCCATGGTCCAGAACCTCTGCAATTGAGCTTGTAGATCCTCGTTTGTAATCATATGACTTCAATTCTCGGCCGTTCGTATCGCGGACACAGACACATACCTCCCGCCACTATCCAGCCTAACTGCGTTTTTTGGACTACCGGATAATTTAATCCGAGATCCTGTTGGCCCACGCATAATAATTTCCAGAACAAGCCTCCACCGATCAATACGTAAATTTTTCCCGTTTCATAAAAGTGCGGATCTGCTAACTTCAAATTTGACGGGATAGGTATTGCATCTCGTTTTAATGAAACGTTAGGGAGGTCGTCTGTTATTTTCGGAAGTATTAAACAACGCATGGATGTTGCAAAAGAAGTGAACCGTGAGTGCAATTTAGTTTGAGTCCAATTATCAATAATACATAATTGGCGTGCTACTCCCGAAAACGTTCCAGTAAATGGATGACAAGGAAGCCCTAATTTTGTGGATAATTCCTCTGTCAGGAAATGGGATTGTGAACCCGGATCTAAAAGTGCTCTACACTTATGTTTCCTACCCTGACTATCCTCCAAATCGACGACCGCGGTCGCTAATAGCACGTATAACCCGTCAGAGAAAAAATGCGTGCCTGCCAAGGAAACGCGAGCCGTAGGTACCGCGGGCGTTGTAGCCGTTTCTACATTTTGCTCGCGGGTCACAACGTCGGGTTCGCGGGGCAATGCAGGAGCTTCGAAATGTAACGTCGTGTGGTGCTTTTTGCCACATTTCCTACACGACCCGCGCGTACACAACTTATTTCGATGCCCCGGTTGCAGGCAATTAAAACAGAGGTTCATTTGTCGAACCTTACTATTACGTTCTACGGGTGTCAGTCTCTGGAATTGGCCACACCCATGCAGTGCATGTGCCTCAGTGCACAAAGGACATTTCTCAAACGTTCTCGCCACATAGGATGCAATACTTGCCAGACGCTCACGCTTAGCATCCGGAACTGACTTGGACGACGATTTCGATGACGCTTGCGGTGCAACTGGTTTATCGACGGCAGATCGTTGTAGATACTTGCATTGATATTCTAAGAACTCTGCCATTTGGTTCCACGTTAGCCTATCAGCAATCTTCATTACCCGCTTATCCCACTCACGTTTAGTGACAGAATCAAATTTTGTTGAAATGAGATGAACAATCACAGAATCCCACGAATCGACGGGTTCATTTAATGACCTTAAAGCTTGCAAATGATTGTTGTAATCATCATGGAGCTGTCTTAGACCTGAATATGACACCTTTGTCAACACCTGAACATCAAACAATGCCTTGACGTGATGCAAAATCAATGCTTGCGAATCATCGTACCGTGCTCTTAAGGCTGCCCATGCCCGTTCATAATTTGCCTCCGAAACACCCAAAGTTTGGATGGTTCGTGCAGCCTCACCCTTTAACACAGAATCTAAATAATGGAATTTCTGGATGCCCGACAGCCTATCACTCGTATTGATAACCGACTCAAACGTATCCCGAAATCGAATCCAGTCACCACACGCGCCATCGAACGCCGGTAGCTCTAGCTTAGGAAGTGGCACAGTAACCTGGTGGTCCACCATACCGTATGAAAAAACATCTGACGTCGGTGTACGCGATGTACTTGGTACTGGACGTGATGCCTGTTCAATGCGTTCTTTAGCAGCCGAGATATATTTATAGAACAGATTTTCGAATGCTTCACGTTCAGCAGCATGCGTTACTTCTGAATCGGTGCCACTTACATTAATTTCGATTTGAGATTGAATTCCGTCGAATTTATCGAACAACAATGAAAGTTTCCCCGTTCGTTCGTGGAGTTCTCGCACGGGTGCAGAACTGTCCAACGAATCAAAATACGTTTTGAAACGAGTGAGTCCGGCTTTAACCTGACCGCGCTCCATTACCAACCTTTTCAACACTGCTTCTATATCGAACGCGCAAGATAGTTACAGTTCAAATCGTGCAAGAACAAAAAACCTTATGGAAATTAAGGATACTTAAGGAATTGGTGCGTTGATCTGCTGCCTCCAGTGCCCCAGTCTTCGGAATAGAGGTGCAGGTACGAAATCTCGTGCAGGATGTTGACACAGCCACCTTCGCAATGAAAGTCCAGAAGACGCCAACAAAATCGGTTGTCCAGAAGACACCAGCAAAAACTGCTCCTGGTGTCCCAATGGCGATGCCCGTTGTCAGCAGAACCAAGTTGCAGGGTGCTGACCGGCGAGTCCGTGGTACTGATCAAGATTGTCGATCACACACGAATGCACTCAAGTCTGTGGATGCACGTGTCTCAACTTCTCACAAAGTTCGAAATGTCACTTGAATACCGGTACACTTAACACGAGTAATCCGGCTCGAAGGACCAATGTCTGAGCGTAATTTTTATGGTATAGCTGCTGGTTCAATAACCACGCTCGATTTTAAAAACAACAACAATTTATTGATAAATGACCGTCACTATGGTCGACGAGAGTCAAGTACATTCACGATGTATATGTATATGAGTATGGCCGTTGCTAAGGCCGACAAGGAGCCGAGAACCTTCTCTTTGAATTTTAATTTTGTTCTGTTTTTTCTCCTTCGCGCAACTTCTAACGAGAGCTCGGTTTTCCCCACCACTAACCTCTGGTACGGAGGTCCGTTAAGGGTGGAAACATTCGATTGCCAATCAGTGTCCTTAAGGTGACACGTTGGGCGTTTTCTCGAATTCGGTTTACACCCCGCCCACCTTTCCGCATAAACAGAATGAAGTGGGGAGACACCGTACCGAGACCCCGAGACAGGCCCCAGGGCACCGTGGACGAACGCGACCCTCGCGTGCGCGACCTGTCCAGGGGGTTTATGACACGTCAATCGCTATTGAGCATCAGGAGAAACTCCAAGGGTACCCGTCATAGTTGGGATTTGGAGATTTCCCTGTTTATTACACCAGATGTTGAACAGATACCATAAGCGCGCTAATGACTTTCTTAAGCTCAAAAAATAGCGAAGAGGGCACGTCCGCGTCATAAACACCCGTGGCCCTTTTCAATCCTTAACAGATATATAGTAAGTAACGATTTGATAAATAGAAGGTAACAATTTGATAAATAGTAAGTAACAATTTTATAAATAGTAAGTAACAATTTGATAAATAGTATGTAACAATTTGATAAATAGTAAGTAACCATTTGATAAATAGTAAGTAACCATTTGATAAATAGTAAGTAAACATTTGATAAATAGTAAGTAACAATTTGATAAATAGTAAGTAACAATTTGATAAATAGTAAGTAACAATTTGATAAATAGTAAGTAACAATTTGATAAGTAGTAAGTAACAATTTAATAAAAAGTAAGTAACAATTTAATAAATAGTAAGTAACAATTTAATAAATAGTAAGTAACAATTTAATAAATAGTAAGTAACAATTTAATAAATAGTAAGTAACAATTTAATAAATAGTGAGTAACAATTTAATAAATAGTAAGTAACAATTTTATAAATAGTATGAAACAATTTAATAAATAGTATGTAACAATTTAATAAATAGTAAGTAACAATTTAATAAATAGTAAGTAACAATTTAATAAATAGTAAGTAACAATTTAATAAATAGTAAGTAACAATTTAATAAATAGTAAGTAACAATTTAATAAATAGTAAGTAACAATTTAATAAATTGTAAGTAACAATTTAATAAATAGTATGTAACAATTTAATAAATAGTAAGTAACAATTTAATACATATTAAGTAACAATTTAATAAATAGTATGTAACAATTTAATAAATAGTAAGTAACAATTTAATAAATAGATAGTAACAATTTAATTAATAGTAAGTAACAACTTAATAAATAGTAAGTAACAATTTAATAAATAGTAAGTAACAATTTGATAAATAGTAAGTAACAATTTGATAAATAGTAAGTATCCATTTGATAAATAGTAAGTAACCATTTGATAAATAGTAAGTAACCATTTGATAAATAGTAAGTAACCATTTGATAAATAGTAAGTAACAATTTGATAAATAGTAAGTAACAACTTGATAAATAGTAAGTATCAATTTGATAAATAGTAAGTAACAATTTAATAAATAGTAAGTAACAATTTAATAAATAGTAAGTAACAATTTAAAAAATAGTAACAATTTAATAAATAGTAAGTAACAATTTAATAAATAGTAAGTAACAATTTAATAAATAGTAAGTAACAATTTTATAAATAGTAAGTAACAATTTAATAAATAGTAAGTAACAATTTAATAAATAGATAGTAACAATTTAATTAATAGTAAGTACCAACTTAATAAATAGTAAGTAACAATTTAATAAATAGTAAGAAACATTTTAATAAATAGTAAGTAACAATTTGATAAATAGTAAGTAACGATTTGATAAATAGAAAGTAACAATTTGATAAATAGTAGGTAACAATTTAATAAACAGTAACAATTTAGTAAATAGTATGTAAAAATTTAATAAATAGTTTGTAACAATTTAATAAATAGTAAGTGTCAATTTAATAAATAATAAGTAACAGTTTAATAAATAGTAAGTAACAATTTAATAAATAGTAAGTAACAATTTAATAAATAGTAAGTAACAATTTAATAAATAGTAAGTAACAATTTAATAAATAGTAAGTAACAATTTAATAAATAGTATGTAACAATTTAATAAATAGTAAGTAACAATTTAATACATAGTATAAGTAACAATTTAATAAATAGTAAGTAACAATTTAAAAAATAGTAACAATTTAATAAATAGTAAGTAACAATTTAATAAATAGTAAGTAACAATTAAATAAATAGTAAGTAACAATTTAATAAATAGTAAGTAACAATTTGATAAATAGTAAGTAACAATTTGATAAATAGTAAGTAACAATTTGATAAATAGTAAGTAACAATTTGATAAATAGTAAGTACCCATTTGATAAATAGTAAGTAACCATTTGATAAATAGTAAGTAACCATTTGATAAATAGTAAGTAACATTTTAATAAATAGTAAGTAACAATTTAATTAATAGTATGTAACAATTTAATAAATAGTAAGTAACAATTTGATAAATAGTAAGTAACAATTTGATAAATAGTAAGTAACAATTTGATAAAAAGTAAGTAAACATTTGATAAATAGTAAGTAACCATTTGATAAATAGTAAGTAACAATTTAATAAATAGTAAGTAACAATTTAATACATAGATAGTAACAATTTAATTAATAGTAAGTAACAACTTAATAAATAGTAAGTAACAATTTAATAAATAGTAAGAAACATTTTAATAAATAGTAAGTAACAATTTGATAAATAGTAAGTAACGATTTGATAAATAGAAAGTAACAATTTGATAAATAGTAAGTAACAATTTGATAAATAGTAAGTAACCATTTGATAAATAGTAAGTAACCATTTGATAAATAGTAAGTAACAATTTAATAAACAGTAACAATTTAATAAAGAGTAAGTAACAATTTAAGAAATAGTAAGTAACAATTTAATAAATAGTTTGTAACAATTTAATAAATAGTAAGTGTCAATTTAATAAATAATAAGTAACAATTTAATAAATAGTAAGTAACAATTTAATAAATAGTAAGTAACAATTTAATAAATTGTAAGTAACAATTTAATAAATAGTAAGTAACAATTTAATAAATAGTGTGTAACAATTTAATAAATAGTAAGTAACAATTTAATACATAGTAAGTAACAATTTAATAAATAGTAAGTAACAATTTAATAAATAGTAAGAAACAATTTGATAAATAGTAAGTAACAATATGATAAATAGTAAGTAACAATTTGATAAATAGTAAGTGACAATTTGATAAATAGCAAGTAACCATTTGATAAATAGTAAGTAACCATTTGATAAATAGTAAGTAAGCATTTGATAAATAGTAAGTAACAATTTAATAAATAGTAAGTAACAATTTAATAAATAGTATGTAACAATTTAATAAATAGTAAGTAACAATTTGATAAATAGTAAGTAACAATTTGATAAATAGTAAGTAACAATTTGATAAATAGTAAGTAACCATTTGATAAATAGTAAGTAACCATTTGATAAATAGTAAGTATCAATTTAATAAATAGTAAGTAACAATTTAATAAATAGATAGTAACAATTTAATTAATAGTTAGTAACAACTTAATAAATAGTAAGTAACAATTTAATAAATAGTAAGAAACATTTTAATAAATAGTAAGTAACAATTTGATAAATTGTAAGTAACGATTTGATAAATAGAAAGTAACAATTTGATAAATAGTAACTAACAATTTAATAAACAGTAACAATTTAATAAAGAGTAAGTAACAATTTAATAAATAGTAAGTAATAATTTAATAAATAGTAAGTAACAATTTAATAAATAGTAAGTAACAATTTAATAAATAGTAAGTAACAATTTGATAAATAGTAAGTAACAATTTGATAAATTGTAAGTAACAATTTAATAAATAGTATGTAACAATTTAATAAATAGTAAGTAACAATTTGATAAATAGTAAGTAACAATTTGATAAATAGTAAGTAACAATTTGATAAAAAGTAAGTAAACATTTGATAAATAGTAAGTAACCATTTGATAAATAGTAAGTAACAATTTAATAAATAGTAAGTAACAATTTAATACATAGATAGTAACAATTTAATTAATAGTAAGTAACAACTTAATAAATAGTAAGTAACAATTTAATAAATAGTAAGAAACATTTTAATAAATAGTAAGTAACAATTTGATAAATAGTAAGTAACGATTTGATAAATAGAAAGTAACAATTTGATAAATAGTAAGTAACAATTTGATAAATAGTAAGTAACCATTTGATAAATAGTAAGTAACCATTTGATAAATAGTAAGTAACAATTTAATAAACAGTAACAATTTAATAAAGAGTAAGTAACAATTTAAGAAATAGTAAGTAACAATTTAATAAATAGTTTGTAACAATTTAATAAATAGTAAGTGTCAATTTAATAAATAATAAGTAACAATTTAATAAATAGTAAGTAACAATTTAATAAATAGTAAGTAACAATTTAATAAATTGTAAGTAACAATTTAATAAATAGTAAGTAACAATTTAATAAATAGTGTGTAACAATTTAATAAATAGTAAGTAACAATTTAATACATAGTAAGTAACAATTTAATAAATAGTAAGTAACAATTTAATAAATAGTAAGAAACAATTTGATAAATAGTAAGTAACAATATGATAAATAGTAAGTAACAATTTGATAAATAGTAAGTGACAATTTGATAAATAGCAAGTAACCATTTGATAAATAGTAAGTAACCATTTGATAAATAGTAAGTAAGCATTTGATAAATAGTAAGTAACAATTTAATAAATAGTAAGTAACAATTTAATAAATAGTATGTAACAATTTAATAAATAGTAAGTAACAATTTGATAAATAGTAAGTAACAATTTGATAAATAGTAAGTAACAATTTGATAAATAGTAAGTAACCATTTGATAAATAGTAAGTAACCATTTGATAAATAGTAAGTATCAATTTAATAAATAGTAAGTAACAATTTAATAAATAGATAGTAACAATTTAATTAATAGTTAGTAACAACTTAATAAATAGTAAGTAACAATTTAATAAATAGTAAGAAACATTTTAATAAATAGTAAGTAACAATTTGATAAATTGTAAGTAACGATTTGATAAATAGAAAGTAACAATTTGATAAATAGTAACTAACAATTTAATAAACAGTAACAATTTAATAAAGAGTAAGTAACAATTTAATAAATAGTAAGTAATAATTTAATAAATAGTAAGTAACAATTTAATAAATAGTAAGTAACAATTTAATAAATAGTAAGTAACAATTTGATAAATAGTAAGTAACAATTTGATAAATTGTAAGTAACAATTTAATAAATAGTATGTAACAATTTAATAAATAGTAAGTAACAATTTAATACATAGTAGGTAATAATTTAATAAATAGTAAGTAACAATTTAGTAAATAGTAAGTAACAATTTAATAAATAGTAAGTAACAATTTAATACATAGTAAGTAACAATTTAATAAATAGTAAGTAACAATTTAATAAATAGTAAGAAACAATTTGATAAATAGTAAGTAACAATTTGATAAATAGTAACTAACAATTTGATAAATAGTAAGTAACAATTTGATAAATAGTAAGTAACCATTTGATAAATAGTAAGTAACCATTTGATAAATAGTAAGTAACCATTTGATAAAGAGTTAGTAACAATTTAATAAATAGTAAGTAACAATTTAATAAATAGTAAGTAACAATTTGATAAATAGTAAGTAACAATTTGATAAATAGTAAGTAACAATTTGATAAATAGTAAGTAACAATTTGATAAATAGTAAGTACCCATTTGATAAATAGTAAGTAACCATTTGATAAATAGTAAGTAACCATTTGATAAATAGTAAGTAACATTTTAATAAATAGTAAGTAACAATTTAATTAATAGTATGTAACAATTTAATAAATAGTAAGTAACAATTTGATAAATAGTAAGTAACAATTTGATAAATAGTAAGTAACAATTTGATAAAAAGTAAGTAAACATTTGATAAATAGTAAGTAACCATTTGATAAATAGTAAGTAACAATTTAATAAATAGTAAGTAACAATTTAATACATAGATAGTAACAATTTAATTAATAGTAAGTAACAACTTAATAAATAGTAAGTAACAATTTAATAAATAGTAAGAAACATTTTAATAAATAGTAAGTAACAATTTGATAAATAGTAAGTAACGATTTGATAAATAGAAAGTAACAATTTGATAAATAGTAAGTAACAATTTGATAAATAGTAAGTAACCATTTGATAAATAGTAAGTAACCATTTGATAAATAGTAAGTAACAATTTAATAAACAGTAACAATTTAATAAAGAGTAAGTAACAATTTAAGAAATAGTAAGTAACAATTTAATAAATAGTTTGTAACAATTTAATAAATAGTAAGTGTCAATTTAATAAATAATAAGTAACAATTTAATAAATAGTAAGTAACAATTTAATAAATAGTAAGTAACAATTTAATAAATTGTAAGTAACAATTTAATAAATAGTAAGTAACAATTTAATAAATAGTGTGTAACAATTTAATAAATAGTAAGTAACAATTTAATACATAGTAAGTAACAATTTAATAAATAGTAAGTAACAATTTAATAAATAGTAAGAAACAATTTGATAAATAGTAAGTAACAATATGATAAATAGTAAGTAACAATTTGATAAATAGTAAGTGACAATTTGATAAATAGCAAGTAACCATTTGATAAATAGTAAGTAACCATTTGATAAATAGTAAGTAAGCATTTGATAAATAGTAAGTAACAATTTAATAAATAGTAAGTAACAATTTAATAAATAGTATGTAACAATTTAATAAATAGTAAGTAACAATTTGATAAATAGTAAGTAACAATTTGATAAATAGTAAGTAACAATTTGATAAATAGTAAGTAACCATTTGATAAATAGTAAGTAACCATTTGATAAATAGTAAGTATCAATTTAATAAATAGTAAGTAACAATTTAATAAATAGATAGTAACAATTTAATTAATAGTTAGTAACAACTTAATAAATAGTAAGTAACAATTTAATAAATAGTAAGAAACATTTTAATAAATAGTAAGTAACAATTTGATAAATTGTAAGTAACGATTTGATAAATAGAAAGTAACAATTTGATAAATAGTAACTAACAATTTAATAAACAGTAACAATTTAATAAAGAGTAAGTAACAATTTAATAAATAGTAAGTAATAATTTAATAAATAGTAAGTAACAATTTAATAAATAGTAAGTAACAATTTAATAAATAGTAAGTAACAATTTGATAAATAGTAAGTAACAATTTGATAAATTGTAAGTAACAATTTAATAAATAGTATGTAACAATTTAATAAATAGTAAGTAACAATTTAATACATAGTAGGTAATAATTTAATAAATAGTAAGTAACAATTTAGTAAATAGTAAGTAACAATTTAATAAATAGGAAGTAACAATTTAATACATAGTAAGTAACAATTTAATAAATAGTAAGTAACAATTTAATAAATAGTAAGAAACAATTTGATAAATAGTAAGTAACAATTTGATAAATAGTAACTAACAATTTGATAAATAGTAAGTAACAATTTGATAAATAGTAAGTAACCATTTGATAAATAGTAAGTAACCATTTGATAAATAGTAAGTAACCATTTGATAAAGAGTTAGTAACAATTTAATAAATAGTAAGTAACAATTTAATAAATAGTATGTAACAATTTAATAAATAGTAAGTAACAATTTGATAAATAGTAAGTAACAATTTGATAAATAGTAAGTAACAATTTGATAAATAGTAAGTAACCATTTGTTAAATAGTAAGTAACCATTTGATAAATAGTAAGTAACCATTTGATAAATAGTAAGTAACCATTTGATAAATAGTAAGTAACAATTTAATAAATAGTAAGTAACAATTTAATTAATAGTATGTAACAATTTAATAAATAGTAAGTAACAATTTGATAAATAGTAAGTAACAATTTGATAAATAGTAAGTAACAATTTGATAAATAGTAAGTAACCATTTGATAAATAGTAACTAACAATTTGATAAATAGTAAGTAACAATTTGATAAATAGTAAGTAACAATTTAATAAATAGATAGTAACAATTTAATTAATAGTAAGTAACAACTTAATAAATAGTAAGTAACAATTTAATAAATAGTAAGAAACATTTTAATAAATAGTAAGTAACAATTTGATAAATAGTAAGTAACGATTTGATAAATAGAAAGTAACAATTTGATAAATAGTAAGTAACAATTTAATAAATAGTAAGTAACAATTTGATAAATAGTAAGTAACAATTTGATAAATAGTAAGTAACAATTTGATAAATAGTAAGTAACCATTTGATAAATAGTAAGTAACCATTTGATAAATACTAAGTAACAATTTAATAAATAGTAAGTAACAATTTAATAAATAGTAAGTAACAATTTAATAAATAGTAAGTAACAATTTGATAAATTGTAAGTAACGATTTGATAAATAGAAAGTAACAATTTGATAAATAGTAACTAACAATTTAATAAACAGTAACAATTTAATAAAGAGTAAGTAACAATTTAATAAATAGTAAGTAATAATTTAATAAATAGTAAGTAACAATTTAATAAATAGTAAGTAACAATTTAATAAATAGTAAGTAACAATTTGATAAATAGTAAGTAACAATTTGATAAATTGTAAGTAACAATTTAATAAATAGTATGTAACAATTTAATAAATAGTAAGTAACAATTTAATACATAGTAGGTAATAATTTAATAAATAGTAAGTAACAATTTAGTAAATAGTAAGTAACAATTTAATAAATAGTAAGTAACAATTTAATACATAGTAAGTAACAATTTAATAAATAGTAAGTAACAATTTAATAAATAGTAAGTAACAATTTAATAAATAGTAAGTAACAATTTAATAAATAGTAAGTAACAATTTGATAAATAGTAAGTAACAATTTGATAAATAGTAAGTAACAATTTGATAAATAGTAAGTAACAATTTGATAAATAGTAAGTAACCATTTGATAAATATTAAGTAACCATTTGATAAATAGTAAGTAACCATTTGATAAATAGTAAGTAACTATTTAACAAATAGTAAGTAACAATTTAATTAATAGTATGCAACAATTTAATAAATAGTAAGTAACAATTTGATAAATAGTAAGTAACAATTTGATAAATAGTAAGTAACAATTTGATAAATAGTAAGTAACCATTTGATAAATAGTAACTAACAATTTGATAAATAGTAAGTAACAATTTGATAAATAGTAAGTAACAATTTAATAAATAGATAGTAACAATTTAATTAATAGTAAGTAACAACTTAATAAATAGTAAGTAACAATTTAATAAATAGTAAGAAACATTTTAATAAATAGTAAGTAACAATTTGATAAATAGTAAGTAACGATTTGATAAATAGAAAGTAACAATTTGATAAATAGTAAGTAACAATTTAATAAATAGTAAGTAACAATTTGATAAATAGTAACTAACAATTTGATAAATAGTAAGTAACAATTTGATAAATAGTAAGTAACCATTTGATAAATAGTAAGTAACCATTTGATAAATAGTAAGTAACCATTTGATAAAGAGTTAGTAACAATTTAATAAATAGTATGTAACAATTTAATAAATAGTAAGTAACAATTTGATAAATAGTAAGTAACAATTTGATAAATAGTAAGTAACAATTTGATAAAAAGTAAGTAAACATTTGATAAATAGTAAGTAACCATTTGATAAATAGTAAGTAACCATTTGATAAAGAGTTAGTAACAATTTAATAAATAGTAAGTAACAATTTAATAAATAGTATGTAACAATTTAATAAATAGTAAGTAACAATTTGATAAATAGTAAGTAACAATTTGATAAATAGTAAGTAACAATTTGATAAATAGTAAGTAACCATTTGTTAAATAGTAAGTAACCATTTGATAAATAGTAAGTAACCATTTGATAAATAGTAAGTAACCATTTGATAAATAGTAAGTAACAATTTAATAAATAGTAAGTAACAATTTAATTAATAGTATGTAACAATTTAATAAATAGTAAGTAACAATTTGATAAATAGTAAGTAACAATTTGATAAATAGTAAGTAACAATTTGATAAATAGTAAGTAACCATTTGATAAATAGTAACTAACAATTTGATAAATAGTAAGTAACAATTTGATAAATAGTAAGTAACAATTTAATAAATAGATAGTAACAATTTAATTAATAGTAAGTAACAACTTAATAAATAGTAAGTAACAATTTAATAAATAGTAAGAAACATTTTAATAAATAGTAAGTAACAATTTGATAAATAGTAAGTAACGATTTGATAAATAGAAAGTAACAATTTGATAAATAGTAAGTAACAATTTAATAAATAGTAAGTAACAATTTGATAAATAGTAAGTAACAATTTGATAAATAGTAAGTAACAATTTGATAAATAGTAAGTAACCATTTGATAAATAGTAAGTAACCATTTGATAAATACTAAGTAACAATTTAATAAATAGTAAGTAACAATTTAATAAATAGTAAGTAACAATTTAATAAATAGTAAGTAACAATTTGATAAATTGTAAGTAACGATTTGATAAATAGAAAGTAACAATTTGATAAATAGTAACTAACAATTTAATAAACAGTAACAATTTAATAAAGAGTAAGTAACAATTTAATAAATAGTAAGTAATAATTTAATAAATAGTAAGTAACAATTTAATAAATAGTAAGTAACAATTTAATAAATAGTAAGTAACAATTTGATAAATAGAAAGTAACAATTTGATAAATTGTAAGTAACAATTTAATAAATAGTATGTAACAATTTAATAAATAGTAAGTAACAATTTAATACATAGTAGGTAATAATTTAATAAATAGTAAGTAACAATTTAGTAAATAGTAAGTAACAATTTAATAAATAGTAAGTAACAATTTAATACATAGTAAGTAACAATTTAATAAATAGTAAGTAACAATTTAATAAATAGTAAGTAACAATTTAATAAATAGTAAGTAACAATTTAATAAATAGTAAGTAACAATTTGATAAATAGTAAGTAACAATTTGATAAATAGTAAGTAACAATTTGATAAATAGTAAGTAACAATTTGATAAATAGTAAGTAACCATTTGATAAATATTAAGTAACCATTTGATAAATAGTAAGTAACCATTTGATAAATAGTAAGTAACTATTTAACAAATAGTAAGTAACAATTTAATTAATAGTATGCAACAATTTAATAAATAGTAAGTAACAATTTGATAAATAGTAAGTAACAATTTGATAAATAGTAAGTAACAATTTGATAAATAGTAAGTAACCATTTGATAAATAGTAACTAACAATTTGATAAATAGTAAGTAACAATTTGATAAATAGTAAGTAACAATTTAATAAATAGATAGTAACAATTTAATTAATAGTAAGTAACAACTTAATAAATAGTAAGTAACAATTTAATAAATAGTAAGAAACATTTTAATAAATAGTAAGTAACAATTTGATAAATAGTAAGTAACGATTTGATAAATAGAAAGTAACAATTTGATAAATAGTAAGTAACAATTTAATAAATAGTAAGTAACAATTTGATAAATAGTAACTAACAATTTGATAAATAGTAAGTAACAATTTGATAAATAGTAAGTAACCATTTGATAAATAGTAAGTAACCATTTGATAAATAGTAAGTAACCATTTGATAAAGAGTTAGTAACAATTTAATAAATAGTAAGTAACAATTTAATAAATAGTATGTAACAATTTAATAAATAGTAAGTAACAATTTGATAAATAGTAAGTAACAATTTGATAAATAGTAAGTAACAATTTGATAAATAGTAAGTAACCATTTGTTAAATAGTAAGTAACCATTTGATAAATAGTAAGTAACCATTTGATAAATAGTAAGTAACCATTTGATAAATAGTAAGTAACAATTTAATAAATAGTAAGTAACAATTTAATTAATAGTATGTAACAATTTAATAAATAGTAAGTAACAATTTGATAAATAGTAAGTAACAATTTGATAAATAGTAAGTAACAATTTGATAAATAGTAAGTAACCATTTGATAAATAGTAACTAACAATTTGATAAATAGTAAGTAACAATTTGATAAATAGTAAGTAACAATTTAATAAATAGATAGTAACAATTTAATTAATAGTAAGTAACAACTTAATAAATAGTAAGTAACAATTTAATAAATAGTAAGAAACATTTTAATAAATAGTAAGTAACAATTTGATAAATAGTAAGTAACGATTTGATAAATAGAAAGTAACAATTTGATAAATAGTAAGTAACAATTTAATAAATAGTAAGTAACAATTTGATAAATAGTAAGTAACAATTTGATAAATAGTAAGTAACAATTTGATAAATAGTAAGTAACCATTTGATAAATAGTAAGTAACCATTTGATAAATACTAAGTAACAATTTAATAAATAGTAAGTAACAATTTAATAAATAGTAAGTAACAATTTAATAAATAGTAAGTAACAATTTGATAAATTGTAAGTAACGATTTGATAAATAGAAAGTAACAATTTGATAAATAGTAACTAACAATTTAATAAACAGTAACAATTTAATAAAGAGTAAGTAACAATTTAATAAATAGTAAGTAATAATTTAATAAATAGTAAGTAACAATTTAATAAATAGTAAGTAACAATTTAATAAATAGTAAGTAACAATTTGATAAATAGTAAGTAACAATTTGATAAATTGTAAGTAACAATTTAATAAATAGTATGTAACAATTTAATAAATAGTAAGTAACAATTTAATACATAGTAGGTAATAATTTAATAAATAGTAAGTAACAATTTAGTAAATAGTAAGTAACAATTTAATAAATAGTAAGTAACAATTTAATACATAGTAAGTAACAATTTAATAAATAGTAAGTAACAATTTAATAAATAGTAAGTAACAATTTAATAAATAGTAAGTAACAATTTAATAAATAGTAAGTAACAATTTGATAAATAGTAAGTAACAATTTGATAAATAGTAAGTAACAATTTGATAAATAGTAAGTAACAATTTGATAAATAGTAAGTAACCATTTGATAAATATTAAGTAACCATTTGATAAATAGTAAGTAACCATTTGATAAATAGTAAGTAACTATTTAACAAATAGTAAGTAACAATTTAATTAATAGTATGTAACAATTTAATAAATAGTAAGTAACAATTTGATAAATAGTAAGTAACAATTTGATAAATAGTAAGTAACAATTTGATAAATAGTAAGTAACCATTTGATAAATAGTAACTAACAATTTGATAAATAGTAAGTAACAATTTGATAAATAGTAAGTAACAATTTAATAAATAGATAGTAACAATTTAATTAATAGTAAGTAACAACTTAATAAATTGTAAGTAACAATTTAATAAATAGTAAGAAACATTTTAATAAATAGTAAGTAACAATTTGATAAATAGTAAGTAACGATTTGATAAATAGAAAGTAACAATTTGATAAATAGTAAGTAACAATTTAATAAATAGTAAGTAACAATTTGATAAATAGTAAGTAACAATTTGATAAATAGTAAGTAACAATTTGATAAATAGTAAGTAACCATTTGATAAATAGTAAGTAACCATTTGATAAATACTAAGTAACAATTTAATAAATAGTAAGTAACAATTTAATAAATAGTAAGTAACAATTTAATAAATAGTAAGTAACAATTTGATAAATAGTAAGTAACAATTTGATAAATTGTAAGTAACAATTTAATAAATAGTATGTAACAATTTAATAAATAGTAAGTAACAATTTAATACATAGTAGGTAATAATTTAATAAATAGTAAGTAACAATTTAGTAAATAGTAAGTAACAATTTAATAAATAGTAAGTAACAATTTAATACATAGTAAGTAACAATTTAATAAATAGTAAGTAACAATTTAATAAATAGTAAGAAACAATTTGATAAATAGTAAGTAACAATTTGATAAATAGTAACTAACAATTTGATAAATAGTAAGTAACAATTTGATAAATAGTAAGTAACCATTTGATAAATAGTAAGTAACCATTTGATAAATAGTAAGTAACCATTTGATAAAGAGTTAGTAACAATTTAATAAATAGTAAGTAACAATTTAATAAATAGTAAGTAACAATTTGATAAATAGTAAGTAACAATTTGATAAATAGTAAGTAACAATTTGATAAATAGTAAGTAACAATTTGATAAATAGTAAGTACCCATTTGATAAATAGTAAGTAACCATTTGATAAATAGTAAGTAACCATTTGATAAATAGTAAGTAACATTTTAATAAATAGTAAGTAACAATTTAATTAATAGTATGTAACAATTTAATAAATAGTAAGTAACAATTTGATAAATAGTAAGTAACAATTTGATAAATAGTAAGTAACAATTTGATAAAAAGTAAGTAAACATTTGATAAATAGTAAGTAACCATTTGATAAATAGTAAGTAACAATTTAATAAATAGTAAGTAACAATTTAATACATAGATAGTAACAATTTAATTAATAGTAAGTAACAACTTAATAAATAGTAAGTAACAATTTAATAAATAGTAAGAAACATTTTAATAAATAGTAAGTAACAATTTGATAAATAGTAAGTAACGATTTGATAAATAGAAAGTAACAATTTGATAAATAGTAAGTAACAATTTGATAAATAGTAAGTAACCATTTGATAAATAGTAAGTAACCATTTGATAAATAGTAAGTAACAATTTAATAAACAGTAACAATTTAATAAAGAGTAAGTAACAATTTAAGAAATAGTAAGTAACAATTTAATAAATAGTTTGTAACAATTTAATAAATAGTAAGTGTCAATTTAATAAATAATAAGTAACAATTTAATAAATAGTAAGTAACAATTTAATAAATAGTAAGTAACAATTTAATAAATTGTAAGTAACAATTTAATAAATAGTAAGTAACAATTTAATAAATAGTGTGTAACAATTTAATAAATAGTAAGTAACAATTTAATACATAGTAAGTAACAATTTAATAAATAGTAAGTAACAATTTAATAAATAGTAAGAAACAATTTGATAAATAGTAAGTAACAATATGATAAATAGTAAGTAACAATTTGATAAATAGTAAGTGACAATTTGATAAATAGCAAGTAACCATTTGATAAATAGTAAGTAACCATTTGATAAATAGTAAGTAAGCATTTGATAAATTGTAAGTAACAATTTAATAAATAGTAAGTAACAATTTAATAAATAGTATGTAACAATTTAATAAATAGTAAGTAACAATTTGATAAATAGTAAGTAACAATTTGATAAATAGTAAGTAACAATTTGATAAATAGTAAGTAACCATTTGATAAATAGTAAGTAACCATTTGATAAATAGTAAGTATCAATTTAATAAATAGTAAGTAACAATTTAATAAATAGATAGTAACAATTTAATTAATAGTTAGTAACAACTTAATAAATAGTAAGTAACAATTTAATAAATAGTAAGAAACATTTTAATAAATAGTAAGTAACAATTTGATAAATTGTAAGTAACGATTTGATAAATAGAAAGTAACAATTTGATAAATAGTAACTAACAATTTAATAAACAGTAACAATTTAATAAAGAGTAAGTAACAATTTAATAAATAGTAAGTAATAATTTAATAAATAGTAAGTAACAATTTAATAAATAGTAAGTAACAATTTAATAAATAGTAAGTAACAATTTGATAAATAGTAAGTAACAATTTGATAAATTGTAAGTAACAATTTAATAAATAGTATGTAACAATTTAATAAATAGTAAGTAACAATTTAATACATAGTAGGTAATAATTTAATAAATAGTAAGTAACAATTTAGTAAATAGTAAGTAACAATTTAATAAATAGTAAGTAACAATTTAATACATAGTAAGTAACAATTTAATAAATAGTAAGTAACAATTTAATAAATAGTAAGAAACAATTTGATAAATAGTAAGTAACAATTTGATAAATAGTAACTAACAATTTGATAAATAGTAAGTAACAATTTGATAAATAGTAAGTAACCATTTGATAAATAGTAAGTAACCATTTGATAAATAGTAAGTAACCATTTGATAAAGAGTTAGTAACAATTTAATAAATAGTAAGTAACAATTTAATAAATAGTATGTAACAATTTAATAAATAGTAAGTAACAATTTGATAAATAGTAAGTAACAATTTGATAAATAGTAAGTAACAATTTGATAAATAGTAAGTAACCATTTGTTAAATAGTAAGTAACCATTTGATAAATAGTAAGTAACAATTTAATAAATAGTAAGTAACAATTTAATAAATAGATAGTAACAATTTAATTAATAGTAAGTAACAACTTAATAAATAGTAAGTAACAATTTAATAAATAGTAAGTAACAATTTAATAAATAGTAAGTAACAATTTAAAAAATAGTAACAATTTAATAAATAGTAAGTAACAATTTAATAAATAGTAAGTAACAATTTAATAAATAGTAAGTAACAATTTAATATATAGTAAGTAACAATTTGATAAATAGCAAGTAACAATTTAATAAATAGTATGTAACAATTTAATAAATAGTAAGTAACAATTTAATAAATAGTAAGTAACAATTTAATAAATAGTAAGTAACAATTTGATAAATAGTAAGTAACAATTTGATAAATAGTAAGTAACAATTTGATAAAAAGTAAGTAACAATTTGATAAATAGTAAGTAACCATTTGATAAATAGTAAGTAACCATTTGATAAATAGTAAGTAACCATTTGATAAATAGTAAGTAACAATTTAATAAATAGTAAGTAACAATTTAATTAATAGTATGTAACAATTTAATAAATAGTAAGTAACAATTTGATAAATAGTAAGTAACAATTTGATAAATAGTAAGTAACAATTTGATAAATAGTAAGTAACCATTTGATAAATAGTAAGTAACCATTTGATAAATAGTAAGTAACAATTTAATAAATAGTAAGTAACAATTTAATAAATAGTAAGTAACAATTTAAAAAATAGTAACAATTTAATAAATAGTAAGTAACAATTTAATAAATAGTAAGTAACAATTTAATAAATAGTAAGTAACAATTTAATAAATAGTAAGTAACAATTTGATAAATAGTAAGTAACAATTTGATAAATAGTAAGTAACAATTTGATAAATAGTAAGTAACAATTTGATAAATAGTAAGTAACCATTTGATAAATATTAAGTAACCATTTGATAAATAGTAAGTAACCATTTGATAAATAGTAAGTAACTATTTAACAAATAGTAAGTAACAATTTAATTAATAGTATGTAACAATTTAATAAATAGTAAGTAACAATTTGATAAATAGTAAGTAACAATTTGATAAATAGTAAGTAACAATTTGATAAATAGTAAGTAACCATTTGATAAATAGTAAGTAACCATTTGATAAATAGTAAGTAACAATTTAATAAATAGTAAGTAACAATTTAATAAATAGATAGTAACAATTTAATTAATAGTAAGTAACAACTTAATAAATAGTAAGTAACAATTTAATAAATAGTAAGAAACATTTTAATAAATAGTAAGTAACAATTTGATAAATAGTAAGTAACGATTTGATAAATAGAAAGTAACAATTTGATAAATAGTAAGTAACAATTTAATAAATAGTAAGTAACAATTTGATAAATAGTAAGTAACAATTTGATAAATAGTAAGTAACAATTTGATAAATAGTAAGTAACCATTTGATAAATAGTAAGTAACCATTTGATAAATACTAAGTAACAATTTAATAAATAGTAAGTAACAATTTAATAAATAGATAGTACCAATTTAATTAATAGTTAGTAACAACTTAATAAATAGTAAGTAAAAATTTAATAAATAGTAAGAAACATTTTAATAAATAGTAAGTAACAATTTGATAAATAGTAAGTAACGATTTGATAAATAGAAAGTAACAATTTGATAAATAGTAAGTAACAATTTAATAAACAGTAACAATTTAAAAAAGAGTAAGTAACAAATTAATAAATAGTAAGCAATAATTTAATAAATAGTAAGTAACAATTTAATAAATAGTAAGTAACAATTTAATAAATTGTAAGTAACAATTTGATAAATAGTAAGTAACAATTTGATAAATTGTAAGTAACAATTTAATAAATAGTATGTAACAATTTAATAAATAGTAAGTAACAATTTAATACATAGTAAGTAATAATTTAATAAATAGTAAGTAACAATTTAGTAAATAGTAAGTAACAATTTAATAAATAGTAAGTAACAATTTAATAAATAGTGAGTAACAATTTCATAAATAGTAAGTAACAATTTAATAAATAGTGTGTAACAATTTAATAAATAGTAAGTAACAATTTAAAAAATAGTAACAATTTAATAAATAGTAAGTAACAATTTAATAAATAGTAAGTAACAATTTAATAAATAGTAAGTAACAATTTTATAAATAGTAAGTAACAATTTAATAAATAGTAAGTAACAATTTAATAAATAGATAGTAACAATTTAATTAATAGTAAGTACCAACTTAATAAATAGTAAGTAACAATTTAATAAATAGTAAGAAACATTTTAATAAATAGTAAGTAACAATTTGATAAATAGTAAGTAACGATTTGATAAATAGAAAGTAACAATTTGATAAATAGTAGGTAACAATTTAATAAACAGTAACAATTTAGTAAATAGTATGTAAAAATTTAATAAATAGTTTGTAACAATTTAATAAATAGTAAGTGTCAATTTAATAAATAATAAGTAACAGTTTAATAAATAGTAAGTAACAATTTAATAAATAGTAAGTAACAATTTAATAAATAGTAAGTAACAATTTAATAAATAGTAAGTAACAATTTAATAAATAGTAAGTAACAATTTAATAAATAGTATGTAACAATTTAATAAATAGTAAGTAACAATTTAATACATAGTATAAGTAACAATTTAATAAATAGTAAGTAACAATTTAAAAAATAGTAACAATTTAATAAATAGTAAGAAACAATTTAATAAATAATAAGTAACAATTTAATAAATAGTAAGTAACAATTTAATAAACAGTAAGTAACAATTTAATAAATAGTATGTAACAATGTAATAAATAATAAGTAACAATTTAATAAATAGTAAGTAACAATTTAATAAATTGTAAGTAACAATTTAATAAATAGTATATAACAATTTAAAAATAGTAAGTAACAATTTAATACATAGTAAGTAACAATTTAATAAATAGTAAGTAACAATTTAATAAATAGTAAGTAACAATTTAAAATATAGTAACAATTTAATAAATAGTAAGTAACAATTTAATAAATAGTAAGTAACAATTTAATAAATAGTAAGTAACAATTTAATAAATAGTAAGTAACAATTTAATAAATAGTAAGTAACAATTTAATAAATAGTAAGTAACAATTTAATAAATAGTAAGTAACAATTTAATAAATAGTAAGTAACAATTTAATAAATAGTAAGTAACAATTTAATAAATAGATAGTAACAATTTAATTAATAGTAAGTAACAACTTAATAAATAGTAAGTAACAATTTAATAAATAGTAAGAAACATTTTAATAAATAGTAAGTACACATTTGATAAATAGTAAGTAACGATTTGATAAATAGAAAGTAACAATTTGATAAATAGTAAGTAACAATTTAATATATAGTAAGTAACAATTTGATAAATAGCAAGTAACAATTTAATAAATAGTATGTAACAATTTAATAAATAGTAAGTAACAATTTAATAAATAGTAAGTAACAATTTAATAAATAGTAAGTAACAATTTGATAAATAGTAAGTAACAATTTGATAAATAGTAAGTAACAATTTGATAAATAGTAAGTAACCATTTGATAAATAGTAAGTAACCATTTGATAAATAGTAAGTAACAATTTAATAAATAGTAAGTAACAATTTAATTAATAGTATGTAACAATTTAATAAATAGTAAGTAACAATTTGATAAATAGTAAGTAACAATTTGATAAATAGTAAGTAACAATTTGATAAATAGTAAGTAACAATTTAATAAATAGTAAGTAACCATTTGATAAATAGTAAGTAACCATTTGATAAATAGTAAGTAACAATTTAATAAATAGTAAGTAACAATTTAATAAATAGATAGTAACAATTTAATTAATAATAAGTAACAACTTAATAAATAGTAAGTAACAATTTAATAAATAGTAAGAAACGTTTTAATAAATAGTAAGTAACAATTTAATAAATAGTAAGTAACAATTTAATAAATAGTATGTAACAATTTAATAAATAGTAAGTAACAATTTAATACATAGTAAGTAACAATTTAATAAATAGTAAGTAACAATTTAATAAATAGTAAGTAACAATTTAAAAAATAGTAACAATTTAATAAATAGTAAGTAACAATTTAATTAATAGTATGTAACAATTTAATAAATAGTAAGTAACAATTTGATAAATAGTAAGCAACAATTTGATAAATAGTAAGTAACAATTTGATAAATAGTAAGTAACCATTTGATAAATATTAAGTAACCATTTGATTAATTGTAAGTAACAATTTAATAAATAGTAAGTAACAATTTAATAAATAGTAAGTAACAATTTAATAAATAGTGTGTAACAATTTAATAAATAGTAAGTAACAATTTAATACATAGTAAGTAACAATTTAATAAATAGTAAGTAACAATTTAATAAATAGTAAGTAACCATTTGATAAATAGTAAGTAACCATTTGATAAATAGTAAGTAACAATTTAATAAATAGTAAGTAACAATTTAATAAATAGTATGTAACAATTTAATAAATAGTAAGTAACAATTTGATAAATAGTAAGTAACAATTTAATTAATAGTAAGTAACAACTTAATAAATAGTAAGTAACAATTTAATAAATAGTAAGAAACATTTTAATAAATAGTAAGTAACAATTTGATAAATAGTAAGTAACGATTTGATAAATAGAAAGTAACAATTTGATAAATAGTAAGTAACAATTTAATAAATAGTAAGTAACAATTTGATAAATAGTAAGTAACCATTTGATAAATAGTAAGTAACCATTTGATAAATAGTAAGTAACAATTTAATAAATAGTTTGTAACAATTTAATAAATAGTAAGTGTCAACTTAATAAATAATAAGTAACAATTTAATAAATAGTAAGTAACAATTTAATAAATAGTAAGTAACAATTTAATAAATAGTAAGTAACAATTTAATAAATGGTAAGTAACAATTTAATAAATAGTGTGTAACAATTTAATAAATAGTAAATAACAATTTAATACATAGTAAGTAACAATTTAATAAATAGTAAGTAACAATTTAATAAATAGTAAGTAACCATTTGATAAATAGTAAGTAACCATTTAATAAATAGTAAGTAACAATTTAATACATAGTAAGTAATAATTTAATAAATAGTAAGTAACAATTTAGTAAATAGTAAGTAACAATTTAATAAATAGTAAGTAACAATTTAATAAATAGTGAGTAACAATTTAATAAATAGTAAGTAACAATTTGATAAATAGTATGAAACAATTTAATAAATAGTATGTAACAATTTAATAAATAGTAAGTAACAATTTACTAAATAGTAAGTAACAATTTAATAAATAGTAAGTAACAATTTAATAAATAGTAAGTAACAATTTAATAAATAGTAAGAAACAATTTAATAAATAATAAGTAACAATTTAATAAATAGTAAGTAACAATTTAATAAACAGTAAGTAACAATTTAATAAATAGTAAGTAACAATTTAATAAATAGTAAGTAACAATTTGATAAATAGTAAGTAACGATTTGATAAATAGAAAGTAACAATTTGATAAATAGTAAGTAACAATTTAATAAATAGTAAGTAACAATTTAATAAATAGTAAGAAAAAATTTAATAAATAGTTTGTAACAATTTAATAAATATTAAGTGTCAATTTAATAAATAATAAGTAACAATTTAATAAATAGTAAGTAACAATTGAATAAATAGTAAGTAACAATTTAATAAATAGTAAGTAACCATTTGATAAATAGTAAGTAACCATTTGATAAATAGTAAGTAACAATTTAATAAATAGTAAGTAACCATTTGATAAATAGTAAGTAACCATTTGATAAATAGTAAGTAACCATTTGATAAATAGTTAGTAACAATTTAATAAATAGTAAGTAACAATTTAATAAATAGTATGTAACAATTTAATAAATAGTAAGTAACAATTTGATAAATAGTAAGTAACAATTTGATAAATAGTAAGTAACAATTTAATAAATAGTAAGTAACCATTTGATAAATAGTAAGTAACCATTTGATAAATAGTAAGTAACCATTTGATAAATAGTTAGTAACAATTTAATAAATAGTAAGTAACAATTTAATAAATATTATGTAACAATTTAATAAATAGTAAGTAACAATTTACTAAATAGTAAGTAACAATTTAATAAATAGTAAGTAACAATTTAAAAAACAGTAACAATTTAATAAAGAGTAAGTAACAATTTAATAAATAGTAAGTAACAATTTAATAAATAGTAAGTAACAATTTAATAAATAGTAAGTAACAATTTAATAAATAGTAAGTAACAATTTGTTAAATAGTAAGTAACAATTTGATAAATAGTAAGTAACAATTTGATAAATAGTAAGTAACAATTTAATAATCAGTAACAATTTAATAAAGAGTAAGTAACAATTTAATAAATAGTAAGTAACAATTTAATAAATAGTAAGTAACAATTTAATAAATAGTGAGTAACAATTTAATAAATAGTAGGTAACAATTTAATAAATAGTATGAAACAATTTAATAAATAGTATGTAACAATTTAATAAATAGTAAGTAACAATTTACTAAATAGTAAGTAACAATTTAATAAATAGTAAGTAACAATTGAATAAACAGTAACAATTTAATAAAGAGTAAGTAACAATTTGATTAATAGTAAGTAACAATTTAATAAATAGTAAGTAACAATTTAATAAATAGTAAGTAACAATTTAATAAATAGTAAGAAACAATTTAATAAATAATAAGTAACAATTTAATAAATAGTAAGTAACAATTTAATAAACAGTAAGTAACAATTTAATAAATAGTAAGTAACAATTTAATAAATAGTAAGTAACAATTTAATAAATAGTAAGTAACAATTTAATAAATTGTAAGTAACAATTTAATAAATAGTATGTAACAATTTAAAAATAGTAAGTAACAATTTAATACATAGTAAGTAACAATTTAATAAATAGTAAGTAACAATTTAATAAATAGTAAGTAACAATTTAAAAAATAGTAACAATTTAATAAATAGTAAGTAACAATTTAATAAATAGTAAGTAACAATTTAATAAATAGTAAGTAACAATTTAATAAGTAGTAAGTAACAATTTAATAAATAGATAGTAACAATTTAATTAATAGTAAGTAACAACTTAATAAATAGTAAGTAACAATTTAATAAATAGTAAGAAACATTTTAATAAATAGTAAGTAACAATTTGATAAATAGTAAGTTACGATTTGATAAATAGAAAGTAACAATTTGATAAATAGTAAGTAACAATTTAATAAACAGTAACAATTTAATAAATAGTAAGTAACAATTTAATAAATAATAAGAAAAATTTTAATAAATAGTTTGTAACAATTTAATAAATATTAAGTGTCAATTTAATAAATAATAAGTAACAATTTAATAAATAGTAAGTAACAATTTAATAAATAGTAAGTAACAATTTGATAAATAGTACGTAACCATTTGATAAATAGTAAGTAACCATTTGATAAATAGTAAGTAACAATTTAATAAATAGTAAGTAACAATTTAATAAATAGATAGTAACAATTTAATTAATAGTAAGTAACAACTTAATAAATAGTAAGTAACAATTTAATAAATAGTAAGAAACGTTTTAATAAATAGTAAGTAACAATTTAATAAATAGTAAGTAACAATTTAATAAATAGTATGTAACAATTTAATAAATAGTAAGTAACAATTTAATACATAGTAAGTAACAATTTAATAAATAGTAAGTAACAATTTAATAAATTGTAAGTAACAATTTAAAAAATAGTAACAATTTAATAAATAGTAAGTAACAATTTAATAAATAGTAAGTAACAATTTAATAAATAGTAAGTAACAATTTAATATATAGTAAGTAACAATTTGATAAATAGCAAATAACAATTTAATAAATAGTAAGTAACAATTTAATAAATAGTAAGTAACAATTTAATAAATAGTAAGTAACAATTTAATAAATAGTAAGAAACAATTTAATAAATAATAAGTAACAATTTAATAAATAGTAAGTAACAATTTAATAAACAGTAAGTAACAATTTAATAAATAGTAAGTAACAATTTAATAAATAGTAAGTAACAATTTAATAAATAGTAAGTAACAATTTAATAAATTGTAAGTAACAATTTAATAAATAGTATGTAACAATTTAAAAATAGTAAGTAACAATTTAATACATAGTAAGTAACAATTTAATAAATAGTAAGTAACAATTTAATAAATAGTAAGTAACAATTTAAAAAATAGTAACAATTTAATAAATAGTAAGTAACAATTTAATAAATAGTAAGTAACAATTTAATAAATAGTAAGTAACAATTTAATAAATAGTAAGTAACAATTTAATAAATAGATAGTAACAATTTAATTAATAGTAAGTAACAACTTAATAAATAGTAAGTAACAATTTAATAAATAGTAAGAAACATTTTAATAAATAGTAAGTAACAATTTGATAAATAGTAAGTTACGATTTGATAAATAGAAAGTAACATTTTGATAAATAGTAAGTAACAATTTAATAAACAGTAACAATTTAATAAATAGTAAGTAACAATTTAATAAATAATAAGAAAAATTTTAATAAATAGTTTGTAACAATTTAATAAATATTAAGTGTCAATTTAATAAATAATAAGTAACAATTTAATAAATAGTAAGTAACAATTTAATAAATAGTAACTAACAATTTAATAAATAGTAAGTAACCATTTGATAAATAGTAAGTAACCATTTGATAAATAGTAAGTAACAATTTAATAAATAGTAAGTAACAATTTAATAAATAGATAGTAACAATTTAATTAATAGTAAGTAACAACTTAATAAATAGTAAGTAACAATTTAATAAATAGTAAGAAACGTTTTAATAAATAGTAAGTAACAATTTAATAAATAGTAAGTAACAATTTAATAAATAGTATGTAACAATTTAATAAATAGTAAGTAACAATTTAATACATAGTAAGTAACAATTTAATAAATAGTAAGTAACAATTTAATAAATTGTAAGTAACAATTTAAAAAATAGTAACAATTTAATAAATAGTAAGTAACAATTTAATAAATAGTAAGTAACAATTTAATATATAGTAAGTAACAATTTGATAAATAGCAAATAACAATTTAATAAATAGTAAGTAACAATTTAATAAATAGTAAGTAACAATTTAATAAATAGTAAGTAACAATTTAATAAATAGTAAGTAACAATTTGATAAATAGTAAGTAACAATTTGATAAATAGTAAGTAACAATTTGATAAATAGTAAGTAACAATTTGATAAATAGTAAGTAACCATTTGATAAATAGTAAGTAACCATTTGATAAATAGTAAGTAACCATTTGATAAATAGTAAGTATCAATTTAATAAATAGTAAGTAACAATTTAATTAATAGTATGTAACAATTTAATAAATAGTAAGTAACAATTTGATAAATAGTAAGTGACAATTTGATAAATAGTAAGTAAGAATTTGATAAATAGTAAGTAACAATTTGATAAATAGTAAGTAACCATTTGATAAATAGTAAGTAACAATTTGATAAATAGTAAGTAACAATTTGATAAATAGTAAGTAACCATATGATAAATAGTAAGTAACCATTTGATAAATAGTAAGTAACAATTTAATAAATAGTAAGTAACAATTTAATAAATAGTAAGTAACAATTTAAAAAATAGTAACAATTTAATAAATAGTAAGTAACAATTTAATAAATAGTAAGTAACAATTTAATAAATAGTAAGTAACAATTTAATAAATAGTAAGTAACAATTTGATAAATAGTAAGTAACAATTTGATAAATAGTAAGTAACAATTTAATAAATAGTAAGTAACAATTTAAAAAATAGTAACAATTTAATAAATAGTAAGTAACAATTTAATAAATAGTAAGTAACAATTTAATAAATAGTAAGTAACAATTTAATAAATAGTAAGTAACAATTTAATAAATAGATAGTAACAATTTAATTAATAGTAAGTAACAACTTAATAAATAGTAAGTAACAATTTAATAAATAGTAAGAAACATTTTAATAAATAGTAAGTAACAATTTGATAAATAGTAAGTTACGATTTGATAAATAGAAAGTAACAATTTGATAAATAGTAAGTAACAATTTAATAAACAGTAACAATTTAATAAATAGTAAGTAACAATTTAATAAATAATAAGAAAAATTTTAATAAATAGTTTGTAACAATTTAATAAATATTAAGTGTCAATTTAATAAATAATAAGTAACAATTTAATAAATAGTAAGTAACAATTTAATAAATAGTAACTAACAATTTAATAAATAGTAAGTAACCATTTGATAAATAGTAAGTAACCATTTGATAAATAGTAAGTAACAATTTAATAAATAGTAAGTAACAATTTAATAAATAGATAGTAACAATTTAATTAATAGTAAGTAACAACTTAATAAATAGTAAGTAACAATTTAATAAATAGTAAGAAACGTTTTAATAAATAGTAAGTAACAATTTAATAAATAGTAAGTAACAATTTAATAAATAGTATGTAACAATTTAATAAATAGTAAGTAACAATTTAATACATAGTAAGTAACAATTTAATAAATAGTAAGTAACAATTTAATAAATTGTAAGTAACAATTTAAAAAATAGTAACAATTTAATAAATAGTAAGTAACAATTTAATAAATAGTAAGTAACAATTTAATATATAGTAAGTAACAATTTGATAAATAGCAAATAACAATTTAATAAATAGTAAGTAACAATTTAATAAATAGTAAGTAACAATTTAATAAATAGTAAGTAACAATTTAATAAATAGTAAGTAACAATTTGATAAATAGTAAGTAACAATTTGATAAATAGTAAGTAACAATTTGATAAATAGTAAGTAACAATTTGATAAATAGTAAGTAACCATTTGATAAATAGTAAGTAACCATTTGATAAATAGTAAGTAACCATTTGATAAATAGTAAGTATCAATTTAATAAATAGTAAGTAACAATTTAATTAATAGTATGTAACAATTTAATAAATAGTAAGTAACAATTTGATAAATAGTAAGTAACAATTTGATAAATAGTAAGTAAGAATTTGATAAATAGTAAGTAACAATTTGATAAATAGTAAGTAACCATTTGATAAATAGTAAGTAACAATTTGATAAATAGTAAGTAACAATTTGATAAATAGTAAGTAACAATTTGATAAATAGTAAGTAACCATTTGATAAATAGTAAGTAACCATTTGATAAATAGTAAGTAACCATTTGATAAATAGTAAGTAACAATTTAATAAATAGTAAGTAACAATTTGGTAAATAGTAAGTAACAATTTGATAAATAGTAAGTAACAATTTGATAAATAGTAAGTAACAATTTGATAAATAGTAAGTAACAATTTGATAAATAGTAAGTAACCATTTGATAAATAGTAAGTAACCATTTGATAAATAGTAAGTAACCATTTGATAAATAGTAAGTAACAATTTAATAAATAGTAAGTAACAATTTGGTAAATAGTAAGTAACAATTTGATAAATAGTAAGTAACAATTTGATAAATAGTAAGTAACCATTCTATAAATAGTAAGTAACCATTTGATAAATAGTAAGTAACAATTTAATAAATAGTAAGTAACAATTTGATAAATAGATAGTAACAATTTAATTAATAGTAAGTAACAACTTAATAAATAGTAAGTAACAATTTAATAAATAGTAAGAAACATTTTAATAAATAGTAAGTAACAATTTGATAAATAGTAAGTAACGATTTGATAAATAGAAAGTAACAATTTGATAAATAGTAAGTAACAATTTAATAAATAGTAAGTAACAATTTGATAAATAGTAAGTAACAATTTGATAAATAGTAAGTAACAATTTGATAAATAGTAAGTAACAATTTGATAAATAGTAAGTAACCATTTGATAAATAGTAAGTAACCATTTGATAAATAGTAAGTAACAATTTAATAAATAGTAAGTAACAATTTGATAAATAGTAAGTAACGATTTGATAAATAGAAAGTAACAATTTGATAAATAGTAAGTAACAATTTAATAAATAGTAAGTAACAATTTGATAAATAGTAAGTAACAATTTGATAAATAGTAAGTAACAATTTGATAAATAGTAAGTAACAATTTGATAAATAGTAAGTAACCATTTGATAAATAGTAAGTAACCATTTGATAAATAGTAAGTAACAATTTAATAAACAGTAACAATTTAATAAAGAGTAAGTAACAATTTAATAAATAGTAAGTAACAATTTAATAAATAGTTTGTAACAATTTAATAAATAGTAAGTGTCAATTTAATAAATAATAAGTAACAATTTAATAAATAGTAAGTAACAATTTAATAAATAGTAAGTAACAATTTAATAAATAGTAAGTAACAATTTAATAAATAGTAAGTAACAATTTAATAAATAGTGTGTAACAATTTAATAAATAGTAAGTAACAATTTAATACATAGTAAGCAACAATTTGATAAATAGTAAGTAACAATTTGATAAATAGTAAGTAACAATTTGATAAATAGTAAGTAACCATTTGATAAATAGTAAGTAACCATTTGATAAATAGTAAGTAACAATTTAATAAACAGTAACAATTTAATAAAGAGTAAGTAACAATTTAATAAATAGTAAGTAACAATTTAATAAATAGTTTGTAACAATTTAATAAATAGTAAGTGTCAATTTAATAAATAATAAGTAACAATTTAATAAATAGTAAGTAACAATTTAATAAATAGTAAGTAACAATTTAATAAATAGTAAGTAACAATTTAATAAATAGTAAGTAACAATTTAATAAATAGTGTGTAACAATTTAATAAATAGTAAGTAACAATTTAATACATAGTAAGTAACAATTTGATAAATAGTAAGTAACGATTTGATAAATAGAAAGTAACAATTTGATAAATAGTAAGTAACAATTTAATAAACAGTAACAATTTAATAAAGAGTAAGTAACAAATTAATAAATAGTAAGTAATAATTTAATAAATAGTAAGTAACAATTTAATAAATAGTAAGTAACAATTTAATAAATAGTAAGTAACAATTTGATAAATAGTAAGTAACAATTTGATAAATTGTAAGTAACAATTTAATAAATAGTATGTAACAATTTAATAAATAGTAAGTAACAATATAATACATAGTAAGTAATAATTTAATAAATAGTAAGTAACAATTTAGTAAATAGTAAGTAACAATTTAATAAATAGTAAGTAACAATTTAATAAATAGTGAGTAACAATTTCATAAATAGTAAGTAACAATTTAATAAATAGTGTGTAACAATTTAATAAATAGTAAGTAACAATTTAATACATTGTAAGTAACAATTTAATAAATTGTAAGTAACAATTTAATAAATAGTATGTAACAATTTAATAAATAGTAAGTAACAATTTAATACATAGTAAGTAACAATTTAATAAATAGTAAGTAACAATTTAATAAATAGTAAGTAACAATTTAAAAAATAGTAACAATTTAATAAATAGTAAGTAACAATTTAATAAATAGTAAGTAACAATTTAATAAATAGTAAGTAACAATTTAATAAATAGTAAGTAACAATTTAATAAATAGTAAGTAACAATTTAATAAATAGATAGTAACAATTTAATTAATAGTAAGTAACAACTTAATAAATAGTAAGTAACAATTTAATAAATAGTAAGAAACATTTTAATAAATAGTAAGTACACATTTGATAAATAGTAAGTAACGATTTGATAAATAGAAAGTAACAATTTGATAAATAGTAAGTAACAATTTAATAAACAGTAACAATTTAATAAATAGTAAGTAACAATTTAATAAGTAGTAAGAAAAAATTTAATAAATAGTTTGTAACAATTTAATAAATATTAAGTGTCAATTTAATAAATAATAAGTAACAATTTAATAAATAGTAAGTAACAATTTAATAAATAGTAAGTAACAATTTAATAAATAGTAAGTAACCATTTTATAAATAGTAAGTAACCATTTGATAAATAGTAAGTAACAATTTAATAAATAGTAAGTAACAATTTAATAAATAGATAGTAACAATTTAATTATTAGTAAGTAACAACTTAATAAATAGTAAGTAACAATTTAATAAATAGTAAGAAACGTTTTAATAAATAGTAAGTAACAATTTAATAAATAGTAAGTAACAATTTAATAAATAGTATGTAACAATTTAATAAATAGTAAGTAACAATTTAATACATAGTAAGTAACAATTTAATAAATAGTAAGTAACAATTTAATAAATAGTAAGTAACAATTTAAAAAATAGTAACAATTTAATAAATAGTAAGTAACAATTTAATTAATAGTATGTAACAATTTAATAAATAGTAAGTAACAATTTGATAAATAGTAAGTAACAATTTGATAAATAGTAAGTAACAATTTGATAAATAGTAAGTAACCATTTGATAAATAGTAAGTAACCATTTGATAAATTGTAAGTAACAATTTAATAAATAGTAAGTAACAATTTAAAAAATAGTAAGTAACAATTTAATAAATAGTGTGTAACAATTTAATAAATAGTAAGTAACAATTTAATACATAGTAAGTAACAATTTAATAAATAGTAAGTAACAATTTAATAAATAGTAAGTAACAATTTAATAAATAGTAAGAAACATTTTAATAAATAGTAAGTAACAATTTGATAAATAGTAAGTAACGATTTGATAAATAGAAAGTAACAATTTGATAAATAGTAAGTAACAATTTAATAAATAGTAAGTAACAATTTGATAAATAGTAAGTAACCATTTGATAAATAGTAAGTAACCATTTGATAAATAGTAAGTAACAATTTAATAAATAGTTTGTAACAATTTAATAAATAGTAAGTGTCAATTTAATAAATAATTAGTAACAATTTAATAAATAGTAAGTAACAATTTAATAAGTAGTAAGTAACAATTTAATAAATAGTAAGTAACAATTTAATAAATGGTAAGTAACAATTTAATTAATAGTGTGTAACAATTTAATAAATAGTAAGTAACAATTTAATACATAGTAAGTAACAATTTAATAAATAGTAAGTAACAATTTAATAAATAGTAAGTAACCATTTGATAAATAGTAAGTAACCATTTGATAAATAGTAAGTAACAATTTAATAAATAGTAAGTAACAATTTAATAAATAGTATGTAACAATTTAATAAATAGTAAGTAACAATTTGATAAATAGTAAGTAACAATTTGATAAATAGTAAGTAACAATTTGATAAATAGTAAGTAACCATTTGATAAATAGTAAGTAACCATTTGATAAATAGTAAGTAACCATTTGATAAATAGTAAGTAACAATTTAATAAATAGTAAGTAACAATTTGATAAATAGTAAGTAACAATTTGATAAATAGTAAGTAACAATTTGATAAATAGTAAGTAACAATTTGATAAATAGTAAGTATCAATTTAATAAATAGTAAGTAACAATTTAATTAATAGTATGTAACAATTTAATAAATAGTAAGTAACAATTTGATAAATAGTAAGTAACAATTTGATAAATAGTAAGTAACAATTTGATAAATAGTAAGTAACCATTTGATAAATAGTAAGTAACCATTTGATAAATAGTAAGTAACAATTTAATAAATAGTAAGTAACAATTTAATAAATAGTAAGTAACAATTTAAAAAATAGTAACAATTTAATAAATAGTAAGTAACAATTTAATAAATAGTAAGTAACAATTTAATAAATAGTAAGTAACAATTTAATAAATAGTAAGTAACAATTTGATAAATAGTAAGTAACAATTTGATAAATAGTAAGTAACAATTTGATAAATAGTAAGTAACAATTTGATAAATAGTAAGTAACCATTTGATAAATAGTAAGTAACCATTTGATAAATAGTAAGTAACCATTTGATAAATAGTAAGTAACAATTTAATAAATAGTAAGTAACAATTTAATTAATAGTATGTAACAATTTAATAAATAGTAAGTAACAATTTGGTAAATAGTAAGTAACAATTTGATAAATAGTAAGTAACAATTTGATAAATAGTAAGTAACCATTTGATAAATAGTAAGTAACCATTTGATAAATAGTAAGTAACAATTTAATAAATAGTAAGTAACAATTTGATAAATAGATAGTAACAATTTAATTAATAGTAAGTAACAACTTAATAAATAGTAAGTAACAATTTAATAAATAGTAAGAAACATTTTAATAAATAGTAAGTAACAATTTGATAAATAGTAAGTAACGATTTGATAAATAGAAAGTAACAATTTGATAAATAGTAAGTAACAATTTAATAAATAGTAAGTAACAATTTGATAAATAGTAAATAACAATTGGATAAATAGTAAGTAACAATTTGATAAATAGTAAGTAACAATTTGATAAATAGTAAGTAACCATTTGATAAATAGTAAGTAACCATTTGATAAATAGTAAGTAACAATTTAATAAACAGTAACAATTTAATAAAGAGTAAGTAACAATTTAATAAATAGTAAGTAACAATTTAATAAATAGTTTGTAACAATTTAATAAATAGTAAGTAACCATTTGATAAATAGTAAGTAACCATTTGATAAATAGTAAGTAACAATTTAATAAACAGTAACAATTTAATAAAGAGTAAGTAACAATTTAATAAATAGTAAGTAACAATTTAATAAATAGTAAGTAACAATTTAATAAATAGTTTGTAGCAATTTAATAAATAGTAAGTGTCAATTTAATAAATAATAAGTAACAATTTAATAAATAGTAAGTAACAATTTAATAAATAGTAAGTAACAATTTAATAAATAGTAAGTAACAATTTAATAAATAGTAAGTAACAATTTAATAAATAGTGTGTAACAATTTAATAAATAGTAAGTAACAATTTAATACATAGTAAGCAACAATTTGATAAATAGTAAGTAACAATTTGATAAATAGTAAGTAACAATTTGATAAATAGTAAGTAACCATTTGATAAATAGTAAGTAACCATTTGATAAATAGTAAGTAACAATTTAATAAACAGTAACAATTTAATAAAGAGTAAGTAACAATTTAATAAATAGTAAGTAACAATTTAATACATAGTAAGCAACAATTTGATAAATAGTAAGTAACAATTTGATAAATAGTAAGTAACAATTTAATAAATAGTTTGTAACAATTTAATAAATAGTAAGTGTCAATTTAATAAATAATAAGTAACAATTTAATAAATAGTAAGTAACAATTTAATAAATAGTAAGTAACAATTTAATAAATAGTAAGTAACAATTTAATAAATAGTAAGTAACAATTTAATAAATAGTGTGTAACAATTTAATAAATAGTAAGTAACAATTTAATACATAGTAAGTAACAATTTGATAAATAGTAAGTAACGATTTGATAAATAGAAAGTAACAATTTGATAAATAGTAAGTAACAATTTAATAAACAGTAACAATTTAATAAAGAGTAAGTAACAAATTAATAAATAGTAAGTAATAATTTAATAAATAGTAAGTAACAATTTAATAAATAGTAAGTAACAATTTAATAAATAGTAAGTAACAATTTGATAAATAGTAAGTAACAATTTGATAAATTGTAAGTAACAATTTAATAAATAGTATGTAACAATTTAATAAATAGTAAGTAACAATATAATACATAGTAAGTAATAATTTAATAAATAGTAAGTAACAATTTAGTAAATAGTAAGTAACAATTTAATAAATAGTAAGTAACAATTTAATAAATAGTGAGTAACAATTTCATAAATAGTAAGTAACAATTTAATAAATAGTGTGTAACAATTTAATAAATAGTAAGTAACAATTTAATACATTGTAAGTAACAATTTAATAAATTGTAAGTAACAATTTAATAAATAGTATGTAACAATTTAATAAATAGTAAGTAACAATTTAATACATAGTAAGTAACAATTTAATAAATAGTAAGTAACAATTTAATAAATAGTAAGTAACAATTTAAAAAATAGTAACAATTTAATAAATAGTAAGTAACAATTTAATAAATAGTAAGTAACAATTTAATAAATAGTAAGTAACAATTTAATAAATAGTAAGTAACAATTTAATAAATAGTAAGTAACAATTTAATAAATAGTAAGTAACAATTTAATAAATAGTAAGTAACAATTTAATAAATAGTAAGAAACATTTTAATAAATAGTAAGTAACAATTTGATAAATAGTAAGTAACGATTTGATAAATAGAAAGTAACAATTTGATAAATAGTAAGTAACAATTTAATAAATAGTAAGTAACAATTTGATAAATAGTAAGTAACCATTTGATAAATAGTAAGTAACCATTTGATAAATAGTAAGTAACAATTTAATAAATAGTTTGTAACAATTTAATAAATAGTAAGTGTCAATTTAATAAATAATTAGTAACAATTTAATAAATAGTAAGTAACAATTTAATAAGTAGTAAGTAACAATTTAATAAATAGTAAGTAACAATTTAATAAATGGTAAGTAACAATTTAATTAATAGTGTGTAACAATTTAATAAATAGTAAGTAACAATTTAATACATAGTAAGTAACAATTTAATAAATAGTAAGTAACAATTTAATAAATAGTAAGTAACCATTTGATAAATAGTAAGTAACCATTTGATAAATAGTAAGTAACAATTTAATAAATAGTAAGTAACAATTTAATAAATAGTATGTAACAATTTAATAAATAGTAAGTAACAATTTGATAAATAGTAAGTAACAATTTGATAAATAGTAAGTAACAATTTGATAAATAGTAAGTAACCATTTGATAAATAGTAAGTAACCATTTGATAAATAGTAAGTAACCATTTGATAAATAGTAAGTAACCATTTGATAAATAGTAAGTAACAATTTAATAAATAGTAAGTAACAATTTGATAAATAGTAAGTAACAATTTGATAAATAGTAAGTAACAATTTGATAAATAGTAAGTAACAATTTGATAAATAGTAAGTATCAATTTAATAAATAGTAAGTAACAATTTAATTAATAGTATGTAACAATTTAATAAATAGTAAGTAACAATTTGATAAATAGTAAGTAACAATTTGATAAATAGTAAGTAACAATTTGATAAATAGTAAGTAACCATTTGATAAATAGTAAGTAACCATTTGATAAATAGTAAGTAACAATTTAATAAATAGTAAGTAACAATTTAATAAATAGTAAGTAACAATTTAAAAAATAGTAACAATTTAATAAATAGTAAGTAACAATTTAATAAATAGTAAGTAACAATTTAATAAATAGTAAGTAACAATTTAATAAATAGTAAGTAACAATTTGATAAATAGTAAGTAACAATTTGATAAATAGTAAGTAACAATTTGATAAATAGTAAGTAACAATTTGATAAATAGTAAGTAACCATTTGATAAATAGTAAGTAACCATTTGATAAATAGTAAGTAACCATTTGATAAATAGTAAGTAACAATTTAATAAATAGTAAGTAACAATTTAATTAATAGTATGTAACAATTTAATAAATAGTAAGTAACAATTTGGTAAATAGTAAGTAACAATTTGATAAATAGTAAGTAACAATTTGATAAATAGTAAGTAACCATTTGATAAATAGTAAGTAACCATTTGATAAATAGTAAGTAACAATTTAATAAATAGTAAGTAACAATTTGATAAATAGATAGTAACAATTTAATTAATAGTAAGTAACAACTTAATAAATAGTAAGTAACAATTTGATAAATAGTAAGTAAGAATTTGATAAATAGTAAGTAACAATTTGATAAATAGTAAGTAACCATTTGATAAATAGTAAGTAACAATTTGATAAATAGTAAGTAACAATTTGATAAATAGTAAGTAACAATTTGATAAATAGTAAGTAACCATTTGATAAATAGTAAGTAACCATTTGATAAATAGTAAGTAACCATTTGATAAATAGTAAGTAACAATTTAATAAATAGTAAGTAACAATTTGGTAAATAGTAAGTAACAATTTGATAAATAGTAAGTAACAATTTGATAAATAGTAAGTAACAATTTGATAAATAGTAAGTAACAATTTGATAAATAGTAAGTAACCATTTGATAAATAGTAAGTAACCATTTGATAAATAGTAAGTAACCATTTGATAAATAGTAAGTAACAATTTAATAAATAGTAAGTAACAATTTGGTAAATAGTAAGTAACAATTTGATAAATAGTAAGTAACAATTTGATAAATAGTAAGTAACCATTCTATAAATAGTAAGTAACCATTTGATAAATAGTAAGTAACAATTTAATAAATAGTAAGTAACAATTTGATAAATAGATAGTAACAATTTAATTAATAGTAAGTAACAACTTAATAAATAGTAAGTAACAATTTAATAAATAGTAAGAAACATTTTAATAAATAGTAAGTAACAATTTGATAAATAGTAAGTAACGATTTGATAAATAGAAAGTAACAATTTGATAAATAGTAAGTAACAATTTAATAAATAGTAAGTAACAATTTGATAAATAGTAAGTAACAATTTGATAAATAGTAAGTAACAATTTGATAAATAGTAAGTAACAATTTGATAAATAGTAAGTAACCATTTGATAAATAGTAAGTAACCATTTGATAAATAGTAAGTAACAATTTAATAAATAGTAAGTAACAATTTGATAAATAGTAAGTAACGATTTGATAAATAGAAAGTAACAATTTGATAAATAGTAAGTAACAATTTAATAAATAGTAAGTAACAATTTGATAAATAGTAAGTAACAATTTGATAAATAGTAAGTAACAATTTGATAAATAGTAAGTAACAATTTGATAAATAGTAAGTAACCATTTGATAAATAGTAAGTAACCATTTGATAAATAGTAAGTAACAATTTAATAAACAGTAACAATTTAATAAAGAGTAAGTAACAATTTAATAAATAGTAAGTAACAATTTAATAAATAGTTTGTAACAATTTAATAAATAGTAAGTGTCAATTTAATAAATAATAAGTAACAATTTAATAAATAGTAAGTAACAATTTAATAAATAGTAAGTAACAATTTAATAAATAGTAAGTAACAATTTAATAAATAGTAAGTAACAATTTAATAAATAGTGTGTAACAATTTAATAAATAGTAAGTAACAATTTAATACATAGTAAGCAACAATTTGATAAATAGTAAGTAACAATTTGATAAATAGTAAGTAACAATTTGATAAATAGTAAGTAACCATTTGATAAATAGTAAGTAACCATTTGATAAATAGTAAGTAACAATTTAATAAACAGTAACAATTTAATAAAGAGTAAGTAACAATTTAATAAATAGTAAGTAACAATTTAATAAATAGTTTGTAACAATTTAATAAATAGTAAGTGTCAATTTAATAAATAATAAGTAACAATTTAATAAATAGTAAGTAACAATTTAATAAATAGTAAGTAACAATTTAATAAATAGTAAGTAACAATTTAATAAATAGTAAGTAACAATTTAATAAATAGTGTGTAACAATTTAATAAATAGTAAGTAACAATTTAATACATAGTAAGTAACAATTTGATAAATAGTAAGTAACGATTTGATAAATAGAAAGTAACAATTTGATAAATAGTAAGTAACAATTTAATAAACAGTAACAATTTAATAAAGAGTAAGTAACAAATTAATAAATAGTAAGTAATAATTTAATAAATAGTAAGTAACAATTTAATAAATAGTAAGTAACAATTTAATAAATAGTAAGTAACAATTTGATAAATAGTAAGTAACAATTTGATAAATTGTAAGTAACAATTTAATAAATAGTATGTAACAATTTAATAAATAGTAAGTAACAATATAATACATAGTAAGTAATAATTTAATAAATAGTAAGTAACAATTTAGTAAATAGTAAGTAACAATTTAATAAATAGTAAGTAACAATTTAATAAATAGTGAGTAACAATTTCATAAATAGTAAGTAACAATTTAATAAATAGTGTGTAACAATTTAATAAATAGTAAGTAACAATTTAATACATTGTAAGTAACAATTTAATAAATTGTAAGTAACAATTTAATAAATAGTATGTAACAATTTAATAAATAGTAAGTAACAATTTAATACATAGTAAGTAACAATTTAATAAATAGTAAGTAACAATTTAATAAATAGTAAGTAACAATTTAAAAAATAGTAACAATTTAATAAATAGTAAGTAACAATTTAATAAATAGTAAGTAACAATTTAATAAATAGTAAGTAACAATTTAATAAATAGTAAGTAACAATTTAATAAATAGTAAGTAACAATTTAATAAATAGTAAGTAACAATTTAATAAATAGATAGTAACAATTTAATTAATAGTAAGTAACAACTTAATAAATAGTAAGTAACAATTTAATAAATAGTAAGAAACATTTTAATAAATAGTAAGTACACATTTGATAAATAGTAAGTAACGATTTGATAAATAGAAAGTAACAATTTGATAAATAGTAAGTAACAATTTAATAAACAGTAACAATTTAATAAATAGTAAGTAACAATTTAATAAGTAGTAAGAAAAAATTTAATAAATAGTTTGTAACAATTTAATAAATATTAAGTGTCAATTTAATAAATAATAAGTAACAATTTAATAAATAGTAAGTAACAATTTAATAAATAGTAAGTAACAATTTAATAAATAGTAAGTAACCATTTTATAAATAGTAAGTAACCATTTGATAAATAGTAAGTAACAATTTAATAAATAGTAAGTAACAATTTAATAAATAGATAGTAACAATTTAATTATTAGTAAGTAACAACTTAATAAATAGTAAGTAACAATTTAATAAATAGTAAGAAACGTTTTAATAAATAGTAAGTAACAATTTAATAAATAGTAAGTAACAATTTAATAAATAGTATGTAACAATTTAATAAATAGTAAGTAACAATTTAATACATAGTAAGTAACAATTTAATAAATAGTAAGTAACAATTTAATAAATAGTAAGTAACAATTTAAAAAATAGTAACAATTTAATAAATAGTAAGTAACAATTTAATTAATAGTATGTAACAATTTAATAAATAGTAAGTAACAATTTGATAAATAGTAAGTAACAATTTGATAAATAGTAAGTAACAATTTGATAAATAGTAAGTAACCATTTGATAAATAGTAAGTAACCATTTGATAAATTGTAAGTAACAATTTAATAAATAGTAAGTAACAATTTAAAAAATAGTAAGTAACAATTTAATAAATAGTGTGTAACAATTTAATAAATAGTAAGTAACAATTTAATACATAGTAAGTAACAATTTAATAAATAGTAAGTAACAATTTAATAAATAGTAAGTAACAATTTAATAAATAGTAAGAAACATTTTAATAAATAGTAAGTAACAATTTGATAAATAGTAAGTAACGATTTGATAAATAGAAAGTAACAATTTGATAAATAGTAAGTAACAATTTAATAAATAGTAAGTAACAATTTGATAAATAGTAAGTAACCATTTGATAAATAGTAAGTAACCATTTGATAAATAGTAAGTAACAATTTAATAAATAGTTTGTAACAATTTAATAAATAGTAAGTGTCAATTTAATAAATAATTAGTAACAATTTAATAAATAGTAAGTAACAATTTAATAAGTAGTAAGTAACAATTTAATAAATAGTAAGTAACAATTTAATAAATGGTAAGTAACAATTTAATTAATAGTGTGTAACAATTTAATAAATAGTAAGTAACAATTTAATACATAGTAAGTAACAATTTAATAAATAGTAAGTAACAATTTAATAAATAGTAAGTAACCATTTGATAAATAGTAAGTAACCATTTGATAAATAGTAAGTAACAATTTAATAAATAGTAAGTAACAATTTAATAAATAGTATGTAACAATTTAATAAATAGTAAGTAACAATTTGATAAATAGTAAGTAACAATTTGATAAATAGTAAGTAACAATTTGATAAATAGTAAGTAACCATTTGATAAATAGTAAGTAACCATTTGATAAATAGTAAGTAACCATTTGATAAATAGTAAGTAACAATTTAATAAATAGTAAGTAACAATTTGATAAATAGTAAGTAACAATTTGATAAATAGTAAGTAACAATTTGATAAATAGTAAGTAACAATTTGATAAATAGTAAGTATCAATTTAATAAATAGTAAGTAACAATTTAATTAATAGTATGTAACAATTTAATAAATAGTAAGTAACAATTTGATAAATAGTAAGTAACAATTTGATAAATAGTAAGTAACAATTTGATAAATAGTAAGTAACCATTTGATAAATAGTAAGTAACCATTTGATAAATAGTAAGTAACAATTTAATAAATAGTAAGTAACAATTTAATAAATAGTAAGTAACAATTTAAAAAATAGTAACAATTTAATAAATAGTAAGTAACAATTTAATAAATAGTAAGTAACAATTTAATAAATAGTAAGTAACAATTTAATAAATAGTAAGTAACAATTTGATAAATAGTAAGTAACAATTTGATAAATAGTAAGTAACAATTTGATAAATAGTAAGTAACAATTTGATAAATAGTAAGTAACCATTTGATAAATAGTAAGTAACCATTTGATAAATAGTAAGTAACCATTTGATAAATAGTAAGTAACAATTTAATAAATAGTAAGTAACAATTTAATTAATAGTATGTAACAATTTAATAAATAGTAAGTAACAATTTGGTAAATAGTAAGTAACAATTTGATAAATAGTAAGTAACAATTTGATAAATAGTAAGTAACCATTTGATAAATAGTAAGTAACCATTTGATAAATAGTAAGTAACAATTTAATAAATAGTAAGTAACAATTTGATAAATAGATAGTAACAATTTAATTAATAGTAAGTAACAACTTAATAAATAGTAAGTAACAATTTAATAAATAGTAAGAAACATTTTAATAAATAGTAAGTAACAATTTGATAAATAGTAAGTAACGATTTGATAAATAGAAAGTAACAATTTGATAAATAGTAAGTAACAATTTAATAAATAGTAAGTAACAATTTGATAAATAGTAAATAACAATTGGATAAATAGTAAGTAACAATTTGATAAATAGTAAGTAACAATTTGATAAATAGTAAGTAACCATTTGATAAATAGTAAGTAACCATTTGATAAATAGTAAGTAACAATTTAATAAACAGTAACAATTTAATAAAGAGTAAGTAACAATTTAATAAATAGTAAGTAACAATTTAATAAATAGTTTGTAACAATTTAATAAATAGTAAGTAACCATTTGATAAATAGTAAGTAACCATTTGATAAATAGTAAGTAACAATTTAATAAACAGTAACAATTTAATAAAGAGTAAGTAACAATTTAATAAATAGTAAGTAACAATTTAATAAATAGTAAGTAACAATTTAATAAATAGTTTGTAGCAATTTAATAAATAGTAAGTGTCAATTTAATAAATAATAAGTAACAATTTAATAAATAGTAAGTAACAATTTAATAAATAGTAAGTAACAATTTAATAAATAGTAAGTAACAATTTAATAAATAGTAAGTAACAATTTAATAAATAGTGTGTAACAATTTAATAAATAGTAAGTAACAATTTAATACATAGTAAGCAACAATTTGATAAATAGTAAGTAACAATTTGATAAATAGTAAGTAACAATTTGATAAATAGTAAGTAACCATTTGATAAATAGTAAGTAACCATTTGATAAATAGTAAGTAACAATTTAATAAACAGTAACAATTTAATAAAGAGTAAGTAACAATTTAATAAATAGTAAGTAACAATTTAATAAATAGTTTGTAACAATTTAATAAATAGTAAGTGTCAATTTAATAAATAATAAGTAACAATTTAATAAATAGTAAGTAACAATTTAATAAATAGTAAGTAACAATTTAATAAATAGTAAGTAACAATTTAATAAATAGTAAGTAACAATTTAATAAATAGTGTGTAACAATTTAATAAATAGTAAGTAACAATTTAATACATAGTAAGTAACAATTTGATAAATAGTAAGTAACGATTTGATAAATAGAAAGTAACAATTTGATAAATAGTAAGTAACAATTTAATAAACAGTAACAATTTAATAAAGAGTAAGTAACAAATTAATAAATAGTAAGTAATAATTTAATAAATAGTAAGTAACAATTTAATAAATAGTAAGTAACAATTTAATAAATAGTAAGTAACAATTTGATAAATAGTAAGTAACAATTTGATAAATTGTAAGTAACAATTTAATAAATAGTATGTAACAATTTAATAAATAGTAAGTAACAATATAATACATAGTAAGTAATAATTTAATAAATAGTAAGTAACAATTTAGTAAATAGTAAGTAACAATTTAATAAATAGTAAGTAACAATTTAATAAATAGTGAGTAACAATTTCATAAATAGTAAGTAACAATTTAATAAATAGTGTGTAACAATTTAATAAATAGTAAGTAACAATTTAATACATTGTAAGTAACAATTTAATAAATTGTAAGTAACAATTTAATAAATAGTATGTAACAATTTAATAAATAGTAAGTAACAATTTAATACATAGTAAGTAACAATTTAATAAATAGTAAGTAACAATTTAATAAATAGTAAGTAACAATTTAAAAAATAGTAACAATTTAATAAATAGTAAGTAACAATTTAATAAATAGTAAGTAACAATTTAATAAATAGTAAGTAACAATTTAATAAATAGTAAGTAACAATTTAATAAATAGTAAGTAACAATTTAATAAATAGTAAGTAACAATTTAATAAATAGTAAGTAACAATTTAATAAATAGTAAGAAACATTTTAATAAATAGTAAGTAACAATTTGATAAATAGTAAGTAACGATTTGATAAATAGAAAGTAACAATTTGATAAATAGTAAGTAACAATTTAATAAATAGTAAGTAACAATTTGATAAATAGTAAGTAACCATTTGATAAATAGTAAGTAACCATTTGATAAATAGTAAGTAACAATTTAATAAATAGTTTGTAACAATTTAATAAATAGTAAGTGTCAATTTAATAAATAATTAGTAACAATTTAATAAATAGTAAGTAACAATTTAATAAGTAGTAAGTAACAATTTAATAAATAGTAAGTAACAATTTAATAAATGGTAAGTAACAATTTAATTAATAGTGTGTAACAATTTAATAAATAGTAAGTAACAATTTAATACATAGTAAGTAACAATTTAATAAATAGTAAGTAACAATTTAATAAATAGTAAGTAACCATTTGATAAATAGTAAGTAACCATTTGATAAATAGTAAGTAACAATTTAATAAATAGTAAGTAACAATTTAATAAATAGTATGTAACAATTTAATAAATAGTAAGTAACAATTTGATAAATAGTAAGTAACAATTTGATAAATAGTAAGTAACAATTTGATAAATAGTAAGTAACCATTTGATAAATAGTAAGTAACCATTTGATAAATAGTAAGTAACCATTTGATAAATAGTAAGTAACCATTTGATAAATAGTAAGTAACAATTTAATAAATAGTAAGTAACAATTTGATAAATAGTAAGTAACAATTTGATAAATAGTAAGTAACAATTTGATAAATAGTAAGTAACAATTTGATAAATAGTAAGTATCAATTTAATAAATAGTAAGTAACAATTTAATTAATAGTATGTAACAATTTAATAAATAGTAAGTAACAATTTGATAAATAGTAAGTAACAATTTGATAAATAGTAAGTAACAATTTGATAAATAGTAAGTAACCATTTGATAAATAGTAAGTAACCATTTGATAAATAGTAAGTAACAATTTAATAAATAGTAAGTAACAATTTAATAAATAGTAAGTAACAATTTAAAAAATAGTAACAATTTAATAAATAGTAAGTAACAATTTAATAAATAGTAAGTAACAATTTAATAAATAGTAAGTAACAATTTAATAAATAGTAAGTAACAATTTGATAAATAGTAAGTAACAATTTGATAAATAGTAAGTAACAATTTGATAAATAGTAAGTAACAATTTGATAAATAGTAAGTAACCATTTGATAAATAGTAAGTAACCATTTGATAAATAGTAAGTAACCATTTGATAAATAGTAAGTAACAATTTAATAAATAGTAAGTAACAATTTAATTAATAGTATGTAACAATTTAATAAATAGTAAGTAACAATTTGGTAAATAGTAAGTAACAATTTGATAAATAGTAAGTAACAATTTGATAAATAGTAAGTAACCATTTGATAAATAGTAAGTAACCATTTGATAAATAGTAAGTAACAATTTAATAAATAGTAAGTAACAATTTGATAAATAGATAGTAACAATTTAATTAATAGTAAGTAACAACTTAATAAATAGTAAGTAACAATTTAATAAATAGTAAGAAACATTTTAATAAATAGTAAGTAACAATTTGATAAATAGTAAGTAACGATTTGATAAATAGAAAGTAACAATTTGATAAATAGTAAGTAACAATTTAATAAATAGTAAGTAACAATTTGATAAATAGTAAATAACAATTGGATAAATAGTAAGTAACAATTTGATAAATAGTAAGTAACAATTTGATAAATAGTAAGTAACCATTTGATAAATAGTAAGTAACCATTTGATAAATAGTAAGTAACAATTTAATAAACAGTAACAATTTAATAAAGAGTAAGTAACAATTTAATAAATAGTAAGTAACAATTTAATAAATAGTTTGTAACAATTTAATAAATAGTAAGTAACCATTTGATAAATAGTAAGTAACCATTTGATAAATAGTAAGTAACAATTTAATAAACAGTAACAATTTAATAAAGAGTAAGTAACAATTTAATAAATAGTAAGTAACAATTTAATAAATAGTAAGTAACAATTTAATAAATAGTTTGTAGCAATTTAATAAATAGTAAGTGTCAATTTAATAAATAATAAGTAACAATTTAATAAATAGTAAGTAACAATTTAATAAATAGTAAGTAACAATTTAATAAATAGTAAGTAACAATTTAATAAATAGTAAGTAACAATTTAATAAATAGTGTGTAACAATTTAATAAATAGTAAGTAACAATTTAATACATAGTAAGCAACAATTTGATAAATAGTAAGTAACAATTTGATAAATAGTAAGTAACAATTTGATAAATAGTAAGTAACCATTTGATAAATAGTAAGTAACCAATTGATAAATAGTAAGTAACAATTTAATAAACAGTAACAATTTAATAAAGAGTAAGTAACAATTTAATAAATAGTAAGTAACAATTTAATAAATAGTTTGTAACAATTTAATAAATAGTAAGTGTCAATTTAATAAATAATAAGTAACAATTTAATAAATAGTAAGTAACAATTTAATAAATAGTAAGTAACAATTTAATAAATAGTAAGTAACAATTTAATAAATAGTAAGTAACAATTTAATAAATAGTGTGTAACAATTTAATAAATAGTAAGTAACAATTTAATACATAGTAAGTAACAATTTGATAAATAGTAAGTAACGATTTGATAAATAGAAAGTAACAATTTGATAAATAGTAAGTAACAATTTAATAAACAGTAACAATTTAATAAAGAGTAAGTAACAAATTAATAAATAGTAAGTAATAATTTAATAAATAGTAAGTAACAATTTAATAAATAGTAAGTAACAATTTAATAAATAGTAAGTAACAATTTGATAAATAGTAAGTAACAATTTGATAAATTGTAAGTAACAATTTAATAAATAGTATGTAACAATTTAATAAATAGTAAGTAACAATATAATACATAGTAAGTAATAATTTAATAAATAGTAAGTAACAATTTAGTAAATAGTAAGTAACAATTTAATAAATAGTAAGTAACAATTTAATAAATAGTGAGTAACAATTTCATAAATAGTAAGTAACAATTTAATAAATAGTGTGTAACAATTTAATAAATAGTAAGTAACAATTTAATACATTGTAAGTAACAATTTAATAAATTGTAAGTAACAATTTAATAAATAGTATGTAACAATTTAATAAATAGTAAGTAACAATTTAATACATAGTAAGTAACAATTTAATAAATAGTAAGTAACAATTTAATAAATAGTAAGTAACAATTTAAAAAATAGTAACAATTTAATAAATAGTAAGTAACAATTTAATAAATAGTAAGTAACAATTTAATAAATAGTAAGTAACAATTTAATAAATAGTAAGTAACAATTTAATAAATAGTAAGTAACAATTTAATAAATAGATAGTAACAATTTAATTAATAGTAAGTAACAACTTAATAAATAGTAAGTAACAATTTAATAAATAGTAAGAAACATTTTAATAAATAGTAAGTACACATTTGATAAATAGTAAGTAACGATTTGATAAATAGAAAGTAACAATTTGATAAATAGTAAGTAACAATTTAATAAACAGTAACAATTTAATAAATAGTAAGTAACAATTTAATAAGTAGTAAGAAAAAATTTAATAAATAGTTTGTAACAATTTAATAAATATTAAGTGTCAATTTAATAAATAATAAGTAACAATTTAATAAATAGTAAGTAACAATTTAATAAATAGTAAGTAACAATTTAATAAATAGTAAGTAACCATTTTATAAATAGTAAGTAACCATTTGATAAATAGTAAGTAACAATTTAATAAATAGTAAGTAACAATTTAATAAATAGATAGTAACAATTTAATTATTAGTAAGTAACAACTTAATAAATAGTAAGTAACAATTTAATAAATAGTAAGAAACGTTTTAATAAATAGTAAGTAACAATTTAATAAATAGTAAGTAACAATTTAATAAATAGTATGTAACAATTTAATAAATAGTAAGTAACAATTTAATACATAGTAAGTAACAATTTAATAAATAGTAAGTAACAATTTAATAAATAGTAAGTAACAATTTAAAAAATAGTAACAATTTAATAAATAGTAAGTAACAATTTAATTAATAGTATGTAACAATTTAATAAATAGTAAGTAACAATTTGATAAATAGTAAGTAACAATTTGATAAATAGTAAGTAACAATTTGATAAATAGTAAGTAACCATTTGATAAATAGTAAGTAACCATTTGATAAATAGTAAGTAACAATTTAATAAATAGTAAGTAACAATTTAATAAATAGTAAGTAACAATTTAAAAAATAGTAACAATTTAATAAATAGTAAGTAACAATTTAATAAATAGTAAGTAACAATTTAATAAATAGTAAGTAACAATTTAATAAATAGTAAGTAACAATTTGATAAATAGTAAGTAACAATTTGATAAATAGTAAGTAACAATTTGATAAATAGTAAGTAACAATTTGATAAATAGTAAGTAACCATTTGATAAATAGTAAGTAACCATTTGATAAATAGTAAGTAACCATTTGATAAATAGTAAGTAACAATTTAATAAATAGTAAGTAACAATTTAATTAATAGTATGTAACAATTTAATAAATAGTAAGTAACAATTTGGTAAATAGTAAGTAACAATTTGATAAATAGTAAGTAACAATTTGATAAATAGTAAGTAACCATTTGATAAATAGTAAGTAACCATTTGATAAATAGTAAGTAACAATTTAATAAATAGTAAGTAACAATTTGATAAATAGATAGTAACAATTTAATTAATAGTAAGTAACAACTTAATAAATAGTAAGTAACAATTTAATAAATAGTAAGAAACATTTTAATAAATAGTAAGTAACAATTTGATAAATAGTAAGTAACGATTTGATAAATAGAAAGTAACAATTTGATAAATAGTAAGTAACAATTTAATAAATAGTAAGTAACAATTTGATAAATAGTAAATAACAATTGGATAAATAGTAAGTAACAATTTGATAAATAGTAAGTAACAATTTGATAAATAGTAAGTAACCATTTGATAAATAGTAAGTAACCATTTGATAAATAGTAAGTAACAATTTAATAAACAGTAACAATTTAATAAAGAGTAAGTAACAATTTAATAAATAGTAAGTAACAATTTAATAAATAGTTTGTAACAATTTAATAAATAGTAAGTAACCATTTGATAAATAGTAAGTAACCATTTGATAAATAGTAAGTAACAATTTAATAAACAGTAACAATTTAATAAAGAGTAAGTAACAATTTAATAAATAGTAAGTAACAATTTAATAAATAGTAAGTAACAATTTAATAAATAGTTTGTAGCAATTTAATAAATAGTAAGTGTCAATTTAATAAATAATAAGTAACAATTTAATAAATAGTAAGTAACAATTTAATAAATAGTAAGTAACAATTTAATAAATAGTAAGTAACAATTTAATAAATAGTAAGTAACAATTTAATAAATAGTGTGTAACAATTTAATAAATAGTAAGTAACAATTTAATACATAGTAAGCAACAATTTGATAAATAGTAAGTAACAATTTGATAAATAGTAAGTAACAATTTGATAAATAGTAAGTAACCATTTGATAAATAGTAAGTAACCATTTGATAAATAGTAAGTAACAATTTAATAAACAGTAACAATTTAATAAAGAGTAAGTAACAATTTAATAAATAGTAAGTAACAATTTAATAAATAGTTTGTAACAATTTAATAAATAGTAAGTGTCAATTTAATAAATAATAAGTAACAATTTAATAAATAGTAAGTAACAATTTAATAAATAGTAAGTAACAATTTAATAAATAGTAAGTAACAATTTAATAAATAGTAAGTAACAATTTAATAAATAGTGTGTAACAATTTAATAAATAGTAAGTAACAATTTAATACATAGTAAGTAACAATTTGATAAATAGTAAGTAACGATTTGATAAATAGAAAGTAACAATTTGATAAATAGTAAGTAACAATTTAATAAACAGTAACAATTTAATAAAGAGTAAGTAACAAATTAATAAATAGTAAGTAATAATTTAATAAATAGTAAGTAACAATTTAATAAATAGTAAGTAACAATTTAATAAATAGTAAGTAACAATTTGATAAATAGTAAGTAACAATTTGATAAATTGTAAGTAACAATTTAATAAATAGTATGTAACAATTTAATAAATAGTAAGTAACAATATAATACATAGTAAGTAATAATTTAATAAATAGTAAGTAACAATTTAGTAAATAGTAAGTAACAATTTAATAAATAGTAAGTAACAATTTAATAAATAGTGAGTAACAATTTCATAAATAGTAAGTAACAATTTAATAAATAGTGTGTAACAATTTAATAAATAGTAAGTAACAATTTAATACATTGTAAGTAACAATTTAATAAATTGTAAGTAACAATTTAATAAATAGTATGTAACAATTTAATAAATAGTAAGTAACAATTTAATACATAGTAAGTAACAATTTAATAAATAGTAAGTAACAATTTAATAAATAGTAAGTAACAATTTAAAAAATAGTAACAATTTAATAAATAGTAAGTAACAATTTAATAAATAGTAAGTAACAATTTAATAAATAGTAAGTAACAATTTAATAAATAGTAAGTAACAATTTAATAAATAGTAAGTAACAATTTAATAAATAGATAGTAACAATTTAATTAATAGTAAGTAACAACTTAATAAATAGTAAGTAACAATTTAATAAATAGTAAGAAACATTTTAATAAATAGTAAGTACACATTTGATAAATAGTAAGTAACGATTTGATAAATAGAAAGTAACAATTTGATAAATAGTAAGTAACAATTTAATAAACAGTAACAATTTAATAAATAGTAAGTAACAATTTAATAAGTAGTAAGAAAAAATTTAATAAATAGTTTGTAACAATTTAATAAATATTAAGTGTCAATTTAATAAATAATAAGTAACAATTTAATAAATAGTAAGTAACAATTTAATAAATAGTAAGTAACAATTTAATAAATAGTAAGTAACCATTTTATAAATAGTAAGTAACCATTTGATAAATAGTAAGTAACAATTTAATAAATAGTAAGTAACAATTTAATAAATAGATAGTAACAATTTAATTATTAGTAAGTAACAACTTAATAAATAGTAAGTAACAATTTAATAAATAGTAAGAAACGTTTTAATAAATAGTAAGTAACAATTTAATAAATAGTAAGTAACAATTTAATAAATAGTATGTAACAATTTAATAAATAGTAAGTAACAATTTAATACATAGTAAGTAACAATTTAATAAATAGTAAGTAACAATTTAATAAATAGTAAGTAACAATTTAAAAAATAGTAACAATTTAATAAATAGTAAGTAACAATTTAATTAATAGTATGTAACAATTTAATAAATAGTAAGTAACAATTTGATAAATAGTAAGTAACAATTTGATAAATAGTAAGTAACAATTTGATAAATAGTAAGTAACCATTTGATAAATAGTAAGTAACCATTTGATAAATTGTAAGTAACAATTTAATAAATAGTAAGTAACAATTTAAAAAATAGTAAGTAACAATTTAATAAATAGTGTGTAACAATTTAATAAATAGTAAGTAACAATTTAATACATAGTAAGTAACAATTTAATAAATAGTAAGTAACAATTTAATAAATAGTAAGTAACAATTTAATAAATAGTAAGAAACATTTTAATAAATAGTAAGTAACAATTTGATAAATAGTAAGTAACGATTTGATAAATAGAAAGTAACAATTTGATAAATAGTAAGTAACAATTTAATAAATAGTAAGTAACAATTTGATAAATAGTAAGTAACCATTTGATAAATAGTAAGTAACCATTTGATAAATAGTAAGTAACAATTTAATAAATAGTTTGTAACAATTTAATAAATAGTAAGTGTCAATTTAATAAATAATTAGTAACAATTTAATAAATAGTAAGTAACAATTTAATAAGTAGTAAGTAACAATTTAATAAATAGTAAGTAACAATTTAATAAATGGTAAGTAACAATTTAATTAATAGTGTGTAACAATTTAATAAATAGTAAGTAACAATTTAATACATAGTAAGTAACAATTTAATAAATAGTAAGTAACAATTTAATAAATAGTAAGTAACCATTTGATAAATAGTAAGTAACCATTTGATAAATAGTAAGTAACAATTTAATAAATAGTAAGTAACAATTTAATAAATAGTATGTAACAATTTAATAAATAGTAAGTAACAATTTGATAAATAGTAAGTAACAATTTGATAAATAGTAAGTAACAATTTGATAAATAGTAAGTAACCATTTGATAAATAGTAAGTAACCATTTGATAAATAGTAAGTAACCATTTGATAAATAGTAAGTAACCATTTGATAAATAGTAAGTAACAATTTAATAAATAGTAAGTAACAATTTGATAAATAGTAAGTAACAATTTGATAAATAGTAAGTAACAATTTGATAAATAGTAAGTAACAATTTGATAAATAGTAAGTATCAATTTAATAAATAGTAAGTAACAATTTAATTAATAGTATGTAACAATTTAATAAATAGTAAGTAACAATTTGATAAATAGTAAGTAACAATTTGATAAATAGTAAGTAACAATTTGATAAATAGTAAGTAACCATTTGATAAATAGTAAGTAACCATTTGATAAATAGTAAGTAACAATTTAATAAATAGTAAGTAACAATTTAATAAATAGTAAGTAACAATTTAAAAAATAGTAACAATTTAATAAATAGTAAGTAACAATTTAATAAATAGTAAGTAACAATTTAATAAATAGTAAGTAACAATTTAATAAATAGTAAGTAACAATTTAATAAATAGTAAGTAACAATTTGATAAATAGTAAGTAACAATTTGATAAATAGTAAGTAACAATTTGATAAATAGTAAGTAACAATTTGATAAATAGTAAGTAACCATTTGATAAATAGTAAGTAACCATTTGATAAATAGTAAGTAACCATTTGATAAATAGTAAGTAACAATTTAATAAATAGTAAGTAACAATTTAATTAATAGTATGTAACAATTTAATAAATAGTAAGTAACAATTTGGTAAATAGTAAGTAACAATTTGATAAATAGTAAGTAACAATTTGATAAATAGTAAGTAACCATTTGATAAATAGTAAGTAACCATTTGATAAATAGTAAGTAACAATTTAATAAATAGTAAGTAACAATTTGATAAATAGATAGTAACAATTTAATTAATAGTAAGTAACAACTTAATAAATAGTAAGTAACAATTTAATAAATAGTAAGAAACATTTTAATAAATAGTAAGTAACAATTTGATAAATAGTAAGTAACGATTTGATAAATAGAAAGTAACAATTTGATAAATAGTAAGTAACAATTTAATAAATAGTAAGTAACAATTTGATAAATAGTAAATAACAATTGGATAAATAGTAAGTAACAATTTGATAAATAGTAAGTAACAATTTGATAAATAGTAAGTAACCATTTGATAAATAGTAAGTAACCATTTGATAAATAGTAAGTAACAATTTAATAAACAGTAACAATTTAATAAAGAGTAAGTAACAATTTAATAAATAGTAAGTAACAATTTAATAAATAGTTTGTAACAATTTAATAAATAGTTTGTAACAATTTAATAAATAGTAAGTGTCAATTTAATAAATAATAAGTAACAATTTAATAATTAGTAAGTAACAATTTAATAAATAGTAAGTAACAATTTAATAAATAGTAAGTAACAATTTAATAAATAGTAAGTAACAATTTAATACATAGTAAGAAACAATTTAATAAATAGTAAGTAACAATTTAATAAATAGTAAGTAACAATTTGATAAATAGATAGTAACAATTTAATTAATAGTAAGTAACAACTTAATAAATAGTAAGTAACAATTTAATAAATAGTAAGAAACATTTTAATAAATAGTAAGTAACAATTTGATAAATAGTAAGTAACGATTTGATAAATAGAAAGTAACAATTTGATAAATAGTAAGTAACAATTTAATAAATAGTAAGTAACAATTTGATAAATAGTAAGTAACAATTTGATAAATAGTAAGTAACAATTTGATAAATAGTAAGTAACAATTTGATAAATAGTAAGTAACCATTTGATAAATAGTAAGTAACCATTTGATAAATAGTAAGTAACAATTTAATAAACAGTAACAATTTAATAAATAGTAAGTAACAATTTGATAAATAGTAAGTAACAATTTGATAAATAGTAAGTAACAATTTAATAAATAGTAAGTAACAATTTAATAAATAGATAGTAACAATTTAATTAATAGTAAGTAACAACTTAATAAATAGTAAGTAACAATTTAATAAATAGTAAGAAACGTTTTAATAAATAGTAAGTAACAATTTAATAAATAGTAAGTAACAATTTAATAAATAGTATGTAACAATTTAATAAATAGTAAGTAACAATTTAATACATAGTAATTAACAATTTAATAAATAGTAAGTAACAATTTAATAAATAGTAAGTAACAATTTAAAAAATAGTAACAATTTAATAAATAGTAAGTAACAATTTAATAAATAGTAAGTAACAATTTAATAAATAGTAAGTAACAATTTAATATATAGTAAGTAACAATTTGATAAATAGCAAGTAACAATTTAATAAATAGTAAGTAACAATTTAATAAATAGTAAGTAACAATTTAATAAATAGTAAGTAACAATTTAATAAATAGTAAGTAACAATTTGATAAATAGTAAGTAACAATTTGATAAATAGTAAGTAACAATTTGATAAATAGTAAGTAACAATTTGATAAATAGTAAGTAACCATTTGATAAATAGTAAGTAACCATTTGATAAATAGTAAGTAACCATTTGATAAATAGTAAGTATCAATTTAATAAATAGTAAGTAACAATTTAATTAATAGTATGTAACAATTTAATAAATAGTAAGTAACAATTTGATAAATAGTAAGTAACAATTTGATAAATAGTAAGTAACAATTTGATAAATAGTAAGTAACCATTTGATAAATAGTAAGTAACCATTTGATAAATAGTAAGTAACAATTTAATAAATAGTAAGTAACAATTTAATAAATAGTAAGTAACAATTTAAAAAATAGTAACAATTTAATAAATAGTAAGTAACAATTTAATAAATAGTAAGTAACAATTTAATAAATAGTAAGTAACAATTTAATAAATAGTAAGTAACAATTTGATAAATAGTAAGTAACAATTTGATAAATAGTAAGTAACATTTTGATAAATAGTAAGTAACAATTTGATAAATAGTAAGTAACCATTTGATAAATAGTAAGTAACCATTTGATAAATAGTAAGTAACCATTTGATAAATAGTAAGTAACAATTTAATAAATAGTAAGTAACAATTTGGTAAATAGTAAGTAACAATTTGATAAATAGTAAGTAACAATTTGATAAATAGTAAGTAACCATTCTATAAATAGTAAGTAACCATTTGATAAATAGTAAGTAACAATTTAATAAATAGCAAGTAACAATTTGATAAATAGATAGTAACAATTTAATTAATAGTAAGTAACAACTTAATAAATAGTAAGTAACAATTTAATAAATAGTAAGAAACATTTTAATAAATAGTAAGTAACAATTTGATAAATAGTAAGTAACGATTTGATAAATAGAAAGTAACAATTTGATAAATAGTAAGTAACAATTTAATAAATAGTAAGTAACAATTTGATAAATAGTAAGTAACAATTTGATAAATAGTAAGTAACAATTTGATAAATAGTAAGTAACAATTTGATAAATAGTAAGTAACCATTTGATAAATAGTAAGTAACCATTTGATAAATAGTAAGTAACAATTTAATAAACAGTAACAATTTAATAAAGAGTAAGTAACAATTTAATAAATAGTAAGTAACAATTTAATAAATAGTTTGTAACAATTTAATAAATAGTAAGTGTCAATTTAATAAATAATAAGTAACAATTTAATAAATAGTAAGTAACAATTTAATAAATAGTAAGTAACAATTTAATAAATAGTAAGTAACAATTTAATAAATAGTAAGTAACAATTTAATAAATAGTGTGTAACAATTTAATAAATAGTAAGTAACAATTTAATACATAGTAAGTAACAATTTAATAAATAGTAAGTAACAATTTAATAAATAGTAAGAAACAATTTGATAAATAGTAAGTAACAATTTGATAAATAGTAAGTAACAATTTGATAAATAGTAAGTAACAATTTAATAAATAGTAAGTAACAATTTAATAAATAGTATGTAACAATTTAATAAATAGTAAGTAACAATTTGATAAATAGTAAGTAACCATTTGATAAATAGTAAGTAACCATTTGATAAATAGTAAGTAACAATTTAATAAATAGTAAGTAACAATTTAATAAATAGATAGTACCAATTTAATTAATAGTTAGTAACAACTTAATAATTAGTAAGTAACAATTTAATAAATAGTAAGAAACATTTTAATAAATAGTAAGTAACAATTTGATAAATAGTAAGTAACGATTTGATAAATAGAAAGTAACAATTTGATAAATAGTAAGTAACAATTTAATAAACAGTAACAATTTAATAAAGAGTAAGTAACAAATTAATAAATAGTAAGTAATAATTTAATAAATAGTAAGTAACAATTTAATAAATAGTAAGTAACAATTTAATAAATAGTGAGTAACAATTTCATAAATAGTAAGTAACAATTTAATAAATAGTGTGTAACAATTTAATAAATAGTAAGTAACAATTTAATACATAGTAAGTAACAATTTAATAAATAGTAAGTAACAATTTAATAAATAGTATGTAACAATTTAATAAATAGTAAGTAACAATTTAATACATAGTAAGTAACAATTTAATAAATAGTAAGTAACAATTTAATAAATAGTAAGTAACAATTTAAAAAATAGTAACAATTTAATAAATAGTAAGTAACAATTTAATAAATAGTAAGTAACAATTTAATAAATAGTAAGTAACAATTTAATAAATAGTAAGTAACAATTTAATAAATAGTAAGTAACAATTTAATAAATAGATAGTAACAATTTAATTAATAGTAAGTAACAACTTAATAAATAGTAAGTAACAATTTAATAAATAGTAAGAAACATTTTAATAAATAGTAAGTACACATTTGATAAATAGTAAGTAACGATTTGATAAATAGAAAGTAACAATTTGATAAATAGTAAGTAACAATTTAATAAACAGTAACAATTTAATAAATAGAAAGTAACAATTTGATAAATAGTAAGTAACAATTTAATAAACAGTAACAATTTAATAAATAGTAAGTAACAATTTAATAAGTAGTAAGAAAAAATTTAATAAATAGTTTGTAACAATTTAATAAATATTAAGTGTCAATTTAATAAATAATAAGTAACAATTTAATAAATAGTAAGTAACAATTTAATAAATAGTAAGTAACAATTTAATAAATAGTAAGTAACCATTTTATAAATAGTAAGTAACCATTTGATAAATAGTAAGTAACAATTTAATAAATAGTAAGTAACAATTTAATAAATAGATAGTAACAATTTAATTATTAGTAAGTAACAACTTAATAAATAGTAAGTAACAATTTAATAAATAGTAAGAAACGTTTTAATAAATAGTAAGTAACAATTTAATAAATAGTAAGTAACAATTTAATAAATAGTATGTAACAATTTAATAAATAGTAAGTAACAATTTAATACATAGTAAGTAACAATTTAATAAATAGTAAGTAACAATTTAATAAATAGTAAGTAACAATTTAAAAAATAGTAACAATTTAATAAATAGTAAGTAACAATTTAATTAATAGTATGTAACAATTTAATAAATAGTAAGTAACAATTTGATAAATAGTAAGTAACAATTTGATAAATAGTAAGTAACAATTTGATAAATAGTAAGTAACCATTTGATAAATAGTAAGTAACCATTTGATAAATTGTAAGTAACAATTTAATAAATAGTAAGTAACAATTTAAAAAATAGTAAGTAACAATTTAATAAGTAGTAAGTAACAATTTAATAAATAGTAAGTAATAATTTAAAAAATAGTAACAATTTAATAAATAGTAAGTAACAATTTAATAAATAGTAAGTAACAATTTAATAAATAGTAAGTAACAATTTAATAAATAGTAAGTAACAATTTGATAAATAGTAAGTAACAATTTGATAAATAGTAAGTAACAATTTGATAAATAGTAAGTAACAATTTGATAAATAGTAAGTAACCATTTGATAAATAGTAAGTAACCATTTGATAAATAGTAAGTAACCATTTGATAAATAGTAAGTAACAATTTAATAAATAGTAAGTAACAATTTGGTAAATAGTAAGTAACAATTTGATAAATAGTAAGTAACAATTTGATAAATAGTAAGTAACCATTCTATAAATAGTAAGTAACCATTTGATAAATAGTAAGTAACAATTTAATAAATAGTAAGTAACAATTTGATAAATAGATAGTAACAATTTAATTAATAGTAAGTAACAACTTAATAAATAGTAAGTAACAATTTAATAAATAGTAAGAAACATTTTAATAAATAGTAAGTAACAATTTGATAAATAGTAAGTAACGATTTGATAAATAGAAAGTAACAATTTGATAAATAGTAAGTAACAATTTAATAAATAGTAAGTAACAATTTGATAAATAGTAAGTAACAATTTGATAAATAGTAAGTAACAATTTGATAAATAGTAAGTAACAATTTGATAAATAGTAAGTAACCATTTGATAAATAGTAAGTAACCATTTGATAAATAGTAAGTAACAATTTAATAAACAGTAACAATTTAATAAAGAGTAAGTAACAATTTAATAAATAGTAAGTAACAATTTAATAAATAGTTTGTAACAATTTAATAAATAGTAAGTGTCAATTTAATAAATAATAAGTAACAATTTAATAAATAGTAAGTAACAATTTAATAAATAGTAAGTAACAATTTAATAAATAGTAAGTAACAATTTAATAAATAGTAAGTAACAATTTAATAAATAGTGTGTAACAATTTAATAAATAGTAAGTAACAATTTAATACATAGTAAGTAACAATTTAATAAATAGTAAGTAACAATTTAATAAATAGTAAGAAACAATTTGATAAATAGTAAGTAACAATTTGATAAATAGTAAGTAACAATTTGATAAATAGTAAGTAACAATTTAATAAATAGTAAGTAACAATTTAATAAATAGTATGTAACAATTTAATAAATAGTAAGTAACAATTTGATAAATAGTAAGTAACCATTTGATAAATAGTAAGTAACCATTTGATAAATAGTAAGTAACAATTTAATAAATAGTAAGTAACAATTTAATAAATAGATAGTACCAATTTAATTAATAGTTAGTAACAACTTAATAATTAGTAAGTAACAATTTAATAAATAGTAAGAAACATTTTAATAAATAGTAAGTAACAATTTGATAAATAGTAAGTAACGATTTGATAAATAGAAAGTAACAATTTGATAAATAGTAAGTAACAATTTAATAAACAGTAACAATTTAATAAAGAGTAAGTAACAAATTAATAAATAGTAAGTAATAATTTAATAAATAGTAAGTAACAATTTAATAAATAGTAAGTAACAATTTAATAAATAGTAAGTAACAATTTGATAAATAGTAAGTAACAATTTGATAAATTGTAAGTAACAATTTAATAAATAGTATGTAACAATTTAATAAATAGTAAGTAACAATATAATACATAGTAAGTAATAATTTAATAAATAGTAAGTAACAATTTAGTAAATAGTAAGTAACAATTTAATAAATAGTAAGTAACAATTTAATAAATAGTGAGTAACAATTTCATAAATAGTAAGTAACAATTTAATAAATAGTGTGTAATAATTTAATAAATAGTAAGTAACAATTTAATACATAGTAAGTAACAATTTAATAAATAGTAAGTAACAATTTAATAAATAGTATGTAACAATTTAATAAATAGTAAGTAACAATTTAATACATAGTAAGTAACAATTTAATAAATAGTAAGTAACAATTTAATAAATAGTAAGTAACAATTTAAAAAATAGTAACAATTTAATAAATAGTAAGTAACAATTTAATAAATAGTAAGTAACAATTTAATAAATAGTAAGTAACAATTTAATAAATAGTAAGTAACAATTTGATAAATAGTAAGTAACCATTTGATAAATAGTAAGTAACCATTTGATAAATAGTAAGTAACCATTTGATAAATTGTAAGTAACAATTTAATAAATAGTAAGTAACAATTTAATAAATTGATAGTAACAATTTAATTAATAGTAAGTAACAACTTAATAAATAGTAAGTAACAATTTAATAAATAGTAAGAAACATTTTAATAAATAGTAAGTAACAATTTGATAAATAGTAAGTAACGATTTGATAAATAGAAAGTAACAATTTGATAAATAGTAAGTAACAATTTAATAAATAGTAAGTAACAATTTGATAAATAGTAAGTAACAATTTGATAAATAGTAAGTAACAATTTGATAAATAGTAAGTAACAATTTGATAAATAGTAAGTAACCATTTGATAAATAGTAAGTAACCATTTGATAAATAGTAAGTAACAATTTAATAAATAGTAATTAACAATTTAATAAATAGTATGTAACAATTTAATAAATAGTAAGTAACAATTTGATAAATAGTAAGTAACAATTTGATAAATAGTAAGTAACAATTTGATAAATAGTAAGTAACCATTTGATAAATAGTAAGTAACCATTTGATAAATAGTAAGTAACCATTTGATAAATTGTAAGTAACAATTTAATAAATAGTAAGTAACAATTTAATAAATTGATAGTAACAATTTAATTAATAGTAAGTAACAACTTAATAAATAGTAAGTAACAATTTAATAAATAGTAAGAAACATTTTAATAAATAGTAAGTAACAATTTGATAAATAGTAAGTAACGATTTGATAAATAGAAAGTAACAATTTGATAAATAGTAAGTAACAATTTAATAAATAGTAAGTAACAATTTGATAAATAGTAAGTAACAATTTGATAAATAGTAAGTAACAATTTGATAAATAGTAAGTAACAATTTGATAAATAGTAAGTAACCATTTGATAAATAGTAAGTAACCATTTGATAAATAGTAAGTAACAATTTAATAAACAGTAACAATTTAATAAAGAGTAAGTAACAATTTAATAAATAGTAAGTAACAATTTAATAAATAGTTTGTAACAATTTAATAAATAGTAAGTGTCAATTTAATAAATAATAAGTAACAATTTAATAAATAGTAAGTAACAATTTAATAAATAGTAAGTAACAATTTAATAAATAGTAAGTAACAATTTAATAAATAGTAAGTAACAATTTAATAAATAGTAAGTAACAATTTAATAAATAGTGTGTAACAATTTAATAAATAGTGTGTAACAATTTAATAAATAGTAAGTAACAATTTAATACATAGTAAGTAACAATTTAATAAATAGTAAGTAACAATTTAATAAATAGTAAGTAACCATTTGATAAATAGTAAGTAACCATTTGATAAATAGTAAGTAACAATTTAATAAATAGTAAGTAACAATTTAATAAATAATATGTAACAATTTAATAAATAGTAAGTAACAATTTGATAAATAGTAAGTAACAATTTAATTAATAGTAAGTAACAACTTAATAAATAGTAAGTAACAATTTAATAAATAGTAAGAAACATTTTAATAAATAGTAAGTAACAATTTGATAAATAGTAAGTAACGATTTGATAAATAGAAAGTAACAATTTGATAAATAGTAAGTAACAATTTAATAAATAGTAAGTAACAATTTGATAAATAGTAAGTAACCATTTGATAAATAGTAAGTAACCATTTGATAAATAGTAAGTAACAATTTAATAAATAGTTTGTAACAATTTAATAAATAGTAAGTGTCAATTTAATAAATAATAAGTAACAATTTAATAAATAGTAAGTAACAATTTAATAAGTAGTAAGTAACAATTTAATAAATAGTAAGTAACAATTTAATAAATGGTAAGTAACAATTTAATAAATAGTGTGTAACAATTTAATAAATAGTAAGTAACAATTTAATACATAGTAAGTAACAATTTAATACATAGTAAGTAACAATTTAATAAATAGTAAGTAACAATTTAATAAATAGTAAGTAACCATTTGATAAATAGTAAGTAACCATTTGATAAATAGTAAGTAACAATTTAATAAATAGTAAGTAACAATTTAATAAATAGTATGTAACAATTTAATAAATAGTAAGTAACAATTTGATAAATAGTAAGTAACAATTTGATAAATAGTAAGTAACAATTTGATAAATAGTAAGTAACCATTTGATAAATAGTAAGTAACCATTTGATAAATAGTAAGTAACCATTTGATAAATTGTAAGTAACAATTTAATAAATAGTAAGTAACAATTTAATAAATTGATAGTAACAATTTAATTAATAGTAAGTAACAACTTAATAAATAGTAAGTAACAATTTAATAAATAGTAAGAAACATTTTAATAAATAGTAAGTAACAATTTGATAAATAGTAAGTAACGATTTGATAAATAGAAAGTAACAATTTGATAAATAGTAAGTAACAATTTAATAAATAGTAAGTAACAATTTGATAAATAGTAAGTAACAATTTGATAAATAGTAAGTAACAATTTGATAAATAGTAAGTAACAATTTGATAAATAGTAAGTAACCATTTGATAAATAGTAAGTAACCATTTGATAAATAGTAAGTAACAATTTAATAAACAGTAACAATTTAATAAAGAGTAAGTAACAATTTAATAAATAGTAAGTAACAATTTAATAAATAGTTTGTAACAATTTAATAAATAGTAAGTGTCAATTTAATAAATAATAAGTAACAATTTAATAAATAGTAAGTAACAATTTAATAAATAGTAAGTAACAATTTAATAAATAGTAAGTAACAATTTAATAAATAGTAAGTAACAATTTAATAAATAGTGTGTAACAATTTAATAAATAGTAAGTAACAATTTAATACATAGTAAGTAACAATTTAATAAATAGTAAGTAACAATTTAATAAATAGTAAGTAACCATTTGATAAATAGTAAGTAACCATTTGATAAATAGTAAGTAACAATTTAATAAATAGTAAGTAACAATTTAATAAATAATATGTAACAATTTAATAAATAGTAAGTAACAATTTGATAAATAGTAAGTAACAATTTAATTAATAGTAAGTAACAACTTAATAAATAGTAAGTAACAATTTAATAAATAGTAAGAAACATTTTAATAAATAGTAAGTAACAATTTGATAAATAGTAAGTAACGATTTGATAAATAGAAAGTAACAATTTGATAAATAGTAAGTAACAATTTAATAAATAGTAAGTAACAATTTGATAAATAGTAAGTAACCATTTGATAAATAGTAAGTAACCATTTGATAAATAGTAAGTAACAATTTAATAAATAGTTTGTAACAATTTAATAAATAGTAAGTGTCAATTTAATAAATAATAAGTAACAATTTAATAAATAGTAAGTAACAATTTAATAAGTAGTAAGTAACAATTTAATAAATAGTAAGTAACAATTTAATAAATGGTAAGTAACAATTTAATAAATAGTGTGTAACAATTTAATAAATAGTAAGTAACAATTTAATACATAGTAAGTAACAATTTAATACATAGTAAGTAACAATTTAATAAATAGTAAGTAACAATTTAATAAATAGTAAGTAACCATTTGATAAATAGTAAGTAACCATTTGATAAATAGTAAGTAACAATTTAATAAATAGTAAGTAACAATTTAATAAATAGTATGTAACAATTTAATAAATAGTAAGTAACAATTTGATAAATAGTAAGTAACAATTTGATAAATAGTAAGTAACAATTTGATAAATAGTAAGTAACCATTTGATAAATAGTAAGTAACCATTTGATAAATAGTAAGTAACCATTTGATAAATTGTAAGTAACAATTTAATAAATAGTAAGTAACAATTTAATAAATTGATAGTAACAATTTAATTAATAGTAAGTAACAACTTAATAAATAGTAAGTAACAATTTAATAAATAGTAAGAAACATTTTAATAAATAGTAAGTAACAATTTGATAAATAGTAAGTAACGATTTGATAAATAGAAAGTAACAATTTGATAAATAGTAAGTAACAATTTAATAAATAGTAAGTAACAATTTGATAAATAGTAAGTAACAATTTGATAAATAGTAAGTAACAATTTGATAAATAGTAAGTAACAATTTGATAAATAGTAAGTAACCATTTGATAAATAGTAAGTAACCATTTGATAAATAGTAAGTAACAATTTAATAAACAGTAACAATTTAATAAAGAGTAAGTAACAATTTAATAAATAGTAAGTAAAAATTTAATAAATAGTTTGTAACAATTTAATAAATAGTAAGTGTCAATTTAATAAATAATAAGTAACAATTTAATAAATAGTAAGTAACAATTTAATAAATAGTAAGTAACAATTTAATAAATAGTAAGTAACAATTTAATAAATAGTAAGTAACAATTTAATAAATAGTGTGTAACAATTTAATAAATAGTAAGTAACAATTTAATACATAGTAAGTAACAATTTAATAAATAGTAAGTAACAATTTAATAAATAGTAAGAAACAATTTGATAAATAGTAAGTAACAATTTGATAAATAGTAAGTAACAATTTGATAAATAGTAAGTAACAATTTAATAAATAGTAAGTAACAATTTAATAAATAGTATGTAACAATTTAATAAATAGTAAGTAACAATTTGATAAATAGTAAGTAACCATTTGATAAATAGTAAGTAACCATTTGATAAATAGTAAGTAACAATTTAATAAATAGTAAGTAACAATTTAATAAATAGATAGTACCAATTTAATTAATAGTTAGTAACAACTTAATAATTAGTAAGTAACAATTTAATAAATAGTAAGAAACATTTTAATAAATAGTAAGTAACAATTTGATAAATAGTAAGTAACGATTTGATAAATAGAAAGTAACAATTTGATAAATAGTAAGTAACAATTTAATAAACAGTAACAATTTAATAAAGAGTAAGTAACAAATTAATAAATAGTAAGTAATAATTTAATAAATAGTAAGTAACAATTTAATAAATAGTAAGTAACAATTTAATAAATAGTAAGTAACAATTTGATAAATAGTAAGTAACAATTTGATAAATTGTAAGTAACAATTTAATAAATAGTATGTAACAATTTAATAAATAGTAAGTAACAATATAATACATAGTAAGTAATAATTTAATAAATAGTAAGTAACAATTTAGTAAATAGTAAGTAACAATTTAATAAATAGTAAGTAACAATTTAATAAATAGTGAGTAACAATTTCATAAATAGTAAGTAACAATTTAATAAATAGTGTGTAACAATTTAATAAATAGTAAGTAACAATTTAATACATAGTAAGTAACAATTTAATAAATAGTAAGTAACAATTTAATAAATAGTATGTAACAATTTAATAAATAGTAAGTAACAATTTAATACATAGTAAGTAACAATTTAATAAATAGTAAGTAACAATTTAATAAATAGTAAGTAACAATTTAAAAAATAGTAACAATTTAATAAAGAGTAAGTAACAATTTAATAAATAGTAAGTAACAATTTAATAAATAGTAAGTAACAATTTAATAAATAGTTAGTAACAATTTAATAAATAGTAAGTAACAATTTAATAAATAGATAGTAACAATTTAATTAATAGTAAGTAACAACTTAATAAATAGTAAGTAACAATTTAATAAATAGTAAGAAACATTTTAATAAATAGTAAGTACACATTTGATAAATAGTAAGTAACGATTTGATAAATAGAAAGTAACAATTTGATAAATAGTAAGTAACAATTTAATAAACAGTAACAATTTAATAAATAGTAAGTAACAATTTAATAAGTAGTAAGAAAAAATTTAATAAATAGTTTGTAACAATTTAATAAATATTAAGTGTCAATTTAATAAATAATAAGTAACAATTTAATAAATAGTAAGTAACAATTTAATAAATAGTAAGTAACAATTTAATAAATAGTAAGTAACCATTTTATAAATAGTAAGTAACCATTTGATAAATAGTAAGTAACAATTTAATAAATAGTAAGTAACAATTTAATAAATAGATAGTAACAATTTAATTATTAGTAAGTAACAACTTAATAAATAGTAAGTAACAATTTAATAAATAGTAAGAAACGTTTTAATAAATAGTAAGTAACAATTTAATAAATAGTAAGTATCAATTTAATAAATAGTATGTAACAATTTAATAAATAGTAAGTAACAATTTAATACATAGTAAGTAACAATTTAATAAATAGTAAGTAACAATTTAATAAATAGTAAGTAACAATTTAAAAAATAGTAACAATTTAATAAATAGTAAGTAACAATTTAATTAATAGTATGTAACAATTTAATAAATAGTAAGAAACATTTTAATAAATAGTAAGTAACAATTTGATAAATAGTAAGTAACGATTTGATAAATAGAAAGTAACAATTTGATAAATAGTAAGTAACAATTTAATAAATAGTAAGTAACAATTTGATAAATAGTAAGTAACAATTTGATAAATAGTAAGTAACAATTTGATAAATAGTAAGTAACAATTTGATAAATAGTAAGTAACCATTTGATAAATAGTAAGTAACCATTTGATAAATAGTAAGTAACAATTTAATAAACAGTAACAATTTAATAAAGAGTAAGTAACAATTTAATAAATAGTAAGTAACAATTTAATAAATAGTTTGTAACAATTTAATAAATAGTAAGTGTCAATTTAATAAATAATAAGTAACAATTTAATAAATAGTAAGTAACAATTTAATAAATAGTAAGTAACAATTTAATAAATAGTAAGTAACAATTTAATAAATAGTAAGTGTCAATTTAATAAATAATAAGTAACAATTTAATAAATAGTATGTAACAATTTAATAAATAGTAAGTAACAATTTGATAAATAGTAAGTAACAATTTGATAAATAGTAAGTAACAATTTGATAAATAGTAAGTAAGCATTTGATAAATAGTAAGTAACCATTTGATAAATAGTAAGTAACAATTTAATAAATAGTAAGTAACAATTTAATAAATAGAGAGTAACAATTTAATTAATAGTTAGTAACAACTTAATAAATAGTAAGTAACAATTTAATAAATAGTAAGAAACATTTTAATAAATAGTAAGTAACAATTTGATAAATAGTAAGTAACGATTTGATAAATAGAAAGTAACAATTTGATAAATAGTAAGTAACAATTTAATAAACAGTAACAATTTAATAAAGAGTAAGTAACAATTTAATAAATAGTAAGTAACCATTTGATAAATAGTAAGTAACAATTTAAGAAATAGTAAGTAACAATTTAATAAATAGATAGTAACAATTTATTTAATAGTAAGTAACAACTTAATAAATAGTAAGTAACAATTTAATAAATAGTAAGAAACGTTTTAATAAATAGTAAGTAACAATTTAATAAATAGTAAGTAACAATTTAATAAATAGTATGTAACAATTTAATAAATAGTAAGTAACAATTTAATACATAGTAAGTAACAATTTAATAAATAGTAAGTAACAATTTAATAAATAGTGAGTAACAATTTCATAAATAGTAAGTAACAATTTAATAAATAGTAAGAAACAATTTGATAAATAGTAAGTAACAATTTGATAAATAGTAAGTAACAATTTGATAAATAGTAAGTAACAATTTGATAAATAGTAAGTAACCATTTGATAAATAGTAAGTAACCATTTGATAAATAGTAAGTAACCATTTGATAAATAGTTAGTAACAATTTAATAAATAGTAAGTAACAATTTAATAAATAGTATGTAACAATTTAATAAATAGTAAGTAACAATTTGATAAATAGTAAGTAACAATTTGATAAATGGTAAGTAACAATTTGATAAATAGTAAGTAACCATTTGATAAATAGTAAGTAACCATTTGATAAATAGTAAGTAACAATTTAATAAATAGTAAGTAACAATTTAATAAATAGATAGTAACAATTTAATTAATAGTAAGTAACAACTTAATAAATAGTAAGTAACAATTTAATAAATAGTAAGAAACATTTTAATAAATAGTAAGTAACAATTTGATAAATAGTAAGTAACGATTTGATAAATAGAAAGTAACAATTTAATAAATAGTAAGTAACAATTTAATAAATAGTAAGTAACAATTTAATAAATAGTAAGTAACAATTTAATAAATAGTAAGTAACAATTTAATAAATAGTAAGTAACAATTTAATACATAGTAAGAAACAATTTAAAAAATAGTAAGTAACAATTTAATAAATAGTAAGAAACAATTTGATAAATAGTAAGTAACAATTTGATAAATAGTAAGTAACAATTTGATAAATAGTAAGTAACAATTTAATAAATAGTAAGTAACAATTTAATAAATAGATAGTAACAATTTAATTAATAGTAAGTAACAACTTAATAAATAGTAAGTAACAATATAATAAATAGTAAGAAACGTTTTAATAAATAGTAAGTAACAATTTAATAAATAGTAAGTAACAATTTAATAAATAGTATGTAACAATTTAATAAATAGTAAGTAACAATTTAATACATAGTAATTAACAATTTAATAAATAGTAAGTAACAATTTAATAAATAGTAAGTAACAATTTAAAAAATAGTAACAATTTAATAAATAGTAAGTAACAATTTAATAAATAGTAAGTAACAATTTAATAAATAGTAAGTAACAATTTAATATATAGTAAGTAACAATTTGATAAATAGCAAGTAACAATTTAATAAATAGTAAGTAACAATTTAATAAATAGTAAGTAACAATTTAATAAATAGTAAGTAACAATTTAATAAATAGTAAGTAACAATTTGATAAATAGTAAGTAACAATTTGATAAATAGTAAGTAACAATTTGATAAATAGTAAGTAACAATTTGATAAATAGTAAGTAACCATTTGATAAATAGTAAGTAACCATTTGATAAATAGTAAGTAACCATTTGATAAATTGTAAGTAACAATTTAATAAATAGTAAGTAACAATTTAAAAAATAGTAAGTAACAATTTAATAAATAGTGTGTAACAATTTAATAAATAGTAAGTAACAATTTAATACATAGTAAGTAACAATTTAATAAATAGTAAGTAACAATTTAATAAATAGTAAGTAACCATTTGATAAATAGTAAGTAACCATTTAATAAATAGTAAGTAACAATTTAATAAATAGTAAGTAACAATTTAATAAATAGTAAGTAACAATTTAATAAATAGTAAGTAACAATTTAATAAATAGATAGTAACAATTTAATTAATAGTAAGTAACAACTTAATAAATAGTAAGTAACAATTTAATAAATAGTGAGAAACATTTTAATAAATAGTAAGTACACATTTGATAAATAGTAAGTAACGATTTGATAAATAGAAAGTAACAATTTGATAAATAGTAAGTAACAATTTAATAAACAGTAACAATTTAATAAATTGTAAGTAACAATTTAATAAGTAGTAAGAAAAAATTTAATAAATAGTAAGTAACAATTTGATAAATAGTAAGTAACAATTTGATAAATAGTAAGTAACAATTTAATAAATAGTAAGTAACAATTTAATAAATAGATAGTAACAATTTAATTAATAGTAAGTAACAACTTAATAAATAGTAAGTAACAATTTAATAAATAGTAAGAAACGTTTTAATAAATAGTAAGTAACAATTTAATAAATAGTAAGTAACAATTTAATAAATAGTATGTAACAATTTAATAAATAGTAAGTAACAATTTAATACATAGTAATTAACAATTTAATAAATAGTAAGTAACAATTTAATAAATAGTAAGTAACAATTTAAAAAATAGTAACAATTTAATAAATAGTAAGTAACAATTTAATAAATAGTAAGTAACAATTTAATAAATAGTAAGTAACAATTTAATATATAGTAAGTAACAATTTGATAAATAGCAAGTAACAATTTAATAAATAGTAAGTAACAATTTAATAAATAGTAAGTAACAATTTAATAAATAGTAAGTAACAATTTAATAAATAGTAAGTAACAATTTGATAAATAGTAAGTAACAATTTGATAAATAGTAAGTAACAATTTGATAAATAGTAAGTAACAATTTGATAAATAGTAAGTAACAATTTGATAAATAGTAAGTAACCATTTGATAAATAGTAAGTAACCATTTGATAAATAGTAAGTAACCATTTGATAAATAGTAAGTATCAATTTAATAAATAGTAAGTAACAATTTAATTAATAGTATGTAACAATTTAATAAATAGTAAGTAACAATTTGATAAATAGTAAGTAACAATTTGATAAATAGTAAGTAACAATTTGATAAATAGTAAGTAACCATTTGATAAATAGTAAGTAACCATTTGATAAATAGTAAGTAACAATTTAATAAATAGTAAGTAACAATTTAATAAATAGTAAGTAACAATTTAAAAAATAGTAACAATTTAATAAATAGTAAGTAACAATTTAATAAATAGTAAGTAACAATTTAATAAATAGTAAGTAACAATTTAATAAATAGTAAGTAACAATTTGATAAATAGTAAGTAACAATTTGATAAATAGTAAGTAACAATTTGATAAATAGTAAGTAACAATTTGATAAATAGTAAGTAACCATTTGATAAATAGTAAGTAACCATTTGATAAATAGTAAGTAACCATTTGATAAATAGTAAGTAACAATTTAATAAATAGTAAGTAACAATTTGGTAAATAGTAAGTAACAACTTAATAAATAGTAAGTAACAATTTAATAAATAGTAAGAAACATTTTAATAAATAGTAAGTAACAATTTGATAAATAGTAAGTAACGATTTGATAAATAGAAAGTAACAATTTGATAAATAGTAAGTAACAATTTTATAAATAGTAAGTAACAATTTGATAAATAGTAAGTAACAATTTGATAAATAGTAAGTAACAATTTGATAAATAGTAAGTAACAATTTGATAAATAGTAAGTAACCATTTGATAAATAGTAAGTAACCATTTGATAAATAGTAAGTAACAATTTAATAAACAGTAACAATTTAATAAAGAGTAAGTAACAATTTAATAAATAGTAAGTAACAATTTAATAAATAGTTTGTAACAATTTAATAAATAGTAAGTGTCAATTTAATAAATAATAAGTAACAATTTAATAAATAGTAAGTAACAATTTAATAAATAGTAAGTAACAATTTAATAAATAGTGTGTAACAATTTAGTAAATAGTAAGTAACAATTTAATAAATAGTAAGAAACAATTTGATAAATAGTAAGTAACAATTTGATAAATAGTAAGTAACAATTTGATAAATAGTAAGTAACAATTTAATAAATAGTAAGTAACAATTTAATAAATAGTATGTAACAATTTAATAAATAGTAAGTAACAATTTGATAAATAGTAAGTAACCATTTGATAAATAGTAAGTAACCATTTGATAAATAGTAAGTAACAATTTAATAAATAGTAAGTAACAATTTAATAAATAGATAGTACCAATTTAATTAATAGTTAGTAACAACTTAATAATTAGTAAGTAACAATTTAATAAATAGTAAGAAACATTTTAATAAATAGTAAGTAACAATTTGATAAATAGTAAGTAACGATTTGATAAATAGAAAGTAACAATTTGATAAATAGTAAGTAACAATTTAATAAACAGTAACAATTTAATAAAGAGTAAGTAACAAATTAATAAATAGTAAGTAATAATTTAATAAATAGTAAGTAACAATTTAATAAATAGTAAGTAACAATTTAATAAATAGTAAGTAACAATTTGATAAATAGTAAGTAACAATTTGATAAATTGTAAGTAACAATTTAATAAATAGTATGTAACAATTTAATAAATAGTAAGTAACAATATAATACATAGTAAGTAATAATTTAATAAATAGTAAGTAACAATTTAGTAAATAGTAAGTAACAATTTAATAAATAGTAAGTAACAATTTAATAAATAGTGAGTAACAATTTCATAAATAGTAAGTAACAATTTAATAAATAGTGTGTAACAATTTAATAAATAGTAAGTAACAATTTAATACATAGTAAGTAACAATTTAATAAATAGTAAGTAACAATTTAATAAATAGTATGTAACAATTTAATAAATAGTAAGTAACAATTTAATACATAGTAAGTAACAATTTAATAAATAGTTAGTAACAATTTAATAAATAGTAAGTAACAATTTAAAAAATAGTAACAATTTAATAAATAGTAAGTAACAATTTAATAAATAGTAAGTAACAATTTAATAAATAGTAAGTAACAATTTAATAATTAGTAAGTAACAGTTTAATAAATAGTAAGTAACAATTTAATAAATAGATAGTAACAATTTAATTAATAGTAAGTAACAACTTAATAAATAGTAAGTAACAATTTAATAAATAGTAAGAAACATTTTAATAAATAGTAAGTACACATTTGATAAATAGTAAGTAACGATTTGATAAATAGAAAGTAACAATTTGATAAATAGTAAGTAACAATTTAATAAACAGTAACAATTTAATAAATAGTAAGTAACAATTTAATAAGTAGTAAGAAAAAATTTAATAAATAGTTTGTAACAATTTAATAAATATTAAGTGTCAATTTAATAAATAATAAGTAACAATTTAATAAATAGTAAGTATTCTTAAATCGGATAAAGGGAACACCACTGTAGTGGTGGACAAAGAATTTTATATCTCTGAAGTCAATAAATTGCTTGAAGACAGGACCACATATATTACCAGTAAATTTGAATACACCTGTACCTTTGAAAAAGAGGCTAATTCCATCGTCTCCAAATTCTTTAAAAAGAAACAAATCAGTGAACAAATTAGCAAGCAATTAAAATCTTACAATGCCGTTATACCTAGAGCGTATGCTCTGCCTAAAACACACAAGGAGACATTATCATGGAGGATTATTGTTTCATCTATAGGTGGTCCCACATATAAACTGTCTAGTTTTTTAGCAGGCATTCTTTCAAACATTGTTGGAAAATCTCCTTTTCACACTGTCGACAGTTGGCAATTTTGTAAAGAGATTAGGAATTTTCACATTAATGATGCATCATTACGACTGGTATCTCTTGACGTTGTTTCACTTTTTACTAATGTTCCTATTGACTTAGCCTTGGACGTCTTAGATCATCGTTGGGATGAGATCAGTGAACATACCAAAATCGATCGTAATGATTTCCTCACAGCTGTCAAGTTTGTATTGGAATCCAATGTGTTCTTATTCAATGGAACTTACTACAAACAGATTTTTGGAACGGCTATGGGATCTCCTATCTCTCCGGTAATTGCTAACATTGTTATGGAAGAATTGGAATCGGTTTCTCTCACAAAGGTACCTTTTGAACTTATTTTTTATAAAAGATATGTTGATGACATTATTACTTGTCTTAGACTTGAGGATTTGCAAGTTCTTTTAGATGTTTTTAATAGTTTTCACGTTAGATTACAATTCACGCATGAGATTGAAACGGATTCATGTCTAAGCTTTCTTGACACTACGGTCATTAGATCGAATAATAGTTTTATTACGAATTGGTATCACAAGCCGAGTTGGTCAGGCAGATATATTAACTTTTTTTCGGCTCACCCCATGCAGCATAAAGTGGGATTAATTAAGGGATTAATAGACCGTGCTATCTTGCTTTCCGACCCTGAATTTCGACCAGCTAATTTGTCTCTTGTTAAAAACACTCTAAAACGTAATGGATACCCTATGGGAATGATCTGTGCAATCATTAAAGATCGTATTTTTGAAATCTACCATCCCTCATTAATTGCGAAAAGAAAGGAGGAGAGAAATCTATTATTAGGGCCAATTAGCTGGAGGAACACAACAGTGTTACCTTTTTGTAACAACATATCAAATGATAAATGATATCAGAAGAATTTTCAGGAAAGCTGGAATACACACGATTTTTAAATTACCGTTTTACACTAAGCAATTATTCCCTTCAATCAAGGATAAAATACCTTTAGTTAAAAACTCCAACATTGTATATTCTATCCCTTGCATGGGATGTAACCAGGTTTATATAGGACAAACTTCGAGACTTTTGGAAAGACGCGTTTGTGAACACAAAAGAAATATTTTTTCATCTCCCCTTCAACACACTGCTTTGACCAAGCATTCGCTGGAGTTTGATCACAGATTTGACTTCGATAACGTTAAAGTTGTCGACAGAGAGACTAATTTGAACCGGAGGATTCTTTTGGAGACATTACATATGATTAAACAACCCAGCGTAAATCTTAGGTATGAAACGCCTAAAATACAAGAATATTACGCAACATTACTGAATAAGTAATGTCCTATGATGTATTGCTCCAATTATTCCTTTATTAATATTGATTTTATTATGTGACTTGAGGGTTTGAGAATCGATGTTTTCAAAATATTTAACGGTCTCTGCGTCTAAACGGCTGTGTTCACCTTCGAGATGATCGTTGGCTTTGTCCTATGTTTACTTCAGTCACTATTCCACCGGCTCTCGGTATCGGACGTGTTCCGACCGGATAAATTTCACTCGCGTTATTTTTCTGAAATTTTATCACTTTCCTTGATAAGGGTCTAAAGTCAGACCGAAACGTTGGAAAATTTTCAGTTAATTAAAGCAAATGTGTTATTGATTAATTAAGATAGTTGTTTGTGGACCGAACCTGTGCGCCGATAGCATTTATATTTAAAGAATACGGTCGATAGTTTATAACTTATTGTTACAATGAATGGCGAAACATCTACATCCTCTAATAAGGAAAGTTTTTTCTCTTATATAAAAAGAAAGCATGGACATGAAACGGTAAAACTACTCAAGGATTTTTCGAATTACAGATCGAACAACGCTAAGATAAGTAACAGAAAATTATTCTTACTTAAATGTAGAACAAAAGATGTCATCCCCAATTTTATTGCAAATAATGTGTTTAATAAATGTAATGTTTTTATAGTCTCTGCCTCAGCTTCTAGCAAATTATTGAATTTACAAAATAGATATTCCAGAAAACTGCTTAATATTGCCATTAAAGATACACATAATTTACAAAAATCAAATTTGAAAACAATAGCTCAATTAAAAGATGAAATTCAGTTTTTTCTCCCTCCATTTTTATTTGAAAAATTTGTTGCTTTTGAAAATAAAAAATATACGAGGCTGTTTAAAATTCATAAAAACATTTGCATAAAAAAATTTAATAATTTGCTCAGAAATAAAACAGAATCCTCAAATAATGATTTTGGTGGTACTGTCTTTGATAAAAATACAACTTCAGATTACAACAACAATAGTTGGATTAAAAATCTTTCTGATATTGAAATCCCTGCCAACGTGAAAAAAGTTTTGGTCTTGGGACCCAAACATGCTCTCGATGTCCGAAAAGAATTTATTACTTCTCCTAAATTTATAGCTTCAATTGAATCAGGTTTAGATAAAATTATGGACAATGATATTCAAACTTCAACTAGAATTAAAATAATTAACAAAATTTTGAATTTTACCACTAGATTTACCAAACCAAACAGCATGATTGTATCCAAGGCTGAGATTTTTGAAACTAAACAGTTTTTTAAGAGAAACAACAATTTGTTGGTTCTTAAATCGGATAAAGGGAACACCACTGTAGTGGTGGACAAAGAATTTTATATCTCTGAAGTCAATAAATTGCTTGAAGACAGGACCACATATATTACCAGTAAATTTGAATACACCTGTACCTTTGAAAAAGAGGCTAATTCCATCGTCTCCAAATTCTTTAAAAAGAAACAAATCAGTGAACAAATTAGCAAGCAATTAAAATCTTACAATGCCGTTATACCTAGAGCGTATGCTCTGCCTAAAACACACAAGGAGACATTATCATGGAGGATTATTGTTTCATCTATAGGTGGTCCCACATATAAACTGTCTAGTTTTTTAGCAGGCATTCTTTCAAACATTGTTGGAAAATCTCCTTTTCACACTGTCGACAGTTGGCAATTTTGTAAAGAGATTAGGAATTTTCACATTAATGATGCATCATTACGACTGGTATCTCTTGACGTTGTTTCACTTTTTACTAATATTCCTATTGACTTAGCCTTGGACGTCTTAGATCATCGTTGGGATGAGATCAGTGAACATACCAAAATCGATCGTAATGATTTCCTCACAGCTGTCAAGTTTGTATTGGAATCCAATGTGTTCTTATTCAATGGAACTTACTACAAACAGATTTTTGGAACGGCTATGGGATCTCCTATCTCTCCGGTAATTGCTAACATTGTTATGGAAGAATTGGAATCGGTTTCTCTCACAAAGGTACCTTTTGAACTTATTTTTTATAAAAGATATGTTGATGACATTATTACTTGTCTTAGACTTGAGGATTTGCAAGTTCTTTTAGATGTTTTTAATAGTTTTCACGTTAGATTACAATTCACGCATGAGATTGAAACGGATTCATGTCTAAGCTTTCTTGACACTACGGTCATTAGATCGAATAATAGTTTTATTACGAATTGGTATCACAAGCCGAGTTGGTCAGGCAGATATATTAACTTTTTTTCGGCTCACCCCATGCAGCATAAAGTGGGATTAATTAAGGGATTAATAGACCGTGCTATCTTGCTTTCCGACCCTGAATTTCGACCAGCTAATTTGTCTCTTGTTAAAAACACTCTAAAACGTAATGGATACCCTATGGGAATGATCTGTGCAATCATTAAAGATCGTATTTTTGAAATCTACCATCCCTCATTAATTGCGAAAAGAAAGGAGGAGAGAAATCTATTATTAGGGCCAATTAGCTGGAGGAACACAACAGTGTTACCTTTTTGTAACAACATATCAAATGATAAATGATATCAGAAGAATTTTCAGGAAAGCTGGAATACACACGATTTTTAAATTACCGTTTTACACTAAGCAATTATTCCCTTCAATCAAGGATAAAATACCTTTAGTTAAAAACTCCAACATTGTATATTCTATCCCTTGCATGGGATGTAACCAGGTTTATATAGGACAAACTTCGAGACTTTTGGAAAGACGCGTTTGTGAACACAAAAGAAATATTTTTTCATCTCCCCTTCAACACACTGCTTTGACCAAGCATTCGCTGGAGTTTGATCACAGATTTGACTTCGATAACGTTAAAGTTGTCGACAGAGAGACTAATTTGAACCGGAGGATTCTTTTGGAGACATTACATATGATTAAACAACCCAGCGTAAATCTTAGGTATGAAACGCCTAAAATACAAGAATATTACGCAACATTACTGAATAAGTAATGTCCTATGATGTATTGCTCCAATTATTCCTTTATTAATATTGATTTTATTATGTGACTTGAGGGTTTGAGAATCGATGTTTTCAAAATATTTAACGGTCTCTGCGTCTAAACGGCTGTGTTCACCTTCGAGATGATCGTTGGCTTTGTCCTATGTTTACTTCAGTCACTATTCCACCGGCTCTCGGTATCGGACGTGTTCCGACCGGATAAATTTCACTCGCGTTATTTTTCTGAAATTTTATCACTTTCCTTGATAAGGGTCTAAAGTCAGACCGAAACGTTGGAAAATTTTCAGTTAATTAAAGCAAATGTGTTATTGATTAATTAAGATAGTTGTTTGTGGACCGAACCTGTGCGCCGATAGCATTTATATTTAATAAATAGATAGTAACAATTTAATTAATAGTAAGTAACAACTTAATAAATAGTAAGCAACAATTTAATAAATAGTAAGAAACATTTTAATAAATAGTAAGTAACAATTTGATAAATAGTAAGTAACGATTTGATAAATAGAAAGTAACAATTTGATAAATAGTAAGTAACAATTTAATAAATAGTAAGTAACAATTTAATAAATAGTAAATAAAAATTTAATAAATAGTTTGTAACAATTTAATAAATAGTAAGTGTCAATTTAATAAATAATAAGTAACAATTTAATAAATAGTAAGTATCAATTTAATAAATAGTAAGTAACAATTTAATAAACAGTAAGTAACAATTTAATAAATAGTAAGTAACAATTTAATAAATAGTAAGTAACAATTTAATAAATAGTAAGTAACAATTTAATAAATTGTAAGTAACAATTTAATAAATAGTATGTAACAATTTAAAAATGGTAAGTAACAATTTAATACATAGTAAGTAACAATTTAATAAATAGTAAGTAACAATTTAATAAATAGTAAGTAACAATTTAAAAAATAGTAACAATTTAATATATAGTAAGTAACAATTTAATAAATAGTAAGTAACAATTTAATAAATGGTAAGTAACAATTTAATAAATAGTAAGTAACAATTTAATAAATAGTAAGTAACAATTTAATAAATAGTAAGTAACAATTTAATAAATAGATAGTAACAATTTAATTAATAGTGAGTAACAACTTAATAAATAGTAAGTAACAATTTAATAAATAGTAAGAAACATTTTAATAAATAGTAAGTAACAATTTGATAAATAGTAAGTAACGATTTGAAAAATAGAAAGTAACAATTTGATAAATAGTAAGTAACAATTTAATAAATAGTAAGTAACAATTTAATAAATAGTAAGTAAAAATTTAATACATAGTTTGTAACAATTTAATAAATAGTAAGTGTCAATTTAATAAATAATAAGTAACAATTTAATAAATAGTAAGTATCAATTTAATAAATAGTAAGTAACAATTTAATAAATAGTAAGTAACAATTTAATAAACAGTAAGTAACAATTTAATAAATAGTAAGTAACAATTTAATAAATAGTAAGTAACAATTTGATAAATAGTAAGTAACAATTTGATAAATAGTAAGTAACAATTTGATAAATAGTTAGTAACCATTTGATAAATAGTAAGTAACCATTTGATAAATAGTAAGTAACAATTTAATTAATAGTAAGAAACATTTTAATAAATAGTAAGTAACAATTTAATAAGTAGTATGTAACAATTTAATAAATAGTATGTAACAATTTAATAAATAGTAAGTAACAATTTAATACATTGTAAGTAACAATTTAATAAATAGTAAGTAGCAATTTAATAAATAGTAAGTAACAATTTAAAAAATAGTAACAATTTAATAAATAGTAAGTAACAATTTAATAAATAGTAAGTAACAATTTAATAAATAGTAAGTAACAATTTGATAAATAGTAAGTAACAATTTAATAAATAGTAAGTAACAATTTAATAAACAGTAAGTAACAATTTAATAAATAGGAAGTAACAATTTAATAAATAGTAAGTAACAATTTAATAAATAGTAAGTAACAATTTAATAAATTGTAAGTAACAATTTAATAAATTGTATGTAACAATTTAAAAATAGTAAGTAACAATTTAATAAATAGTAAGTAAAAATTTAATAAATAGTTTGTAACAATTTAATAAATAGTAAGTGTCAATTTAATAAATAATAAGTAACAATTTAATAAATAGTAAGTATCAATTTAATAAATAGTAAGTAACAATTTAATAAATAGTAAGTAACAATTTAATAAACAGTAAGTAACAATTTAATAAATAGTATGTAACAATTTAATAAATACTAAGTAACAATTTAATACATAGTAAGTAACAATTTAATTAATAGTAAGTAACAATTTAATAAATAGTAAGTAACAATTTAAAAAATAGTAACAATTTAATAAATAGTAAGTAACAATTTAATAAATAGTAAGTAACAATTTAAAAAATAGTAACAATTTAATAAATAGTAAGTAACAATTTAATAAATAGTAAGTAACGATTTGATAAATAGAAAGTAACAATTTGATAAATAGTAAGTAACAATTTAATAAATAGTAAGTAACAATTTAATAAATAGTAAGTAAAAATTTAATAAATAGTTTGTAACAATTTAATAAATAGTAAGTGTCAATTTAATAAATAATAAGTAACAATTTAATAAATAGTAAGTATCAATTTAATAAATAGTAAGTAACAATTTAATAAACAGTAAGTAACAATTTAATAAATAGTAAGTAACAATTTAATAAATAGTAAGTAACAATTTAATAAATAGTAAGTAACAATTTAATAAATTGTAAGTAACAATTTAATAAATAGTATGTAACAATTTAAAAATGGTAAGTAACAATTTAATACATAGTAAGTAACAATTTAATAAATAGTAAGTAACAATTTAATAAATAGTAAGTAACAATTTAAAAAATAGTAACAATTTAATATATAGTAAGTAACAATTTAATAAATAGTAAGTAACAATTTAATAAATGGTAAGTAACAATTTAATAAATAGTAAGTAACAATTTAATAAATAGTAAGTAACAATTTAATAAATAGTAAGTAACAATTTAATAAATAGATAGTAACAATTTAATTAATAGTAAGTAACAACTTAATAAATAGTAAGTAACAATTTAATAAATAGTAAGAAACATTTTAATAAATAGTAAGTAACAATTTGATAAATAGTAAGTAACGATTTGAAAAATAGAAAGTAACAATTTGATAAATAGTAAGTAACAATTTAATAAATAGTAAGTAACAATTTAATAAATAGTAAGTAAAAATTTAATACATAGTTTGTAACAATTTAATAAATAGTAAGTGTCAATTTAATAAATAATAAGTAACAATTTAATAAATAGTAAGTATCAATTTAATAAATAGTAAGTAACAATTTAATAAATAGTAAGTAACAATTTAATAAACAGTAAGTAACAATTTAATAAATAGTAAGTAACAATTTAATAAATAGTAAGTAACAATTTGATAAATAGTAAGTAACAATTTGATAAATAGTAAGTAACAATTTGATAAATAGTTAGTAACCATTTGATAAATAGTAAGTAACCATTTGATAAATAGTAAGTAACAATTTAATTAATAGTAAGAAACATTTTAATAAATAGTAAGTAACAATTTAATAAGTAGTATGTAACAATTTAATAAATAGTATGTAACAATTTAATAAATAGTAAGTAACAATTTAATACATTGTAAGTAACAATTTAATAAATAGTAAGTAGCAATTTAATAAATAGTAAGTAACAATTTAAAAAATAGTAACAATTTAATAAATAGTAAGTAACAATTTAATAAATAGTAAGTAACAATTTAATAAATAGTAAGTAACAATTTGATAAATAGTAAGTAACAATTTAATAAATAGTAAGTAACAATTTAATAAACAGTAAGTAACAATTTAATAAATAGGAAGTAACAATTTAATAAATAGTAAGTAACAATTTAATAAATAGTAAGTAACAATTTAATAAATTGTAAGTAACAATTTAATAAATTGTATGTAACAATTTAAAAATAGTAAGTAACAATTTAATAAATAGTAAGTAAAAATTTAATAAATAGTTTGTAACAATTTAATAAATAGTAAGTAACAATTTAATAAATAGTAAGTAACAATATAATAAATAGTATGTAACAATTTAATAAATAGTAAGTAACAATTTAATACATAGTAAGTAACAATTTAATAAATAGTGAGTAACAATTTAATATATAGTAAGTAACAATTTAAAAATTAGTAAGTAACAATTTAATAAATAGTAAGTAACAATTTAATAAATAGTAAGTAACAATTTAATGAATAGTAAGTAACAATTTAATAAATAGTGAGTAACAATTTAATAAATAGTAAGTAACAATTTAATAAATAGTAAGTAACAATTTAAAAAATAGTAACAATTTAATAAATAGTAAGTAACAATTTAATAAATAGTAAGTAACAATTTAATAAATAGTATGTAACAATTTAATAAATAGTAAGTAACAATTTAATACATAGTAAGTAACAATTTAATTAATAGTAAGTAACAATTTAATAAATAGTAAGTAACAATTTAAAAAATAGTAACAATTTAATAAATAGTAAGTAACAATTTAATAAATAGTAAGTAACAATTTAATGAATAGTAAGTAACAATTTAAAAAATAGTGAGTAACAATTTAATAAATAGTAAGTAACAATTTAATAAATAGATAGTAACAATTTAATTAATAGTAAGTAACAACTTAATAAATAGTAAGTAACAATTTAATAAATAGTAAGAAACATTTTAATAAATAGTAAGTCACAATTTAATAAATAGTTTGTAACGATTTGATAAATAGTCAGTGTCAATTTAATAAATAATAAGTAACAATTTAATAAATAGTAAGAAACATTTTAATAAATAGTAAGTCACAATTTGATAAATAGTTTGTAACGATTTGATAAATAGTCAGTGTCAATTTAATAAATAATAAGTAACAATTTAAAAAATAGTAAGTAACAATTTAATAAATAGTAAGTAACAATTTAATAAATAGTAAGTAACAATTTAATAAATAGTAAGTAACAATTTAATAAATTGTAAGTAACAATTTAATAAATAGTAAGTAACAATTTAATAAATGGTAAGTAACAATTTAATAAATAGTAAGTAACAATTTAATAAATAGTAAGTAACAATTTAATAAATAGTAAGTAACAATTTAATAAATAGATAGTAACAATTTAATTAATAGTAAGTAACAACTTAATAAATAGTAAGTAACAATTTAATAAATAGTAAGAAACATTTTAATAAATAGTAAGTAACAATTTGATAAATAGTAAGTAACGATTTGATAAATAGAAAGTAACAATTTGATAAATAGTAAGTAACAATTTAATAAATAGTAAGTAACAATTTAATAAATAGTAAGTAAAAATTTAATAAATAGTTTGTAACAATTTAATAAATAGTAAGTGTCAATTTAATAAATAATAAGTAACAATTTGATAAATAGTAAGTAACAGTTTAATAAATAGTAAGTAACAATTTAATAAATAGTAAGTAAAAATTTAATAAATAGTTTGTAACAATTTAATAAATAGTAAGTGTCAATTTAATAAATAATAAGTAACAATTTAATAAATAGTAAGTATCAATTTAATAAATAGTAAGTAACAATTTAATAAATAGTAAGTAACAATTTAATAAATAGTAAGTAACAATATAATAAATATTATGTAACAATTTAATAAATAGTAAGTAACAATTTAATACATAGTAAGTAACAATATAATAAATATTATGTAACAATTTAATAAATAGTAAGTAACAATTTAATACATAGTAAGTAACAATTTAATAAATAGTAAGTAACAATTTAATATATAGTAAGTAACAATTTAAAAAATAGTAACAATTTAATAAATAGTAAGTAACAATTTAATAAATAGTAAGTAACAATTTAATAAATAGTAAGTAACAATTTAATAAATAGTAAGTAACAATTTGATAAATAGTAAGTAACAATTTAATAAATAGTAAGTAACAATTTGATAAATAGTAAGTAACAATTTAATAAATAGTAAGTAACAATTTAATAAATAGTAAGTAACAATTTAATAAATAGTTTGTAACAATTTAATAAATAGTCAGTGTCAATTTAATAAATAATAAGTAACAATTTAATAAATAGTAAGTAACAATTTAATAAATAGTAAGTAACAATTTAATAAATAGTAAGTAACAATTTAATAAATAGTAAGTAACAATATAATAAATAGTATGTAACAATTTAATAAATAGTAAGTAACAATTTAATACATAGTAAGTAACAATTTAATAAATAGTAAGTAACAATTTAATATATAGTAAGTAACAATTTAAAAAATAGTAACAATTTAATAAATAGTAAGAAACAATTTAATAAATAGTAAGTAACAATTTAATAAATAGTAAGTAACAATTTGATAAATAGTAAGTAACAATTTGATAAATAGTAAGTAACAATTTAATAAATAGTAAGTAACATTTTAATAAATAGTAAGTAACAATTTAATAAATAGTAAGTAACAATTTAATAAACAGTAAGTAACAATTTAATAAATAGTAAGTAACAATTTAATAAATAGTAAGTAACAATTTAATAAATAGTAAGTAACAATTTAATAAATTGTAAGTAACAATTTAATAAATAGTATGTAACAATTTAAAAATGGTAAGTAACAATTTAATACATAGTAAGTAACAATTTAATAAATAGTAAGTAACAATTTAATAAATAGTAAGTAACAATTTAAAAAATTGTAACAATTTAATAAATTGTAAGTAACAATTTAATAAATAGTAAGTAACAATTTAATAAATGGTAAGTAACAGTTTAATAAATAGTAAGTAACAATTTAATAAATAGTAAGTAACAATTTAATAAATAGTAAGTAACAATTTAATAAATAGATAGTAACAATTTAATTAATAGTAAGTAACAACTTAATAAATAGTAAGTAACAATTTAATAAATAGTAAGAAACATTTTAATAAATAGTAAGTAACAATTTGATAAATAGTAAGTAACGATTTGATAAATAGAAAGTAACAATTTGATAAATAGTAAGTAACAATTTAATAAATAGTAAGTAACAATTTAATAAATAGTAATTAAAAATTTAATAAATAGTTTGTAACAATTTAATAAATAGTAAGTGTCAATTTAATAAATAATAAGTAACAATTTAATAAATAGTAAGTATCAATTTAATAAATAGTAAGTAACAATTTAATAAATAGTAAGTAACAATTTAATAAATAGTAAGTAACAATATAATAAATAGTATGTAACAATTTAATAAATAGTAAGTAACAATTTAACACATAGTAAGTAACAATTTAATAAATAGTAAGTAACAATTTAATATATAGTAAGTAACAATTTAAAAAATAGTAACAATTTAATAAATAGTAAGTAACAATTTAATAAATAGTAAGTAACAATTTAATAAATAGTAAGTAACAATTTTATAAATAGTAAGTAACAATTTGATAAATAGTAAGTAACAATTTAATAAATAGTAAGTAACATTTTAATAAATAGTAAGTAACAATTTAATAAACAGTAAGTAACAATTTAATAAATAGTAAGTAACAATTTAATAAATAGTAAGTAACAATTTAATAAATAGTAAGTAACAATTTAATAAATTGTTAGTAACAATTTAATAAATAGTATGTAACAATTTAAAAATGGTAAGTAACAATTTAATACATAGTAAGTAACAATTTAATAAATAGTAAGTAACAATTTAATAAATAGTAAGTAACAATTTAAAAAATAGTAACAATTTAATATATAGTAAGTAACAATTTAATAAATAGTAAGTAACAATTTAATAAATGGTAAGTAACAATTTAATAAACAGTAAGTAACAATTTAATAAATAGTAAGTAACAATTTAATAAATAGTAAGTAACAATTTAATAAATAGATAGTAACAATTTAATTAATAGTAAGTAACAACTTAATAAATAGTAAGTAACAATTTAATAAATAGTAAGAAACATTTTAATAAATAGTAAGTAACAATTTGATAAATAGTAAGTAACGATTTGATAAATAGAAAGTAACAATTTGATAAATAGTAAGTAACAATTTAATAAATAGTAAGTAACAATTTAATAAATAGTAAGTAAAAATTTAATAAATAGTTTGTAACAATTTAATAAATAGTAAGTGTCAATTTAATAAATAATAAGTAACAATTTAATAAATAGTAAGTATCAATTTAATAAATAGTAAGTAACAATTTAATAAATAGTAAGTAACAATTTAATAAACAGTAAGTAACAATTTAATAAATAGTATGTAACAATTTAATAAATAGTAAGTAACAATATAAAAAATAGTAACAATTTAATAAATAGTAAGTAACAATTTAATAAATAGTAAGTAACAATTTAATAAATAGTAAGTAACAATTTAATAAATAGTAAGTAACAATTTGATAAATAGTAAGTAACAATTTGATAAATAGTAAGTAACAATTTGATAAATAGTAAGTAACAATTTGATAAATAGTAAGTAACCATTTGATAAATAGTAAGTAACCATTTGATAAATAGTAAGTAACCATTTGATAAATAGTAAGTAACAATTTAATAAATAGTAAGTAACAATTTAATTAATAGTATGTAACAATTTAATAAATAGTAAGTAACAATTTGATAAATAGTAAGTAACAATTTGATAAATAGTAAGTAACAATTTGATAAATAGTAAGTAACCATTTGATAAATAGTAAGTAACCATTTGATAAATAGTAAGTAACAATTTAATTAATAGTAAGTAACAATTTAATAAATAGATAGTAACAATTTAATTAATAGTAAGTAACAACTTAATAAATAGTAAGTAACAATTTAATAAATAGTAAGAAACATTTTAATAAATAGTAAGTAACAATTTGATAAATAGGAAGTAACGATGTGATAAATAGAAAGTAACAATTTGATAAATAGTAAGTAACAATTTAATAAACAGTAACAATTTTATAAATAGTAAGTAACAATTTAATAAATAGTAAGTAACAATTTAATAAATAGTAAGTAACAATTTAATAAATAGTAAGTAACAATTTAATAAATAGTAAGTAACAATTTGATAAATAGTAAGTAACAATTTGATAAATAGTAAGTAACAATTTGATAAATAGTTAGTAACCATTTGATAAATAGTAAGTAACCATTTGATAAATAGTAAGTAACAATTTAATTAATAGTAAGAAACATTTTAATAAATAGTAAGTAACAATTTAATAAGTAGTAAGTAACAATTTAATAAATAGTATGTAACAATTTAATAAATAGTAAGTAACAATTTAATACATTGTAAGTAACAATTTAATAAATAGTAAGTAGCAATTTAATAAATAGTAAGTAACAATTTAAAAAATAGTAACAATTTAATAAATAGTAAGTAACAATTTAATAAATAGTAAGTAACAATTTAATAAATAGTAAGTAACAATTTGATAAATAGTAAGTAACAATTTAATAAATAGTAAGTAACAATTTAATAAACAGTAAGTAACAATTTAATAAATAGTAAGTAACAATTTAATAAATAGTAAGTAACAATTTAATAAATAGTAAGTAACAATTTAATAAATTGTAAGTAACAATTTAATAAATTGTATGTAACAATTTAAAAATAGTAAGTAACAATTTAATAAATAGTAAGTAAAAATTTAATAAATAGTTTGTAACAATTTAATAAATAGTAAGTGTCAATTTAATAAATAATAAGTAACAATTTAATAAATAGTAAGTATCAATTTAATAAATAGTAAGTAACAATTTAATAAATAGTAAGTAACAATTTAATAAACAGTAAGTAACAATTTAATAAATAGTATGTAACAATTTAATAAATAGTAAGTAACAATTTAATACATAGTAAGTAACAATTTAATTAATAGTAAGTAACAATTTAATAAATAGTAAGTAACAATTTAAAAAATAGTAACAATTTAATAAATAGTAAGTAACAATTTAATAAATAGTAAGTAACAATTTAATAAATAGTAAGTAACAATTTAATAAATAGTAAGTAATAATTTGATAAATAGTAAGTAACAATTTGATAAATAGTAAGTAACAATTTGATAAATAGTAAGTCACAATTTGATAAATAGTAAGTAACCATTTGATAAATAGTAAGTAACCATTTGATAAATAGTAAGTAACAATTTAATAAATAGTAAGTAACAATTTAATGAATAGTAAGTAACAATTTAATAAATAGTGAGTAACAATTTAATAAATAGTAAGTAACAATTTAATAAATAGATAGTAACAATTTAATTAATAGTAAGTAACAACTTAATAAATAGTAAGTAACAATTTAATAAATAGTAAGTAACAATTTAATAAATAGTAAGTAACAATATAATAAATAGTATGTAACAATTTAATAAATAGTAAGTAACAATTTAATACATAGTAAGTAACAATTTAATAAATAGTAAGTAACAATTTAATATATAGTAAGTAACAATTTAAAAATTAGTAAATAACAATTTAATAAATAGTAAGTAACAATTTAATAAATAGTAAGTAACAATTTAATGAATAGTAAGTAACAATTTAATAAATAGTGAGTAACAATTTAATAAATAGTAAGTAACAATTTAATAAATAGTAAGTAACAATTTAAAAAATAGTAACAATTTAATAAATAGTAAGTAACAATTTAATAAATTGTAAGTAACAATTTAATAAATAGTAAGTAACAATTTAAAAATGGTAAGTAACAATTTAATACATAGTAAGTAACAATTTAATAAATAGTAAGTAACAATTTAATAAATAGTAAGTAACAATTTAAAAAATAGTAACAATTTAATAAATAGTAAGTAACAATTTAATAAATGGTAAGTAACAATTTAATAAATAGTAAGTAACAATTTAATAAATAGTAAGTAACAATTTAATAAATAGTAAGTAACAATTTAATAAATAGATAGTAACAATTTAATTAATAGTAAGTAACAACTTAATAAATAGTAAGTAACAATTTAATAAATAGTAAGAAACATTTTAATAAATAGTAAGTAACAATTTGATAAATAGTAAGTAACGATTTGATAAATAGAAAGTAACAATTTGATAAATAGTAAGTAACAATTTAATAAATAGTAAGTAACAATTTAATAAATAGTAAGTAACAATTTAATTAATAGTAAGTAACAATTTAATAAATAGTAAGTAACAATTTAAAAAATAGTAACAATTTAATAAACAGTAAGTAACAATTTAATAAATAGTAAGTAACAATTTAATAAATAGTAAGTAACAATTTAATAAATAGTATGTAACAATTTAATAAATAGTAAGTAACAATTTAATAAATAGTAAGTAACAATTTAATAAATAGTAAGTAACAATTTAATAAATACTAAGTAACAATTTAATAAATTGTAAGTAACAATTTAATAAATAGTATGTAACAATTTAATAAACAGTGAGTAACAATTTAATACATAGTAAGTAACAATTTAATAAATAGTATGTAACAATTTAATAAATAGTAAGTAACAATTTAATAAATAGATAGTAACAATTTAATTAATAGTAAGTAACAACTTAATAAATAGTAAGTAACAATTTAATAAATAGTAAGTAACAATTTGATAAATAGTAAGTAACAATTTAATAAATAGTAAGTAACAATTTAATAAATAGTAACTAACAATTTAATAAATAGTAAGTAACAATTTAATAAATAGTAAGTAAAAATTTAATACATAGTTTGTAACAATTTAATAAATAGTAAGTGTCAATTTAATAAATAATAAGTAACAATTTAATAAATAGTAAGTATCAATTTAATAAATAGTAAGTAACAATTTAATAAATAGTAAGTAACAATTTAATAAACAGTAAGTAACAATTTAATAAATAGTAAGTAACAATTTAATAAATAGTAAGTAACAATTTGATAAATAGTAAGTAACAATTTGATAAATAGTAAGTAACAATTTGATAAATAGTTAGTAACCATTTGATAAATAGTAAGTAACCATTTGATAAATAGTAAGTAACAATTTAATTAATAGTAAGAAACATTTTAATAAATAGTAAGTAACAATTTAATAAGTAGTATGTAACAATTTAATAAATAGTATGTAACAATTTAATACATAGTAAGTAACAATTTAATAAATAGTAAATAACAATTTAATAAATAGTAAGTAACAATTTAAAATATAGTAACAATTTAATAAATAGTAAGTAACAATTTAATTAATAGTAAGTAACAACTTAATAAATAGTAAGTAACAATTTATTAAATAGTAAGAAACGTTTTAATAAATAGTAAGTAACAATTTAATAAATAGTAAGTAACTGTTCGCGAAAGAGATCGCGATGAGCGTGAGATGCCGGTGAGGTTATGTAAAGAACGCACAGTATTAATGAGCAATGTACAATTAGTTTATTTCACACTCGCGGAGTGAGTCACAACGTAAAAGCTGAGTGGGTGAGCCTGAGCAGATGCACGTTGTGCAGAGAATGTACAGTTCTTGTCTCGTTGAGACGAATCGCAAAACGACGCGCACGTGGCCGCGTAACAGACCACGATCCACAATCGATATACGACGAGTCTGAGCACGAGATATTAAATTGAGCGGTGAGAAATTACGAGGTTGAGCACTAAGGTGAGCAAGTTTGCGAGAATTCACGAGTTACAATGAGCTAAACGTTCAGTGAAACCGACGCGTCCGAACTTGTACTCTGCGTGAACAAGAAGAGCAATAGCAATATGGCCGATCCATTTCCGTTAGTCGTCTTCTCCAAAAGTCCGGAGGATCGAGCGACGTGGGGAAATGCGATTGGCTGAGCGTTCTGTCGCTGACACATGATTGGTCGATCGATTGTGGATCGGGCTTGTCGATCCGCTGTCCAGGAGGTGCTGCGATGAGTTGGGTGTGGCGGAGATCGGAACTACCGAATCTCAAACATGCTCCCGGCCTCAACAGCTGGAAGAAGATGTTGATGATGAGTCTGTAACATTCAAAACAGCCAATTTTGCGATTGGCCTGGTTAAGATGGTAGTGGCGGTCTTGAGCGTCACCACCCTGGTCAGTCCATCCTTCCCTGAGTGAAGGGTGAGAACCCGAGCAAGTGGCCACTTGCTAGGGGGAAACCGCTCATCGGTGATGAGCACCAGAGAGCCGACCTTGATGGCGTTGGATGGATGATGCCACTTCGAGATTGAGAGCTGACGTTGCAGATAATGAGATGACCATTGAGTCCAGAATTGTTGAGTCTTCTGTTGGATGAGTTGCCACCGCGCTGATCGTGAGATGGATGTGTGCTCCACAGAGGGTTCCGGTAGAGCTGAGAGCGGGTGGCCAATGAGGAAGTGAGCAGGAGTGAGCGTTGCGACGTCATCAGGATCGTCGCTGAGGGGCTCGAGAGGTCGTGAACTCAACAGGGCCTCAATCTGCGTGAGAAGTGTGCTGAACTCTTCGTAGGTGAGTGCTGTTTCACTCACTGTTCGCCGAAGATGATGTTTCGTCGACTTCACCACAGCCTCCCATTTGCCTCCCATGTGTGGTGCGGCTGGAGGGTTGAAACACCAGCGAGTGTTGTCGTTGACCAACAGCTGAGCGAGAGTTTGGTGATCTTGAGAGCCCTGAGTGAACATCCTCTTGAGCGTGGCATCTGCTCCGATGAAGTTGGTGCCACAATCTGAGTAGAGGGAGTGAGGAATTCCTCTCCGTGAGATGAAACGCCTGTACGTGGCTATGAAACCATCTGTGGAGTAGTCGGTGACTAGCTCGAGATGAACAGCTGAGGTGGTGAGACAGACGAACACACAGATCCATCCCTTGTGAGTCTTGGCGCCTCGCCCTTTCCACGTCCTTAAGGTGACAGGACCAGCATAGTCCAGTCCAGTGTTGGTGAATGGGCGTGTGGGTGTGACTCGTGAAAGAGGTAGTTGGCCCATCAGTTGATGGGCACGGATCCCCCTTTGCCGAGCACACACAACACATCGTAGAATGTGAGATTTCACTGGAGCTCGACCACCGATGATCCAGTAGGTCTGTCTGATTTGAGCGAGCGTGAGCTGAGTCCCTCCATGGAGAGTTTCTCGGTGAGCTTGATCTATAATCAGATCGGACAGACGTGAGTGACGAGGCAAAATTGCAGGATGCTTACTTCCATATGCAATGTGAGAGTTGTTGAGTCGGCCCCCGACTCGGATCACTCCTTCTTGGTCGATAAAGGCCGTGAGCCTATTGAAGATGTGAGAAGATGGCAGCGTCGCGCCAGAGTTGAGCGTCCTCATTTCGTGTGCGAAGTAAAGGGACTGCGTCGCTTTAATCCAGAAGATCCTGGCCCTCTCCAGATCCTCGGGCGACTGAACGATGAGTGGTAAGGAAATCGTTGACCTCCTTAAATGTGACAGAATTCTGAAACAAACTGAAGTGATACGATAGAGTTTGTTGAGAGATGAGTATTTGTAAATGAGGTCCCAGTGATATTCGAGTTTTCGAATGTTGAGCAAATTTGAGATTCCAGGACGAGCTTCCTGCATACTTGGACTGTCCTTCAATGTAGGTTGAGAGGGCCATGAGTCACTGGGTTGAGTGAGCCAAGATGGTCCCGTCCACCAAAGCTCGTGGTGTTCAAGCTGATGTGTTGTTAGGCCTCGAGAGGCACAGTCAGCTGGATTCGCCGTTCCAGGAACGTGTCTCCAATGTGCGTGTGGAGTGAGCTCTTGAATTTGGGAGACACGATTCCGTACGTAATCCTTCCAGCGTGAAGCATGTGATTTGATCCATGAGAGTGAGATTTGAGAATCCGTCCACAGATGAGTTGTAGAGATGTTGAGTTGAAGAGTAGCTTGAACATACTTCGTGAGCTTTGCCAGCATTAAAGCTGCAGCGAGTTCGAGCCTTGGGATTGTGAGTTTCTTGAGTGGTGCTACCTTGGTTTTGGAGCACACTAGTGTCGACACTTTGTGAGCTGTGGACGGTGTGGACACGATAATGTAAATTACCGCTGCCATGGCGAGCTGAGAGGCATCAGAGAATCCATGTAATTCCACTGTCGAGTAGGAGAAGGTGTTGAACCACCTTGGAATTGAGAGCCTGGCCAGGCTTGTGAGATCTTCTCTGATGGTGAGCCAGTGAGCAGTGACTTGGGAAGGCAGTGGGTCGTCCCAGTTCAGTTTGTGCAGCCACAACTCCTGCAAAAGTGCTTTTGCCCGAATGATGACTGGAGCTAAGAAGCCGAGTGGATCAAATATCTTTGCTACTTCAGAGAGAATGAGACGTTTAGTGAGCCTTGAGTCGTTGAGAGGTTTTGTCGAGAATGAGAAGTTGTCAGTGAGAGCGTTCCACTGTAATCCGAGGATTTTGGTATTGCAGTCGTCAAGTGCGATGTACGAATTGCTAGCTCGCACGTCATGAGAAATTGATTCAAGCAATGGAGGGTAGGTGGTTGCCACTTGGCAAGTGGAAAACCTCCCGCCTTGCACAGGTCATTTAATTGTTGAGCAATTGTAATGAGCGTCTCACCTGTATCGGCGCCGCCGAATATGTCGTCGACGTATCTAGCATGAGTGATTGACGGTACTGCCAGGGGAAAACGATGTCCTTCGTCTTCGACCAACTGCAGTAGTACTCTGACAGCGAGAAACGGCGCAGCCTTGGTTCCATAAGTGACCGTAGTGAGTTTGTAGGGCACCTCCTTTGAATCCTCGTCAATCCACAGTATCCTCTGGAGGTCCTGGTCGTCTTCGCAAACCTTGATTTGTCTGTACATTTTTGTCACGTCTGTGGCGAAAATGTACTTGTGCTGACGAATCCACAGCAGCACATCCGAGATGTTGAGTAGAAGGTTCGCACCAGTATGCATGAGATCGTTGATCGAGTGCCCCGTTGTGGTTGGGCTTGAGCCATTGAAGACGACCCTCAACTTCGTGGTCTGACTGTCGAGCTTGAGCACTCCATGATGTGGAAGATAAAAAACAGAGTGAGTATTAGGTGAGAGTGAGGGAGCTCTTACCATATGATGGAGTGCCTCATATTCCTTCAAGAACCCTTGGTAGAGATTGCGATATTCAGAATCTTTGTTGAGCTTGTTGAGTGTTCGCTTCAGACAGGCATGGGCTGTCTGGTAGGAATTGCCCAACAGACTTCGAGATGACTTGAGAGGGATACGTACGATGTACCTGCCTGTAGAATCACGAGTGTGTGTCGCCCGAAAGTGATCCTCACATTCTTGTTCTTCAGGGGTGAGCTTTGAGGGCGTATCTGTTGGGAGCTCTTCTTGAATCCAGAATTTAGCCAATAGATCTTGTATTGTTTTGTCGCTGTGCTGCATGACTGCAGCTGTGTGCGACGAGCTGAATTGAGACTGAAGTGTGTTAATTGGCCCAAGAACGAGCCACCCAAAGATTGAGCACTGGGCAATTGGCATTGAAGGGTCACCCTTTATGAGGTTAGGTTTTATAATTTTCCCATATGAGTCTGCACCAATAATTATGTCAATAGGCCTAGGTTTTAGAAAATCTGGATCAGCTAACCTTAACCTGGTGAGATGTGGCCAATCTTGACGTGGTGCTTCAACGGATGGTAGACTGGATGTGAGAGTTCGCAGAACGTGAGCTTGAGTGGAGACCGTGGAGGAGTCGTAGCTTGATCGTAGAGTGATTGACACGACGCCTCGAGTGTGAGTAGTCTTGTTGCCTCCAATGCCAATAATTGATATTGATGAGTGGGTTCTTTGAAGGTTAAGTTGAGTGATGAGCTCCTCCTTGATGAAGGTGAGCTCTGAGCCAGAGTCGATGAGTAGCCTGACTGGCAGCGAGGCCACCGGCGAGATGAGCTGTGCGTTAGCTGTTGCTAACAGGGTGAGCGTGAGCGAGGTTGCGTGGCAACCAGTGGCTGGGTGAGACAGAGACGTATGAGTATGACCTGTTGTGCTTGAGCTTGGTGAGTTGGGTGAGAATGAGTTGACGACTGCACCGACGATTCAGAAGTCAGCGTCATCTTCTGGATTCTTCCCTTCCGTTGGAGGGGCTTGTTGAGCAGGGCTAGGCTCGGTCGTTGACCTGGGCTGAGGTTGAGCTGAGCCTTGAGTAGTCGATGGCTGAGGAGGGTGCAGCATTGAGTGGTGCTTTGCCCCACAGGTCTTGCACCGGTGAGCCGATTTGCATACATCTGTGTTGTGTCGCCCACAGCAATTTTTGCACAGTGATCGGGCGACGATGAAGTTGCGACGCTCGGTCACTGGCGTTTCCCTGAATTTAGGGCACATGACCACGAAGTGGTCGGCGTGGCACCAGTCGCAAGGATATTTCGTCGACTGGGCCTTGGACGACGTCTGGGGTTGAGATTTTGCCTGCGTCGCAGGGTGAGCAGTCGTTCTCCTCTGAGATGAGCGTGCTGTGGAGGACGAAGGAGCAGCTGGTTTCTTGGGAGGAGCCTCGATCTGCTCCAAGGCACCACCTTTATTCTCCACAAAGGCTAGCAGAGCCTTGTAGCTGGGGCACTCCGTTGAGCTGGCGAGAGAGGTTTCCCAGGCCTCTCGCGTTACCTTGTCAAGGCTATTAGTGAGCACATGCACTAGGAGGCAATTATGCAACTCCTTGTCCGCACCCAGCGCGATGAGTGTCTCGTTCACCTCGTTGATGGTGGCAGCCAGGTCGTGGAGAGCAGGTGCCGATCGTGTTGAGATCGGCGAGATGGAGAGCAGCTTGTCAAGCTGCTCCTTGATGAGCAGCCGCTTGTTGGAGAAGCGCTTTTCCAGGTAGTCCCAAGCAGCCTGGAAGGATGAGCCTCGAAGAGGGAAGGCGTTGACCCGTCGGGAAGGTTCGCCTGTCAGACTTGCCCTCAAATAGCAGAGGCGGTCTATCTCTGCAAGCCTCGAGTCTTTGAGAATGAGCGAGGTGAACAGCTCGCTGAAGGCAGGCCATTCCACAAACTTTCCCCCAATTTTGGGAATGGCCAGCTCTGGGATTTTGGCAGCTCTGCTGGCCCTCACGTCAGAGGTTGAGTCGTTGTGAGCGGATGAGCTGAAATGTCCTGAGTTTGAGCATTGAGATGTCATGCGTTTGAGTGCCCTTTTTAGCTGAGCCACGAGTGTCATCTCACGACCCAGGAGGTCTGAGGCGAAGTACCCATGCGAGAGGCACTTCACCGGCCAGAATTCTTCCATGTGTGCGTGCTCGTTGAGGAACGCTTTGTGCAGCTCGGTGATGCTGTCCAGCAGCGACTGCACCTCGTCGAGGGACGTCGACTCGGGATCTTTGGGGATCTCATCTCGCAACGCTTGTAAGGCCTCGAACCGACTGACCTGCGATTTCGCCTTTATGATGAGCGGAGCCGGTACCGTTGATGGGGAAGAGGATCTCGTCCTGCCAGCACGGTGAGTCGTTGGCTCGGTGGGGACCTGGAGACTGACCTCGGCGACCTGCCCTTCTTGAGGGTTAGGTGACGGCGACCGGGACCGGGTCTCTGAGCTGGTCTTGGTGGTGTTGTTTTCTCCGTCGGACTTGATGAGATGAGATGAGCACTGATTGATGAGATTGAACTGTTCTGGGTGAGCACTGCACAGAACTTCACACAATAATCCGGCTCGAAGGACCAAAATGTTCGCGAAAGAGATCGCGATGAGCGTGAGATGCCGGTGAGGTTATGTAAAGAACGCACAGTATTAATGAGCAATGTACAATTAGTTTATTTCACACTCGCGGAGTGAGTCACAACGTAAAAGCTGAGTGGGTGAGCCTGAGCAGATGCACGTTGTGCAGAGAATGTACAGTTCTTGTCTCGTTGAGACGAATCGCAAAACGACGCGCACGTGGCCGCGTAACAGACCACGATCCACAATCGATATACGACGAGTCTGAGCACGAGATATTAAATTGAGCGGTGAGAAATTACGAGGTTGAGCACTAAGGTGAGCAAGTTTGCGAGAATTCACGAGTTACAATGAGCTAAACGTTCAGTGAAACCGACGCGTCCGAACTTGTACTCTGCGTGAACAAGAAGAGCAATAGCAATATGGCCGATCCATTTCCGTTAGTCGTCTTCTCCAAAAGTCCGGAGGATCGAGCGACGTGGGGAAATGCGATTGGCTGAGCGTTCTGTCGCTGACACATGATTGGTCGATCGATTGTGGATCGGGCTTGTCGATCCGCTGTCCAGGAGGTGCTGCGATGAGTTGGGTGTGGCGGAGATCGGAACTACCGAATCTCAAACAGTAACAGTTTAATAAATAGTATGTAACAATTGAATAAATGGTAAGTTACAATTTAATACATAGTAAGTAACAATTTAATAAATAGTAAGTAACAATTTAATAAATAGTAAGTAACAATTTAAAAAATAGTAACAATTTAATAAATAGTAAGTAACAATTTAATAAATAGTAAGTAACAATTTGATAAATAGTAAGTAACAATTTAATAAATAGTAAGTAACAATTTAATAAATTGTAACTAACAATTTAATAAATAATAAGTAACAATTTAATAAATAGTAAGTAACAATTTAATAAACAGTAAGTAACAATTTAATAAATAGTAAGTAACAATTTAATAAATAGTAAGTAACAATTTAATAAATAGTAAGTAACAATTTAATGAATAGTAAGTAACAATTTAATAAATAGTGAGTAACAATGTAATAAATAGTAAGTAACAATTTAATAAATAGTATGAAACAATTTAATAAATAGTATGTAACAATTTAATTAATAGTAAGTAACAATTTATTAAATAGTAAGTAACAATTTAATAAATAGTAAGTAACAATTTCCTAAATAGTAAGAAACAATATAATAAACTGTAAGTAACAATTTAATATACAGTAACAATTTAATAAATAGTAAGTAACAATTTAATAAACAGTAACAATTTAATAAAGAGTAAGTAACAATTTAATAAATAGTAAGTAACAATTCAATAAATTGTTTGTAACAATTTAATAAATAGTAAGTGTCAATTTAATAAATAATAAGTAACAATTTAATAAATAGTAAGTAACAATTTAATAAATAGTAAGTAACAATTTAATAAATAGTAAGTAACAATTTAAAAAATAGTAACAATTTAATAAATTGTAAGTAACAATTTAATAAATAGTAAGTAACAATTTAATAAATGGTAAGTAACAATTTAATAAATAGTAAGTAACAATTTAATAAATAGTAAGTAACAATTTAATAAATAGTAAGTAACTATTTAATAAATAGATAGTAACAATATAATTAATAGTAAGTAACAACTTAATAAATAGTAAGTAACAATTTAATAAATAGTAAGTAACAATTTAATAAATAGTAAGTAACAATTTAAAAAATAGTAACAATTTAATAAATAGTAAGTAACAATTTAATAAATAGTAAGTAACAATTTAATAAATAGTAAGTAACAATTTAATAAATAGTAAGTAACAATTTGATAAATAGTAAGTAACAATTTGATAAATAGTAAGTAACAATTTGATAAATAGTAAGTAACAATTTGATAAATAGTAAGTAACCATTTGATAAATAGTAAGTAACCATTTGATAAATAGTAAGTAACCATTTGATAAATAGTAAGTAACAATTTAATAAATAGTAAGTAACAATTTAATTAATAGTATGTAACAATTTAATAAATAGTAAGTAACAATTTGATAAATAGTAAGTAACAATTTGATAAATAGTAAGTAACAATTTGATAAATAGTAAGTAACCATTTGATAAATAGTAAGTAACCATTTGATAAATAGTAAGTAACAATTTAATAAATAGTAAGTAACAATTTAATAAATAGTAAGTAACAATTTAATAAATAGTAAGTAACAATTTAATAAATAGTAAGTAACAATTTGATAAATAGTAAGTAACAATTTGATAAATAGTAAGTAACAATTTGATAAATAGTTAGTAACCATTTGATAAATAGTAAGTAACCATTTGATAAATAGTAAGTAACAATTTAATTAATAGTAAGAAACATTTTAATAAATAGTAAGTAACAATTTAATAAGTAGTAAGTAACAATTTAATAAATAGTATGTAACAATTTAATAAATAGTAAGTAACAATTTAATACATAGTAAGTAACAATTTAATAAATAGTAAGTAACAATTTAATAAATAGTAAGTAACAATTTAAAAAATAGTAACAATTTAATAAATAGTAAGTAACAATTTAATAAATAGTAAGTAACAATTTAATAAATAGTAAGTAACAATTTGATAAATAGTAAGTAACAATTTGATAAATAGTAAGTAACAATTTAATAAATAGTAAGTAACAATTTAATAAATAGTAAGTAACAATTTAATAAATAGTAAGTAACAATTTAATAAATAGTAAGTAACAGTTTAATAAATAATAAGTAACAATTTAATAAATAGTAAGTAACAATTTAATAAACAGTAAGTAACAATTTAATAAATAGTAAGTAACAATTTAATAAATAGTAAGTAACAATTTAATAAATAGTAAGTAACAATTTAATAAATTGTAAGTAACAATTTAATAAATAGTATGTAACAATTTAAAAATAGTAAGTAACAATTTAATAAATAGTAAGTAAAAATTTAATAAATAGTTTGTAACAATTTAATAAATAGTAAGTGTCAATTTAATAAATAATAAGTAACAATTTAATTAATAGTAAGTAACAACTTAATAAATAGTAAGTAACAATTTAATAAATAGTAAGAAACATTTTAATAAATAGTAAGTTACAATTTGATAAATAGTTTGTAACGATTTGATAAATAGTCAGTGTCAATTTAATAAATAATAAGTAACAATTTAATAAATAGTAAGAAACATTTTAATAAATAGTAAGTCACAATTTGATAAATAGTTTGTAACGATTTGATAAATAGTCAGTGTCAATTTAATAAATAATAAGTAACAATTTAATAAATAGTAAGTAACAATTTAATAAATAGTAAGTAACAATTTAATAAATAGTAAGTAACAATTTAATAAATAGTAAGTAACAATTTAATAAATTGTAAGTAACAATTTAATAAATAGTAAGTAACAATTTAAAAATGGTAAGTAACAATTTAATACATAGTAAGTAACAATTTAATAAATAGTAAGTAACAATTTAATAAATAGTAAGTAACAATTTAAAAAATAGTAACAATTTAATAAATAGTAAGTAACAATTTAATAAATAGTAAGTAACAATTTAATAAATGGTAAGTAACAATTTAATAAATAGTAAGTAACAATTTAATAAATAGTAAGTAACAATTTAATAAATAGTAAGTAACAATTTAATAAATAGATAGTAACAATTTAATTAATAGTAAGTAACAACTTAATAAATAGTAAGTAACAATTTAATAAATAGTAAGAAACATTTTAATAAATAGTAAGTAACAATTTGATAAATAGTAAGAAACATTTTAATAAATAGTAAGTAACAATTTGATAAATAGTAAGTAACGATTTGATAAATAGAAAGTAACAATTTGATAAATAGTAAGTAACAATTGAATAAATAGTAAGTAACAATTTAATAAATAGTAAGTAACAATTTAATAAATAGTAAGTAAAAATTTAATAAATAGTTTGTAACAATTTAATAAATAGTAAGTGTCAATTTAATAAATAATAAGTAACAATTTAATAAATAGTAAGTATCAATTTAATAAATAGTAAGTAACAATTTAATAAATAGTAAGTAACAATTTAATAAACAGTAAGTAACAATTTAATAAATAGTATGTAACAATTTAATTAATAGTAAGTAACAATTTAATAAATAGTAAGTAACAATTTAAAAAATAGTAACAATTTAATAAATAGTAAGTAACAATTTAATAAATAGTAAGTAACAATTTAATAAATAGTAAGTAACAATTTAATAAATAGTATGTAACAATTTAATAAATAGTAAGTAACAATTTAATAAATAGTAAGAAACATTTTAATAAATAGTAAGTAACAATTTGATAAATAGTAAGTAACGATTTGATAAATAGAAAGTAACAATTTGATAAATAGTGAGTAACAATTTAATAAATAGTAAGTAACAATTTAATAAATAGTAAGTAACAATTTAATAAATAGTAAGTAAAAATTTAATAAATAGTTTGTAACAATTTAATAAATAGTAAGTGTCAATTTAATAAATAATAAGTAACAATTTAATAAATAGTAAGTATCAATTTAATAAATAGTAAGTAACAATTTAATAAATAGTAAGTAACAATTTAATAAATAGTAAGTAACAATTTAATAAATACTAAGTAACAATTTAATAAATTGTAAGTAACAATTTAATAAATAGTATGTAACAATTTAATAAATAGTGAGTAACAATTTAATACATAGTAAGTAACAATTTAATAAATAGTATGTAACAATTTAATAAATAGTAAGTAACAATTTAATAAATAGATAGTAACAATTTAATTAATAGTAAGTAACAACTTAATAAATAGTAAGTAACAATTTAATAAATAGTAAGTAACAATTTGATAAATAGTAAGTAACAATTTAATAAATAGTAAGTAACAATTTAATAAATAGTAACTAACAATTTAATAAATAATAAGTAACAATTTAATAAATAGTAAGTAACAATTTAATAAACAGTAAGTAACAATTTAATAAATAGTAAGTAACAATTTAATAAATAGTAAGTAACAATTTAATAAATAGTAAGTAACAATTTAATGAATAGTAAGTAACAATTTAATAAATAGTGAGTAACAATTTAATAAATAGTAAGTAACAATTTAATAAATAGATAGTAACAATTTAATTAATAGTAAGTAACAACTTAATAAATAGTAAGTAACAATTTAATAAATAGTAAGAAACATTTTAATAAATAGTAAGTCACAATTTGATAAATAGTTTGTAACGATTTGATAAATAGTCAGTGTCAATTTAATAAATAATAAGTAACAATTTAATAAATAGTAAGAAACATTTTAATAAATAGTAAGTCACAATTTGATAAATAGTTTGTAACGATTTGATAAATAGTCTGTGTCAATTTAATAAATAATAAGTAACAATTTAATAAATAGTAAGTAACAATTTAATAAATAGTAAGTAACAATTTAATAAATAGTAAGTAACAATTTAATAAATAGTAAGTAATAATTTAATAAATTGTAAGTAACAATTTAATAAATAGTAAGTAACAATTTAAAAATGGTAAGTAACAATTTAATAAATAGTAAGAAACAATTTAATAAATAGATAGTAACAATTTAATTAATAGTAAGTAACAACTTAATAAATTGTAAGTAACAATTTAATAAATAGTAAGAAACATTTTAATAAATAGTAAGTAACAATTTGATAAATAGTAAGTAACGATTTGATAAATAGAAAGTAACAATTTGATAAATAGTAAGTAACAATTTAATAAATAGTAAGTAACAATTTAATAAATAGTAAGTAAAAATTTAATAAATAGTTTGTAACAATTTAATAAATAGTAAGTGTCAATTTAATAAATAATAAGTAACAATTTAATAAATAGTATGTATCAATTTAATAAATAGTAAGTAACAATTTAATAAATAGTAAGTAACAATTTAATAAACAGTAAGTAACAATTTAATAAATAGTATGTAACAATTTAATAAATAGTAAGTAACAATTTAATACATAGTAAGTAACAATTTAATTAATAGTAAGTAACAATTTAATAAATAGTAAGTAACAATTTAAAAAATAGTAACAATTTAATAAATAGTAAGTAACAATTTAATAAATAGTAAGTAACAATTTAATAAATAGTAAGTATCAATTTAATAAATAGTAAGTAATAATTTGATAAATAGTAAGTAACAATTTGATAAATAGTAAGTAACAATTTGATAAATAGTAAGTAACAATTTGATAAATAGTAAGTAACCATTTGATAAATAGTAAGTAACCATTTGATAAATAGTAAGTAACAATTTAATAAATAGTAAGTAACAATTTAATGAATAGTAAGTAACAATTTAATAAATAGTGAGTAACAATTTAATAAATAGTAAGTAACAATTTAATAAATAGATAGTAACAATTTAATTAATAGTAAGTAACAACTTAATAAATAGTAAGTAACAATTTAATAAATAGTAAGTAACAATTTAATAAATAGTAAGTAACAATATAATAAATAGTATGTAACAATTTAATAAATAGTAAGTAACAATTTAATACATAGTAAGTAACAATTTAATAAATAGTAAGTAACAATTTAATATATAGTAAGTAACAATTTAATATATAGTAAGTAACAATTTAAATAATAGTAACAATTTAATAAATAGTAAGTAACATTTTAATAAATAGTAAGTAACAATTTAATAAATAGTAAGTAACAATTTGATAAATAGTAAGTAACAATTTGATAAATAGTAAGTAACAATTTAATAAATAGTAAGTAACAATTTAATAAATAGTAAGTAACAATTTAATAAATAATAAGTAACAATTTAATAAATAGTAAGTAACAATTTAATAAACAGTAAGTAACAATTTAAAATATAGTAACAATTTAATAAATAGTAAGTAACAATTTAATTAATAGTAAGTAACAACTTAATAAATAGTAAGTAACAATTTATTAAATAGTAAGAAACGTTTTAATAAATAGTAAGTAACAATTTAATAAATAGTAAGTAACAGTTTAATAAATAGTATGTAACAATTTAAAAATAGTATGTAACAATTTAATACATAGTAAGTAACAATTTAATAAATAGTATGAAACAATTTAATAAATAGTATGTAACAATTTAATAAATAGTAAGTAACAATTTAATAAATAGTAAGTAACAATTTAATAAATAGTAAGTAACAATTTAATAAATAGTAAGTAACAATTTAATAAATAGTAAGTAACAATTTAATAAATAGTAAGTAACAATTTAAAAAATAGTAAGTAACAATTTAATAAATTGTAAGTAACAATTTAATAAATTGTAAGTAACAATTTAATAAATAGTATGTAACAATTTAATAAATAGTAAGTAACAATTTAATAAATAGTAAGTAACAATTTAATAAATTGTAAGTAACAATTTAATAAATAGTAAGTATCAATTTAATATATAGTAAGTAATAATTTGATAAATAGTAAGTAACCATTTGATAAATAGTAAGTAACAATTTAATAAATAGTAAGTAACAATTTAATGAATAGTAAGTAACAATTTAATAAATAGTGAGTAACAATTTAATAAATAGTAAGTAACAATTTAATAAATAGATAGTAACAATTTAATTAATAGTAAGTAACAACTTTATAAATAGTAAGTAACAATTTAATAAATAGTAAGTAACAATTTAATAAATAGTAAGTAACAATATAATAAATAGTATGTAACAATTTAATAAATAGTAACTAACAATTTAATACATAGTAAGTAACAATTTAATAAATAGTAAGTAACAATTTAATATATAGTAAGTAACAATTTAATATATAGTAAGTAACAATTTAAAAAATAGTAACAATTTAATAAATAGTAAGTAACATTTTAATAAATAGTAAGTAACAATTTAATAAATAGTAAGTAACAATTTGATAAATAGTAAGTAACAATTTGATAAATAGTAAGTAACAATTTAATAAATAGTAAGTAACAATTTAATAAATAGTAAGTAACAATTTAATAAATAATAAGTAACAATTTAATAAATAGTAAGTAACAATTTAATAAACAGTAAGTAACAATTTAAAATATAGTAACAATTTAATAAATAGTAAGTAACAATTTAATTAATAGTAAGTAACAACTTAATAAATAGTAAGTAACAATTTATTAAATAGTAAGAAACGTTTTAATAAATAGTAAGTAACAATTTAATAAATAGTAAGTAACAGTTTAATAAATAGTATGTAACAATTTAAAAATAGTATGTAACAATTTAATACATAGTAAGTAACAATTTAATAAATAGTATGAAACAATTTAATAAATAGTATGTAACAATTTAATAAATAGTAAGTAACAATTTAATAAATAGTAAGTAACAATTTAATAAATAGTAAGTAACAATTTAATAAATAGTAAGTAACAATTTAATAAATAGTAAGTAACAATTTAATAAATAGTAAGTAACAATTTAAAAAATAGTAAGTAACAATTTAATAAATTGTAAGTAACAATTTAATAAATTGTAAGTAACAATTTAATAAATAGTATGTAACAATTTAATAAATAGTAAGTAACAATTTAATAAATAGTAAGTAACAATTTAATAAATTGTAAGTAACAATTTAATAAATAGTAAGTATCAATTTAATATATAGTAAGTAATAATTTGATAAATAGTAAGTAACCATTTGATAAATAGTAAGTAACAATTTAATAAATAGTAAGTAACAATTTAATGAATAGTAAGTAACAATTTAATAAATAGTGAGTAACAATTTAATAAATAGTAAGTAACAATTTAATAAATAGATAGTAACAATTTAATTAATAGTAAGTAACAACTTTATAAATAGTAAGTAACAATTTAATAAATAGTAAGTAACAATTTAATAAATAGTAAGTAACAATATAATAAATAGTATGTAACAATTTAATAAATAGTAACTAACAATTTAATACATAGTAAGTAACAATTTAATAAATAGTAAGTAACAATTTAATATATAGTAAGTAACAATTTAATATATAGTAAGTAACAATTTAAAAAATAGTAACAATTTAATAAATAGTAAGTAACATTTTAATAAATAGTAAGTAACAATTTAATAAATAGTAAGTAACAATTTGATAAATAGTAAGTAACAATTTGATAAATAGTAAGTAACAATTTAATAAATAGTAAGTAACAATTTAATAAATAGTAAGTAACAATTTAATAAATAATAAGTAACAATTTAATAAATAGTAAGTAACAATTTAATAAACAGTAAGTAACAATTTAAAATATAGTAACAATTTAATAAATAGTAAGTAACAATTTAATTAATAGTAAGTAACAACTTAATAAATAGTAAGTAACAATTTATTAAATAGTAAGAAACGTTTTAATAAATAGTAAGTAACAATTTAATAAATAGTAAGTAACAGTTTAATAAATAGTATGTAACAATTTAAAAATAGTATGTAACAATTTAATAAATAGTAAGTAACAATTTAATAAATAGTATGAAACAATTTAATAAATAGTATGTAACAATTTAATAAATAGTAAGTAACAATTTAATAAATAGTAAGTAACAATTTAATAAATAGTAAGTAACAATTTAATAAATAGTAAGTAACAATTTAATAAATAGTAAGTAACAATTTAATAAATAGTAAGTAACAATTTAAAAAATAGTAAGTAACAATTTAATAAATTGTAAGTAACAATTTAATAAATTGTAAGTAACAATTTAATAAATAGTATGTAACAATTTAATAAATAGTAAGTAACAATTTAATAAATAGTAAGTAACAATTTAATAAATTGTAAGTAACAATTTAATAAATAGTATGTAACAATTTAAAAATAGTATGTAACAATTTAATAAATAGTAAGTAACAATTTAATAAATAGTAAGTAACAATTTAATTAATAGTAAGTAACAACTTAATAAATAGTAAGTAACAATTTAATAAATAGTAAGAAACATTTTAATAAATAGTAAGTAACAATTTGATAAATAGGAAGTAACGATGTGATAAATAGAAAGTAACAATTTGATAAATAGTAAGTAACAATTTAATAAACAGTAACAATTTTATAAATAGTAAGTAACAATTTAATAAATAGTAAGTAACAATTTAATAAATAGTAAGTAACAATTTAATAAATAGTAAATAACAATTTAATAAAGAGTAAGTAACAATTTGATAAATAGTAAGTAACAATTTGATAAATAGTAAGTAACAATTTGATAAATAGTTAGTAACCATTTGATAAATAGTAAGTAACCATTTGATAAATAGTAAGTAACAATTTAATTAATAGTAAGAAACATTTTAATAAATAGTAAGTAACAATTTAATAAATAGTAAGTAACAATTTAATAAATAGTATGTAACAATTTAATAAATAGTAAGTAACAATTTAATACATAGTAAGTAACAATTTAATAAATAGTAAGTAACAATTTAATAAATAGTAAGTAACAATTTAAAAAATAGTAACAATTTAATATATAGTAAGTAACAATTTAATAAATAGTAAGTAACAATTTAATAAATAGTAAGTAACAATTTAATAAATAGTAAGTAACAATTTAATAAATTGTAAGTAACAATTTAATAAATAGTATGTAACAATTTAAAAATAATAAGTAACAATTTAATACATAGTAAGTAACAATTTGATAAATAGTAAGTAACAATTTGATAAATAGTAAGTAACAATTTAATAAATAGTAAGTAACAATTTAATAAATAGTAAGTAACAATTTAATAAATAGTAAGTAATAATTTGATAAATAGTAAGTAACAATTTGATAAATAGTAAGTAACAATTTGATAAATAGTAAGTAACAATTTGATAAATAGTAAGTAACCATTTGATAAATAGTAAGTAACCATTTGATAAATAGTAAGTAACAATTTAATAAATAGTAAGTAACAATTTAATGAATAGTAAGTAACAATTTAATAAATAGTGAGTAACAATTTAATAAATAGTAAGTAACAATTTAATAAATAGATAGTAACAATTTAATTAATAGTAAGTAACAACTTAATAAATAGTAAGTAACAATTTAATAAATAGTAAGTAACAATTTAATAAATAGTAAGTAACAATATAATAAATAGTATGTAACAATTTAATAAATAGTAAGTAACAATTTAATACATAGTAAGTAACAATTTAATAAATAGTAAGTAACAATTTAATATATAGTAAGTAACAATTTAAAAAATAGTAACAATTTAATAAATAGTAAGTAACATTTTAATAAATAGTAAGTAACAATTTAATAAATAGTAAGTAACAATTTGATAAATAGTAAGTAACAATTTGATAAATAGTAAGTAACAATTTAATAAATAGTAAGTAACAATTTAATAAATAGTAAGTAACAATTTAATAAATAATAAGTAACAATTTAATAAATAGTAAGTAACAATTTAATAAACAGTAAGTAACAATTTAAAATATAGTAACAATTTAATAAATAGTAAGTAACAATTTAATTAATAGTAAGTAACAACTTAATAAATAGTAAGTAACAATTTATTAAATAGTAAGAAACGTTTTAATAAATAGTAAGTAACAATTTAATAAATAGTAAGTAACAGTTTAATAAATAGTATGTAACAATTTAAAAATAGTATGTAACAATTTAATAAATAGTAAGTAACAATTTAATAAATAGTATGAAACAATTGAATAAATAGTATATAACAATTTAATAAATAGTAAGTAACAATTTAATAAATAGTAAGTAACAATTTAATAAATAGTAAGTAACAATTTAATAAATAGTAAGTAACAATTTAATAAATAGTAAGTAACAATTTAATAAATAGTAAGTAACAATTTAATAAATTGTAAGTAACAATTTAATAAATTGTAAGTAACAATTTAATAAATAGTATGTAACAATTTAATAAATAGTAAGTAACAATTTAATAAATAGTAAGTAACAATTTAATAAATTGTAAGTAACAATTTAATAAATAGTATGTAACAATTTAAAAATAGTATGTAACAATTTAATAAATAGAAAGTAACAATTTGATAAATAGTAAGTAACAATTTAATAAACAGTAACAATTTTATAAATAGTAAGTAACAATTTAATAAATAGTAAGTAACAATTTAATAAATAGTAAGTAACAATTTAATAAATAGTAAATAACTATTTAATAAAGAGTAAGTAACAATTTGATAAATAGTAAGTAACAATTTGATAAATAGTAAGTAACAATTTGATAAATAGTTAGTAACCATTTGATAAATAGTAAGTAACCATTTGATAAATAGTAAGTAACAATTTAATTAATAGTAAGAAACATTTTAATAAATAGTAAGTAACAATTTAATAAATAGTAAGTAACAATTTAATAAATAGTATGTAACAATTTAATAAATAGTAAGTAACAATTTAATACATAGTAAGTAACAATTTAATAAATAGTAAGTAACAATTTAATAAATAGTAAGTAACAATTTAAAAAATAGTAACAATTTAATAAATAGTAAGTAACAATTTAATAAATAGTAAGTAACAATATAATAAATAGTATGTAACAATTTAATAAATAGTAAGTAACAATTTAATACATAGTAAGTAACAATTTAATAAATAGTAAGTAACAATTTAATATATAGTAAGTAACAATTTAAAAAATAGTAACAATTTAATAAATAGTAAGTAACATTTTAATAAATAGTAAGTAACAATTTAATAAATAGTAAGTAACAATTTGATAAATAGTAAGTAACAATTTGATAAATAGTAAGTAACAATTTAATAAATAGTAAGTAACAATTTAATAAATAGTAAGTAACAATTTAATAAATAATAAGTAACAATTTAATAAATAGTAAGTAACAATTTAATAAACAGTAAGTAACAATTTAAAATATAGTAACAATTTAATAAATAGTAAGTAACAATTTAATTAATAGTAAGTAACAACTTAATAAATAGTAAGTAACAATTTATTAAATAGTAAGAAACGTTTTAATAAATAGTAAGTAACAATTTAATAAATAGTAAGTAACAGTTTAATAAATAGTATGTAACAATTTAAAAATAGTATGTAACAATTTAATAAATAGTAAGTAACAATTTAATAAATAGTATGAAACAATTTAATAAATAGTATGTAACAATTTAATAAATAGTAAGTAACAATTTAATAAATAGTAAGTAACAATTTAATAAATAGTAAGTAACAATTTAATAAATAGTAAGTAACAATTTAATAAATAGTAAGTAACAATTTAATAAATAGTAAGTAACAATTTAATAAATTGTAAGTAACAATTTAATAAATTGTAAGTAACAATTTAATAAATAGTATGTAACAATTTAATAAATAGTAAGTAACAATTTAATAAATAGTAAGTAACAATTTAATAAATTGTAAGTAACAATTTAATAAATAGTATGTAACAATTTAAAAATAGTATGTAACAATTTAATAAATAGAAAGTAACAATTTGATAAATAGTAACAATTTAATAAACAGTAACAATTTTATAAATAGTAAGTAACAATTTAATAAATAGTAAGTAACAATTTGATAAATAGTAAGTAACCATTTGATAAATAGTAAGTAACCATTTGATAAATAGTAAGTAACAATTTAATAAATAGTAAGTAACAATTTAATAAATAGTAAGTAACAATTTAATAAATAGTAAGTAACAATTTAATAAATAGTAAGTAACAATTTGATAAATAGTAAGTAACAATTTGATAAATAGTAAGTAACAATTTGATAAATAGTTAGTAACCATTTGATAAATAGTAAGTAACCATTTGATAAATAGTAAGTAACAATTTAATTAATAGTAAGAAACATTTTAATAAATAGTAAGTAACAATTTAATAAGTAGTAAGTAACAATTTAATAAATAGTATGTAACAATTTAATAAATAGTAAGTAACAATTTAATAAATGGTAAGTAACAATTTAATAAATAGTAAGTAACAATTTAATAAATAGTAAGTAACAATTTAATAAATAGTAAGTAACAATTTAATAAATAGTAAGTAACAATTTAATAAATAGTAAGTATCAATTTAATAAATAGTAAGTAATAATTTGATAAATAGTAAGTAACAATTTGATAAATAGTAAGTAACAATTTGATAAATAGTAAGTAACAATTTGATAAATAGTAAGTAACCATTTGATAAATAGTAAGTAACCATTTGATAAATAGTAAGTAACAATTTAATAAATAGTAAGTAACAATTTAATGAATAGTAAGTAACAATTTAATAAATAGTGAGTAACAATTTAATAAATAGTAAGTAACAATTTAATAAATAGATAGTAACAATTTAATTAATAGTAAGTAACAACTTAATAAATAGTAAGTAACAATTTAATAAATAGTAAGTAACAATTTAATAAATAGTAAGTAACAATATAATAAATAGTATGTAACAATTTAATAAATAGTAAGTAACAATTTAATACATAGTAAGTAACAATTTAATAAATAGTAAGTAACAATTTAATATATAGTAAGTAACAATTTAATATATAGTAAGTAACAATTTAAATAATAGTAACAATTTAATAAATAGTAAGTAACATTTTAATAAATAGTAAGTAACAATTTAATAAATAGTAAGTAACAATTTGATAAATAGTAAGTAACAATTTGATAAATAGTAAGTAACAATTTAATAAATAGTAAGTAACAATTTAATAAATAGTAAGTAACAATTTAATAAATAATAAGTAACAATTTAATAAATAGTAAGTAACAATTTAATAAACAGTAAGTAACAATTTAAAATATAGTAACAATTTAATAAATAGTAAGTAACAATTTAATTAATAGTAAGTAACAACTTAATAAATAGTAAGTAACAATTTATTAAATAGTAAGAAACGTTTTAATAAATAGTAAGTAACAATTTAATAAATAGTAAGTAACAGTTTAATAAATAGTATGTAACAATTTAAAAATAGTATGTAACAATTTAATACATAGTAAGTAACAATTTAATAAATAGTATGAAACAATTTAATAAATAGTATGTAACAATTTAATAAATAGTAAGTAACAATTTAATAAATAGTAAGTAACAATTTAATAAATAGTAAGTAACAATTTAATAAATAGTAAGTAACAATTTAATAAATAGTAAGTAACAATTTAATAAATAGTAAGTAACAATTTAAAAAATAGTAAGTAACAATTTAATAAATTGTAAGTAACAATTTAATAAATTGTAAGTAACAATTTAATAAATAGTATGTAACAATTTAATAAATAGTAAGTAACAATTTAATAAATAGTAAGTAACAATTTAATAAATTGTAAGTAACAATTTAATAAATAGTAAGTATCAATTTAATATATAGTAAGTAATAATTTGATAAATAGTAAGTAACCATTTGATAAATAGTAAGTAACAATTTAATAAATAGTAAGTAACAATTTAATGAATAGTAAGTAACAATTTAATAAATAGTGAGTAACAATTTAATAAATAGTAAGTAACAATTTAATAAATAGATAGTAACAATTTAATTAATAGTAAGTAACAACTTTATAAATAGTAAGTAACAATTTAATAAATAGTAAGTAACAATTTAATAAATAGTAAGTAACAATATAATAAATAGTATGTAACAATTTAATAAATAGTAACTAACAATTTAATACATAGTAAGTAACAATTTAATAAATAGTAAGTAACAATTTAATATATAGTAAGTAACAATTTAATATATAGTAAGTAACAATTTAAAAAATAGTAACAATTTAATAAATAGTAAGTAACATTTTAATAAATAGTAAGTAACAATTTAATAAATAGTAAGTAACAATTTGATAAATAGTAAGTAACAATTTGATAAATAGTAAGTAACAATTTAAGAAATAGTAAATAACAATTTAATAAATAGTAAGTAACAATTTAATAAATAATAAGTAACAATTTAATAAATAGTAAGTAACAATTTAATAAACAGTAAGTAACAATTTAAAATATAGTAACAATTTAATAAATAGTAAGTAACAATTTAATTAATAGTAAGTAACAACTTAATAAATAGTAAGTAACAATTTATTAAATAGTAAGAAACGTTTTAATAAATAGTAAGTAACAATTTAATAAATAGTAAGTAACAGTTTAATAAATAGTATGTAACAATTTAAAAATAGTATGTAACAATTTAATAAATAGTAAGTAACAATTTAATAAATAGTATGAAACAATTTAATAAATAGTATGTAACAATTTAATAAATAGTAAGTAACAATTTAATAAATAGTAAGTAACAATTTAATAAATAGTAAGTAACAATTTAATAAATAGTAAGTAACAATTTAATAAATAGTAAGTAACAATTTAATAAATAGTTAGTAACAAGTTAAAAAATAGTAAGTAACAATTTAATAAATTGTAAGTAACAATTTAATAAATTGTAAGTAACAATTTAATAAATAGTATGTAACAATTTAATAAATAGTAAGTAACAATTTAATAAATAGTAAGTAACAATTTAATAAATTGTAAGTAACAATTTAATAAATAGTATGTAACAATTTAAAAATAGTATGTAACAATTTAATAAATAGTAAGTAACAATTTAATAAATAGTAAGTAACAATTTAATTAATAGTAAGTAACAACTTAATAAATAGTAAGTAACAATTTAATAAATAGTAAGAAACATTTTAATAAATAGTAAGTAACAATTTGATAAATAGGAAGTAACGATGTGATAAATAGAAAGTAACAATTTGATAAATAGTAAGTAACAATTTAATAAACAGTAACAATTTTATAAATAGTAAGTAACAATTTAATAAATAGTAAGTAACAATTTAATAAATAGTAAGTAACAATTTAATAAATAGTAAATAACAATTTAATAAAGAGTAAGTAACAATTTGATAAATAGTAAGTAACAATTTGATAAATAGTAAGTAACAATTTGATAAATAGTTAGTAACCATTTGATAAATAGTAAGTAACCATTTGATAAATAGTAAGTAACAATTTAATTAATAGTAAGAAACATTTTAATAAATAGTAAGTAACAATTTAATAAATAGTAAGTAACAATTTAATAAATAGTATGTAACAATTTAATAAATAGTAAGTAACAATTTAATACATAGTAAGTAACAATTTAATAAATAGTAAGTAACAATTTAATAAATAGTAAGTAACAATTTAAAAAATAGTAACAATTTAATATATAGTAAGTAACAATTTAATAAATAGTAAGTAACAATTTAATAAATAGTAAGTAACAATTTAATAAATAGTAAGTAACAATTTAATAAATTGTAAGTAACAATTTAATAAATAGTATGTAACAATTTAAAAATAATAAGTAACAATTTAATACATAGTAAGTAACAATTTGATAAATAGTAAGTAACAATTTGATAAATAGTAAGTAACAATTTAATAAATAGTAAGTAACAATTTAATAAATAGTAAGTAACAATTTAATAAATAGTAAGTAATAATTTGATAAATAGTAAGTAACAATTTGATAAATAGTAAGTAACAATTTGATAAATAGTAAGTAACAATTTGATAAATAGTAAGTAACCATTTGATAAATAGTAAGTAACCATTTGATAAATAGTAAGTAACAATTTAATAAATAGTAAGTAACAATTTAATGAATAGTAAGTAACAATTTAATAAATAGTGAGTAACAATTTAATAAATAGTAAGTAACAATTTAATAAATAGATAGTAACAATTTAATTAATAGTAAGTAACAACTTAATAAATAGTAAGTAACAATTTAATAAATAGTAAGTAACAATTTAATAAATAGTAAGTAACAATATAATAAATAGTATGTAACAATTTAATAAATAGTAAGTAACAATTTAATACATAGTAAGTAACAATTTAATAAATAGTAAGTAACAATTTAATATATAGTAAGTAACAATTTAAAAAATAGTAACAATTTAATAAATAGTAAGTAACATTTTAATAAATAGTAAGTAACAATTTAATAAATAGTAAGTAACAATTTGATAAATAGTAAGTAACAATTTGATAAATAGTAAGTAACAATTTAATAAATAGTAAGTAACAATTTAATAAATAGTAAGTAACAATTTAATAAATAATAAGTAACAATTTAATAAATAGTAAGTAACAATTTAATAAACAGTAAGTAACAATTTAAAATATAGTAACAATTTAATAAATAGTAAGTAACAATTTAATTAATAGTAAGTAACAACTTAATAAATAGTAAGTAACAATTTATTAAATAGTAAGAAACGTTTTAATAAATAGTAAGTAACAATTTAATAAATAGTAAGTAACAGTTTAATAAATAGTATGTAACAATTTAAAAATAGTATGTAACAATTTAATAAATAGTAAGTAACAATTTAATAAATAGTATGAAACAATTGAATAAATAGTATATAACAATTTAATAAATAGTAAGTAACAATTTAATAAATAGTAAGTAACAATTTAATAAATAGTAAGTAACAATTTAATAAATAGTAAGTAACAATTTAATAAATAGTAAGTAACAATTTAATAAATTGTAAGTAACAATTTAATAAATTGTAAGTAACAATTTAATAAATAGTATGTAACAATTTAATAAATAGTAAGTAACAATTTAATAAATAGTAAGTAACAATTTAATAAATTGTAAGTAACAATTTAATAAATAGTATGTAACAATTTAAAAATAGTATGTAACAATTTAATAAATAGAAAGTAACAATTTGATAAATAGTAAGTAACAATTTAATAAACAGTAACAATTTTATAAATAGTAAGTAACAATTTAATAAATAGTAAGTAACAATTTAATAAATAGTAAGTAACAATTTAATAAATAGTAAATAACTATTTAATAAAGAGTAAGTAACAATTTGATAAATAGTAAGTAACAATTTGATAAATAGTAAGTAACAATTTGATAAATAGTTAGTAACCATTTGATAAATAGTAAGTAACCATTTGATAAATAGTAAGTAACAATTTAATTAATAGTAAGAAACATTTTAATAAATAGTAAGTAACAATTTAATAAATAGTAAGTAACAATTTAATAAATAGTATGTAACAATTTAATAAATAGTAAGTAACAATTTAATACATAGTAAGTAACAATTTAATAAATAGTAAGTAACAATTTAATAAATAGTAAGTAACAATTTAAAAAATAGTAACAATTTAATAAATAGTAAGTAACAATTTAATAAATAGTAAGTAACAATTTAATAAATAGTAAGTAACAATTTAATAAATAGTAAGTAACAATTTAATAAATAGTAAGTAACAATTTAATACATAGTAAGTAACAATTTGATAAATAGTAAGTAACAATTTGATAAATAGTAAGTAACAATTTGATAAATAGTTAGTAACCATTTGATAAATAGTAAGTAACCATTTGATAAATAGTAAGTAACAATTTAATTAATAGTAAGAAACATTTTAATAAATAGTAAGTAACAATTTAATAAATAGTAAGTAACAATTTAATAAATAGTATGTAACAATTTAATAAATAGTAAGTAACAATTTAATACATAGTAAGTAACAATTTAATAAATAGTAAGTAACAATTTAATAAATAGTAAGTAACAATTTAAAAAATAGTAACAATTTAATAAATAGTAAGTAACAATTTAATAAATTGTAAGTAACAATTTAATAAATAGTATGTAACAATTTAAAAATAGTATGTAACAATTTAATAAATAGAAAGTAACAATTTGATAAATAGTAAGTAACAATTTAATAAACAGTAACAATTTTATAAATAGTAAGTAACAATTTAATAAATAGTAAGTAACAATTTAATAAATAGTAAGTAACAATTTAATAAATAGTAAATAACTATTTAATAAAGAGTAAGTAACAATTTGATAAATAGTAAGTAACAATTTGATAAATAGTAAGTAACAATTTGATAAATAGTTAGTAACCATTTGATAAATAGTAAGTAACCATTTGATAAATAGTAAGTAACAATTTAATTAATAGTAAGAAACATTTTAATAAATAGTAAGTAACAATTTAATAAATAGTAAGTAACAATTTAATAAATAGTATGTAACAATTTAATAAATAGTAAGTAACAATTTAATACATAGTAAGTAACAATTTAATAAATAGTAAGTAACAAGTTAATAAATAGTGAGTAACAATTTAGTAAATTGTAAGTAACAATTTAATAAATAGATAGTAACAATTTAATTAATAGTAAGTAACAATTTAATAAATAGATAGTAACAATTTAATTAATAGTAAGTAACAACTTAATAAATAGTAAGTGACAATTTAATAAATAGTAAGAAACATTTTAATAAATAGTAAGTCACAATTTGATAAATAGTTTGTAACGATTTGATAAATAGTCAGTGTCAATTTAATAAATAATAAGTAACAATTTAATAAATAGTAAGTAACAATTTAATACATAGTAAGTAACAATTTAATAAATAGTAAGTAACAATTTAATAAATAGTAAGTAACAATTTAAAAAATAGTAACAATTTAATATATAGTAAGTAACAATTTAATAAATAGTAAGTAACAATTTAATAAATAGTAAGTAACAATTTAATAAATAGTAAGTAACAATTTAATAAATTGTAAGTAACAATTTAATAAATAGTATGTAACAATTTAAAAATAATAAGTAACAATTTAATACATAGTAAGTAACAATTTGATAAATAGTAAGTAACAATTTGATAAATAGTAAGTAACAATTTAATAAATAGTAAGTAACAATTTAATAAATAGTAAGTAACAATTTAATAAATAGTAAGTAATAATTTGATAAATAGTAAGTAACAATTTGATAAATAGTAAGTAACAATTTGATAAATAGTAAGTAACAATTTGATAAATAGTAAGTAACCATTTGATAAATAGTAAGTCACCATTTGATAAATAGTAAGTAACAATTTAATAAATAGTAAGTAACAATTTAATGAATAGTAAGTAACAATTTAATAAATAGTGAGTAACAATTTAATAAATAGTAAGTAACAATTTAATAAATAGATAGTAACAATTTAATTAATAGTAAGTAACAACTTAATAAATAGTAAGTAACAATTTAATAAATAGTAAGTAACAATTTAATAAATAGTAAGTAACAATATAATAAATAGTATGTAACAATTTAATAAATAGTAAGTAACAATTTAATACATAGTAAGTAACAATTTAATAAATAGTAAGTAACAATTTAATATATAGTAAGTAACAATTTAAAAAATAGTAACAATTTAATAAATAGTAAGTAACATTTTAATAAATAGTAAGTAACAATTTAATAAATAGTAAGTAACAATTTGATAAATAGTAAGTAACAATTTGATAAATAGTAAGTAACAATTTAATAAATAGTAAGTAACAATTTAATAAATAGTAAGTAACAATTTAATAAATAATAAGTAACAATTTAATAAATAGTAAGTAACAATTTAATAAACAGTAAGTAACAATTTAAAATATAGTAACAATTTAATAAATAGTAAGTAACAATTTAATTAATAGTAAGTAACAACTTAATAAATAGTAAGTAACAATTTATTAAATAGTAAGAAACGTTTTAATAAATAGTAAGTAACAATTTAATAAATAGTAAGTAACAGTTTAATAAATAGTATGTAACAATTTAAAAATAGTATGTAACAATTTAATAAATAGTAAGTAACAATTTAATAAATAGTATGAAACAATTTAATAAATAGTATGTAACAATTTAATAAATAGTAAGTAACAATTTAATAAATAGTAAGTAACAATTTAATAAATAGTAAGTAACAATTTAATAAATAGTAAGTAACAATTTAATAAATAGTAAGTAACAATTTAATAAATAGTAAGTAACAATTTAATAAATTGTAAGTAACAATTTAATAAATTGTAAGTAACAATTTAATAAATAGTATGTAACAATTTAATAAATAGTAAGTAACAATTTAATAAATAGTAAGTAACAATTTAATAAATTGTAAGTAACAATTTAATAAATAGTATGTAACAATTTAAAAATAGTATGTAACAATTTAATAAATAGAAAGTAACAATTTGATAAATAGTAACAATTTAATAAACAGTAACAATTTTATAAATAGTAAGTAACAATTTAATAAATAGTAAGTAACAATTTGATAAATAGTAAGTAACCATTTGATAAATAGTAAGTAACCATTTGATAAATAGTAAGTAACAATTTAATAAATAGTAAGTAACAATTTAATAAATAGTAAGTAACAATTTAATAAATAGTAAGTAACAATTTAATAAATAGTAAGTAACAATTTGATAAATAGTAAGTAACAATTTGATAAATAGTAAGTAACAATTTGATAAATAGTTAGTAACCATTTGATAAATAGTAAGTAACCATTTGATAAATAGTAAGTAACAATTTAATTAATAGTAAGAAACATTTTAATAAATAGTAAGTAACAATTTAATAAGTAGTAAGTAACAATTTAATAAATAGTATGTAACAATTTAATAAATAGTAAGTAACAATTTAATAAATGGTAAGTAACAATTTAATAAATAGTAAGTAACAATTTAATAAATAGTAAGTAACAATTTAATAAATAGTAAGTAACTATTTAATAAATAGATAGTAACAATATAATTAATAGTAAGTAACAACTTAATAAATAGTAAGTAACAATTTAATAAATAGTAAGTAACAATTTAATAAATAGTAAGTAACAATTTAAAAAATAGTAACAATTTAATAAATAGTAAGTAACAATTTAATAAATAGTAAGTAACAATTTAATAAATAGTAAGTAACAATTTAATAAATAGTAAGTAACAATTTGATAAATAGTAAGTAACAATTTGATAAATAGTAAGTAACAATTTGATAAATAGTAAGTAACAATTTGATAAATAGTAAGTAACCATTTGATAAATAGTAAGTAACCATTTGATAAATAGTAAGTAACCATTTGATAAATAGTAAGTAACAATTTAATAAATAGTAAGTAACAATTTAATTAATAGTATGTAACAATTTAATAAATAGTAAGTAACAATTTGATAAATAGTAAGTAACAATTTGATAAATAGTAAGTAACAATTTGATAAATAGTAAGTAACCATTTGATAAATAGTAAGTAACCATTTGATAAATAGTAAGTAACAATTTAATAAATAGTAAGTAACAATTTAATAAATAGTAAGTAACAATTTAATAAATAGTAAGTAACAATTTAATAAATAGTAAGTAACAATTTGATAAATAGTAAGTAACAATTTGATAAATAGTAAGTAACAATTTGATAAATAGTTAGTAACCATTTGATAAATAGTAAGTAACCATTTGATAAATAGTAAGTAACAATTTAATTAATAGTAAGAAACATTTTAATAAATAGTAAGTAACAATTTAATAAGTAGTAAGTAACAATTTAATAAATAGTATGTAACAATTTAATAAATAGTAAGTAACAATTTAATACATAGTAAGTAACAATTTAATAAATAGTAAGTAACAATTTAATAAATAGTAAGTAACAATTTAAAAAATAGTAACAATTTAATAAATAGTAAGTAACAATTTAATAAATAGTAAGTAACAATTTAATAAATAGTAAGTAACAATTTAATAAATAGTAAGTAACAATTTGATAAATAGTAAGTAACAATTTAATAAATAGTAAGTAACAATTTAATAAATAGTAAGTAACAATTTAATAAATAGTAAGTAACAATTTAATAAATAGTAAGTAACAGTTTAATAAATAATAAGTAACAATTTAATAAATAGTAAGTAACAATTTAATAAACAGTAAGTAACAATTTAATAAATAGTAAGTAACAATTTAATAAATAGTAAGTAACAATTTAATAAATAGTAAGTAACAATTTAATAAATTGTAAGTAACAATTTAATAAATAGTAAGTAACAATTTAATAAATTGTAAGTAACAATTTAATAAATAGTATGTAACAATTTAAAAATAGTAAGTAACAATTTAATAAATAGTAAGTAAAAATTTAATAAATAGTTTGTAACAATTTAATAAATAGTAAGTAACAACTTAATAAATAGTAAGTAACAATTTAATAAATAGTAAGAAACATTTTAATAAATAGTAAGTTACAATTTGATAAATAGTTTGTAACGATTTGATAAATAGTCAGTGTCAATTTAATAAATAATAAGTAACAATTTAATAAATAGTAAGAAACATTTTAATAAATAGTAAGTCACAATTTGATAAATAGTTTGTAACGATTTGATAAATAGTCAGTGTCAATTTAATAAATAATAAGTAACAATTTAATAAATAGTAAGTAACAATTTAATAAATAGTAAGTAACAATTTAATAAATAGTAAGTAACAATTTAATAAATAGTAAGTAACAATTTAATAAATTGTAAGTAACAATTTAATAAATAGTAAGTAACAATTTAAAAATGGTAAGTAACAATTTAATACATAGTAAGTAACAATTTAATAAATAGTAAGTAACAATTTAATAAATAGTAAGTAACAATTTAAAAAATAGTAACAATTTAATAAATAGTAAGTAACAATTTAATAAATAGTAAGTAACAATTTAATAAATGGTAAGTAACAATTTAATAAATAGTAAGTAACAATTTAATAAATAGGAAGTAACAATTTAATAAATAGTAAGTAACAATTTAATAAATAGATAGTAACAATTTAATTAATAGTAAGTAACAACTTAATAAATAGTAAGTAACAATTTAATAAATAGTAAGAAACATTTTAATAAATAGTAAGTAACAATTTGATAAATAGTAAGAAACATTTTAATAAATAGTAAGTAACAATTTGATAAATAGTAAGTAACGATTTGATAAATAGAAAGTAACAATTTGATAAATAGTAAGTAACAATTTAATAAATAGTAAGTAACAATTTAATAAATAGTAAGTAACAATTTAATAAATAGTAAGTAAAAATTTAATAAATAGTTTGTAACAATTTAATAAATAGTAAGTGTCAATTTAATAAATAATAAGTAACAATTTAATAAATAGTAAGTATCAATTTAATAAATAGTAAGTAACAATTTAATAAATAGTAAGTAACAATTTAATAAACAGTAAGTAACAATTTAATAAATAGTATGTAACAATTTAATTAATAGTAAGTAACAATTTAATAAATAGTAAGTAACAATTTAAAAAATAGTAACAATTTAATAAATAGTAAGTAACAATTTAATAAATAGTAAGTAACAATTTAATAAATAGTAAGTAACAATTTAATAAATAGTATGTAACAATTTAATAAATAGTAAGTAACAATTTAATAAATAGTAAGAAACATTTTAATAAATAGTAAGTAACAATTTGATAAATAGTAAGTAACGATTTGATAAATAGAAAGTAACAATTTGATAAATAGTGAGTAACAATTTAATAAATAGTAAGTAACAATTTAATAAATAGTAAGTAACAATTTAATAAATAGTAAGTAAAAATTTAATAAATAGTTTGTAACAATTTAATAAATAGTAAGTGTCAATTTAATAAATAATAAGTAACAATTTAATAAATAGTAAGTATCAATTTAATAAATAGTAAGTAACAATTTAATAAATAGTAAGTAACAATTTAATAAATAGTAAGTAACAATTTAATAAATACTAAGTAACAATTTAATAAATTGTAAGTAACAATTTAATAAATAGTATGTAACAATTTAATAAATAGTGAGTAACAATTTAATACATAGTAAGTAACAATTTAATAAATAGTATGTAACAATTTAATAAATAGTAAGTAACAATTTAATAAATAGATAGTAACAATTTAATTAATAGTAAGTAACAACTTAATAAATAGTAAGTAACAATTTAATAAATAGTAAGTAACAATTTGATAAATAGTAAGTAACAATTTAATAAATAGTAAGTAACAATTTAATAAATAGTAACTAACAATTTAATAAATAATAAGTAACAATTTAATAAATAGTAAGTAACAATTTAATAAACAGTAAGTAACAATTTAATAAATAGTAAGTAACAATTTAATAAATAGTAAGTAACAATTTAATAAATAGTAAGTAACAATTTAATGAATAGTAAGTAACAATTTAATAAATAGTGAGTAACAATTTAATAAATAGTAAGTAACAATTTAATAAATAGATAGTAACAATTTAATTAATAGTAAGTAACAACTTAATAAATAGTAAGTAACAATTTAATAAATAGTAAGAAACATTTTAATAAATAGTAAGTCACAATTTGATAAATAGTTTGTAACGATTTGATAAATAGTCAGTGTCAATTTAATAAATAATAAGTAACAATTTAATAAATAGTAAGAAACATTTTAATAAATAGTAAGTCACAATTTGATAAATAGTTTGTAACGATTTGATAAATAGTCAGTGTCAATTTAATAAATAATAAGTAACAATTTAATAAATAGTAAGTAACAATTTAATAAATAGTAAGTAACAATTTAATAAATAGTAAGTAACAATTTAATAAATAGTAAGTAACAATTTAATAAATTGTAAGTAACAATTTAATAAATAGTAAGTAACAATTTAAAAATGGTAAGTAACAATTTAATACATAGTAAGTAACAATTTAATAAATAGTAAGTAACAATTTAATAAATAGTAAGTAACAATTTAAAAAATAGTAACAATTTAATAAATAGTAAGTAACAATTTAATAAATAGTAAGTAACAATTTAACAAATGGTAAGTAACAATTTAATAAATAGTAAGTAACAATTTAATAAATAGTAAGTAACAATTTAATAAATAGTAAGAAACAATTTAATAAATAGATAGTAACAATTTAATTAATAGTAAGTAACAACTTAATAAATTGTAAGTAACAATTTAATAAATAGTAAGAAACATTTTAATAAATAGTAAGTAACAATTTGATAAATAGTAAGTAACGATTTGATAAATAGAAAGTAACAATTTGATAAATAGTAAGTAACAATTTAATAAATAGTAAGTAACAATTTAATAAATAGTAAGTAAAAATTTAATAAATAGTTTGTAACAATTTAATAAATAGTAAGTGTCAATTTAATAAATAATAAGTAACAATTTAATAAATAGTATGTATCAATTTAATAAATAGTAAGTAACAATTTAATAAATAGTAAGTAACAATTTAATAAACAGTAAGTAACAATTTAATAAATAGTATGTAACAATTTAATAAATAGTAAGTAACAATTTAATACATAGTAAGTAACAATTTAATTAATAGTAAGTAACAATTTAATAAATAGTAAGTAACAATTTAAAAAATAGTAACAATTTAATAAATAGTAAGTAACAATTTAATAAATAGTAAGTAACAATTTAATAAATAGTAAGTATCAATTTAATAAATAGTAAGTAATAATTTGATAAATAGTAAGTAACAATTTGATAAATAGTAAGTAACAATTTGATAAATAGTAAGTAACAATTTGATAAATAGTAAGTAACCATTTGATAAATAGTAAGTAACCATTTGATAAATAGTAAGTAACAATTTAATAAATAGTAAGTAACAATTTAATGAATAGTAAGTAACAATTTAATAAATAGTGAGTAACAATTTAATAAATAGTAAGTAACAATTTAATAAATAGATAGTAACAATTTAATTAATAGTAAGTAACAACTTAATAAATAGTAAGTAACAATTTAATAAATAGTAAGTAACAATTTAATAAATAGTAAGTAACAATATAATAAATAGTATGTAACAATTTAATAAATAGTAAGTAACAATTTAATACATAGTAAGTAACAATTTAATAAATAGTAAGTAACAATTTAATATATAGTAAGTAACAATTTAATATATAGTAAGTAACAATTTAAAAAATAGTAACAATTTAATAAATAGTAAGTAACATTTTAATAAATAGTAAGTAACAATTTAATAAATAGTAAGTAACAATTTGATAAATAGTAAGTAACAATTTGATAAATAGTAAGTAACAATTTAATAAATAGTAAGTAACAATTTAATAAATAGTAAGTAACAATTTAATAAATAATAAGTAACAATTTAATAAATAGTAAGTAACAATTTAATAAACAGTAAGTAACAATTTAAAATATAGTAACAATTTAATAAATAGTAAGTAACAATTTAATTAATAGTAAGTAACAACTTAATAAATAGTAAGTAACAATTTATTAAATAGTAAGAAACGTTTTAATAAATAGTAAGTAACAATTTAATAAATAGTAAGTAACAGTTTAATAAATAGTATGTAACAATTTAAAAATAGTATGTAACAATTTAATACATAGTAAGTAACAATTTAATAAATAGTATGAAACAATTTAATAAATAGTATGTAACAATTTAATAAATAGTAAGTAACAATTTAATAAATAGTAAGTAACAATTTAATAAATAGTAAGTAACAATTTAATAAATAGTAAGTAACAATTTAATAAATAGTAAGTAACAATTTAATAAATAGTAAGTAACAATTTAAAAAATAGTAAGTAACAATTTAATAAATTGTAAGTAACAATTTAATAAATTGTAAGGAACAATTTAATAAATAGTATGTAACAATTTAATAAATAGTAAGTAACAATTTAATAAATAGTAAGTAACAATTTAATAAATAGTAAGTAACAATTTATTAAATAGTAAGAAACGTTTTAATAAATAGTAAGTAACAATTTAATAAATAGTAAGTAATAATTTGATAAATAGTAAGTAACCATTTGATAAATAGTAAGTAACAATTTAATAAATAGTAAGTAACAATTTAATGAATAGTAAGTAACAATTTAATAAATAGTGAGTAACAATTTAATAAATAGTAAGTAACAATTTAATAAATAGATAGTAACAATTTAATTAATAGTAAGTAACAACTTTATAAATAGTAAGTAACAATTTAATAAATAGTAAGTAACAATTTAATAAATAGTAAGTAACAATATAATAAATAGTATGTAACAATTTAATAAATAGTAAGTAACAATTTAATACATAGTAAGTAACAATTTAATAAATAGTAAGTAACAATTTAATAAATAGTAAGTAACAATTTAATAAATAGTAAGTAACAATTTAATAAATAATAAGTAACAATTTAATAAATAGTAAGTAACAATTTAATAAACAGTAAGTAACAATTTAAAATATAGTAACAATTTAATAAATAGTAAGTAACAATTTAATTAATAGTAAGTAACAACTTAATAAATAGTAAGTAACAATTTATTAAATAGTAAGAAACGTTTTAATAAATAGTAAGTAACAATTTAATAAATAGTAAGTAACAGTTTAATAAATAGTATGTAACAATTTAAAAATAGTATGTAACAATTTAATAAATAGTAAGTAACAATTTAATAAATAGTATGAAACAATTTAATAAATAGTATGTAACAATTTAATAAATAGTAAGTAACAATTTAATAAATAGTAAGTAACAATTTAATAAATAGTAAGTAACAATTTAATAAATAGTAAGTAACAATTTAATAAATAGTAAGTAACAATTTAATAAATAGTAAGTAACAATTTAATAAATTGTAAGTAACAATTTAATAAATTGTAAGTAACAATTTAATAAATAGTATGTAACAATTTAATAAATAGTAAGTAACAATTTAATAAATAGTAAGTAACAATTTAATAAATTGTAAGTAACAATTTAATAAATAGTATGTAACAATTTAAAAATAGTATGTAACAATTTAATAAATAGAAAGTAACAATTTGATAAATAGTAACAATTTAATAAACAGTAACAATTTTATAAATAGTAAGTAACAATTTAATAAATAGTAAGTAACAATTTGATAAATAGTAAGTAACCATTTGATAAATAGTAAGTAACCATTTGATAAATAGTAAGTAACAATTTAATAAATAGTAAGTAACAATTTAATAAATAGTAAGTAACAATTTAATAAATAGTAAGTAACAATTTAATAAATAGTAAGTAACAATTTGATAAATAGTAAGTAACAATTTGATAAATAGTAAGTAACAATTTGATAAATAGTTAGTAACCATTTGATAAATAGTAAGTAACCATTTGATAAATAGTAAGTAACAATTTAATTAATAGTAAGAAACATTTTAATAAATAGTAAGTAACAATTTAATAAGTAGTAAGTAACAATTTAATAAATAGTATGTAACAATTTAATAAATAGTAAGTAACAATTTAATAAATGGTAAGTAACAATTTAATAAATAGTAAGTAACAATTTAATAAATAGTAAGTAACAATTTAATAAATAGTAAGTAACTATTTAATAAATAGATAGTAACAATATAATTAATAGTAAGTAACAACTTAATAAATAGTAAGTAACAATTTAATAAATAGTAAGTAACAATTTAATAAATAGTAAGTAACAATTTAAAAAATAGTAACAATTTAATAAATAGTAAGTAACAATTTAATAAATAGTAAGTAACAATTTAATAAATAGTAAGTAACAATTTAATAAATAGTAAGTAACAATTTGATAAATAGTAAGTAACAATTTGATAAATAGTAAGTAACAATTTGATAAATAGTAAGTAACAATTTGATAAATAGTAAGTAACCATTTGATAAATAGTAAGTAACCATTTGATAAATAGTAAGTAACCATTTGATAAATAGTAAGTAACAATTTAATAAATAGTAAGTAACAATTTAATTAATAGTATGTAACAATTTAATAAATAGTAAGTAACAATTTGATAAATAGTAAGTAACAATTTGATAAATAGTAAGTAACAATTTGATAAATAGTAAGTAACCATTTGATAAATAGTAAGTAACCATTTGATAAATAGTAAGTAACAATTTAATAAATAGTAAGTAACAATTTAATAAATAGTAAGTAACAATTTAATAAATAGTAAGTAACAATTTAATAAATAGTAAGTAACAATTTGATAAATAGTAAGTAACAATTTGATAAATAGTAAGTAACAATTTGATAAATAGTTAGTAACCATTTGATAAATAGTAAGTAACCATTTGATAAATAGTAAGTAACAATTTAATTAATAGTAAGAAACATTTTAATAAATAGTAAGTAACAATTTAATAAGTAGTAAGTAACAATTTAATAAATAGTATGTAACAATTTAATAAATAGTAAGTAACAATTTAATACATAGTAAGTAACAATTTAATAAATAGTAAGTAACAATTTAATAAATAGTAAGTAACAATTTAAAAAATAGTAACAATTTAATAAATAGTAAGTAACAATTTAATAAATAGTAAGTAACAATTTAATAAATAGTAAGTAACAATTTAATAAATAGTAAGTAACAATTTGATAAATAGTAAGTAACAATTTAATAAATAGTAAGTAACAATTTAATAAATAGTAAGTAACAATTTAATAAATAGTAAGTAACAATTTAATAAATAGTAAGTAACAGTTTAATAAATAATAAGTAACAATTTAATAAATAGTAAGTAACAATTTAATAAACAGTAAGTAACAATTTAATAAATAGTAAGTAACAATTTAATAAATAGTAAGTAACAATTTAATAAATAGTAAGTAACAATTTAATAAATTGTAAGTAACAATTTAATAAATAGTAAGTAACAATTTAATAAATTGTAAGTAACAATTTAATAAATAGTATGTAACAATTTAAAAATAGTAAGTAACAATTTAATAAATAGTAAGTAAAAATTTAATAAATAGTTTGTAACAATTTAATAAATAGTAAGTAACAACTTAATAAATAGTAAGTAACAATTTAATAAATAGTAAGAAACATTTTAATAAATAGTAAGTTACAATTTGATAAATAGTTTGTAACGATTTGATAAATAGTCAGTGTCAATTTAATAAATAATAAGTAACAATTTAATAAATAGTAAGAAACATTTTAATAAATAGTAAGTCACAATTTGATAAATAGTTTGTAACGATTTGATAAATAGTCAGTGTCAATTTAATAAATAATAAGTAACAATTTAATAAATAGTAAGTAACAATTTAATAAATAGTAAGTAACAATTTAATAAATAGTAAGTAACAATTTAATAAATAGTAAGTAACAATTTAATAAATTGTAAGTAACAATTTAATAAATAGTAAGTAACAATTTAAAAATGGTAAGTAACAATTTAATACATAGTAAGTAACAATTTAATAAATAGTAAGTAACAATTTAATAAATAGTAAGTAACAATTTAAAAAATAGTAACAATTTAATAAATAGTAAGTAACAATTTAATAAATAGTAAGTAACAATTTAATAAATGGTAAGTAACAATTTAATAAATAGTAAGTAACAATTTAATAAATAGTAAGTAACAATTTAATAAATAGTAAGTAACAATTTAATAAATAGATAGTAACAATTTAATTAATAGTAAGTAACAACTTAATAAATAGTAAGTAACAATTTAATAAATAGTAAGAAACATTTTAATAAATAGTAAGTAACAATTTGATAAATAGTAAGAAACATTTTAATAAATAGTAAGTAACAATTTGATAAATAGTAAGTAACGATTTGATAAATAGAAAGTAACAATTTGATAAATAGTAAGTAACAATTTAATAAATAGTAAGTAACAATTTAATAAATAGTAAGTAACAATTTAATAAATAGTAAGTAAAAATTTAATAAATAGTTTGTAACAATTTAATAAATAGTAAGTGTCAATTTAATAAATAATAAGTAACAATTTAATAAATAGTAAGTATCAATTTAATAAATAGTAAGTAACAATTTAATAAATAGTAAGTAACAATTTAATAAACAGTAAGTAACAATTTAATAAATAGTATGTAACAATTTAATTAATAGTAAGTAACAATTTAATAAATAGTAAGTAACAATTTAAAAAATAGTAACAATTTAATAAATAGTAAGTAACAATTTAATAAATAGTAAGTAACAATTTAATAAATAGTAAGTAACAATTTAATAAATAGTATGTAACAATTTAATAAATAGTAAGTAACAATTTAATAAATAGTAAGAAACATTTTAATAAATAGTAAGTAACAATTTGATAAATAGTAAGTAACGATTTGATAAATAGAAAGTAACAATTTGATAAATAGTGAGTAACAATTTAATAAATAGTAAGTAACAATTTAATAAATAGTAAGTAACAATTTAATAAATAGTAAGTAAAAATTTAATAAATAGTTTGTAACAATTTAATAAATAGTAAGTGTCAATTTAATAAATAATAAGTAACAATTTAATAAATAGTAAGTATCAATTTAATAAATAGTAAGTAACAATTTAATAAATAGTAAGTAACAATTTAATAAATAGTAAGTAACAATTTAATAAATACTAAGTAACAATTTAATAAATTGTAAGTAACAATTTAATAAATAGTATGTAACAATTTAATAAATAGTGAGTAACAATTTAATACATAGTAAGTAACAATTTAATAAATAGTATGTAACAATTTAATAAATAGTAAGTAACAATTTAATAAATAGATAGTAACAATTTAATTAATAGTAAGTAACAACTTAATAAATAGTAAGTAACAATTTAATAAATAGTAAGTAACAATTTGATAAATAGTAAGTAACAATTTAATAAATAGTAAGTAACAATTTAATAAATAGTAACTAACAATTTAATAAATAATAAGTAACAATTTAATAAATAGTAAGTAACAATTTAATAAACAGTAAGTAACAATTTATTAAATAGTAAGTAACAATTTAATAAATAGTAAGTAACAATTTAATAAATAGTAAGTAACAATTTAATGAATAGTAAGTAACAATTTAATAAATAGTGAGTAACAATTTAATAAATAGTAAGTAACAATTTAATAAATAGATAGTAACAATTTAATTAATAGTAAGTAACAACTTAATAAATAGTAAGTAACAATTTAATAAATAGTAAGAAACGTTTTAATAAATAGTAAGTCACAATTTGATAAATAGTTTGTAACGATTTGATAAATAGTCAGTGTCAATTTAATAAATAATAAGTAACAATTTAATAAATAGTAAGAAACATTTTAATAAATAGTAAGTCACAATTTGATAAATAGTTTGTAACGATTTGATAAATAGTCAGTGTCAATTTAATAAATAATAAGTAACAATTTAATAAATAGTAAGTAACAATTTAATAAATAGTAAGTAACAATTTAATAAATAGTAAGTAACAATTTAATAAATAGTAAGTAACAATTTAATAAATTGTAAGTAACAATTTAATAAATAGTAAGTAACAATTTAAAAATGGTAAGTAACAATTTAATACATAGTAAGTAACAATTTAATAAATAGTAAGTAACAATTTAATAAATAGTAAGTAACAATTTAAAAAATAGTAACAATTTAATAAATAGTAAGTAACAATTTAATAAATAGTAAGTAACAATTTAACAAATGGTAAGTAACAATTTAATAAATAGTAAGTAACAATTTAATAAATAGTAAGTAACAATTTAATAAATAGTAAGAAACAATTTAATAAATAGATAGTAACAATTTAATTAATAGTAAGTAACAACTTAATAAATTGTAAGTAACAATTTAATAAATAGTAAGAAACATTTTAATAAATAGTAAGTAACAATTTGATAAATAGTAAGTAACGATTTGATAAATAGAAAGTAACAATTTGATAAATAGTAAGTAACAATTTAATAAATAGTAAGTAACAATTTAATAAATAGTAAGTAAAAATTTAATAAATAGTTTGTAACAATTTAATAAATAGTAAGTGTCAATTTAATAAATAATAAGTAACAATTTAATAAATAGTATGTATCCATTTAATAAATAGTAAGTAACAATTTAATAAATAGTAAGTAACAATTTAATAAACAGTAAGTAACAATTTAATAAATAGTATGTAACAATTTAATAAATAGTAAGTAACAATTTAATACATAGTAAGTAACAATTTAATTAATAGTAAGTAACAATTTAATAAATAGTAAGTAACAATTTAAAAAATAGTAACAATTTAATAAATAGTAAGTAACAATTTAATAAATAGTAAGTAACAATTTAAAAATAGTATGTAACAATTTAATACATAGTAAGTAACAATTTAATAAATAGTATGAAACAATTTAATAAATAGTATGTAACAATTTAATAAATAGTAAGTAACAATTTAATAAATAGTAAGTAACAATTTAATAAATAGTAAGTAACAATTTAATAAATAGTAAGTAACAATTTAATAAATAGTAAGTAACAATTTAATAAATAGTAAGTAACAATTTAAAAAATAGTAAGTAACAATTTAATAAATTGTAAGTAACAATTTAATAAATTGTAAGGAACAATTTAATAAATAGTATGTAACAATTTAATAAATAGTAAGTAACAATTTAATAAATAGTAAGTAACAATTTAATAAATTGTAAGTAACAATTTAATAAATAGTAAGTATCAATTTAATATATAGTAAGTAATAATTTGATAAATAGTAAGTAACCATTTGATAAATAGTAAGTAACAATTTAATAAATAGTAAGTAACAATTTAATGAATAGTAAGTAACAATTTAATAAATAGTGAGTAACAATTTAATAAATAGTAAGTAACAATTTAATAAATAGATAGTAACAATTTAATTAATAGTAAGTAACAACTTTATAAATAGTAAGTAACAATTTAATAAATAGTAAGTAACAATTTAATAAATAGTAAGTAACAATATAATAAATAGTATGTAACAATTTAATAAATAGTAAGTAACAATTTAATACATAGTAAGTAACAATATAATAAATAGTAAGTTACAATTTAATATATAGTAAGTAACAATTTAATATATAGTAAGTAACAATTTAAAAAATAGTAACAATTTAATAAATAGTAAGTAACATTTTAATAAATAGTAAGTAACAATTTAATAAATAGTAAGTAACAATTTGATAAATAGTAAGTAACAATTTGATAAATAGTAAGTAACAATTTAATAAATAGTAAGTAACAATTTAATAAATAGTAAGTAACAATTTAATAAATAATAAGTAACAATTTAATAAATAGTAAGTAACAATTTAATAAACAGTAAGTAACAATTTAAAATATAGTAACAATTTAATAAATAGTAAGTAACAATTTAATTAATAGTAAGTAACAACTTAATAAATAGTAAGTAACAATTTATTAAATAGTAAGAAACGTTTTAATAAATAGTAAGTAACAATTTAATAAATAGTAAGTAACAGTTTAATAAATAGTATGTAACAATTTAAAAATAGTATGTAACAATTTAATAAATAGTAAGTAACAATTTAATAAATAGTATGAAACAATTTAATAAATAGTATGTAACAATTTAATAAATAGTAAGTAACAATTTAATAAATAGTAAGTAACAATTTAATAAATAGTAAGTAACAATTTAATAAATAGTAAGTAACAATTTAATAAATAGTAAGTAACAATTTAATAAATAGTAAGTAACAATTTAAAAAATAGTAAGTAACAATTTAATAAATTGTAAGTAACAATTTAATAAATTGTAAGTAACAATTTAATAAATAGTATGTAACAATTTAATAAATAGTAAGTAACAATTTAATAAATAGTAAGTAACAATTTAATAAATTGTAAGTAACAATTTAATAAATAGTATGTAACAATTTAAAAATAGTATGTAACAATTTAATAAATAGTAAGTAACAATTTAATAAATAGTAAGTAACAATTTAATTAATAGTAAGTAACAACTTAATAAATAGTAAGTAACAATTTAATAAATAGTAAGAAACATTTTAATAAATAGTAAGTAACAATTTGATAAATAGGAAGTAACGATGTGATAAATAGAAAGTAACAATTTGATAAATAGTAAGTAACAATTTAATAAACAGTAACAATTTTATAAATAGTAAGTAACAATTTAATAAATAGTAAGTAACAATTTAATAAATAGTAAGTAACAATTTAATAAATAGTAAATAACAATTTAATAAAGAGTAAGTAACAATTTGATAAATAGTAAGTAACAATTTGATAAATAGTAAGTAACAATTTGATAAATAGTTAGTAACCATTTGATAAATAGTAAGTAACCATTTGATAAATAGTAAGTAACAATTTAATTAATAGTAAGAAACATTTTAATAAATAGTAAGTAACAATTTAATAAATAGTAAGTAACAATTTAATAAATAGTATGTAACAATTTAATAAATAGTAAGTAACAATTTAATACATAGTAAGTAACAATTTAATAAATAGTAAGTAACAATTTAATAAATAGTAAGTAACAATTTAAAAAATAGTAACAATTTAATATATAGTAAGTAACAATTTAATAAATAGTAAGTAACAATTTAATAAATAGTAAATAACAATTTAATAAAGAGTAAGTAACAATTTGATAAATAGTAAGTAACAATTTGATAAATAGTAAGTAACAATTTGATAAATAGTTAGTAACCATTTGATAAATAGTAAGTAACCATTTGATAAATAGTAAGTAACAATTTAATTAATAGTAAGAAACATTTTAATAAATAGTAAGTAACAATTTAATAAATAGTAAGTAACAATTTAATAAATAGTATGTAACAATTTAATAAATAGTAAGTAACAATTTAATACATAGTAAGTAACAATTTAATAAATAGTAAGTAACAATTTAATAAATAGTAAGTAACAATTTAAAAAATAGTAACAATTTAATATATAGTAAGTAACAATTTAATAAATAGTAAGTAACAATTTAATAAATAGTAAGTAACAATTTAATAAATAGTAAGTAACAATTTAATAAATTGTAAGTAACAATTTAATAAATAGTATGTAACAATTTAAAAATAATAAGTAACAATTTAATACATAGTAAGTAACAATTTGATAAATAGTAAGTAACAATTTGATAAATAGTAAGTAACAATTTAATAAATAGTAAGTAACAATTTAATAAATAGTAAGTAACAATTTAATAAATAGTAAGTAATAATTTGATAAATAGTAAGTAACAATTTGATAAATAGTAAGTAACAATTTGATAAATAGTAAGTAACAATTTGATAAATAGTAAGTAACCATTTGATAAATAGTAAGTAACCATTTGATAAATAGTAAGTAACAATTTAATAAATAGTAAGTAACAATTTAATGAATAGTAAGTAACAATTTAATAAATAGTGAGTAACAATTTAATAAATAGTAAGTAACAATTTAATAAATAGATAGTAACAATTTAATTAATAGTAAGTAACAACTTAATAAATAGTAAGTAACAATTTAATAAATAGTAAGTAACAATTTAATAAATAGTAAGTAACAATATAATAAATAGTATGTAACAATTTAATAAATAGTAAGTAACAATTTAATACATAGTAAGTAACAATTTAATAAATAGTAAGTAACAATTTAATATATAGTAAGTAACAATTTAAAAAATAGTAACAATTTAATAAATAGTAAGTAACATTTTAATAAATAGTAAGTAACAATTTAATAAATAGTAAGTAACAATTTGATAAATAGTAAGTAACAATTTGATAAATAGTAAGTAACAATTTAATAAATAGTAAGTAACAATTTAATAAATAGTAAGTAACAATTTAATAAATAATAAGTAACAATTTAATAAATAGTAAGTAACAATTTAATAAACAGTAAGTAACAATTTAAAATATAGTAACAATTTAATAAATAGTAAGTAACAATTTAATTAATAGTAAGTAACAACTTAATAAATAGTAAGTAACAATTTATTAAATAGTAAGAAACGTTTTAATAAATAGTAAGTAACAATTTAATAAATAGTAAGTAACAGTTTAATAAATAGTATGTAACAATTTAAAAATAGTATGTAACAATTTAATAAATAGTAAGTAACAATTTAATAAATAGTATGAAACAATTTAATAAATAGTATGTAACAATTTAATAAATAGTAAGTAACAATTTAATAAATAGTAAGTAACAATTTAATAAATAGTAAGTAACAATTTAATAAATAGTAAGTAACAATTTAATAAATAGTAAGTAACAATTTAATAAATAGTAAGTAACAATTTAATAAATTGTAAGTAACAATTTAATAAATTGTAAGTAACAATTTAATAAATAGTATGTAACAATTTAATAAATAGTAAGTAACAATTTAATAAATAGTAAGTAACAATTTAATAAATTGTAAGTAACAATTTAATAAATAGTATGTAACAATTTAAAAATAGTATGTAACAATTTAATAAATAGAAAGTAACAATTTGATAAATAGTAAGTAACAATTTAATAAACAGTAACAATTTTATAAATAGTAAGTAACAATTTAATAAATAGTAAGTAACAATTTAATAAATAGTAAGTAACAATTTAATAAATAGTAAATAACTATTTAATAAAGAGTAAGTAACAATTTGATAAATAGTAAGTAACAATTTGATAAATAGTAAGTAACAATTTGATAAATAGTTAGTAACCATTTGATAAATAGTAAGTAACCATTTGATAAATAGTAAGTAACAATTTAATTAATAGTAAGAAACATTTTAATAAATAGTAAGTAACAATTTAATAAATAGTAAGTAACAATTTAATAAATAGTATGTAACAATTTAATAAATAGTAAGTAACAATTTAATACATAGTAAGTAACAATTTAATAAATAGTAAGTAACAATTTAATAAATAGTAAGTAACAATTTAAAAAATAGTAACAATTTAATAAATAGTAAGTAACAATTTAATAAATAGTAAGTAACAATTTAATAAATAGTAAGTAACAATTTAATAAATAGTAAGTAACAATTTAATAAATTGTAAGTAACAATTTAATAAATAGTATGTAACAATTTAAAAATAGTAAGTAACAATTTAATACATAGTAAGTAACAATTTGATAAATAGTAAGTAACAATTTGATAAATAGTAAGTAACAATTTAATAAATAGTATGTAACAATTTAATAAATAGTAAGTTACAATTTAATACATAGTAAGTAACAATTTAATAAATAGTAAGTAACAATTTAATAAATAGTTAGTAACAATTTAAAAAATAGTAACAATTTAATAAATAGTAAGTAACAATTTAATAAATAGTAAGTAACAATTTAATAAATAGTAAGTAACAATTTAATATATAGTAAGTAACAATTTGATAAATAGCAAGTAACAATTTAATAAATAGTAAGTAACAATTTAATAAATAGTAAGTAACAATTTAATAAATAGTAAGTAACAATTTAATAAATAATAAGTAACAATTTAATAAATAGTAAGTAACAATTTAATGAATAGTAAGTAACAAGTTAATAAATAGTGAGTAACAATTTAGTAAATAGTAAGTAACAATTTAATAAATAGATAGTAACAATTTAATTAATAGTAAGTAACAATTTAATAAATAGATAGTAACAATTTAATTAATAGTAAGTAACAACTTAATAAATAGTAAGTGACAATTTAATAAATAGTAAGAAACATTTTAATAAATAGTAAGTCACAATTTGATAAATAGTTTGTAACGATTTGATAAATAGTCAGTGTCAATTTAATAAATAATAAGTAACAATTTAATAAATAGTAAGTAACAATTTAATACATAGTAAGTAACAATTTAATAAATAGTAAGTAACAATTTAATAAATAGTAAGTAACAATTTAAAAAATAGTAACAATTTAATATATAGTAAGTAACAATTTAATAAATAGTAAGTAACAATTTAATAAATAGTAAGTAACAATTTAATAAATAGTAAGTAACAATTTAATAAATTGTAAGTAACAATTTAATAAATAGTATGTAACAATTTAAAAATAATAAGTAACAATTTAATACATAGTAAGTAACAATTTGATAAATAGTAAGTAACAATTTGATAAATAGTAAGTAACAATTTAATAAATAGTAAGTAACAATTTAATAAATAGTAAGTAACAATTTAATAAATAGTAAGTAATAATTTGATAAATAGTAAGTAACAATTTGATAAATAGTAAGTAACAATTTGATAAATAGTAAGTAACAATTTGATAAATAGTAAGTAACCATTTGATAAATAGTAAGTAACCATTTGATAAATAGTAAGTAACAATTTAATAAATAGTAAGTAACAATTTAATGAATAGTAAGTAACAATTTAATAAATAGTGAGTAACAATTTAATAAATAGTAAGTAACAATTTAATAAATAGATAGTAACAATTTAATTAATAGTAAGTAACAACTTAATAAATAGTAAGTAACAATTTAATAAATAGTAAGTAACAATTTAATAAATAGTAAGTAACAATATAATAAATAGTATGTAACAATTTAATAAATAGTAAGTAACAATTTAATACATAGTAAGTAACAATTTAATAAATAGTAAGTAACAATTTAATATATAGTAAGTAACAATTTAAAAAATAGTAACAATTTAATAAATAGTAAGTAACATTTTAATAAATAGTAAGTAACAATTTAATAAATAGTAAGTAACAATTTGATAAATAGTAAGTAACAATTTGATAAATAGTAAGTAACAATTTAATAAATAGTAAGTAACAATTTAATAAATAGTAAGTAACAATTTAATAAATAATAAGTAACAATTTAATAAATAGTAAGTAACAATTTAATAAACAGTAAGTAACAATTTAAAATATAGTAACAATTTAATAAATAGTAAGTAACAATTTAATTAATAGTAAGTAACAACTTAATAAATAGTAAGTAACAATTTATTAAATAGTAAGAAACGTTTTAATAAATAGTAAGTAACAATTTAATAAATAGTAAGTAACAGTTTAATAAATAGTATGTAACAATTTAAAAATAGTATGTAACAATTTAATAAATAGTAAGTAACAATTTAATAAATAGTATGAAACAATTTAATAAATAGTATGTAACAATTTAATAAATAGGAAGTAACAATTTAATAAATAGTAAGTAACAATTTAATAAATAGTAAGTAACAATTTAATAAATAGTAAGTAACAATTTAATAAATAGTAAGTAACAATTTAATAAATAGTAAGTAACAATTTAATAAATTGTAAGTAACAATTTAATAAATTGTAAGTAACAATTTAATAAATAGTATGTAACAATTTAATAAATAGTAAGTAACAATTTAATAAATAGTAAGTAACAATTTAATAAATTGTAAGTAACAATTTAATAAATAGTATGTAACAATTTAAAAATAGTATGTAACAATTTAATAAATAGAAAGTAACAATTTGATAAATAGTAACAATTTAATAAACAGTAACAATTTTATAAATAGTAAGTAACAATTTAATAAATAGTAAGTAACAATTTAATAAATAGTAAGTAACAATTTAATAAATAGTAAATAACTATTTAATAAAGAGTAAGTAACAATTTGATAAATAGTAAGTAACAATTTGATAAATAGTAAGTAACAATTTGATAAATAGTTAGTAACCATTTGATAAATAGTAAGTAACCATTTGATAAATAGTAAGTAACAATTTAATTAATAGTAAGAAACATTTTAATAAATAGTAAGTAACAATTTAATAAATAGTAAGTAACAATTTAATAAATAGTATGTAACAATTTAATAAATAGTAAGTAACAATTTAATACATAGTAAGTAACAATTTAATAAATAGTAAGTAACAATTTAATAAATAGTAAGTAACAATTTAAAAAATAGTAACAATTTAATAAATAGTAAGTAACAATTTAATAAATAGTAAGTAACAATTTAATAAATAGTAAGTAACAATTTAATAAATAGTAAGTAACAATTTAATAAATTGTAAGTAACAATTTAATAAATAGTATGTAACAATTTAAAAATAGTAAGTAACAATTTAATACATAGTAAGTAACAATTTGATAAATAGTAAGTAACAATTTGATAAATAGTAAGTAACAATTTAATAAATAGTATGTAACAATTTAATAAATAGTAAGTTACAATTTAATACATAGTAAGTAACAATTTCATAAATAGTAAGTAACAATTTAATAAATAGTAAGTAACAATTTAAAAAATAGTAACAATTTAATAAATAGTAAGTAACAATTTGATAAATAGTAAGTAACAATTTGATAAATAGTAAGTAACAATTTAATAAATAGTATGTAACAATTTAATAAATAGTAAGTTACAATTTAATACATAGTAAGTAACAATTTAATAAATAGTAAGTAACAATTTAATAAATAGTAAGTAACAATTTAAAAAATAGTAACAATTTAATAAATAGTATGAAACAATTAAATAAATAGTATGTAACAATTTAATAAATAGTAAGTAACAATTTAATAAATAGTATGTAACAATTTAATAAATAGTAAGTAGCAATTTAATAAATAGTAAGTAACAATTTAATAAATAGTAAGTAACAATTTAATAAATAGTAAGTAACAATTTAATAAATAGTAAGTAACAATTTAATAAATACTAAGTAACAATTTAATAAATTGTAAGTAACAATTTAATAAATAGTATGTAACAATTTAATAAATAGCGAGTAACAATTTAATACATAGTAAGTAACAATTTAATAAATAGTATGTAACAATTTAATAAATAGTAAGTAACAATTTAATAAATAGATAGTAACAATTTAATTAATAGTAAGTAACAACTTAATAAATAGTAAGTAACAATTTAATAAATAGTAAGTAACAATGTGATAAATAGTAAGTAACAATTTAATAAATAGTAAGTAACAATTTAATAAATAGTAACTAACAATTTAATAAATAGTAACTAACAATTTAATAAATAATAAGTAACAATTTAATAAATAGTAAGTAACAATTTAATTAATAGTAAGTAACAACTTAATAAATAGTAAGTAACAATTTAATAAATAGTAAGAAACATTTTAATAAATAGTAAGTCACAATTTGATAAATAGTTTGTAACGATTTGATAAATAGTCAGTGTCAATTTAATAAATAATAAGTAGCAATTTAATAAATAGTAAGAAACATTTTAATAAATAGTACGTCACAATTTGATAAATAGTTTGTAACGATTTGATAAATAGTCAGTGTCAATTTAATAAATAATAAGTAACCATTTAATAAATAGTAAGTAACAATTTAATAAATAGTAAGTAACAATTTAATAAATAGTAAGTAACAATTCAATAAATAGTAAGTAACAATTTAATAAATTGTAAGTAACAATTTAATAAATAGTAAGTAACAATTTAAAAATGGTAAGTAACAATTTAATACATAGTAAGTAACAATTTAATAAATAGTAAGTAACAATTTAATAAATAGTAAGTAACAATTTAAAAAATAGTAACAATTTAATAAATAGTAAGTAACAATTTAATAAATAGTAAGTAACAATTTAATAAATGGTAAGTAACAATTTAATAAATAGTAAGTAACAATTTAATAAATAGTAAGTAACAATTTAATAAATAGTAAGTAACAATTTAATAAATAGATAGTAACAATTTAATTAATAGTAAGTAACAACTTAATAAATAGTAAGTAACAATTTAATAAATAGTAAGAAACATTTTAATAAATAGTAACTAACAATTTGATAAATAGTAAGTAACGATTTGATAAATAGAAAGTAACAATTTGATAAATAGTAAGTAACAATTTAATAAATAGTAAGTAACAATTTAATAAATAGTAAGTAAAAATTTAATAAATAGTTTGTAACAATTTAATAAATAGTAAGTGTCAATTTAATAAATAATAAGTAACAATTTAATAAATAGTAAGTATCAATTTAATAAATAGTAAGTAACAAATTAGTAAATAGTAAGTAACAATTTAATAAACAGTAAGTAACAATTTAATAAATAGTATGTAACAATTTAATAAATAGTAAGTAACAATTTAATACATAGTAAGTAACAATTTAATTAATAGTAAGTAACAATTTAATAAATAGTAAGTAACAATTTAAAAAATAGTAACAATTTAATAAATAGTAAGTAACAATTTAATAAATAGTAAGTAACAATTTAATAAATAGTAAGTAACAATTTAATAAATAGTAAGTAACAATTTGATAAATAGTAAGTAACAATTTGATAAATAGTAAGTAACAATTTGATAAATAGTAAGTAACCATTTGATAAATAGTAAGTAACCATTTGATAAATAGTAAGTAACAATTTAATAAATACTAAGAAACAATTTAATGAATAGTAAGTAACAATTTAATAAATCGTGAGTAACAATTTAATAAATAGTAAGTAACAATTTAATAAATAGATAGTAACAATTTAATTAATAGTAAGTAACAATTTAATAAATAGTAAGTAACAATTTAATAAATAGTAAGTAACAATTTAATAAATAGTAAGTAACAATATAATAAATAGTATGTAACAATTTAATAAATAGTAAGTAACAATTTAATACATAGTAAGTAACAATTTAATAAATAGTAAGTAACAATTTAATATATAGTAAGAATCAATTTAAAAAATAGTAACAATTTAATAAATAGTAAGTAACAATTTAATAAATAGTAAGTAACAATTTAATAAATAGTAAGTAACAATTTGATAAATAGTAAGTAACAATTTGATAAATAGTAAGTAACAATTTGATAAATAGTAAGTAACAATGTAATAAATAGTAAGTAACAATTTAATAAATAGTAAGTAACAATTTAATAAATAATAAGTAACAATTTAATAAATAGTAAGTAACAATTTAATAAACAGTAAGTAACAATTTAATAAACAGTAAGTAACAATTTAATAAATAGTAAGTAACAATTTAATAAATAGTAAGTAACAATTTAATAAATAGTAAGTAACAATTTAATAAATAGTAAGTAACAATTTGATAAATAGTAAGTAACAATTTAATAAATAGTAAGTAACAATTTAATAAATAGTAACTAACAATTTAATAAATAATAAGTAACAATTTAATAAATAGTAAGTAACAATTTAATAAACAGTAAGTAACAATTAAATAAATAGTAAGTAACAATTCAATAAATAGTAAGTAACAATTTAATAAATAGTAAGTAACAATTTAATGAATAGTAAGTAACAATTTAATAAATAGTGAGTAACAATTTAATAAATAGTAAGTAACAATTTAATAAATAGATAGTAACAATTTAATTAATAGTAAGTAACAACTTAATAAATAGTAAGTAACAATTTAATAAATAGTAAGAAACATTTTAATAAATAGTAAGTCACAATTTGATAAATAGTTTGTAACGATTTGATAAATAGTCAGTGTCAATTTAATAAATAATAAGTAACAATTTAATAAATAGTAAGAAACATTTTAATAAATAGTAAGTCACAATTTGATAAATAGTTTGTAACGATTTGATAAATAGTCAGTGTCAATTTAATAAATAATAAGTAACAATTTAATAAATAGTAAGTAACAATTTAATAAATAGTAAGTAACAATTTAATAAATAGTAAGTAACAATTTAATAAATAGTAAGTAACAATTTAATAAATTGTAAGTAACAATTTAATAAATAGTAAGTAACAATTTAAAAATGGTAAGTAACAATTTAATACATTTTAAGTAACAATTTAATAAATAGTAAGTAACAATTTAATAAATAGTAAGTAACAATTTAAAAAATAGTAACAATTTAATAAATAGTAAGTAACAATTTAATAAATAGTAAGTAACAATTTAATAAATGGTAAGTAACAATTTAATAAATAGTAACTAACAATTTAATAAATAGTAACTAACAATTTAATAAATAATAAGTAACAATTTAATAAATAGTAAGTAACAATTTAATAAACAGTAAGTAACAATTTAATAAATAGTAAGTAACAATTTAATAAATAGTAAGTAACAATTTAATAAATAGTAAGTAACAATTTAATGAATAGTAAGTAACAAGTTAATAAATAGTGAGTAACAATTTAGTAAATAGTAAGTAACAATTTACTAAATAGTAAGTAACAATTTAATAAATAGTAAGTAACAATTTGATAAATAGTAAGTAACAATTTAATAAATAGTAAGTAACAATTTAATAAATAGTAACTAACAATTTAATAAATAGTAACTAACAATTTAATAAATAATAAGTAACAATTTAATAAATAGTAAGTAACAATTTAATAAACAGTAAGTAACAATTTAATAAATAGTAAGTAACAATTTAATAAATAGTAAGTAACAATTTAATAAATAGTAAGAAACATTTTAATAAATAGTAAGTCACAATTTGATACATAGTTTGTAACGATTTGATAAATAGTCAGTGTCAATTTAATAAATAATAAGTAACAATTTAATAAATAGTAAGAAACATTTTAATAAATAGTAAGTCACAATTTGATAAATAGTTTGTAACGATTTGATAAATAGTCAGTGTCAATTTAATAAATAATAAGTAACCATTTAATAAATAGATAGTAACAATTTAATTAATAGTAAGTAACAACTTAATAAATAGTAAGTAACAATTTAATAAATAGTAAGAAACATTTTAATAAATAGTAAGTCACAATTTGATAAATGGTTTGTAACGATTTGATAAATAGTCAGTGTCAATTTAATAAATAATAAGTAACAATTTAATAAATAGTAAGAAACATTTTAATAAATAGTAAGTCACAATTTGATAAATAGTTTGTAACGATTTGATAAATAGTCAGTCTCAATTTAATAAATAATAAGTAACAATTTAATAAATAGTAAGTAACAATTTAATAAATAGTAAGTAACAATTTAATAAATAGTAAGTAACAATTTAATAAATAGTAAGTAACAATTTAATAAATTGTAAGTAACAATTTAATAAATAGTAAGTAACAATTTAAAAATGGTAAGTAACAATTTAATACATTTTAAGTAACAATTTAATAAATAGTAAGTAACAATTTAATAAATAGTAAGTAACAATTTAAAAAATAGTAACAATTTAATAAATAGTAAGTAACAATTTAATAAATAGTAAGTAACAATTTAATAAATGGTAAGTAACAATTTAATAAATAGTAAGTAACAATTTAATAAATAGTAAGTAACAATTTAAAAAATAGTAACAATTTAATAAATAGTAAGTAACAATTTAATAAATAGTAAGTAACAATTTAATAAATAGTAAGTAACAATTTAATAAATAGTAAGTAACAATTTGATAAATAGTAAGTAACAATTTGATAAATAGTAAGTAACAATTTGATAAATAGTAAGTAACCATTTGATAAATAGTAAGTAACCATTTGATAAATAGTAAGCAACAATTTAATAAATACTAAGAAACAATTTAATGAATAGTAAGTAACAATTTAATAAATCGTGAGTAACAATTTAATAAATAGTAAGTAACAATTTAATAAATAGATAGTAACAATTTAATTAATAGTAAGTAACAATTTAATAAATAGTAAGTAACAATTTAATAAATAGTAAGTAACAATTTAATAAATAGTAAGTAACAATATAATAAATAGTATGTAACAATTTAATAAATAGTAAGTAACAATTTAATACATAGTAAGTAACAATTTAATAAATAGTAAGTAACAATTTAATATATAGTAAGAATCAATTTAAAAAATAGTAACAATTTAATAAATAGTAAGTAACAATTTAATAAATAGTAAGTAACAATTTAATAAATAGTAAGTAACAATTTGATAAATAGTAAGTAACAATTTGATAAATAGTAAGTAACAATTTGATAAATAGTAAGTAACAATGTAATAAATAGTAAGTAACAATTTAATAAATAGTAAGTAACAATTTAATAAATAATAAGTAACAATTTAATAAATAGTAAGTAACAATTTAATAAACAGTAAGTAACAATTTAATAAACAGTAAGTAACAATTTAATAAATAGTAAGTAACAATTTAATAAATAGTAAGTAACAATTTAATAAATAGTAAGTAACAATTTAATAAATAGTAAGTAACAATTTGATAAATAGTAAGTAACAATTTAATAAATAGTAAGTAACAATTTAATAAATAGTAACTAACAATTTAATAAATAATAAGTAACAATTTAATAAATAGTAAGTAACAATTTAATAAACAGTAAGTAACAATTAAATAAATAGTAAGTAACAATTCAATAAATAGTAAGTAACAATTTAATAAATAGTAAGTAACAATTTAATGAATAGTAAGTAACAATTTAATAAATAGTGAGTAACAATTTAATAAATAGTAAGTAACAATTTAATAAATAGATAGTAACAATTTAATTAATAGTAAGTAACAACTTAATAAATAGTAAGTAACAATTTAATAAATAGTAAGAAACATTTTAATAAATAGTAAGTCACAATTTGATAAATAGTTTGTAACGATTTGATAAATAGTCAGTGTCAATTTAATAAATAATAAGTAACAATTTAATAAATAGTAAGAAACATTTTAATAAATAGTAAGTCACAATTTGATAAATAGTTTGTAACGATTTGATAAATAGTCAGTGTCAATTTAATAAATAATAAGTAACAATTTAATAAATAGTAAGTAACAATTTAATAAATAGTAAGTAACAATTTAATAAATAGTAAGTAACAATTTAATAAATAGTAAGTAACAATTTAATAAATTGTAAGTAACAATTTAATAAATAGTAAGTAACAATTTAAAAATGGTAAGTAACAATTTAATACATTTTAAGTAACAATTTAATAAATAGTAAGTAACAATTTAATAAATAGTAAGTAACAATTTAAAAAATAGTAACAATTTAATAAATAGTAAGTAACAATTTAATAAATAGTAAGTAACAATTTAATAAATGGTAAGTAACAATTTAATAAATAGTAACTAACAATTTAATAAATAGTAACTAACAATTTAATAAATAATAAGTAACAATTTAATAAATAGTAAGTAACAATTTAATAAACAGTAAGTAACAATTTAATAAATAGTAAGTAACAATTTAATAAATAGTAAGTAACAATTTAATAAATAGTAAGTAACAATTTAATGAATAGTAAGTAACAAGTTAATAAATAGTGAGTAACAATTTAGTAAATAGTAAGTAACAATTTACTAAATAGTAAGTAACAATTTAATAAATAGTAAGTAACAATTTGATAAATAGTAAGTAACAATTTAATAAATAGTAAGTAACAATTTAATAAATAGTAACTAACAATTTAATAAATAGTAACTAACAATTTAATAAATAATAAGTAACAATTTAATAAATAGTAAGTAACAATTTAATAAACAGTAAGTAACAATTTAATAAATAGTAAGTAACAATTTAATAAATAGTAAGTAACAATTTAATAAATAGTAAGAAACATTTTAATAAATAGTAAGTCACAATTTGATACATAGTTTGTAACGATTTGATAAATAGTCAGTGTCAATTTAATAAATAATAAGTAACAATTTAATAAATAGTAAGAAACATTTTAATAAATAGTAAGTCACAATTTGATAAATAGTTTGTAACGATTTGATAAATAGTCAGTGTCAATTTAATAAATAATAAGTAACCATTTAATAAATAGATAGTAACAATTTAATTAATAGTAAGTAACAACTTAATAAATAGTAAGTAACAATTTAATAAATAGTAAGAAACATTTTAATAAATAGTAAGTCACAATTTGATAAATGGTTTGTAACGATTTGATAAATAGTCAGTGTCAATTTAATAAATAATAAGTAACAATTTAATAAATAGTAAGAAACATTTTAATAAATAGTAAGTCACAATTTGATAAATAGTTTGTAACGATTTGATAAATAGTCAGTCTCAATTTAATAAATAATAAGTAACAATTTAATAAATAGTAAGTAACAATTTAATAAATAGTAAGTAACAATTTAATAAATAGTAAGTAACAATTTAATAAATAGTAAGTAACAATTTAATAAATTGTAAGTAACAATTTAATAAATAGTAAGTAACAATTTAAAAATGGTAAGTAACAATTTAATACATTTTAAGTAACAATTTAATAAATAGTAAGTAACAATTTAATAAATAGTAAGTAACAATTTAAAAAATAGTAACAATTTAATAAATAGTAAGTAACAATTTAATAAATAGTAAGTAACAATTTAATAAATGGTAAGTAACAATTTAATAAATAGTAAGTAACAATTTAATAAATAGTAAGTAACAATTTAATAAATAGTAAGTAACAATTTAATAAATAGTAAGTAACAATTTAATATACAGTAAGTAACAATTTGATAAATAGCAAGTAACAATTTAATAAATAGTAAGTAACAATTTAATAAATAGTAAGTAACAATTTAATAAATAGTAAGTAACAATTTAATAAATAATAAGTAACAATTTAATACATAGTAAGTAACAATTTAATAAATAGTAAGTAACAATTTAAAAAATAGTAACAATTTAATAAATAGTAAGTAACAATTTAATAAATAGTATGTAACAATTTAATAAATAGTAAGTAACAATTTAATAAATAGATAGTAACAATTTAATTAATAGTAAGTAACAACTTAATAAATAGTAAGTAACAATTTAATAAATAGTAAGTAACAATTTGATAAATAGTAAGTAACAATTTAATAAATAGTAAGTAACAATTTAATAAATAGTAACTAACAATTTAATAAATAGTAACTAACAATTTAATAAATAATAAGTAACAATTTAATAAATAGTAAGTAACAATTTAATAAACAGTAAGTAACAATTTAATAAATAGTAAGTAACAATTTAATAAATAGTAAGTAACAATTTAATAAATAGTAAGTAACAATTTAATGAATAGTAAGTAACAAGTTAATAAATAGTGAGTAACAATTTAGTAAATAGTAAGTAACAATTTACTAAATAGTAAGTAACAATTTAATAAATAGTAAGTAACAATTTGATAAATAGTAAGTAACAATTTAATAAATAGTAAGTAACAATTTAATAAATAGTAACTAACAATTTAATAAATAGTAACTAACAATTTAATAAATAATAAGTAACAATTTAATAAATAGTAAGTAACAATTTAATAAACAGTAAGTAACAATATAATAAATAGTAAGTAACAATTTAATAAATAGTAAGTAACAATTTAATAAATAGTAAGAAACATTTTAATAAATAGTAAGTCACAATTTGATACATAGTTTGTAACGATTTGATAAATAGTCAGTGTCAATTTAATAAATAATAAGTAACAATTTAATAAATAGTAAGAAACATTTTAATAAATAGTAAGTCACAATTTGATAAATAGTTTGTAACGATTTGATAAATAGTCAGTGTCAATTTAATAAATAATAAGTAACCATTTAATAAATAGTAAGTAACAATTTAATAAATAGTAAGTAACAATTTAATAAATAGTAAGTAACAATTTAATAAATAGTAAGTAACAATTTAATAAATTGTAAGTAACAATTTAATAAATAGTAAGTAACAATTTAAAAATGGTAAGTAACAATTTAATACATAGTAAGTAACAATTTAATAAATAGTAAGTAACAATTTAATAAATAGTAAGTAACAATTTAAAAAATAGTAACAATTTAATAAATAGTAAGTAACAATTTAATAAATAGTAAGTAACAATTTAATAAATGGTAAGTAACAATTTAATAAATAGTAAGTAACAATTTAATACATAGTAAGTAACAATTTAAAAAATAGTAACAATTTAATAAATAGTAAGTAACAATTTAATAAATAGTAAGTAACAATTTAATAAATAGTAAGTAACAATTTGATAAATAGTAAGTAACAATTTGATAAATAGTAAGTAACAATTTAATAAATAGTAAGTAACAATTTAATAAATAGTAAGTAACAATTTAATAAATAGTAAGTAACAATTTAATAAATAATGAGTAACAATTTAATAAATAGTAAGTAACAATTTAATAAACAGTAAGTAACAATTTAATAAATAGAAAGTAACAATTTAATAAATAGTAAGTAACAATTTATTAAATTGTAAGTAACAATTTAATAAATAGTAAGTAACTATTTAATAAATAGTAAGTAACAATTTAATAAATAGTAAGTAACAATTTGATAAATAGTAAGTAACAATTTGATAAATAGTAAGTAACCATTTGATAAATAGTAAGTAACCATTTGATAAATAGTAAGTAACAATTTAATAAATACTAAGAAACAATTTAATGAATAGTAAGTAACAATTTAATAAATCGTGAGTAACAATTTAATAAATAGTAAGTAACAATTTAATAAATAGATAGTAACAATTTAATTAATAGTAAGTAACAATTTAATAAATAGTAAGTAACAATTTAATAAATAGTAAGTAACAATTTAATAAATAGTAAGTAACAATTTAATAAATACTAAGTAACAATTTAATAAATTGTAAGTAACAATTTAATAAATAGTATGTAACAATTTAATAAATAGTGAGTAACAATTTAATACATAGTAAGTAACAATTTAATAAATAGTATGTAACAATTTAATAAATAGTAAGTAACAATTTAATAAATAGATAGTAACAATTTAATTAATAGTAAGTAACAACTTAATAAATAGTAAGTAACAATTTAATAAATAGTAAGTAACAATTTGATAAATAGTAAGTAACAATTTAATAAATAGTAAGTAACAATTTAATAAATAGTAACTAACAATTTAATAAATAATAAGTAACAATTTAATAAATAGTAAGTAACAATTTAATAAACAGTAAGTAACAATTTAATAAATAGTAAGTAACAATTTAATAAATAGTAAGTAACAATTTAAAAAATTGTAAGTAACAATTTAATGAATAGTAAGTAACAATTTAATAAATAGTGAGTAACAATTTAATAAATAGTAAGTAACAATTTAATAAATAGATAGTAACAATTTAATTAATAGTAAGTAACAACTTAATAAATAGTAAGTAACAATTTAATAAATAGTAAGAAACATTTCAATAAATAGTAAGTCACAATTTGATAAATAGTTTGTAACGATTTGATAAATAGTCAGTGTCAATTTAATAAATAATAAGTAACAATTTAATAAATAGTAAGTAACAATTTAATAAATAGTAAGTAACAATTTAATAAATATTAAGTAACAATTTAATAAATAGTAAGTAACAATATAATAAAGAGTATGTAACAATTTAATAAATAGTAAGTAACAATTTAATACATAGTAAGTAACAATTTAATAAATAGTAAGTAACAATTTAATACATAGTAAGTAACAATTTAAAAAATAGTAACAATTTAATAAATAGTAAGTAACAATTTAATAAATAGTAAGTAACAATTTAATAAATAGTAAGTAACAATTTGATAAATAGTAAGTAACAATTTGATAAATAGTAAGTAACAATTTAATAAATAGTAAGTAACAATTTAATAAATAGTAAGTAACAATTTAATAAATAGTAAGTAACAATTTAATAAATAATGAGTAACAATTTAATAAATAGTAAGTAACAATTTAATAAACAGTAAGTAACAATTTAATAAATAGAAAGTAACAATTTAATAAATAGTCAGTAACAATTTAATAAATTGTAAGTAACAATTTAATAAATAGTATGTAACAATTTAAAAATGGTAAGTAACAATTTAATAAATAGTAAGTAACAATTTAATAAATACTAAGTAACAATTTAATAAATTGTAAGTAACAATTTAATAAATAGTATGTAACAATTTAATAAATAGTGAGTAACAATTTAATACATAGTAAGTAACAATTTAATAAATAGTATGTAACAATTTAATAAATAGTAAGTAACAATTTAATAAATAGATAGTAACAATTTAATTAATAGTAAGTAACAACTTAATAAATAGTAAGTAACAATTTAATAAATAGTAAGTAACAATTTGATAAATAGTAAGTAACAATTTAATAAATAGTAAGTAACAATTTAATAAATAGTAACTAACAATTTAATAAATAATAAGTAACAATTTAATAAATAGTAAGTAACAATTTAATAAACAGTAAGTAACAATTTAATAAATAGTAAGTAACAATTTAATAAATAGTAAGTAACAATTTAATAAATTGTAAGTAACAATTTAATGAATAGTAAGTAACAATTTAATAAATAGTGAGTAACAATTTAATAAATAGTAAGTAACAATTTAATAAATAGATAGTAACAATTTAATTAATAGTAAGTAACAACTTAATAAATAGTAAGTAACAATTTAATAAATAGTAAGAAACATTTCAATAAATAGTAAGTCACAATTTGATAAATAGTTTGTAACGATTTGATAAATAGTCAGTGTCAATTTAATAAATAATAAGTAACAATTTAATAAATAGTAAGTAACAATTTAATAAATAGTAAGTAACAATTTAATAAATAGTAAGTAACAATTTAATAAATAGTAAGTAACAATATAATAAAGAGTATGTAACAATTTAATAAATAGTAAGTAACAATTTAATACATAGTAAGTAACAATTTAATAAATAGTAAGTAACAATTTAATACATAGTAAGTAACAATTTAAAAAATAGTAACAATTTAATAAACAGTAAGTAACAATTTAATAAATAGAAAGTAACAATTTAATAAATAGTCAGTAACAATTTAATAAATTGTAAGTAACAATTTAATAAATAGTATGTAACAATTTAAAAATGGTAAGTAACAATTTAATACATAGTAAGTAACAATTTAATAAATAGTAAGTAACAATTTAATAAATAGTAAGTAACAATTTAAGAAATAGTAACAATTTAATAAATAGTAAGTAACAATTTAATAAATAGTAAGTAACAATTTAATAAATGGTAAGTAACAATTTCATAAATAGTAAGTAACAATTTAATAAATAGTAAGTAACAATTTAATAAATAGTAAGTAACAATTTAATAAATAGATAGTAACAATTTAATTAATAGTAAGTAACAACTTAATAAATAGTAAGTAACAATTTAATAAATAGTAAGAAACATTTTAATAAATAGTAAGTAACAATTTGATAAATAGTAAGTAACGATTTGATAAATAGAAAGTAACAATTTGATAAATAGTAAGTAACAATTTAATAAATAGTAAGTAACAATTTAATAAATAGTAAGTAAAAATTTAATAAATAGTTTGTAACAATTTAATAAATAGTAAGTGTCAATTTAATAAATAATAAGTAACAATTTAATAAATAGTAAGTATCAATTTAATAAATAGTAAGTAACAATTTAATAAATAGTAAGTAACAATTTAATAAACAGTAAGTAACAATTTAATAAATAGTATGTAACAATTTAATAAATTGTAAGTAACAATTTAATACATAGTAAGTAACAATTTAATAAATAGTAAGTAACAATTTAATAAATAGTAAGTAACAATTTAAAATATAGTAACAATTTAATAAATAGTAAGTAACAATTTAATTAATAGTAAGTAACAACTTAATAAATAGTGAGTAACAATTTAATAAATAGTAAGAAACGTTTTAATAAATAGTAAGTAACAATTTAATAAATAGTATGTAACAATTTAATAAATAGTAAGTAACAATTTAATAAATAGTATGTAACAATTTAATAAATAGTAAGTAACAATTTAATAAATAGATAGTAACAATTTAATTAATAGTAAGTAACAACTTAATAAATAGTAAGTAACAATTTAATAAATAGTAAGTAACAATTTGATAAATAGTAAGTAACAATTTAATAAATAGTAAGTAACAATTTAATAAATAGTAACTAACAATTTAATAAATAATAAGTAACAATTTAATAAATAGTAAGTAACAATTTAATAAACAGTAAGTAACAATTTAATAAATAGTAAGTAACAATTTAATAAATAGTAAGTAACAATTTAATAAATTGTAAGTAACAATTTAATGAATAGTAAGTAACAATTTAATAAATAGTGAGTAACAATTTAATAAATAGTAAGTAACAATTTAATAAATTGTAAGTAACAATTTAATAAATAGTATGTAACAATTTAAAAATAGTTAGTAACAATTTAATAAATAGTAAGTAACAATTTAATAAATAGTATGAAACAATTTAATAAATAGTATGTAACAATTTAATAAATAGTAAGTAACAATTTAATAAATAGTATGTAACAATTTAATAAATAGTAAGTAACAATTTAATAAATAGTAAGTAACAATTTAATAAATAGTAAGTAACAATTTAATAAATAGTAAGTAACAATTTAATAAATAGTATGAAACAATTTAATAAATAGTATGTAACAATTTAATAAATAGTAAGTAACAATTTAATAAATAGTAAGTAACAATTTAATAAGTAGTAAGTAACAATTTAATAAATAGTAAGTAACAATTTAATAAATAGTAAGTAACAATTTAATAAATAGTATGTAACAATTTAATAAATAGTAAGTAACAATTTAATAAATAGATAGTAACAATTTAATTAATAGTAAGTAACAACTTAATAAATAGTAAGTAACAATTTAATAAATAGTAAGTAACAATTTGATAAATAGTAAGTAACAATTTAATAAATAGTAAGTAACAATTTAATAAATAGTAACTAACAATTTAATAAATAATAAGTAACAATTTAATAAATAGTAAGTAACAATTTAATAAACAGTAAGTAACAATTTAATAAATAGTAAGTAACAATTTAATAAATAGTAAGTAACAATTTAATAAATAGTAAGTAACAATTTAATAAATTGTAAGTAACAATTTAATAAATAGTATGTAACAATTTAATAAATAGTAAGTAACAATTTAATAAATTGTAAGTAACAATTTAATAAATAGTATGTAACAATTTAAAAATAGTTAGTAACAATTTAATAAATAGTAAGTAACAATTTAATAAATAGTATGAAACAATTTAATAAATAGTATGTAACAATTTAATAAATAGTAAGTAACAATTTAATAAATAGTATGTAACAATTTAATAAATAGTAAGTAACAATTTAATAAATAGTAAGTAACAATTTAATAAATAGTAAGTAACAATTTAATAAATACTAAGTAACAATTTAATAAATTGTAAGTAACAATTTAATAAATAGTATGTAACAATTTAATAAATAGTGAGTAACAATTTAATACATAGTAAGTAACAATTTAATAAATAGTATGTAACAATTTAATAAATAATAAGTAACAATTTAATAAATAGTAAGTAACAATTTAATAAACAGTAAGTAACAATTTAATAAATAGTAAGTAACAATTTAATAAATAGTAAGTAACAATTTAATAAATAGTAAGTAACAATTTAATAAATAGTAAGTAACAATTTAATAAATAGTAAGTAACAATTTAATAAATAGTAAGTAACAATTTAATAAATAGTAAGTAACAATTTAATAAATAGATAGTAACAATTTAATTAATAGTAAGTAACAACTTAATAAATAGTAAGTAACAATTTAATAAATAGTAAGAAACATTTTAATAAATAGTAAGTAACAATTTGATAAATAGTAAGTAACGATTTGATAAATAGAAAGTAACAATTTGATAAATAGTAAGTAACAATTTAATAAATAGTAAGTAACAATTTAATAAATAGTAAGTAAAAATTTAATAAATAGTTTGTAACAATTTAATAAATAGTAAGTGTCAATTTAATAAATAATAAGTAACAATTTAATAAATAGTAAGTATCAATTTAATAAATAGTAAGTAACAATTTAATAAATAGTAAGTAACAATTTAATAAACAGTAAGTAACAATTTAATAAATAGTATGTAACAATTTAATAAATTGTAAGTAACAATTTAATACATAGTAAGTAACAATTTAATAAATAGTAAGTAACAATTTAATAAATAGTAAGTAACAATTTAAAATATAGTAACAATTTAATAAATAGTAAGTAACAATTTAATTAATAGTAAGTAACAACTTAATAAATAGTGAGTAACAATTTAATAAATAGTAAGAAACGTTTTAATAAATAGTAAGTAACAATTTAATAAATAGTATGTAACAATTTAATAAATAGTAAGTTACAATTTAATACATAGTAAGTAACAATTTAATTAATAGTAAGTAACAATTTAATAAATAGTAAGTAACAATTTAAAAAATAGTAACAATTTAATAAATAGTAAGTAACAATTTAATAAATAGTAAGTAACAATTTAATATATAGTAAGTAACAATTTGATAAATAGCAAGTAACAATTTAATAAATAGTAAGTAACAATTTAATAAATAGTAAGTAACAATTTAATAAATAGTAAGTAACAATTTAATAAATAATAAGTAACAATTTAATAAATAGTAAGTAACAATTTAATAAACAGTAAGTAACAATTTAATAAATAGTAAGTAACAATTTAATAAATAGTAAGTAACAATTTAATAAATAGTAAGTAACAATTTAATAAATAGTAAGTAACAATTTAATAAATAGTAAGTAACAATTTAATAAATAGTAAGTAACAGTTTAATAAATAATAAGTAACAATTTAATAAATAGTAAGTAACAATTTAATAAACAGTAAGTAACAATTTAATAAATTGTAAGTAACAATTTAATAAATAGTAAGTAGCAATTTAATAAATAGTAAGTAACAATTTAATAAATTGTAAGTAACAATTTAATAAATAGTATGTAACAATTTAAAAATAGTAAGTAACAATTTAATACATAGTAAGTAACAATTTGATAAATAGTAAGTAACAATTTGATAAATAGTAAGCAACAATTTAATAAATAGTATGTAACAATTTAATAAATAGTAAGTTACAATTTAATACATAGTAAGTAACAATTTAATAAATAGTAAGTAACAATTTAATAAATAGTAAGTAACAATTTAAAAAATAGTAACAATTTAATAAATAGTAAGTAACAATTTAATAAATAGTAAGTAACAATTTAATAAATAGTAAGTAACAATTTAATATATAGTAAGTAACAATTTGAATAGCAAGTAACAATTTAATAAATAGTAAGTAACAATTTAATAAATAGTAAGTAACAATTTAATAAATAGTAAGTATCGATTTAATAAATAATAAGTAACAATTTAATAAATAGTAAGTAACAATTTAATAAACAGTAAGTAACAATTTAATAAATAGTAAGTAACAATTTAATAAATAGTAAGTAACAATTTAATAAATAGTAAGTAACAATTTAATAAATTGTAAGTAACAATTTAATAAATAGTATGTAACAATTTAATAAATAGTAAGTAACAATTTAATAAATTGTAAGTAACAATTTAATAAATAGTATGTAACAATTTAAAAATAGTTAGTAACAATTTAATAAATAGTAAGTAACAATTTAATAAATAGTATGAAACAATTTAATAAATAGTATGTAACAATTTAATAAATAGTAAGTAACAATTTAATAAATAGTATGTAACAATTTAATAAATAGTAAGTAACAATTTAATAAATAGTAAGTAACAATTTAATAAATAGTAAGTAACAATTTAATAAATACTAAGTAACAATTTAATAAATTGTAAGTAACAATTTAATAAATAGTATGTAACAATTTAATAAATAGTGAGTAACAATTTAATACATAGTAAGTAACAATTTAATAAATAGTAAGTAACAATTTAAAAAATAGTAACAATTTAATAAATAGTAAGTAACAATTTAATAAATAGTAAGTTACAATTTAATAAATAGTAAGTAACAATTTAATATATAGTAAGTAACAATTTGAATAGCAAGTAACAATTTAATAAATAGTAAGTAACAATTTAATAAATAGTAAGTAACAATTTAATAAATAGTAAGTAACGATTTAATAAATAATAAGTAACAATTTAATAAATAGTAAGTAACAATTTAATAAACAGTAAGTAACAATTTAATAAATAGTAAGTAACAATTTAATAAATAGTAAGTAACAATTTAATAAATAGTAAGTAACAATTTAATAAATTGTAAGTAACAATTTAATAAATAGTATGTAACAATTTAATAAATAGTAAGTAACAATTTAATAAATTGTAAGTAACAATTTAATAAATAGTATGTAACAATTTAAAAATAGTTAGTAACAATTTAATAAATAGTAAGTAACAATTTAATAAATAGTATGAAACAATTTAATAAATAGTATGTAACAATTTAATAAATAGTAAGTAACAATTTAATAAATAGTATGTAACAATTTAATAAATAGTAAGTAACAATTTAATAAATAGTAAGTAACAATTTAATAAATAGTAAGTAACAATTTAATAAATACTAAGTAACAATTTAATAAATTGTAAGTAACAATTTAATAAATAGTATGTAACAATTTAATAAATAGTGAGTAACAATTTAATACATAGTAAGTAACAATTTAATAAATTGTAAGTAACAATTTAATAAATAGTAAGTAACAATTTAAAAATGGTAAGTAACAATTTAATACATATTAAGTAACAATTTAATAAATAGTAAGTAACAATTTAATAAATAGTAAGTAACAATTTAAAAAATAGTAACAATTTAATAAATAGTAAGTAACAATTTAATAAATAGTAAGTAACAATTTAATAAATGGTAAGTAACAATTTAATAAATAGTAAGTAACAATTTAATAAATAGTAAGTAACAATTTAATAAATAGTAAGTAACAATTTAATAAATAGTAAGTAACAATTTAATAAATTGTAAGTAACAATTTAATAAATAGTATGTAACAATTTAATAAATAGTAAGTAACAATTTAATAAATTGTAGGTAACAATTTAATAAATAGTATGTAACAATTTAAAAATAGTTAGTAACAATTTAATAAATAGTAAGTAACAATTTAATAAATAGTATGAAACAATTTAATAAATAGTATGTAACAATTTAATAAATAGTAAGTAACAATTTAATAAATAGTAAGTAACAATTTAATAAGTAGTAAGTAACAATTTAATAAATAGTAAGTAACAATTTAATAAATAGTAAGTAACAATTTAATAAATAGTATGTAACAATTTAATAAATAGTGAGTAACAATTTAATAAATAGTAAGTAACAATTTAATAAATAGATAGTAACAATTTAATTAATAGTAAGTAACAACTTAATAAATAGTAAGTAACAATTTAATAAATAGTAAGAAACATTTTAATAAATAGTAAGTCACAATTTGATAAATAGTTTGTAACGATTTGATAAATAGTCAGTGTCAATTTAATAAATAATAAGTAACAATTTAATAAATAGTAAGTAACAATTTAATAAATAGTAAGTAACAATTTAATAAATAGTAAGTAACAATTTAATAAATAGTAAGTAACAATATAATAAAGAGTATGTAACATTTTAATAAATAGTAAGTAACAATTTAATACATAGTAAGTAACAATTTAATAAATAGTAAGTAACAATTTAATACATAGTAAGTAACAATTTAAAAAATAGTAACAATTTAATAAATAGTAAGTAACAATTTAATAAATAGTAAGTAACAATTTAATAAATAGTAAGTAACAATTTAATAAATAGTAAGTAACAATTTAATAAATAGTAAGTAACAATTTAATAAATAGATAGTAACAATTTAATTAATAGTAAGTAACAATTTAATAAATAGTAAGTAACAATTTAATAAATAGTAAGTAACAATTTAATAAATAGTAAGTAACAATTTAATAAATACTAAGTAACAATTTAATAAATAGTAAGTAACAATTTAATAAATAGTAAGTAACAATTTGATAAATAGTAAGTAACAATTTGATAAATAGTAAGTAACCATTTGATAAATAGTAAGTAACCATTTGATAAATAGTAAGTAACAATTTAATAAATACTAAGAAACAATTTAATGAATAGTAAGTAACAATTTAATAAATCGTGAGTAACAATTTAATAAATAGTAAGTAACAATTTAATAAATAGATAGTAACAATTTAATTAATAGTAAGTAACAATTTAATAAATAGTAAGTAACAATTTAATAAATAGTAAGTAACAATTTAATAAATAGTAAGTAACAATTTAATAAATACTAAGTAACAATTTAATAAATTGTAAGTAACAATTTAATAAATAGTATGTAACAATTTAATAAATAGTGAGTAACAATTTAATACATAGTAAGTAACAATTTAATAAATAGTATGTAACAATTTAATAAATAGTAAGTAACAATTTAATAAATAGATAGTAACAATTTAATTAATAGTAAGTAACAACTTAATAAATAGTAAGTAACAATTTAATAAATAGTAAGTAACAATTTGATAAATAGTAAGTAACAATTTAATAAATAGTAAGTAACAATTTAATAAATAGTAACTAACAATTTAATAAATAATAAGTAACAATTTAATAAATAGTAAGTAACAATTTAATAAACAGTAAGTAACAATTTAATAAATAGTAAGTAACAATTTAATAAATAGTAAGTAACAATTTAATAAATTGTAAGTAACAATTTAATGAATAGTAAGTAACAATTTAATAAATAGTGAGTAACAATTTAATAAATAGTAAGTAACAATTTAATAAATAGATAGTAACAATTTAATTAATAGTAAGTAACAACTTAATAAATAGTAAGTAACAATTTAATAAATAGTAAGAAACATTTCAATAAATAGTAAGTCACAATTTGATAAATAGTTTGTAACGATTTGCTAAATAGTCAGTGTCAATTTAATAAATAATAAGTAACAATTTAATAAATAGTAAGTAACAATTTAATAAATAGTAAGTAACAATTTAATAAATAGTAAGTAATAATTTAATAAATAGTAAGTAACAATATAATAAAGAGTATGTAACAATTTAATAAATAGTAAGTAACAATTTAATACATAGTAAGTAACAATTTAATAAATAGTAAGTAACAATTTAATACATAGTAAGTAACAATTTAAAAAATAGTAACAATTTAATAAATAGTAAGTAACAATTTAATAAATAGTAAGTAACAATTTAATAAATAGTAAGTAACAATTTGATAAATAGTAAGTAACAATTTGATAAATAGTAAGTAACAATTTAATAAATAGTAAGTAACAATTTAATAAATAGTAAGTAACAATTTAATAAATAGTAAGTAACAATTTAATAAATAATGAGTAACAATTTAATAAATAGTATGTAACAATTTAATAAACAGTAAGTAACAATTTAATAAATAGAAAGTAACAATTTAATAAATAGTAAGTAACAATTTATTAAATTGTAAGTAACAATTTAATAAATAGTAAGTAACTATTTAATAAATAGTAAGTAACAATTTAATAAATAGTAAGTAACAATTTGATAAATAGTAAGTAACAATTTGATAAATAGTAAGTAACCATTTGATAAATAGTAAGTAACCATTTGATAAATAGTAAGTAACAATTTAATAAATACTAAGAAACAATTTAATGAATAGTAAGTAACAATTTAATAAATCGTGAGTAACAATTTAATAAATAGTAAGTAACAATTTAATAAATAGATAGTAACAATTTAATTAATAGTAAGTAACAATTTAATAAATAGTAAGTAACAATTTAATAAATAGTAAGTAACAATTTAATAAATAGTAAGTAACAATTTAATAAATACTAAGTAACAATTTAATAAATTGTAAGTAACAATTTAATAAATAGTATGTAACAATTTAATAAATAGTGAGTAACAATTTAATACATAGTAAGTAACAATTTAATAAATAGTATGTAACAATTTAATAAATAGTAAGTAACAATTTAATAAATAGATAGTAACAATTTAATTAATAGTAAGTAACAACTTAATAAATAGTAAGTAACAATTTAATAAATAGTAAGTAACAATTTGATAAATAGTAAGTAACAATTTAATAAATAGTAAGTAACAATTTAATAAATAGTAACTAACAATTTAATAAATAATAAGTAACAATTTAATAAATAGTAAGTAACAATTTAATAAACAGTAAGTAACAATTTAATAAATAGTAAGTAACAATTTAATAAATAGTAAGTAACAATTTAAAAAATTGTAAGTAACAATTTAATGAATAGTAAGTAACAATTTAATAAATAGTGAGTAACAATTTAATAAATAGTAAGTAACAATTTAATAAATAGATAGTAACAATTTAATTAATAGTAAGTAACAACTTAATAAATAGTAAGTAACAATTTAATAAATAGTAAGAAACATTTCAATAAATAGTAAGTCACAATTTGATAAATAGTTTGTAACGATTTGATAAATAGTCAGTGTCAATTTAATAAATAATAAGTAACAATTTAATAAATAGTAAGTAACAATTTAATAAATAGTAAGTAACAATTTAATAAATATTAAGTAACAATTTAATAAATAGTAAGTAACAATATAATAAAGAGTATGTAACAATTTAATAAATAGTAAGTAACAATTTAATACATAGTAAGTAACAATTTAATAAATAGTAAGTAACAATTTAATACATAGTAAGTAACAATTTAAAAAATAGTAACAATTTAATAAATAGTAAGTAACAATTTAATAAATAGTAAGTAACAATTTAATAAATAGTAAGTAACAATTTGATAAATAGTAAGTAACAATTTGATAAATAGTAAGTAACAATTTAATAAATAGTAAGTAACAATTTAATAAATAGTAAGTAACAATTTAATAAACAGTAAGTAACAATTTAATAAATAGAAAGTAACAATTTAATAAATAGTCAGTAACAATTTAATAAATTGTAAGTAACAATTTAATAAATAGTATGTAACAATTTAAAAATGGTAAGTAACAATTTAATAAATAGTAAGTAACAATTTAATAAATACTAAGTAACAATTTAATAAATTGTAAGTAACAATTTAATAAATAGTATGTAACAATTTAATAAATAGTGAGTAACAATTTAATACATAGTAAGTAACAATTTAATAAATAGTATGTAACAATTTAATAAATAGTAAGTAACAATTTAATAAATAGATAGTAACAATTTAATTAATAGTAAGTAACAACTTAATAAATAGTAAGTAACAATTTAATAAATAGTAAGTAACAATTTGATAAATAGTAAGTAACAATTTAATAAATAGTAAGTAACAATTTAATAAATAGTAACTAACAATTTAATAAATAATAAGTAACAATTTAATAAATAGTAAGTAACAATTTAATAAACAGTAAGTAACAATTTAATAAATAGTAAGTAACAATTTAATAAATAGTAAGTAACAATTTAATAAATTGTAAGTAACAATTTAATGAATAGTAAGTAACAATTTAATAAATAGTGAGTAACAATTTAATAAATAGTAAGTAACAATTTAATAAATAGATAGTAACAATTTAATTAATAGTAAGTAACAACTTAATAAATAGTAAGTAACAATTTAATAAATAGTAAGAAACATTTCAATAAATAGTAAGTCACAATTTGATAAATAGTTTGTAACGATTTGATAAATAGTCAGTGTCAATTTAATAAATAATAAGTAACAATTTAATAAATAGTAAGTAACAATTTAATAAATAGTAAGTAACAATTTAATAAATAGTAAGTAACAATTTAATAAATAGTAAGTAACAATATAATAAAGAGTATGTAACAATTTAATAAATAGTAAGTAACAATTTAATACATAGTAAGTAACAATTTAATAAATAGTAAGTAACAATTTAATACATAGTAAGTAACAATTTAAAAAATAGTAACAATTTAATAAACAGTAAGTAACAATTTAATAAATAGAAAGTAACAATTTAATAAATAGTCAGTAACAATTTAATAAATTGTAAGTAACAATTTAATAAATAGTATGTAACAATTTAAAAATGGTAAGTAACAATTTAATACATAGTAAGTAACAATTTAATAAATAGTAAGTAACAATTTAATAAATAGTAAGTAACAATTTAAGAAATAGTAACAATTTAATAAATAGTAAGTAACAATTTAATAAATAGTAAGTAACAATTTAATAAATGGTAAGTAACAATTTAATAAATAGTAAGTAACAATTTAATAAATAGTAAGTAACAATTTAATAAATAGTAAGTAACAATTTAATAAATAGATAGTAACAATTTAATTAATAGTAAGTAACAACTTAATAAATAGTAAGTAACAATTTAATAAATAGTAAGAAACATTTTAATAAATAGTAAGTAACAATTTGATAAATAGTAAGTAACGATTTGATAAATAGAAAGTAACAATTTGATAAATAGTAAGTAACAATTTAATAAATAGTAAGTAACAATTTAATAAATAGTAAGTAAAAATTTAATAAATAGTTTGTAACAATTTAATAAATAGTAAGTGTCAATTTAATAAATAATAAGTAACAATTTAATAAATAGTAAGTATCAATTTAATAAATAGTAAGTAACAATTTAATAAATAGTAAGTAACAATTTAATAAACAGTAAGTAACAATTTAATAAATAGTATGTAACAATTTAATAAATTGTAAGTAACAATTTAATACATAGTAAGTAACAATTTAATAAATAGTAAGTAACAATTTAATAAATAGTAAGTAACAATTTAAAATATAGTAACAATTTAATAAATAGTAAGTAACAATTTAATTAATAGTAAGTAACAACTTAATAAATAGTGAGTAACAATTTAATAAATAGTAAGAAACGTTTTAATAAATAGTAAGTAACAATTTAATAAATAGTATGTAACAATTTAATAAATAGTAAGTAACAATTTAATAAATAGTATGTAACAATTTAATAAATAGTAAGTAACAATTTAATAAATAGATAGTAACAATTTAATTAATAGTAAGTAACAACTTAATAAATAGTAAGTAACAATTTAATAAATAGTAAGTAACAATTTGATAAATAGTAAGTAACAATTTAATAAATAGTAAGTAACAATTTAATAAATAGTAACTAACAATTTAATAAATAATAAGTAACAATTTAATAAATAGTAAGTAACAATTTAATAAACAGTAAGTAACAATTTAATAAATAGTAAGTAACAATTTAATAAATAGTAAGTAACAATTTAATAAATTGTAAGTAACAATTTAATGAATAGTAAGTAACAATTTAATAAATAGTGAGTAACAATTTAATAAATAGTAAGTAACAATTTAATAAATTGTAAGTAACAATTTAATAAATAGTATGTAACAATTTAAAAATAGTTAGTAACAATTTAATAAATAGTAAGTAACAATTTAATAAATAGTATGAAACAATTTAATAAATAGTATGTAACAATTTAATAAATAGTAAGTAACAATTTAATAAATAGTATGTAACAATTTAATAAATAGTAAGTAACAATTTAATAAATAGTAAGTAACAATTTAATAAATAGTAAGTAACAATTTAATAAATAGTAAGTAACAATTTAATAAATAGTATGAAACAATTTAATAAATAGTATGTAACAATTTAATAAATAGTAAGTAACAATTTAATAAATAGTAAGTAACAATTTAATAAGTAGTAAGTAACAATTTAATAAATAGTAAGTAACAATTTAATAAATAGTAAGTAACAATTTAATAAATAGTATGTAACAATTTAATAAATAGTAAGTAACAATTTAATAAATAGATAGTAACAATTTAATTAATAGTAAGTAACAACTTAATAAATAGTAAGTAACAATTTAATAAATAGTAAGTAACAATTTGATAAATAGTAAGTAACAATTTAATAAATAGTAAGTAACAATTTAATAAATAGTAACTAACAATTTAATAAATAATAAGTAACAATTTAATAAATAGTAAGTAACAATTTAATAAACAGTAAGTAACAATTTAATAAATAGTAAGTAACAATTTAATAAATAGTAAGTAACAATTTAATAAATAGTAAGTAACAATTTAATAAATTGTAAGTAACAATTTAATAAATAGTATGTAACAATTTAATAAATAGTAAGTAACAATTTAATAAATTGTAAGTAACAATTTAATAAATAGTATGTAACAATTTAAAAATAGTTAGTAACAATTTAATAAATAGTAAGTAACAATTTAATAAATAGTATGAAACAATTTAATAAATAGTATGTAACAATTTAATAAATAGTACGTAACAATTTAATAAATAGTATGTAACAATTTAATAAATAGTAAGTAACAATTTAATAAATAGTAAGTAACAATTTAATAAATAGTAAGTAACAATTTAATAAATACTAAGTAACAATTTAATAAATTGTAAGTAACAATTTAATAAATAGTATGTAACAATTTAATAAATAGTGAGTAACAATTTAATACATAGTAAGTAACAATTTAATAAATAGTATGTAACAATTTAATAAATAATAAGTAACAATTTAATAAATAGTAAGTAACAATTTAATAAACAGTAAGTAACAATTTAATAAATAGTAAGTAACAATTTAATAAATAGTAAGTAACAATTTAATAAATAGTAAGTAACAATTTAATAAATAGTAAGTAACAATTTAATAAATAGTAAGTAACAATTTAATAAATAGTAAGTAACAATTTAATAAATAGTAAGTAACAATTTAATAAATAGATAGTAACAATTTAATTAATAGTAAGTAACAACTTAATAAATAGTAAGTAACAATTTAATAAATAGTAAGAAACATTTTAATAAATAGTAAGTAACAATTTGATAAATAGTAAGTAACGATTTGATAAATAGAAAGTAACAATTTGATAAATAGTAAGTAACAATTTAATAAATAGTAAGTAACAATTTAATAAATAGTAAGTAAAAATTTAATAAATAGTTTGTAACAATTTAATAAAAAGTAAGTGTCAATTTAATAAATAATAAGTAACAATTTAATAAATAGTAAGTATCAATTTAATAAATAGTAAGTAACAATTTAATAAATAGTAAGTAACAATTTAATAAACAGTAAGTAACAATTTAATAAATAGTATGTAACAATTTAATAAATTGTAAGTAACAATTTAATACATAGTAAGTAACAATTTAATAAATAGTAAGTAACAATTTAATAAATAGTAAGTAACAATTTAAAATATAGTAACAATTTAATAAATAGTAAGTAACAATTTAATTAATAGTAAGTAACAACTTAATAAATAGTGAGTAACAATTTAATAAATAGTAAGAAACGTTTTAATAAATAGTAAGTAACAATTTAATAAATAGTATGTAACAATTTAATAAATAGTAAGTTACAATTTAATACATAGTAAGTAACAATTTAATTAATAGTAAGTAACAATTTAATAAATAGTAAGTAACAATTTAAAAAATAGTAACAATTTAATAAATAGTAAGTAACAATTTAATAAATAGTAAGTAACAATTTAATATATAGTAAGTAACAATTTGATAAATAGCAAGTAACAATTTAATAAATAGTAAGTAACAATTTAATAAATAGTAAGTAACAATTTAATAAATAGTAAGTAACAATTTAATAAATAATAAGTAACAATTTAATAAATAGTAAGTAACAATTTAATAAACAGTAAGTAACAATTTAATAAATAGTAAGTAACAATTTAATAAATAGTAAGTAACAATTTAATAAATAGTAAGTAACAATTTAATAAATAGTAAGTACCAATTTAATAAATAGTAAGTAACAATTTAATAAATAGTAAGTAACAGTTTAATAAATAATAAGTAACAATTTAATAAATAGTAAGTAACAATTTAATAAACAGTAAGTAACAATTTAATAAATTGTAAGTAACAATTTAATAAATAGTAAGCAGCAATTTAATAAATAGTAAGTAACAATTTAATAAATTGTAAGTAACAATTTAATAAATAGTATGTAACAATTTAAAAATAGTAAGTAACAATTTAATACATAGTAAGTAACAATTTGATAAATAGTAAGTAACAATTTGATAAATAGTAAGCAACAATTTAATAAATAGTATGTAACAATTTAATAAATAGTAAGTTACAATTTAATACATAGTAAGTAACAATTTAATAAATAGTAAGTAACAATTTAATAAATAGTAAGTAACAATTTAAAAAATAGTAACAATTTAATAAATAGTAAGTAACAATTTAATAAATAGTAAGTAACAATTTAATAAATAGTAAGTAACAATTTAATATATAGTAAGTAACAATTTGAATAGCAAGTAACAATTTAATAAATAGTAAGTAACAATTTAATAAATAGTAAGTAACAATTTAATAAATAGTAAGTATCGATTTAATAAATAATAAGTAACAATTTAATAAATAGTAAGTAACAATTTAATAAACAGTAAGTAACAATTTAATAAATAGTAAGTAACAATTTAATAAATAGTAAGTAACAATTTAATAAATAGTAAGTAACAATTTAATAAATTGTAAGTAACAATTTAATAAATAGTATGTAACAATTTAATAAATAGTAAGTAACAATTTAATAAATTGTAAGTAACAATTTAATAAATAGTATGTAACAATTTAAAAATAGTTAGTAACAATTTAATAAATAGTAAGTAACAATTTAATAAATAGTATGAAACAATTTAATAAATAGTATGTAACAATTTAATAAATAGTAAGTAACAATTTAATAAATAGTATGTAACAATTTAATAAATAGTAAGTAACAATTTAATAAATAGTAAGTAACAATTTAATAAATAGTAAGTAACAATTTAATAAATACTAAGTAACAATTTAATAAATTGTAAGTAACAATTTAATAAATAGTATGTAACAATTTAATAAATAGTGAGTAACAATTTAATACATAGTAAGTAACAATTTAATAAATAGTAAGTAATAATTTAAAAAATAGTAACAATTTAATAAATAGTAAGTAACAATTTAATAAATAGTAAGTTACAATTTAATAAATAGTAAGTAACAATTTAATATATAGTAAGTAACAATTTGAATAGCAAGTAACAATTTAATAAATAGTAAGTAACAATTTAATAAATAGTAAGTAACAATTTAATAAATAGTAAGTAACGATTTAATAAATAATAAGTAACAATTTAATAAATAGTAAGTAACAATTTAATAAACAGTAAGTAACAATTTAATAAATAGTAAGTAACAATTTAATAAATAGTAAGTAACAATTTAATAAATAGTAAGTAACAATTTAATAAATTGTAAGTAACAATTTAATAAATAGTATGTAACAATTTAATAAATAGTAAGTAACAATTTAATAAATTGTAAGTAACAATTTAATAAATAGTATGTAACAATTTAAAAATAGTTAGTAACAATTTAATAAATAGTAAGTAACAATTTAATAAATAGTATGAAACAATTTAATAAATAGTATGTAACAATTTAATAAATAGTAAGTAACAATTTAATAAATAGTATGTAACAATTTAATAAATAGTAAGTAACAATTTAATAAATAGTAAGTAACAATTTAATAAATAGTAAGTAACAATTTAATAAATACTAAGTAACAATTTAATAAATTGTAAGTAACAATTTAATAAATAGTATGTAACAATTTAATAAATAGTGAGTAACAATTTAATACATAGTAAGTAACAATTTAATAAATTGTAAGTAAGAATTTAATAAATAGTAAGTAACAATTTAAAAATGGTAAGTAACAATTTAATACATATTAAGTAACAATTTAATAAATAGTAAGTAACAATTTAATAAATAGTAAGTAACAATTTAAAAAATAGTAACAATTTAATAAATAGTAAGTAACAATTTAATAAATAGTAAGTAACAATTTAATAAATGGTAAGTAACAATTTAATAAATAGTAAGTAACAATTTAATAAATAGTAAGTAACAATTTAATAAATAGTAAGTAACAATTTAATAAATAGTAAGTAACAATTTAATAAATTGTAAGTAACAATTTAATAAATAGTATGTAACAATTTAATAAATAGTAAGTAACAATTTAATAAATTGTAGGTAACAATTTAATAAATAGTATGTAACAATTTAAAAATAGTTAGTAACAATTTAATAAATAGTAAGTAACAATTTAATAAATAGTAAGTAACAATTTAATAAATAGATAGTAACAATTTAATTAATAGTAAGTAACAACTTAATAAATAGTAAGTAACAATTTAATAAATAGTAAGTAACAATTTAATAAATAGTAAGTAACAATTTAATAAATAGTAAGTAACGATTTAATAAATAGTATGTAACAATTTAAAAATAGTAAGTAACAATTTAATACATAGTAAGTAACAATTTGATAAATAGTAAGTAACAATTTGATAAATAGTAAGCAACAATTTAATAAATAGTATGTAACAATTTAATAAATAGTAAGTTACAATTTAATACATAGTAAGTAACAATTTAATAAATAGTAAGTAACAATTTAATAAATAGTAAGTAACAATTTAAAAAATAGTAACAATTTAATAAATAGTAAGTAACAATTTAATAAATAGTAAGTAACAATTTAATAAATAGTAAGTAACAATTTAATTAATAGTAAGTAACAATTTAATAAATAGTAAGTAACAATTTAATAAATAGTAAGTAACAATTTAATAAATAGTAAGTAACAATTTAATAAATACTAAGTAACAATTTAATAAATTGTAAGTAACAATTTAATAAATAGTATGTAACAATTTAATAAATAGTGAGTAACAATTTAATACATAGTAAGTAACAATTTAATAAATAGTATGTAACAATTTAATAAATAGTAAGTAACAATTTAATAAATAGATAGTAACAATTTAATTAATAGTAAGTAACAACTTAATAAATAGTAAGTAACAATTTAATAAATAGTAAGTAACAATTTGATAAATAGTAAGTAACAATTTAATAAATAGTAAGTAACAATTTAATAAATAGTAACTAACAATTTAATAAATAATAAGTAACAATTTAATAAATAGTAAGTAACAATTTAATAAACAGTAAGTAACAATTTAATAAATAGTAAGTAACAATTTAATAAATAGTAAGTAACAATTTAATAAATTGTAAGTAACAATTTAATGAATAGTAAGTAACAATTTAATAAATAGTGAGTAACAATTTAATAAATAGTAAGTAACAATTTAATAAATAGATAGTAACAATTTAATTAATAGTAAGTAACAACTTAATAAATAGTAAGTAACAATGTAATAAATAGTAAGTAACAATTTAATAAATAGTAAGTAACAATTTAATATATAGTAAGTAACAATTTGAATAGCAAGTAACAATTTAATAAATAGTAAGTAACAATTTAATAAATAGTAAGTAACAATTTAATAAATAGTAAGTAACGATTTAATAAATAATAAGTAACAATTTAATAAATAGTAAGTAACAATTTAATAAACAGTAAGTAACAATTTAATAAATAGTAAGTAACAATTTAATAAATAGTAAGTAACAATTTAATAAATAGTAAGTAACAATTTAATAAATTGTAAGTAACAATTTAATAAATAGTATGTAACAATTTATTAAATAGTAAGTAACAATTTAATAAATAGTATGAAACAATTTAATAAATAGTATGTAACAATTTAATAAATAGTAAGTAACAATTTAATAAATAGTATGTAACAATTTAATAAATAGTAAGTAACAATTTAATAAATAGTAAGTAACAATTTAATAAATAGTAAGTAACAATTTAATAAATACTAAGTAACAATTTAATAAATTGTAAGTAACAATTTAATAAATAGTATGTAACAATTTAATAAATAGTGAGTAACAATTTAATACATAGTAAGTAACAATTTAATAAATACTATGTAACAATTTAATAAATAGTAAGTAACAATTTAATAAATAGATAGTAACAATTTAATTAATAGTAAGTAACCACTTAATAAATAGTAAGTAACAATTTAATAAATAGTAAGTAACAATGTGATAAATAGTAAGTAACAATTTAATAAATAGTAAGTAACAATTTAATAAATAGATAGTAACAATTTAATTAATAGTAAGTAACAACTTAATAAATAGTAAGTAACAATTTAATAAATAGTAAGTAACAATTTAATAAATAGTAAGTAACAATTTAATAAATAGTAAGTAACAATTTAATAAATTGATAGTAACAATTTAATTAATAGTAAGTAACAACTTAATAAATAGTAAGTAACAATTTAATAAATAGTAAGAATCATTTTAATAAATAGTAAGTAACAATTTGATAAATAGTAAGTAACGATTTGATAAATAGAAAGTAACAATTTGATAAATAGTAAGTAACAATTTAATAAATAGTAAGTAACAATTTAATAAATAGTAAGTAAAAATTTAATAAATAGTTTGTAACAATTTAATAAATAGTATGTAACAATTTAATAAATAGTAAGTAACAATTTAATACATAGTAAGTAACAATTTAATTAATAGTAATTAACAATTTAATAAATAGTAAGTAACAATTTAAAAAATAGTAACAATTTAATAAATAGTAAGTAACAATTTAATAAATAGTAAGTAACAATTTAATAAATAGTAAGTAACAATTTAATAAATAGTAAGTAACAATTTGATAAATAGTAAGTAACAATTTGATAAATAGTAAGTAACAATTTGATAAATAGTAAGTAACCATTTAGTAAATAGTAAGTAACAATTTAATAAATAGTAAGTAAAAATTTAATAAATAGTTTGTAACAATTTAATAAATAGTAAGTGTCAATTTAATAAATAATAAGTAACAATTTAATAAATAGTAAGTATCAATTTAATAAATAGTAAGTAACAAATTAATAAATAGTAAGTAACAATTTAATAAACAGTAAGTAACAATTTGATAAATAGTAAGTAACCATTTGATAAATAGTAAGTAACCATTTGATAAATAGTAAGTAACAATTTAATAAATACTAAGAAACAATTTAATGAATAGTAAGTAACAATTTAATAAATCGTGAGTAACAATTTAATAAATAGTAAGTAACAATTTAATAAATAGTAAGTAACAATTTAATAAATAGTAAGTAACAATTTAATAAATAGTAAGTAACAATTTGATAAATAGTAAGTAACAATTTGATAAATAGTAAGTAACCATTTGATAAATAGTAAGTATCAATTTAAAAAATAGTAACAATTTAATAAATTGTAAGTAACAATTTAATAAATAGTAAGTAACAATTTAATAAATAGTAAGTAACAATTTGATAAATAGAAAGTAACAATTTGATAAATAGTAAGTTACAATTTGATAAATAGTAAGTAACAATTTAATAAATAGTAAGTAACAATTTAATAAATAGTAAGTAACAATTTAATAAATAATAAGTAACAATTTAATAAATAGTAAGTAACAATTTAATAAACAGTAAGTAACAATTTAATAAACAGTAAGTAACAATTTAATAAATAGTAAGTAACAATTTAATAAATAGTAAGTAACAATTTAATAAATAGTAAGTAACAATTTAATAAATAGTAAGTAACAATTTGATAAATAGTAAGTAACAATTTGATAAATAGTAAGTAACCATTTGATAAATAGTAAGTAACCATTTGATAAATAGTAAGTAACAATTTAATAAATACTAAGAAACAATTTAATGAATAGTAAGTAACAATTTAATAAATCGTGAGTAACAATTTAATAAATAGTAAGTAACAATTTAATAAATAGATAGTAACAATTTAATTAATAGTAAGTAACAATTTAATAAATAGTAAGTAACAATTTAATAAATAGTAAGTAATAATTTAATAAATAGTAAGTAACAATTTAATAAATAGTAAGTAACAATTTAATAAATAGTATGTAACAATTTAATAAATAGTAAGTAACAATTTAATAAATAGTAAGTAACAATTTAATAAATAGTAAGTAACAATTTAATAAATACTAAGTAACAATTTAATAAATTGTAAGTAACAATTTAATAAATAGTAAGTAACAATTTAATAAATACTAAGTAACAATTTAATAAATTGTAAGTAACAATTTAATAAATAGTATGTAACAATTTAATAAATAGTGAGTAACAATTTAATACATAGTAAGTAACAATTTAATAAATAGTAAGTAACAATTTAAAAAATAGTAACAATTTAATAAATAGTAAGTAACAATTTAATAAATAGTAAGTTACAATTTAATAAATAGTAAGTAACAATTTAATATATAGTAAGTAACAATTTAATAAATAGTAAGTAACGATTTAATAAATAGTATGTAACAATTTAAAAATAGTAAGTAACAATTTAATACATAGTAAGTAACAATTTGATAAATAGTAAGTAACAATTTGATAAATAGTAAGCAACAATTTAATAAATAGTATGTAACAATTTAATAAATAGTAAGTTACAATTTAATACATAGTAAGTAACAATTTAATAAATAGTAAGTAACAATTTAATAAATAGTAAGTAACAATTTAAAAAATAGTAACAATTTAATAAATAGTAAGTAACAATTTAATAAATAGTAAGTAACAATTTAATAAATAGTAAGTAACAATTTAATTAATAGTAAGTAACAATTTAATAAATAGTAAGTAACAATTTAATAAATAGTAAGTAACAATTTAATAAATAGTAAGTAACAATTTAATAAATACTAAGTAACAATTTAATAAATTGTAAGTAACAATTTAATAAATAGTATGTAACAATTTAATAAATAGTGAGTAACAATTTAATACATAGTAAGTAACAATTTAATAAATAGTATGTAACAATTTAATAAATAGTAAGTAACAATTTAATAAATAGATAGTAACAATTTAATTAATAGTAAGTAACAACTTAATAAATAGTAAGTAACAATTTAATAAATAGTAAGTAACAATTTGATAAATAGTAAGTAACAATTTAATAAATAGTAAGTAACAATTTAATAAATAGTAACTAACAATTTAATAAATAATAAGTAACAATTTAATAAATAGTAAGTAACAATTTAATAAACAGTAAGTAACAATTTAATAAATAGTAAGTAACAATTTAATAAATAGTAAGTAACAATTTAATAAATTGTAAGTAACAATTTAATGAATAGTAAGTAACAATTTAATAAATAGTGAGTAACAATTTAATAAATAGTAAGTAACAATTTAATAAATAGATAGTAACAATTTAATTAATAGTAAGTAACAACTTAATAAATAGTAAGTAACAATGTAATAAATAGTAAGTAACAATTTAATAAATAGTAAGTAACAATTTAATATATAGTAAGTAACAATTTGAATAGCAAGTAACAATTTAATAAATAGTAAGTAACAATTTAATAAATAGTAAGTAACAATTTAATAAATAGTAAGTAACGATTTAATAAATAATAAGTAACAATTTAATAAATAGTAAGTAACAATTTAATAAACAGTAAGTAACAATTTAATAAATAGTAAGTAACAATTTAATAAATAGTAAGTAACAATTTAATAAATAGTAAGTAACAATTTAATAAATTGTAAGTAACAATTTAATAAATAGTATGTAACAATTTATTAAATAGTAAGTAACAATTTAATAAATAGTATGAAACAATTTAATAAATAGTATGTAACAATTTAATAAATAGTAAGTAACAATTTAATAAATAGTATGTAACAATTTAATAAATAGTAAGTAACAATTTAATAAATAGTAAGTAACAATTTAATAAATAGTAAGTAACAATTTAATAAATACTAAGTAACAATTTAATAAATTGTAAGTAACAATTTAATAAATAGTATGTAACAATTTAATAAATAGTGAGTAACAATTTAATACATAGTAAGTAACAATTTAATAAATACTATGTAACAATTTAATAAATAGTAAGTAACAATTTAATAAATAGATAGTAACAATTTAATTAATAGTAAGTAACCACTTAATAAATAGTAAGTAACAATTTAATAAATAGTAAGTAACAATGTGATAAATAGTAAGTAACAATTTAATAAATAGTAAGTAACAATTTAATAAATAGATAGTAACAATTTAATTAATAGTAAGTAACAACTTAATAAATAGTAAGTAACAATTTAATAAATAGTAAGTAACAATTTAATAAATAGTAAGTAACAATTTAATAAATAGTAAGTAACAATTTAATAAATTGATAGTAACAATTTAATTAATAGTAAGTAACAACTTAATAAATAGTAAGTAACAATTTAATAAATAGTAAGAAACATTTTAATAAATAGTAAGTAACAATTTGATAAATAGTAAGTAACGATTTGATAAATAGAAAGTAACAATTTGATAAATAGTAAGTAACAATTTAATAAATAGTAAGTAACAATTTAATAAATAGTAAGTAAAAATTTAATAAATAGTTTGTAACAATTTAATAAATAGTATGTAACAATTTAATAAATAGTAAGTAACAATTTAATACATAGTAAGTAACAATTTAATTAATAGTAATTAACAATTTAATAAATAGTAAGTAACAATTTAAAAAATAGTAACAATTTAATAAATAGTAAGTAACAATTTAATAAATAGTAAGTAACAATTTAATAAATAGTAAGTAACAATTTAATAAATAGTAAGTAACAATTTGATAAATAGTAAGTAACAATTTGATAAATAGTAAGTAACAATTTGATAAATAGTAAGTAACCATTTAGTAAATAGTAAGTAACAATTTAATAAATAGTAAGTAAAAATTTAATAAATAGTTTGTAACAATTTAATAAATAGTAAGTGTCAATTTAATAAATAATAAGTAACAATTTAATAAATAGTAAGTATCAATTTAATAAATAGTAAGTAACAAATTAATAAATAGTAAGTAACAATTTAATAAACAGTAAGTAACAATTTGATAAATAGTAAGTAACCATTTGATAAATAGTAAGTAACCATTTGATAAATAGTAAGTAACAATTTAATAAATACTAAGAAACAATTTAATGAATAGTAAGTAACAATTTAATAAATCGTGAGTAACAATTTAATAAATAGTAAGTAACAATTTAATAAATAGTAAGTAACAATTTAATAAATAGTAAGTAACAATTTAATAAATAGTAAGTAACAATTTGATAAATAGTAAGTAACAATTTGATAAATAGTAAGTAACCATTTGATAAATAGTAAGTATCAATTTAAAAAATAGTAACAATTTAATAAATTGTAAGTAACAATTTAATAAATAGTAAGTAACAATTTAATAAATAGTAAGTAACAATTTGATAAATAGAAAGTAACAATTTGATAAATAGTAAGTTACAATTTGATAAATAGTAAGTAACAATTTAATAAATAGTAAGTAACAATTTAATAAATAGTAAGTAACAATTTAATAAATAATAAGTAACAATTTAATAAATAGTAAGTAACAATTTAATAAACAGTAAGTAACAATTTAATAAACAGTAAGTAACAATTTAATAAATAGTAAGTAACAATTTAATAAATAGTAAGTAACAATTTAATAAATAGTAAGTAACAATTTAATAAATAGTAAGTAACAATTTGATAAATAGTAAGTAACAATTTGATAAATAGTAAGTAACCATTTGATAAATAGTAAGTAACCATTTGATAAATAGTAAGTAACAATTTAATAAATACTAAGAAACAATTTAATGAATAGTAAGTAACAATTTAATAAATCGTGAGTAACAATTTAATAAATAGTAAGTAACAATTTAATAAATAGATAGTAACAATTTAATTAATAGTAAGTAACAATTTAATAAATAGTAAGTAACAATTTAATAAATAGTAAGTAATAATTTAATAAATAGTAAGTAACAATTTAATAAATAGTAAGTAACAATTTAATAAATAGTATGTAACAATTTAATAAATAGTAAGTAACAATTTAATAAATAGTAAGTAACAATTTAATAAATAGTAAGTAACAATTTAATAAATACTAAGTAACAATTTAATAAATTGTAAGTAACAATTTAATAAATAGTAAGTAACAATTTAATAAATACTAAGTAACAATTTAATAAATTGTAAGTAACAATTTAATAAATAGTATGTAACAATTTAATAAATAGTGAGTAACAATTTAATACATAGTAAGTAACAATTTAATAAATAGTAAGTAACAATTTAAAAAATAGTAACAATTTAATAAATAGTAAGTAACAATTTAATAAATAGTAAGTTACAATTTAATAAATAGTAAGTAACAATTTAATATATAGTAAGTAACAATTTGAATAGCAAGTAACAATTTAATAAATAGTAAGTAACAATTTAATAAATAGTAAGTAACAATTTAATAAATAGTAAGTAACGATTTAATAAATAATAAGTAACAATTTAATAAATAGTAAGTAACAATTTAATAAACAGTAAGTAACAATTTAATAAATAGTAAGTAACAATTTAATAAATAGTAAGTAACAATTTAATAAATAGTAAGTAACAATTTAATAAATTGTAAGTAACAATTTAATAAATAGTATGTAACAATTTAATAAATAGTAAGTAACAATTTAATAAATTGTAAGTAACAATTTAATAAATAGTATGTAACAATTTAAAAATAGTTAGTAACAATTTAATAAATAGTAAGTAACAATTTAATAAATAGTATGAAACAATTTAATAAATAGTATGTAACAATTTAATAAATAGTAAGTAACAATTTAATAAATAGTATGTAACAATTTAATAAATAGTAAGTAACAATTTAATAAATAGTAAGTAACAATTTAATAAATAGTAAGTAACAATTTAATAAATACTAAGTAACAATTTAATAAATTGTAAGTAACAATTTAATAAATAGTATGTAACAATTTAATAAATAGTGAGTAACAATTTAATACATAGTAAGTAACAATTTAATAAATTGTAAGTAACAATTTAATAAATAGTAAGTAACAATTTAAAAATGGTAAGTAACAATTTAATACATATTAAGTAACAATTTAATAAATAGTAAGTAACAATTTAATAAATAGTAAGTAACAATTTAAAAAATAGTAACAATTTAATAAATAGTAAGTAACAATTTAATAAATAGTAAGTAACAATTTAATAAATGGTAAGTAACAATTTAATAAATAGTAAGTAACAATTTAATAAATAGTAAGTAACAATTTAATAAATAGTAAGTAACAATTTAATAAATAGTAAGTAACAATTTAATAAATTGTAAGTAACAATTTAATAAATAGTATGTAACAATTTAATAAATAGTAAGTAACAATTTAATAAATTGTAGGTAACAATTTAATAAATAGTATGTAACAATTTAAAAATAGTTAGTAACAATTTAATAAATAGTAAGTAACAATTTAATAAATAGTATGAAACAATTTAATAAATAGTATGTAACAATTTAATAAATAGTAAGTAACAATTTAATAAATAGTAAGTAACAATTTAATAAGTAGTAAGTAACAATTTAATAAATAGTAAGTAACAATTTAATAAATAGTAAGTAACAATTTAATAAATAGTATGTAACAATTTAATAAATAGTGAGTAACAATTTAATAAATAGTAAGTAACAATTTAATAAATAGATAGTAACAATTTAATTAATAGTAAGTAACAACTTAATAAATAGTAAGTAACAATTTAATAAATAGTAAGAAACATTTTAATAAATAGTAAGTCACAATTTGATAAATAGTTTGTAACGATTTGATAAATAGTCAGTGTCAATTTAATAAATAATAAGTAACAATTTAATAAATAGTAAGTAACAATTTAATAAATAGTAAGTAACAATTTAATAAATAGTAAGTAACAATTTAATAAATAGTAAGTAACAATATAATAAAGAGTATGTAACATTTTAATAAATAGTAAGTAACAATTTAATACATAGTAAGTAACAATTTAATAAATAGTAAGTAACAATTTAATACATAGTAAGTAACAATTTAAAAAATAGTAACAATTTAATAAATAGTAAGTAACAATTTAATAAATAGTAAGTAACAATTTAATAAATAGTAAGTAACAATTTGATAAATAGTAAGTAACAATTTGATAAATAGTAAGTAACAATTTAATAAATTGTAAGTAACAATTTAATAAATAGTAAGTAACAATTTAATAAACAGTAAGTAACAATTTAGTAAATAGAAAGTAACAATTTAATAAATAGTAAGTAACAATTTATTAAATTGTAAGTAACAATTTAATAAATAGTATGTAACAATTTAAAAATGGTAAGTAACAATTTAATACATAGTAAGTAACAATTTAATAAATAGTAAGTAACAATTTAATAAATAGTAAGTAACAATTTAAAAAATAGTAACAATTTAATAAATAGTAAGTAACAATTTAATAAATAGTAAGTAACAATTTAATAAATAGTAAGTAACTATTTAATAAATAGTAAGTAACAATTTAATAAATAGTAAGTAACAATTTGATAAATAGTAAGTAACAATTTGATAAATAGTAAGTAACCATTTGATAAATAGTAAGTAACCATTTGATAAATAGTAAGTAACAATTTAATAAATACTAAGAAACAATTTAATGAATAGTAAGTAACAATTTAATAAATCGTGAGTAACAATTTAATAAATAGTAAGTAACAATTTAATAAATAGATAGTAACAATTTAATTAATAGTAAGTAACAATTTAATAAATAGTAAGTAACAATTTAATAAATAGTAAGTAACAATTTAATAAATAGTAAGTAACAATTTAATAAATACTAAGTAACAATTTAATAAATTGTAAGTAACAATTTAATAAATAGTATGTAACAATTTAATAAATAGTGAGTAACAATTTAATACATAGTAAGTAACAATTTAATAAATAGTATGTAACAATTTAATAAATAGTAAGTAACAATTTAATAAATAGATAGTAACAATTTAATTAATAGTAAGTAACAACTTAATAAATAGTAAGTAACAATTTAATAAATAGTAAGTAACAATTTGATAAATAGTAAGTAACAATTTAATAAATAGTAAGTAACAATTTAATAAATAGTAACTAACAATTTAATAAATAATAAGTAACAATTTAATAAATAGTAAGTAACAATTTAATAAACAGTAAGTAACAATTTAATAAATAGTAAGTAACAATTTAATAAATAGTAAGTAACAATTTAATAAATTGTAAGTAACAATTTAATGAATAGTAAGTAACAATTTAATAAATAGTGAGTAACAATTTAATAAATAGTAAGTAACAATTTAATAAATAGATAGTAACAATTTAATTAATAGTAAGTAACAACTTAATAAATAGTAAGTAACAATGTAATAAATAGTAAGTAACAATTTAATAAATAGTAAGTAACAATTTAATATATAGTAAGTAACAATTTGAATAGCAAGTAACAATTTAATAAATAGTAAGTAACAATTTAATAAATAGTAAGTAACAATTTAATAAATAGTAAGTAACGATTTAATAAATAATAAGTAACAATTTAATAAATAGTAAGTAACAATTTAATAAACAGTAAGTAACAATTTAATAAATAGTAAGTAACAATTTAATAAATAGTAAGTAACAATTTAATAAATAGTAAGTAACAATTTAATAAATTGTAAGTAACAATTTAATAAATAGTATGTAACAATTTATTAAATAGTAAGTAACAATTTAATAAATAGTATGAAACAATTTAATAAATAGTATGTAACAATTTAATAAATAGTAAGTAACAATTTAATAAATAGTATGTAACAATTTAATAAATAGTAAGTAACAATTTAATAAATAGTAAGTAACAATTTAATAAATAGTAAGTAACAATTTAATAAATACTAAGTAACAATTTAATAAATTGTAAGTAACAATTTAATAAATAGTATGTAACAATTTAATAAATAGTGAGTAACAATTTAATACATAGTAAGTAACAATTTAATAAATACTATGTAACAATTTAATAAATAGTAAGTAACAATTTAATAAATAGATAGTAACAATTTAATTAATAGTAAGTAACCACTTAATAAATAGTAAGTAACAATTTAATAAATAGTAAGTAACAATGTGATAAATAGTAAGTAACAATTTAATAAATAGTAAGTAACAATTTAATAAATAGATAGTAACAATTTAATTAATAGTAAGTAACAACTTAATAAATAGTAAGTAACAATTTAATAAATAGTAAGTAACAATTTAATAAATAGTAAGTAACAATTTAATAAATAGTAAGTAACAATTTAATAAATTGATAGTAACAATTTAATTAATAGTAAGTAACAACTTAATAAATAGTAAGTAACAATTTAATAAATAGTAAGAAACATTTTAATAAATAGTAAGTAACAATTTGATAAATAGTAAGTAACGATTTGATAAATAGAAAGTAACAATTTGATAAATAGTAAGTAACAATTTAATAAATAGTAAGTAACAATTTAATAAATAGTAAGTAAAAATTTAATAAATAGTTTGTAACAATTTAATAAATAGTATGTAACAATTTAATAAATAGTAAGTAACAATTTAATACATAGTAAGTAACAATTTAATTAATAGTAATTAACAATTTAATAAATAGTAAGTAACAATTTAAAAAATAGTAACAATTTAATAAATAGTAAGTAACAATTTAATAAATAGTAAGTAACAATTTAATAAATAGTAAGTAACAATTTAATAAATAGTAAGTAACAATTTGATAAATAGTAAGTAACAATTTGATAAATAGTAAGTAACAATTTGATAAATAGTAAGTAACCATTTAGTAAATAGTAAGTAACAATTTAATAAATAGTAAGTAAAAATTTAATAAATAGTTTGTAACAATTTAATAAATAGTAAGTGTCAATTTAATAAATAATAAGTAACAATTTAATAAATAGTAAGTATCAATTTAATAAATAGTAAGTAACAAATTAATAAATAGTAAGTAACAATTTAATAAACAGTAAGTAACAATTTGATAAATAGTAAGTAACCATTTGATAAATAGTAAGTAACCATTTGATAAATAGTAAGTAACAATTTAATAAATACTAAGAAACAATTTAATGAATAGTAAGTAACAATTTAATAAATCGTGAGTAACAATTTAATAAATAGTAAGTAACAATTTAATAAATAGTAAGTAACAATTTAATAAATAGTAAGTAACAATTTAATAAATAGTAAGTAACAATTTGATAAATAGTAAGTAACAATTTGATAAATAGTAAGTAACCATTTGATAAATAGTAAGTATCAATTTAAAAAATAGTAACAATTTAATAAATTGTAAGTAACAATTTAATAAATAGTAAGTAACAATTTAATAAATAGTAAGTAACAATTTGATAAATAGAAAGTAACAATTTGATAAATAGTAAGTTACAATTTGATAAATAGTAAGTAACAATTTAATAAATAGTAAGTAACAATTTAATAAATAGTAAGTAACAATTTAATAAATAATAAGTAACAATTTAATAAATAGTAAGTAACAATTTAATAAACAGTAAGTAACAATTTAATAAACAGTAAGTAACAATTTAATAAATAGTAAGTAACAATTTAATAAATAGTAAGTAACAATTTAATAAATAGTAAGTAACAATTTAATAAATAGTAAGTAACAATTTGATAAATAGTAAGTAACAATTTGATAAATAGTAAGTAACCATTTGATAAATAGTAAGTAACCATTTGATAAATAGTAAGTAACAATTTAATAAATACTAAGAAACAATTTAATGAATAGTAAGTAACAATTTAATAAATCGTGAGTAACAATTTAATAAATAGTAAGTAACAATTTAATAAATAGATAGTAACAATTTAATTAATAGTAAGTAACAATTTAATAAATAGTAAGTAACAATTTAATAAATAGTAAGTAACAATTTAATAAATAGTAAGTAACAATTTAATAAATACTAAGTAACAATTTAATAAATTGTAAGTAACAATTTAATAAATAGTATGTAACAATTTAATAAATAGTGAGTAACAATTTAATACATAGTAAGTAACAATTTAATAAATAGTATGTAACAATTTAATAAATAGTAAGTAACAATTTAATAAATAGATAGTAACAATTTAATTAATAGTAAGTAACAACTTAATAAATAGTAAGTAACAATTTAATAAATAGTAAGTAACAATTTGATAAATAGTAAGTAACAATTTAATAAATAGTAAGTAACAATTTAATAAATAGTAACTAACAATTTAATAAATAATAAGTAACAATTTAATAAATAGTAAGTAACAATTTAATAAACAGTAAGTAACAATTTAATAAATAGTAAGTAACAATTTAATAAATAGTAAGTAACAATTTAATAAATTGTAAGTAACAATTTAATGAATAGTAAGTAACAATTTAATAAATAGTGAGTAACAATTTAATAAATAGTAAGTAACAATTTAATAAATAGATAGTAACAATTTAATTAATAGTAAGTAACAACTTAATAAATAGTAAGTAACAATTTAATAAATAGTAAGAAACATTTCAATAAATAGTAAGTCACAATTTGATAAATAGTTTGTAACGATTTGCTAAATAGTCAGTGTCAATTTAATAAATAATAAGTAACAATTTAATAAATAGTAAGTAACAATTTAATAAATAGTAAGTAACAATTTAATAAATAGTAAGTAATAATTTAATAAATAGTAAGTAACAATATAATAAAGAGTATGTAACAATTTAATAAATAGTAAGTAACAATTTAATACATAGTAAGTAACAATTTAATAAATAGTAAGTAACAATTTAATACATAGTAAGTAACAATTTAAAAAATAGTAACAATTTAATAAATAGTAAGTAACAATTTAATAAATAGTAAGTAACAATTTAATAAATAGTAAGTAACAATTTGATAAATAGTAAGTAACAATTTGATAAATAGTAAGTAACAATTTAATAAATAGTAAGTAACAATTTAATAAATAGTAAGTAACAATTTAATAAATAGTAAGTAACAATTTAATAAATAATGAGTAACAATTTAATAAATAGTAAGTAACAATTTAATAAACAGTAAGTAACAATTTAATAAATAGAAAGTAACAATTTAATAAATAGTAAGTAACAATTTATTAAATTGTAAGTAACAATTTAATAAATAGTAAGTAACTATTTAATAAATAGTAAGTAACAATTTAATAAATAGTAAGTAACAATTTGATAAATAGTAAGTAACAATTTGATAAATAGTAAGTAACCATTTGATAAATAGTAAGTAACCATTTGATAAATAGTAAGTAACAATTTAATAAATACTAAGAAACAATTTAATGAATAGTAAGTAACAATTTAATAAATCGTGAGTAACAATTTAATAAATAGTAAGTAACAATTTAATAAATAGATAGTAACAATTTAATTAATAGTAAGTAACAATTTAATAAATAGTAAGTAACAATTTAATAAATAGTAAGTAACAATTTAATAAATAGTAAGTAACAATTTAATAAATACTAAGTAACAATTTAATAAATTGTAAGTAACAATTTAATAAATAGTATGTAACAATTTAATAAATAGTGAGTAACAATTTAATACATAGTAAGTAACAATTTAATAAATAGTATGTAACAATTTAATAAATAGTAAGTAACAATTTAATAAATAGATAGTAACAATTTAATTAATAGTAAGTAACAACTTAATAAATAGTAAGTAACAATTTAATAAATAGTAAGTAACAATTTGATAAATAGTAAGTAACAATTTAATAAATAGTAAGTAACAATTTAATAAATAGTAACTAACAATTTAATAAATAATAAGTAACAATTTAATAAATAGTAAGTAACAATTTAATAAACAGTAAGTAACAATTTAATAAATAGTAAGTAACAATTTAATAAATAGTAAGTAACAATTTAAAAAATTGTAAGTAACAATTTAATGAATAGTAAGTAACAATTTAATAAATAGTGAGTAACAATTTAATAAATAGTAAGTAACAATTTAATAAATAGATAGTAACAATTTAATTAATAGTAAGTAACAACTTAATAAATAGTAAGTAACAATTTAATAAATAGTAAGAAACATTTCAATAAATAGTAAGTCACAATTTGATAAATAGTTTGTAACGATTTGATAAATAGTCAGTGTCAATTTAATAAATAATAAGTAACAATTTAATAAATAGTAAGTAACAATTTAATAAATAGTAAGTAACAATTTAATAAATATTAAGTAACAATTTAATAAATAGTAAGTAACAATATAATAAAGAGTATGTAACAATTTAATAAATAGTAAGTAACAATTTAATACATAGTAAGTAACAATTTAATAAATAGTAAGTAACAATTTAATACATAGTAAGTAACAATTTAAAAAATAGTAACAATTTAATAAATAGTAAGTAACAATTTAATAAATAGTAAGTAACAATTTAATAAATAGTAAGTAACAATTTGATAAATAGTAAGTAACAATTTGATAAATAGTAAGTAACAATTTAATAAATAGTAAGTAACAATTTAATAAATAGTAAGTAACAATTTAATAAATAGTAAGTAACAATTTAATAAATAATGAGTAACAATTTAATAAATAGTAAGTAACAATTTAATAAACAGTAAGTAACAATTTAATAAATAGAAAGTAACAATTTAATAAATAGTCAGTAACAATTTAATAAATTGTAAGTAACAATTTAATAAATAGTATGTAACAATTTAAAAATGGTAAGTAACAATTTAATAAATAGTAAGTAACAATTTAATAAATACTAAGTAACAATTTAATAAATTGTAAGTAACAATTTAATAAATAGTATGTAACAATTTAATAAATAGTGAGTAACAATTTAATACATAGTAAGTAACAATTTAATAAATAGTATGTAACAATTTAATAAATAGTAAGTAACAATTTAATAAATAGATAGTAACAATTTAATTAATAGTAAGTAACAACTTAATAAATAGTAAGTAACAATTTAATAAATAGTAAGTAACAATTTGATAAATAGTAAGTAACAATTTAATAAATAGTAAGTAACAATTTAATAAATAGTAAGTAACAGTTTAATAAATAATAAGTAACAATTTAATAATAAGTAAGTAACAATTTAATAAACAGTAAGTAACAATTTAATAAATTGTAAGTAACAATTTAATAAATAGTAAGTAGCAATTTAATAAATAGTAAGTAACAATTTAATAAATTGTAAGTAACAATTTAATAAATAGTATGTAACAATTTAAAAATAGTAAGTAACAATTTAATACATAGTAAGTAACAATTTGATAAATAGTAAGTAACAATTTGATAAATAGTAAGCAACAATTTAATAAATAGTATGTAACAATTTAATAAATAGTAAGTTACAATTTAATACATAGTAAGTAACAATTTAATAAATAGTAAGTAACAATTTAATAAATAGTAAGTAACAATTTAAAAAATAGTAACAATTTAATAAATAGTAAGTAACAATTTAATAAATAGTAAGTAACAATTTAATAAATAGTAAGTAACAATTTAATATATAGTAAGTAACAATTTGAATAGCAAGTAACAATTTAATAAATAGTAAGTAACAATTTAATAAATAGTAAGTAACAATTTAATAAATAGTAAGTATCGATTTAATAAATAATAAGTAACAATTTAATAAATAGTAAGTAACAATTTAATAAACAGTAAGTAACAATTTAATAAATAGTAAGTAACAATTTAATAAATAGTAAGTAACAATTTAATAAATAGTAAGTAACAATTTAATAAATTGTAAGTAACAATTTAATAAATAGTATGTAACAATTTAATAAATAGTAAGTAACAATTTAATAAATTGTAAGTAACAATTTAATAAATAGTATGTAACAATTTAAAAATAGTTAGTAACAATTTAATAAATAGTAAGTAACAATTTAATAAATAGTATGAAACAATTTAATAAATAGTATGTAACAATTTAATAAATAGTAAGTAACAATTTAATAAATAGTATGTAACAATTTAATAAATAGTAAGTAACAATTTAATAAATAGTAAGTAACAATTTAATAAATAGTAAGTAACAATTTAATAAATACTAAGTAACAATTTAATAAATTGTAAGTAACAATTTAATAAATAGTATGTAACAATTTAATAAATAGTGAGTAACAATTTAATACATAGTAAGTAACAATTTAATAAATAGTAAGTAACAATTTAAAAAATAGTAACAATTTAATAAATAGTAAGTAACAATTTAATAAATAGTAAGTTACAATTTAATAAATAGTAAGTAACAATTTAATATATAGTAAGTAACAATTTGAATAGCAAGTAACAATTTAATAAATAGTAAGTAACAATTTAATAAATAGTAAGTAACAATTTAATAAATAGTAAGTAACGATTTAATAAATAATAAGTAACAATTTAATAAATAGTAAGTAACAATTTAATAAACAGTAAGTAACAATTTAATAAATAGTAAGTAACAATTTAATAAATAGTAAGTAACAATTTAATAAATAGTAAGTAACAATTTAATAAATTGTAAGTAACAATTTAATAAATAGTATGTAACAATTTAATAAATAGTAAGTAACAATTTAATAAATTGTAAGTAACAATTTAATAAATAGTATGTAACAATTTAAAAATAGTTAGTAACAATTTAATAAATAGTAAGTAACAATTTAATAAATAGTATGAAACAATTTAATAAATAGTATGTAACAATTTAATAAATAGTAAGTAACAATTTAATAAATAGTATGTAACAATTTAATAAATAGTAAGTAACAATTTAATAAATAGTAAGTAACAATTTAATAAATAGTAAGTAACAATTTAATAAATACTAAGTAACAATTTAATAAATTGTAAGTAACAATTTAATAAATAGTATGTAACAATTTAATAAATAGTGAGTAACAATTTAATACATAGTAAGTAACAATTTAATAAATTGTAAGTAACAATTTAATAAATAGTAAGTAACAATTTAAAAATGGTAAGTAACAATTTAATACATATTAAGTAACAATTTAATAAATAGTAAGTAACAATTTAATAAATAGTAAGTAACAATTTAAAAAATAGTAACAATTTAATAAATAGTAAGTAACAATTTAATAAATAGTAAGTAACAATTTAATAAATGGTAAGTAACAATTTAATAAATAGTAAGTAACAATTTAATAAATAGTAAGTAACAATTTAATAAATAGTAAGTAACAATTTAATAAATAGTAAGTAACAATTTAATAAATTGTAAGTAACAATTTAATAAATAGTATGTAACAATTTAATAAATAGTAAGTAACAATTTAATAAATTGTAGGTAACAATTTAATAAATAGTATGTAACAATTTAAAAATAGTTAGTAACAATTTAATAAATAGTAAGTAACAATTTAATAAATAGTATGAAACAATTTAATAAATAGTATGTAACAATTTAATAAATAGTAAGTAACAATTTAATAAATAGTAAGTAACAATTTAATAAGTAGTAAGTAACAATTTAATAAATAGTAAGTAACAATTTAATAAATAGTAAGTAACAATTTAATAAATAGTATGTAACAATTTAATAAATAGTGAGTAACAATTTAATAAATAGTAAGTAACAATTTAATAAATAGATAGTAACAATTTAATTAATAGTAAGTAACAACTTAATAAATAGTAAGTAACAATTTAATAAATAGTAAGAAACATTTTAATAAATAGTAAGTCACAATTTGATAAATAGTTTGTAACGATTTGATAAATAGTCAGTGTCAATTTAATAAATAATAAGTAACAATTTAATAAATAGTAAGTAACAATTTAATAAATAGTAAGTAACAATTTAATAAATAGTAAGTAACAATTTAATAAATAGTAAGTAACAATATAATAAAGAGTATGTAACATTTTAATAAATAGTAAGTAACAATTTAATACATAGTAAGTAACAATTTAATAAATAGTAAGTAACAATTTAATACATAGTAAGTAACAATTTAAAAAATAGTAACAATTTAATAAATAGTAAGTAACAATTTAATAAATAGTAAGTAACAATTTAATAAATAGTAAGTAACAATTTGATAAATAGTAAGTAACAATTTGATAAATAGTAAGTAACAATTTAATAAATTGTAAGTAACAATTTAATAAATAGTATGTAACAATTTAATAAATAGTGAGTAACAATTTAATACATAGTAAGTAACAATTTAATAAATAGTTTGTAACAATTTAATAAATAGTAAGTAACAATTTAATAAATAGATAGTAACAATTTAATTAATAGTAAGTAACAACTTAATAAATAGTAAGTAACAATTTAATAAATAGTAAGTAACAATTTGATAAATAGTAAGTAACAATTTAATAAATAGTAAGTAACAATTTAATAAATAGTAACTAACAATTTAATAAATAATAAGTAACAATTTAATAAATAGTAAGTAACAATTTAATAAACAGTAAGTAACAATTTAATAAATAGTAAGTAACAATTTAATAAATAGTAAGTAACAATTTAATAAATAGTAAGTAACAATTTAATGAATAGTAAGTAACAATTTAATAAATAGTGAGTAACAATTTAATAAATAGTAAGTAACAATTTAATAAATAGTATGTAACAATTTAATAAATAATAAGTAACAATTTAATAAATAGTGAGTAACAATTTAATAAATAGTAAGTAAAAATATAATAAATAGTTTGTAACAATTTAATAAATAGTAAGTAACAATTTAATAAATAGTAAGTAACAATTTAATAAATAGTATGTAACAATTTAAAAATAGTAAGTAACAAGTTAATAAATAGTGAGTAACAATTTAGTAAATAGTAAGTAACAATTTAATAAATAGATAGTAACAATTTAATTAATAGTAAGTAACAACTTAATAAATAGTAAGTAACAATTTAACAAATAGTAAGAAACATTTTAATAAATAGTAAGTCACAATTTGATAAATAGTTTGTAACGATTTGATAAATAGTCAGTGTCAATTTAATAAATAATAGGTATCAATTTAATAAATAGTAAGAAACATTTTAATAAATAGTAAGTCACAATTTGATAAATAGTTTGTAACGATTTGATAAATAGTCAGTGTCAATTTAATAAATAATAAGTAACCATTTAATAAATAGTAAGTAACAATTTAATAAATAGTAAGTAACAATTTAATAAATAGTAAGTAACAATTTAATAAATAGTAAGTAACAATTTAATAAATTGTAAGTAACAATTTAATAAATAGTAAGTAACAATTTAAAAATGGTAAGTAACAATTTAATACATAGTAAGTAACAATTTAATAAATAGTAAGTAACAATTTAATAAATAGTAAGTAACAATTTAAAAAATAGTAACAATTTAATAAATAGTAAGTAACAATTTAATAAATAGTAAGTAACAATTTAATAAATGGTAAGTAACAATTTAATAAATAGTAAGTAACAATTTAATAAATAGTAAGTAACAATTTAATAAATAGTAAGTAACAATTTAATAAATAGTATGTAACAATTTAAAAATAGTAAGTAACAAGTTAATAAATAGTGAGTAACAATTTAGTAAATAGTAAGTAACAATTTAATAAATAGATAGTAACAATTTAATTAATAGTAAGTAACAACTTAATAAATAGTAAGTAACAATTTAACAAATAGTAAGAAACATTTTAATAAATAGTAAGTCACAATTTGATAAATAGTTTGTAACGATTTGATAAATAGTCAGTGTCAATTTAATAAATAATAGGTATCAATTTAATAAATAGTAAGAAACATTTTAATAAATAGTAAGTCACAATTTGATAAATAGTTTGTAACGATTTGATAAATAGTCAGTGTCAATTTAATAAATAATAAGTAACCATTTAATAAATAGTAAGTAACAATTTAATAAATAGTAAGTAACAATTTAATAAATAGTAAGTAACAATTTAATAAATAGTAAGTAACAATTTAATAAATTGTAAGTAACAATTTAATAAATAGTAAGTAACAATTTAAAAATGGTAAGTAACAATTTAATACATAGTAAGTAACAATTTAATAAATAGTAAGTAACAATTTAATAAATAGTAAGTAACAATTTAAAAAATAGTAACAATTTAATAAATAGTAAGTAACAATTTAATAAATAGTAAGTAACAATTTAATAAATGGTAAGTAACAATTTAATAAATAGTAAGTAACAATTTAATAAATAGTAAGTAACAATTTAATAAATAGTAAGTAACAATTTAATAAATAGATAGTAACAATTTAATTAATAGTAAGTAACAACTTAATAAATAGTAAGTAACAATTTAATAAATAGTAAGAAACATTTTAATAAATAGTAAGTAACAATTTGATAAATAGTAAGTAACGATTTGATAAATAGAAAGTAACAATTTGATAAATAGTAAGTAACAATTTAATAAATAGTAAGTAACAATTTAATAAATAGTAAGTAAAAATTTAATAAATAGTTTGTAACAATTTAATAAATAGTAAGTGTCAATTTAATAAATAATAAGTAACAATTTAATAAATAGTAAGTATCAATTTAATAAATAGTAAGTAACAATTTAATATATAGTAAGTAACAATTTGAATAGCAAGTAACAATTTAATAAATAGTAAGTAACAATTTAATAAATAGTAAGTGTCAATTTAATAAATAATAAGTAACAATTTAATAAATAGTAAGTATCAATTTAATAAATAGTAAGTAACAATTTAATAAATAGTAAGTAACAATTTAACAAATAGTAAGTAACAATTTAATACATAGTAAGTAACAATTTAATAAATAGTAAGTAACAATTTAATAAATAGTAAGTAACAATTTAAAAAATAGTAACAATTTAATAAATAGTAAGTAACAATTTAATAAATAGTAAGTAACAATTTAATAAATAGTTAGTAACAATTTAATAAATAGTAAGTAACAATTTGATAAATAGTAAGTAACAATTTAATAAATAGTAAGTAACAATTTAATAAATAGTAAGTAACAATTTAATAAATAGTAAGTAACAGTTTAATAAATAATAAGTAACAATTTAATAAATAGTAAGTAACAATTTAATAAACAGTAAGTAACAATTTAATAAATTGTAAGTAACAATTTAATAAATAGTAAGTAGCAATTTAATAAATAGTAAGTAACAATTTAATAAATTGTAAGTAACAATTTAATAAATAGTATGTAACAATTTAAAAATAGTAAGTAACAATTTAATACATAGTAAGTAACAATTTGATAAATAGTAAGTAACAATTTGATAAATAGTAAGTAACAATTTAATAAATAGTATGTAACAATTTAATAAATAGTAAGTTACAATTTAATACATAGTAAGTAACAATTTAATAAATAGTAAGTAACAATTTAATAAATAGTAAGTAACAATTTAAAAAATAGTAACAATTTAATAAATAGTAAGTAACAATTTAATAAATAGTAAGTAACAATTTAATAAATAGTAAGTAACAATTTAATATATAGTAAGTAACAATTTGAATAGCAAGTAACAATTTAATAAATAGTAAGTAACAATTTAATAAATAGTAAGTAACAATTTAATAAATAGTAAGTAACGATTTAATAAATAATAAGTAACAATTTAATAAATAGTAAGTAACAATTTAATAAACAGTAAGTAACAATTTAATAAATAGTAAGTAACAATTTAATAAATAGTAAGTAACAATTTAATAAATAGTAAGTAACAATTTAATAAATTGTAAGTAACAATTTAATAAATAGTATGTAACAATTTAATAAATAGTAAGTAACAATTTAATAAATTGTAAGTAACAATTTAATAAATAGTATGTAACAATTTAATAAATAGTAAGTAACAATTTAATAAATAGTAAGTAACAATTTAATAAATAGTAAGTAACAATTTAATAAATAGTAAGTAACAATTTAATAAATAGTAAGTAACAATTTAATAAATAGTAAGTAACAATTTAATATATAGTAAGTAACAATTTGAATAGCAAGTAACAATTTAATAAATAGTAAGTAACAATTTAATAAATAGTAAGTAACAATTTAATAAATAGTAAGTAACGATTTAATAAATAATAAGTAACAATTTAATAAATAGTAAGTAACAATTTAATAAACAGTATGTAACAATTTAATAAATAGTGAGTAACAATTTAATACATAGTAAGTAACAATTTAATAAATAGTATGTAACAATTTAATAAATAGTAAGTAACAATTTAATAAATAGATAGTAACAATTTAATAAATTGTAAGTAACAATTTAATAAATAGTATGTAACAATTTAATAAATAGTAAGTAACAATTTAATAAATAGTAAGTAACAATTTAATAAATAGTAAGTAACAATTTAATAAATACTAAGTAACAATTTAATAAATTGTAAGTAACAATTTAATAAATAGTATGTAACAATTTAATAAATAGTGAGTAACAATTTAATACATAGTAAGTAACAATTTAATAAATAGTATGTAACAATTTAATAAATAGTAAGTAACAATTTAATAAATAGATAGTAACAATTTAATTAATAGTAAGTAACAACTTAATAAATAGTAAGTAACAATTTAATAAATAGTAAGAAACATTTTAATAAATAGTAAGTCACAATTTGATAAATAGTTTGTAACGATTTGATAAATAGTCAGTGTCAATTTAATAAATAATAAGTAACAATTTAATAAATAGTAAGAAACATTTTAATAAATAGTAAGTCACAATTTGATAAATAGTTTGTAACGATTTGATAAATAGTCAGTGTCAATTTAATAAATAATAAGTAACAATTTAATAAATAGTAAGTAACAATTTAATAAATAGTAAGTAATAATTTAATAAATAGTAAGTAACAATTTAATAAATAGTAAGTAACAATTTAATAAATTGTAAGTAACAATTTAATAAATAGTAAGTAACAATTTAAAAATGGTAAGTAACAATTTAATACATATTAAGTAACAATTTAATACATATTAAGTAACAATTTAATAAATAGTAAGTAACAATTTAATAAATAGTAAGTAACAATTTAAAAAATAGTAACAATTTAATAAATAGTAAGTAACAATTTAATAAATAGTAAGTAACAATTTAATAAATGGTAAGTAACAATTTAATAAATAGTAAGTAACAATTTAATAAATAGTAAGTAACAATTTAATAAATAGTAAGTAACAATTTAATAAATAGTAAGTAACAATTTAATATATAGTAAGTAACAATTTGATAAATAGCAAGTAACAATTTAATAAATAGTAAGTAACAATTTAATAAATAGTAAGTAACAATTTAATAAATAGTAAGTAACAATTTAATAAATAATAAGTAACAATTTAATACATAGTAAGTAACAATTTAATAAACAGTAAGTAACAATTTAATAAATAGTAAGTAACAATTTAATAAATTGTAAGTAACAATTTAATAAATAGTATGTAACAATTTAATAAATAGTAAGTAACAATTTAATAAATTGTAAGTAACAATTTAATAAATAGTATGTAACAATTTAAAAATAGTTAGTAACAATTTAATAAATAGAAAGTAACAATTTAATAAATAGTATGAAACAATTTAATAAATAGTATGTAACAATTTAATAAATAGTAAGTAACAATTTAATAAATAGTAAGTAACAATTTAATAAGTAGTAAGTAACAATTTAATAAATAGTAAGTAACAATTTAATAAATAGTAAGTAACAATTTAATAAATAGTATGTAACAATTTAATAAATAGTAAGTAACAATTTAATAAATAGATAGTAACAATTTAATTAATAGTAAGTAACAACTTAATAAATAGTAAGTAACAATTTAATAAATAGTAAGTAACAATTTGATAAATAGTAAGTCACAATTTAATAAATAGTAAGTAACAATTTAATAAATAGTAACTAACAATTTAATAAATAATAAGTAACAATTTAATAAATAGTAAGTAAGAATTTAATAAACAGTAAGTAACAATTTAATAAGTAGTAAGTAACAATTTAATAAATAGTAAGTAACAATTTAATAAATTGTAAGTAACAATTTAATGAATAGTAAGTAACAATTTAATAAATAGTGAGTAACAATTTAATAAATAGTAAGTAACAATTTAATAAATAGATAGTAACAATTTAATTAATAGTAAGTAACAACTTAATAAATAGTAAGTAACAATTTAATAAATAGTAAGAAACATTTTAATAAATAGTAAGTCACAATTTGATAAATAGTTTGTAACGATTTGATAAATAGTCAGGGTCAATTTAATAAATAATAAGTAACAATTTAATAAATAGTAAGTAACAATTTAATAAATAGTAAGTAACAATTTAATAAATAGTAAGTAACAATTTAATAAATAGTAAGTAACAATATAATAAAGAGTATGTAACAATTTAATAAATAGTAAGTAACAATTTAATACATAGTAAGTAACAATTTAATAAATAGTAAGTAACAATTTAATACATAGTAAGTAACAATTTAAAAAATAGTAACAATTTAATAAATAGTAAGTAACAATTTAATAAATAGTAAGTAACAATTTAATAAATAGTAAGTAACAATTTGATAAATAGTAAGTAACAATTTGATAAATAGTAAGTAACAATTTAATAAATAGTAAGTAACAATTTAATAAATAGTAAGTAACAATTTAATAAATAGTAAGTAACAATTTAATAAATAATGAGTAACAATTTAATAAATAGTAAGTAACAATTTAATAAACAGTAAGTAACAATTTAATAAATAGAAAGTAACAATTTAATAAATAGTAAGTAACAATTTAATAAATTGTAAGTAACAATTTAATAAATAGTATGTAACAATTTAAAAATGGTAAGTAACAATTTAATACATAGTAAGTAACAATTTAATAAATAGTAAGTAACAATTTAATAAATAGTAAGTAACAATTTAAAAAATAGTAACAATTTAATAAATAGTAAGTAACAATTTAATAAATAGTAAGTAACAATTTAATAAATGGTAAGTAACAATTTAATAAATAGTAAGTAACAATTTAATAAATAGTAAGTAACAATTTAATAAATAGTAAGTAACAATTTAATAAATAGATAGTAACAATTTAATTAATAGTAAGTAACAACTTAATAAATAGTAAGTAACAATTTAATAAATAGTAAGAAACATTTTAATAAATAGTAAGTAACAATTTGATAAATAGTAAGTAACGATTTGATAAATAGAAAGTAACAATTTGATAAATAGTAAGTAACAATTTAATAAATAGTAAGTAACAATTTAGTAAATAGTAAGTAAAAATTTAATAAATAGTTTGTAACAATTTAATAAATAGTAAGTGTCAATTTAATAAATAATAAGTAACAATTTAATAAATAGTATGTATCAATTTAATAAATAGTAAGTAACAATTTAATAAATAGTAAGTAACAATTTAATAAACAGTAAGTAACAATTTAATAAATAGTATGTAACAATTTAATAAATAGTAAGTAACAATTTAATACATAGTAAGTAACAATTTAATAAATAGTAAGTAACAATTTAATAAATAGTAAGTAACAATTTAAAATATAGTAACAATTTAATAAATAGTAAGTAACAATTTAATTAATAGTAAGTAACAACTTAATAAATAGTGAATAACAATTTAATAAATAGTAAGAAACGTTTTAATAAATAGTAAGTAACAATTTAATAAATAGTATGTAACAATTTAATAAATAGTAAGTTACAATTTAATACATAGTAAGTAACAATTTAATTAATAGTAAGTAACAATTTAATAAATAGTAAGTAACAATTTAAAAAATAGTAACAATTTAATAAATAGTAAGTAACAATTTAATAAATAGTAAGTAACAATTTAATAAATAGTAAGTAACAATTTAATATATAGTAAGTAACAATTTGATAAATAGCAAGTAACAATTTAATAAATAGTAAGTAACAATTTAATAAATAGTAAGTAACAATTTAATAAATAGTAAGTAACAATTTAATAAATAATAAGTAACAATTTAATAAATAGTAAGTAACAATTTAATAAACAGTAAGTAACAATTTAATAAATAGTAAGTAACAATTTAATAAATAGTAAGTAACAATTTAATAAATAGTAAGTTACAATTTAATAAATTGTAAGTAACAATTTAATAAATAGTATGTAACAATTTAATAAATAGTAAGTAACAATTTAATAAATTGTAAGTAACAATTTAATAAATAGTATGTAACAATTTAAACATAGTAAGTAACAATTTAATAAATAGTAAGTAACAATTTAATAAATAGTATGAAACAATTTAATAAATAGTATGTAACAATTTAATAAATAGTAAGTAACAATTTAATAAATAGTAACAATTTAATAAATAGTAAGTAACAATTTAATAAATAGTAAGTAACAATTTAATAAATAGTAAGTAACAATTTGATAAATAGTAAGTAACAATTTGATAAATAGTAAGTAACAATTTAATAAACAGTAAGTAACAATTTAATAAACAGTAAGTAACAATTTAATAAATAGTAAGTAACAATTTAATAAATAGTAAGTAACAATTTAATAAATAGTAAGTAACAATTTAATAAATAGTAAGTAACAATTTGATAAATAGTAAGTAACAATTTAATAAATAGTAAGTAACAATTTAATAAATAGTAACTAACAATTTAATAAATAATAAGTAACAATTTAATAAATAGTAAGTAACAATTTAATAAACAGTAAGTAACAATTTAATAAATAGTAAGTAACAATTTAATAAATAGTAAATAACAATTTAATAAATAGTAAGTAACAATTTAATGAATAGTAAGTAACAATTTAATAAATAGTGAGTAACAATTTAATAAATAGTAAGTAACAATTTAATAAATAGATAGTAACAATTTAATTAATAGTAAGTAACAACTTAATAAATAGTAAGTAACAATTTAATAAATAGTAAGAAACATTTTAATAAATAGTAAGTCACAATTTGATAAATAGTTTGTAACGATTTGATAAATAGTCAGTGTCAATTTAATAAATAATAAGTAACAATTTAATAAATAGTAAGAAACATTTTAATAAATAGTAAGTCACAATTTGATAAATAGTTTGTAACGATTTGATAAATAGTCAGTGTCAATTTAATAAATAATAAGTAACAATTTAATAAATAGTAAGTAACAATTTAATAAATAGTAAGTAACAATTTAATAAATAGTAAGTAACAATTTAATAAATAGTAAGTAACAATTTAATAAATTGTAAGTAACAATTTAATAAATAGTAAGTAACAATTTAAAAATGGTAAGTAACAATTTAATACATATTAAGTAACAATTTAATAAATAGTAAGTAACAATTTAATAAATAGTAAGTAACAATTTAAAAAATAGTAACAATTTAATAAATAGTAAGTAACAATTTAATAAATAGTAAGTAACAATTTAATAAATGGTAAGTAACAATTTAATAAATAGTAAGTAACAATTTAATAAATAGTAAGTAACAATTTAATAAATAGTAAGTAACAATTTAATAAATAGTAAGTAACAATTTAATATATAGTAAGTAACAATTTGATAAATAGCAAGTAACAATTTAATAAATAGTAAGTAACAATTTAATAAATAGTAAGTAACAATTTAATAAATTGTAAGTAACAATTTAATAAATAGTATGTAACAATTTAATAAATAGTAAGTAACAATTTAATAAATTGTAGGTAACAATTTAATAAATAGTATGTAACAATTTAAAAATAGTTAGTAACAATTTAATAAATAGTAAGTAACAATTTAATAAATAGTATGAAACAATTTAATAAATAGTATGTAACAATTTAATAAATAGTAAGTAACAATTTAATAAATAGTAAGTAACAATTTAATAAGTAGTAAGTAACAATTTAATAAATAGTAAGTAACAATTTAATAAATAGTAAGTAACAATTTAATAAATAGTATGTAACAATTTAATAAATAGTAAGAAACAATTTAATAAATAGATAGTAACAATTTAATTAATAGTAAGTAACAACTTAATAAATAGTAAGTAACAATTTAATAAATAGTAAGTAACAATTTGATAAATAGTAAGTAACAATTTAATAAATAGTAAGTAACAATTTAATAAATAGTAACTAACAATTTAATAAATAATAAGTAACAATTTAATAAATAGTAAGTAACAATTTAATAAACAGTAAGTAACAATTTAATAAATAGTAAGTAACAATTTAATAAATAGTAAGTAACAATTTAATAAATTGTAAGTAACAATTTAATGAATAGTAAGTAACAATTTAATAAATAGTGAGTAACAATTTAATAAATAGTAAGTAACAATTTAATAAATAGATAGTAACAATTTAATTAATAGTAAGTAACAACTTAATAAATAGTAAGTAACAATTTAATAAATAGTAAGAAACATTTTAATAAATAGTAAGTCACAATTTGATAAATAGTTTGTAACGATTTGATAAATAGTCAGTGTCAATTTAATAAATAATAAGTAACAATTTAATAAATAGTAAGTAACAATTTAATAAATAGTAAGTAACAATTTAATAAATAGTAAGTAACACTTTAATAAATAGTAAGTAACAATATAATAAAGAGTATGTAACATTTTAATAAATAGTAAGTAACAATTTAATACATAGTAAGTAACAATTTAATAAATAGTAAGTAACAATTTAATACATAGTAAGTAACAATTTAAAAAATAGTAACAATTTAATAAATAGTAAGTAACAATTTAATAAATAGTAAGTAACAATTTAATAAATAGTAAGTAACAATTTGATAAATAGTAAGTAACAATTTGATAAATAGTAAGTAACAATTTAATAAATTGTAAGTAACAATTTAATAAATAGTATGTAACAATTTAATAAATAGTGAGTAACAATTTAATACATAGTAAGTAACAATTTAATAAATAGTTTGTAACAATTTAATAAATAGTAAGTAACAATTTAATAAATAGATAGTAACAATTTAATTAATAGTAAGTAACAACTTAATAAATAGTAAGTAACAATTTAATAAATAGTAAGTAACAATTTGATAAATAGTAAGTAACAATTTAATAAATAGTAAGTAACAATTTAATAAATAGTAACTAACAATTTAATAAATAATAAGTAACAATTTAATAAATAGTAAGTAACAATTTAATAAACAGTAAGTAACAATTTAATAAATAGTAAGTAACAATTTAATAAATAGTAAGTAACAATTTAATAAATAGTAAGTAACAATTTAATGAATAGTAAGTAACAATTTAATAAATAGTGAGTAACAATTTAATAAATAGTAAGTAACAATTTAATAAATAGTATGTAACAATTTAATAAATAATAAGTAACAATTTAATAAATAGTGAGTAACAATTTAATAAATAGTAAGTAAAAATATAATAAATAGTTTGTAACAATTTAATAAATAGTAAGTAACAATTTAATAAATAGTAAGTAACAATTTAATAAATAGTATGTAACAATTTAAAAATAGTAAGTAACAAGTTAATAAATAGTGAGTAACAATTTAGTAAATAGTAAGTAACAATTTAATAAATAGATAGTACAATTTAATTAATAGTAAGTAACAACTTAATAAATAGTAAGTAACAATTTAACAAATAGTAAGAAACATTTTAATAAATAGTAAGTCACAATTTGATAAATAGTTTGTAACGATTTGATAAATAGTCAGTGTCAATTTAATAAATAATAAGTATCAATTTAATAAATAGTAAGAAACATTTTAATAAATAGTAAGTCACAATTTGATAAATAGTTTGTAACGATTTGATAAATAGTAAGTAACAATTTAATACATAGTAAGTAACAATTTAATAAATAGTAAGTAACAATTTAATAAATAGTAAGTAACAATTTAAAATATAGTAACAATTTAATAAATAGTAAGTAACAATTTAATTAATAGTAAGTAACAACTTAATAAATAGTGAATAACAATTTAATAAATAGTAAGAAACGTTTTAATAAATAGTAAGTAACAATTTAATAAATAGTATGTAACAATTTAATAAATAGTAAGTTACAATTTAATACATAGTAAGTAACAATTTAATTAATAGTAAGTAACAATTTAATAAATAGTAAGTAACAATTTAAAAAATAGTAACAATTTAATAAATAGTAAGTAACAATTTAATAAATAGTAAGTAACAATTTAATAAATAGTAAGTAACAATTTAATATATAGTAAGTAACAATTTGATAAATAGCAAGTAACAATTTAATAAATAGTAAGTAACAATTTAATAAATAGTAAGTAACAATTTAATAAATAGTAAGTAACAATTTAATAAATAATAAGTAACAATTTAATAAATAGTAAGTAACAATTTAATAAACAGTAAGTAACAATTTAATAAATAGTAAGTAACAATTTAATAAATAGTAAGTAACAATTTAATAAATAGTAAGTAACAATTTAATAAATAGTTAGTAACAATTTAATAAATAGTAAGTAACAATTTGATAAATAGTAAGTAACAATTTAATAAATAGTAAGTAACAATTTAATAAATAGTAAGTAACAATTTAATAAATAGTAAGTAACAGTTTAATAAATAATAAGTAACAATTTAATAAATAGTAAGTAACAATTTAATAAACAGTAAGTAACAATTTAATAAATTGTAAGTAACAATTTAATAAATAGTAAGTAGCAATTTAATAAATAGTAAGTAACAATTTAATAAATTGTAAGTAACAATTTAATAAATAGTATGTAACAATTTAAAAATAGTAAGTAACAATTTAATACATAGTAAGTAACAATTTGATAAATAGTAAGTAACAATTTGATAAATAGTAAGTAACAATTTAATAAATAGTATGTAACAATTTAATAAATAGTAAGTTACAATTTAATACATAGTAAGTAACAATTTAATAAATAGTAAGTAACAATTTAATAAATAGTAAGTAACAATTTAAAAAATAGTAACAATTTAATAAATAGTAAGTAACAATTTAATAAATAGTAAGTAACAATTTAATAAATAGTAAGTAACAATTTAATATATAGTAAGTAACAATTTGAATAGCAAGTAACAATTTAATAAATAGTAAGTAACAATTTAATAAATAGTAAGTAACAATTTAATAAATAGTAAGTAACGATTTAATAAATAATAAGTAACAATTTAATAAATAGTAAGTAACAATTTAATAAACAGTAAGTAACAATTTAATAAATAGTAAGTAACAATTTAATAAATAGTAAGTAACAATTTAATAAATAGTAAGTAACAATTTAATAAATTGTAAGTAACAATTTAATAAATAGTATGTAACAATTTAATAAATAGTAAGTAACAATTTAATAAATTGTAAGTAACAATTTAATAAATAGTATGTAACAATTTAATAAATAGTAAGTAACAATTTAATAAATAGTAAGTAACAATTTAATAAATAGTAAGTAACAATTTAATAAATAGTAAGTAACAATTTAATAAATAGTAAGTAACAATTTAATAAATAGTAAGTAACAATTTAATATATAGTAAGTAACAATTTGAATAGCAAGTAACAATTTAATAAATAGTAAGTAACAATTTAATAAATAGTAAGTAACAATTTAATAAATAGTAAGTAACGATTTAATAAATAATAAGTAACAATTTAATAAATAGTAAGTAACAATTTAATAAACAGTATGTAACAATTTAATAAATAGTGAGTAACAATTTAATACATAGTAAGTAACAATTTAATAAATAGTATGTAACAATTTAATAAATAGTAAGTAACAATTTAATAAATAGATAGTAACAATTTAATAAATTGTAAGTAACAATTTAATAAATAGTATGTAACAATTTAATAAATAGTAAGTAACAATTTAATAAATAGTAAGTAACAATTTAATAAATAGTAAGTAACAATTTAATAAATACTAAGTAACAATTTAATAAATTGTAAGTAACAATTTAATAAATAGTATGTAACAATTTAATAAATAGTGAGTAACAATTTAATACATAGTAAGTAACAATTTAATAAATAGTATGTAACAATTTAATAAATAGTAAGTAACAATTTAATAAATAGATAGTAACAATTTAATTAATAGTAAGTAACAACTTAATAAATAGTAAGTAACAATTTAATAAATAGTAAGAAACATTTTAATAAATAGTAAGTCACAATTTGATAAATAGTTTGTAACGATTTGATAAATAGTCAGTGTCAATTTAATAAATAATAAGTAACAATTTAATAAATAGTAAGAAACATTTTAATAAATAGTAAGTCACAATTTGATAAATAGTTTGTAACGATTTGATAAATAGTCAGTGTCAATTTAATAAATAATAAGTAACAATTTAATAAATAGTAAGTAACAATTTAATAAATAGTAAGTAATAATTTAATAAATAGTAAGTAACAATTTAATAAATAGTAAGTAACAATTTAATAAATTGTAAGTAACAATTTAATAAATAGTAAGTAACAATTTAAAAATGGTAAGTAACAATTTAATACATATTAAGTAACAATTTAATACATATTAAGTAACAATTTAATAAATAGTAAGTAACAATTTAATAAATAGTAAGTAACAATTTAAAAAATAGTAACAATTTAATAAATAGTAAGTAACAATTTAATAAATAGTAAGTAACAATTTAATAAATGGTAAGTAACAATTTAATAAATAGTAAGTAACAATTTAATAAATAGTAAGTAACAATTTAATAAATAGTAAGTAACAATTTAATAAATAGTAAGTAACAATTTAATATATAGTAAGTAACAATTTGATAAATAGCAAGTAACAATTTAATAAATAGTAAGTAACAATTTAATAAATAGTAAGTAACAATTTAATAAATAGTAAGTAACAATTTAATAAATAATAAGTAACAATTTAATACATAGTAAGTAACAATTTAATAAACAGTAAGTAACAATTTAATAAATAGTAAGGAACAATTTAATAAATTGTAAGTAACAATTTAATAAATAGTATGTAACAATTTAATAAATAGTAAGTAACAATTTAATAAATTGTAAGTAACAATTTAATAAATAGTATGTAACAATTTAAAAATAGTTAGTAACAATTTAATAAATAGAAAGTAACAATTTAATAAATAGTATGAAACAATTTAATAAATAGTATGTAACAATTTAATAAATAGTAAGTAACAATTTAATAAATAGTAAGTAACAATTTAATAAGTAGTAAGTAACAATTTAATAAATAGTAAGTAACAATTTAATAAATAGTAAGTAACAATTTAATAAATAGTATGTAACAATTTAATAAATAGTAAGTAACAATTTAATAAATAGATAGTAACAATTTAATTAATAGTAAGTAACAACTTAATAAATAGTAAGTAACAATTTAATAAATAGTAAGTAACAATTTGATAAATAGTAAGTCACAATTTAATAAATAGTAAGTAACAATTTAATAAATAGTAACTAACAATTTAATAAATAATAAGTAACAATTTAATAAATAGTAAGTAAGAATTTAATAAACAGTAAGTAACAATTTAATAAGTAGTAAGTAACAATTTAATAAATAGTAAGTAACAATTTAATAAATTGTAAGTAACAATTTAATGAATAGTAAGTAACAATTTAATAAATAGTGAGTAACAATTTAATAAATAGTAAGTAACAATTTAATAAATAGATAGTAACAATTTAATTAATAGTAAGTAACAACTTAATAAATAGTAAGTAACAATTTAATAAATAGTAAGAAACATTTTAATAAATAGTAAGTCACAATTTGATAAATAGTTTGTAACGATTTGATAAATAGTCAGGGTCAATTTAATAAATAATAAGTAACAATTTAATAAATAGTAAGTAACAATTTAATAAATAGTAAGTAACAATTTAATAAATAGTAAGTAACAATTTAATAAATAGTAAGTAACAATATAATAAAGAGTATGTAACAATTTAATAAATAGTAAGTAACAATTTAATACATAGTAAGTAACAATTTAATAAATAGTAAGTAACAATTTAATACATAGTAAGTAACAATTTAAAAAATAGTAACAATTTAATAAATAGTAAGTAACAATTTAATAAATAGTAAGTAACAATTTAATAAATAGTAAGTAACAATTTGATAAATAGTAAGTAACAATTTGATAAATAGTAAGTAACAATTTAATAAATAGTAAGTAACAATTTAATAAATAGTAAGTAACAATTTAATAAATAGTAAGTAACAATTTAATAAATAATGAGTAACAATTTAATAAATAGTAAGTAACAATTTAATAAACAGTAAGTAACAATTTAATAAATAGAAAGTAACAATTTAATAAATAGTAAGTAACAATTTAATAAATTGTAAGTAACAATTTAATAAATAGTATGTAACAATTTAAAAATGGTAAGTAACAATTTAATACATAGTAAGTAACAATTTAATAAATAGTAAGTAACAATTTAATAAATAGTAAGTAACAATTTAAAAAATAGTAACAATTTAATAAATAGTAAGTAACAATTTAATAAATAGTAAGTAACAATTTAATAAATGGTAAGTAACAATTTAATAAATAGTAAGTAACAATTTAATAAATAGTAAGTAACAATTTAATAAATAGTAAGTAACAATTTAATAAATAGATAGTAACAATTTAATTAATAGTAAGTAACAACTTAATAAATAGTAAGTAACAATTTAATAAATAGTAAGAAACATTTTAATAAATAGTAAGTAACAATTTGATAAATAGTAAGTAACGATTTGATAAATAGAAAGTAACAATTTGATAAATAGTAAGTAACAATTTAATAAATAGTAAGTAACAATTTAGTAAATAGTAAGTAAAAATTTAATAAATAGTTTGTAACAATTTAATAAATAGTAAGTGTCAATTTAATAAATAATAAGTAACAATTTAATAAATAGTATGTATCAATTTAATAAATAGTAAGTAACAATTTAATAAATAGTAAGTAACAATTTAATAAACAGTAAGTAACAATTTAATAAATAGTATGTAACAATTTAATAAATAGTAAGTAACAATTTAATACATAGTAAGTAACAATTTAATAAATAGTAAGTAACAATTTAATAAATAGTAAGTAACAATTTAAAATATAGTAACAATTTAATAAATAGTAAGTAACAATTTAATTAATAGTAAGTAACAACTTAATAAATAGTGAATAACAATTTAATAAATAGTAAGAAACGTTTTAATAAATAGTAAGTAACAATTTAATAAATAGTATGTAACAATTTAATAAATAGTAAGTTACAATTTAATACATAGTAAGTAACAATTTAATTAATAGTAAGTAACAATTTAATAAATAGTAAGTAACAATTTAAAAAATAGTAACAATTTAATAAATAGTAAGTAACAATTTAATAAATAGTAAGTAACAATTTAATAAATAGTAAGTAACAATTTAATATATAGTAAGTAACAATTTGATAAATAGCAAGTAACAATTTAATAAATAGTAAGTAACAATTTAATAAATAGTAAGTAACAATTTAATAAATAGTAAGTAACAATTTAATAAATAATAAGTAACAATTTAATAAATAGTAAGTAACAATTTAATAAACAGTAAGTAACAATTTAATAAATAGTAAGTAACAATTTAATAAATAGTAAGTAACAATTTAATAAATAGTAAGTTACAATTTAATAAATTGTAAGTAACAATTTAATAAATAGTATGTAACAATTTAATAAATAGTAAGTAACAATTTAATAAATTGTAAGTAACAATTTAATAAATAGTATGTAACAATTTAAACATAGTAAGTAACAATTTAATAAATAGTAAGTAACAATTTAATAAATAGTATGAAACAATTTAATAAATAGTATGTAACAATTTAATAAATAGTAAGTAACAATTTAATAAATAGTAACAATTTAATAAATAGTAAGTAACAATTTAATAAATAGTAAGTAACAATTTAATAAATAGTAAGTAACAATTTGATAAATAGTAAGTAACAATTTGATAAATAGTAAGTAACAATTTAATAAACAGTAAGTAACAATTTAATAAACAGTAAGTAACAATTTAATAAATAGTAAGTAACAATTTAATAAATAGTAAGTAACAATTTAATAAATAGTAAGTAACAATTTAATAAATAGTAAGTAACAATTTGATAAATAGTAAGTAACAATTTAATAAATAGTAAGTAACAATTTAATAAATAGTAACTAACAATTTAATAAATAATAAGTAACAATTTAATAAATAGTAAGTAACAATTTAATAAACAGTAAGTAACAATTTAATAAATAGTAAGTAACAATTTAATAAATAGTAAATAACAATTTAATAAATAGTAAGTAACAATTTAATGAATAGTAAGTAACAATTTAATAAATAGTGAGTAACAATTTAATAAATAGTAAGTAACAATTTAATAAATAGATAGTAACAATTTAATTAATAGTAAGTAACAACTTAATAAATAGTAAGTAACAATTTAATAAATAGTAAGAAACATTTTAATAAATAGTAAGTCACAATTTGATAAATAGTTTGTAACGATTTGATAAATAGTCAGTGTCAATTTAATAAATAATAAGTAACAATTTAATAAATAGTAAGAAACATTTTAATAAATAGTAAGTCACAATTTGATAAATAGTTTGTAACGATTTGATAAATAGTCAGTGTCAATTTAATAAATAATAAGTAACAATTTAATAAATAGTAAGTAACAATTTAATAAATAGTAAGTAACAATTTAATAAATAGTAAGTAACAATTTAATAAATAGTAAGTAACAATTTAATAAATTGTAAGTAACAATTTAATAAATAGTAAGTAACAATTTAAAAATGGTAAGTAACAATTTAATACATATTAAGTAACAATTTAATAAATAGTAAGTAACAATTTAATAAATAGTAAGTAACAATTTAAAAAATAGTAACAATTTAATAAATAGTAAGTAACAATTTAATAAATAGTAAGTAACAATTTAATAAATGGTAAGTAACAATTTAATAAATAGTAAGTAACAATTTAATAAATAGTAAGTAACAATTTAATAAATAGTAAGTAACAATTTAATAAATAGTAAGTAACAATTTAATATATAGTAAGTAACAATTTGATAAATAGCAAGTAACAATTTAATAAATAGTAAGTAACAATTTAATAAATAGTAAGTAACAATTTAATAAATTGTAAGTAACAATTTAATAAATAGTATGTAACAATTTAATAAATAGTAAGTAACAATTTAATAAATTGTAGGTAACAATTTAATAAATAGTATGTAACAATTTAAAAATAGTTAGTAACAATTTAATAAATAGTAAGTAACAATTTAATAAATAGTATGAAACAATTTAATAAATAGTATGTAACAATTTAATAAATAGTAAGTAACAATTTAATAAATAGTAAGTAACAATTTAATAAGTAGTAAGTAACAATTTAATAAATAGTAAGTAACAATTTAATAAATAGTAAGTAACAATTTAATAAATAGTATGTAACAATTTAATAAATAGTAAGAAACAATTTAATAAATAGATAGTAACAATTTAATTAATAGTAAGTAACAACTTAATAAATAGTAAGTAACAATTTAATAAATAGTAAGTAACAATTTGATAAATAGTAAGTAACAATTTAATAAATAGTAAGTAACAATTTAATAAATAGTAACTAACAATTTAATAAATAATAAGTAACAATTTAATAAATAGTAAGTAACAATTTAATAAACAGTAAGTAACAATTTAATAAATAGTAAGTAACAATTTAATAAATAGTAAGTAACAATTTAATAAATTGTAAGTAACAATTTAATGAATAGTAAGTAACAATTTAATAAATAGTGAGTAACAATTTAATAAATAGTAAGTAACAATTTAATAAATAGATAGTAACAATTTAATTAATAGTAAGTAACAACTTAATAAATAGTAAGTAACAATTTAATAAATAGTAAGAAACATTTTAATAAATAGTAAGTCACAATTTGATAAATAGTTTGTAACGATTTGATAAATAGTCAGTGTCAATTTAATAAATAATAAGTAACAATTTAATAAATAGTAAGTAACAATTTAATAAATAGTAAGTAACAATTTAATAAATAGTAAGTAACACTTTAATAAATAGTAAGTAACAATATAATAAAGAGTATGTAACATTTTAATAAATAGTAAGTAACAATTTAATACATAGTAAGTAACAATTTAATAAATAGTAAGTAACAATTTAATACATAGTAAGTAACAATTTAAAAAATAGTAACAATTTAATAAATAGTAAGTAACAATTTAATAAATAGTAAGTAACAATTTAATAAATAGTAAGTAACAATTTAATAAATAGTAAGTAACAATTTGATAAATAGTAAGTAACAATTTGATAAATAGTAAGTAACAATTTAATAAATTGTAAGTAACAATTTAATAAATAGTATGTAACAATTTAATAAATAGTGAGTAACAATTTAATACATAGTAAGTAACAATTTAATAAATAGTTTGTAACAATTTAATAAATAGTAAGTAACAATTTAATAAATAGATAGTAACAATTTAATTAATAGTAAGTAACAACTTAATAAATAGTAAGTAACAATTTAATAAATAGTAAGTAACAATTTGATAAATAGTAAGTAACAATTTAATAAATAGTAAGTAACAATTTAATAAATAGTAACTAACAATTTAATAAATAATAAGTAACAATTTAATAAATAGTAAGTAACAATTTAATAAACAGTAAGTAACAATTTAATAAATAGTAAGTAACAATTTAATAAATAGTAAGTAACAATTTAATAAATAGTAAGTAACAATTTAATGAATAGTAAGTAACAATTTAATAAATAGTGAGTAACAATTTAATAAATAGTAAGTAACAATTTAATAAATAGTATGTAACAATTTAATAAATAATAAGTAACAATTTAATAAATAGTGAGTAACAATTTAATAAATAGTAAGTAAAAATATAATAAATAGTTTGTAACAATTTAATAAATAGTAAGTAACAATTTAATAAATAGTAAGTAACAATTTAATAAATAGTATGTAACAATTTAAAAATAGTAAGTAACAAGTTAATAAATAGTGAGTAACAATTTAGTAAATAGTAAGTAACAATTTAATAAATAGATAGTACAATTTAATTAATAGTAAGTAACAACTTAATAAATAGTAAGTAACAATTTAACAAATAGTAAGAAACATTTTAATAAATAGTAAGTCACAATTTGATAAATAGTTTGTAACGATTTGATAAATAGTCAGTGTCAATTTAATAAATAATAAGTATCAATTTAATAAATAGTAAGAAACATTTTAATAAATAGTAAGTCACAATTTGATAAATAGTTTGTAACGATTTGATAAATAGTAAGTAACAATTTAATACATAGTAAGTAACAATTTAATAAATAGTAAGTAACAATTTAATAAATAGTAAGTAACAATTTAAAATATAGTAACAATTTAATAAATAGTAAGTAACAATTTAATTAATAGTAAGTAACAACTTAATAAATAGTGAATAACAATTTAATAAATAGTAAGAAACGTTTTAATAAATAGTAAGTAACAATTTAATAAATAGTATGTAACAATTTAATAAATAGTAAGTTACAATTTAATACATAGTAAGTAACAATTTAATTAATAGTAAGTAACAATTTAATAAATAGTAAGTAACAATTTAAAAAATAGTAACAATTTAATAAATAGTAAGTAACAATTTAATAAATAGTAAGTAACAATTTAATAAATAGTAAGTAACAATTTAATATATAGTAAGTAACAATTTGATAAATAGCAAGTAACAATTTAATAAATAGTAAGTAACAATTTAATAAATAGTAAGTAACAATTTAATAAATAGTAAGTAACAATTTAATAAATAATAAGTAACAATTTAATAAATAGTAAGTAACAATTTAATAAACAGTAAGTAACAATTTAATAAATAGTAAGTAACAATTTAATAAATAGTAAGTAACAATTTAATAAATAGTAAGTTACAATTTAATAAATTGTAAGTAACAATTTAATAAATAGTATGTAACAATTTAATAAATAGTAAGTAACAATTTAATAAATTGTAAGTAACAATTTAATAAATAGTATGTAACAATTTAAAAATAGTAAGTAACAATTTAATAAATAGTAAGTAACAATTTAATAAATAGTATGAAACAATTTAATAAATAGTATGTAACAATTTAATAAATAGTAAGTAACAATTTAATAAATAGTAACAATTTAATAAATAGTAAGTAACAATTTAATAAATAGTAAGTAACAATTTAATAAATAGTAAGTAACAATTTGATAAATAGTAAGTAACAATTTGATAAATAGTAAGTAACAATTTAATAAATAGTAAGTAACAATTTAATAAATAGTAAGTAACAATTTAATAAATAGTAAGTAACAATTTAATAAATAATGAGTAACAATTTAATAAATAGTAAGTAACAATTTAATAAACAGTAAGTAACAATTTAATAAATAGAAAGTAACAATTTAATAAATAGTAAGTAACAATTTAATAAATTGTAAGTAACAATTTAATAAATAGTATGTAACAATTTAAAAATGGTAAGTAACAATTTAATACATAGTAAGTAACAATTTAATAAATAGTAAGTAACAATTTAATATATAGTAAGTATCAATTTAAAAAATAGTAACAATTTAATAAATAGTAAGTAACAATTTAATAAATAGTAAGTAACAATTTAATAAATAGTAAGTAACAATTTGATAAATAGAAAGTAACAATTTGATAAATAGTAAGTAACAATTTGATAAATAGTAAGTAACAATTTAATAAATAGTAAGTAACAATTTAATAAATAGTAAGTAACAATTTAATAAATAATAAGTAACAATTTAATAAATAGTAAGTAACAATTTAATAAACAGTAAGTAACAATTTAATAAACAGTAAGTAACAATTTAATAAATAGTAAGTAACAATTTAATAAATAGTAAGTAACAATTTAATAAATAGTAAGTAACAATTTAATAAATAGTAAGTAACAATTTGATAAATAGTAAGTAACAATTTAATAAATAGTAAGTAACAATTTAATAAATAGTAACTAACAATTTAATAAATAATAAGTAACAATTTAATAAATAGTAAGTAACAATTTAATAAACAGTAAGTAACAATTTAATAAATAGTAAGTAACAATTTAATAAATAGTAAATAACAATTTAATAAATAGTAAGTAACAATTTAATGAATAGTAAGTAACAATTTAATAAATAGTGAGTAACAATTTAATAAATAGTAAGTAACAATTTAATAAATAGATAGTAACAATTTAATTAATAGTAAGTAACAACTTAATAAATAGTAAGTAACAATTTAATAAATAGTAAGAAACATTTTAATAAATAGTAAGTCACAATTTGATAAATAGTTTGTAACGATTTGATAAATAGTCAGTGTCAATTTAATAAATAATAAGTAACAATTTAATAAATAGTAAGAAACATTTTAATAAATAGTAAGTCACAATTTGATAAATAGTTTGTAACGATTTGATAAATAGTCAGTGTCAATTTAATAAATAATAAGTAACAATTTAATAAATAGTAAGTAACAATTTAATAAATAGTAAGTAACAATTTAATAAATAGTAAGTAACAATTTAATAAATAGTAAGTAACAATTTAATAAATTGTAAGTAACAATTTAATAAATAGTAAGTAACAATTTAAAAATGGTAAGTAACAATTTAATACATATTAAGTAACAATTTAATAAATAGTAAGTAACAATTTAATAAATAGTAAGTAACAATTTAAAAAATAGTAACAATTTAATAAATAGTAAGTAACAATTTAATAAATAGTAAGTAACAATTTAATAAATGGTAAGTAACAATTTAATAAATAGTAAGTAACAATTTAATAAATAGTAAGTAACAATTTAATAAATAGTAAGTAACAATTTAATAAATAGTAAGTAACAATTTAATATATAGTAAGTAACAATTTGATAAATAGCAAGTAACAATTTAATAAATAGTAAGTAACAATTTAATAAATAGTAAGTAACAATTTAATAAATAGTAAGTAACAATTTAATAAATAATAAGTAACAATTTAATACATAGTAAGTAACAATTTAATAAACAGTAAGTAACAATTTAATAAATAGTAAGTAACAATTTAATAAATTGTAAGTAACAATTTAATAAATAGTATGTAACAATTTAATAAATAGTAAGTAACAATTTAATAAATTGTAGGTAACAATTTAATAAATAGTATGTAACAATTTAAAAATAGTTAGTAACAATTTAATAAATAGTAAGTAACAATTTAATAAATAGTATGAAACAATTTAATAAATAGTATGTAACAATTTAATAAATAGTAAGTAACAATTTAATAAATAGTAAGTAACAATTTAATAAGTAGTAAGTAACAATTTAATAAATAGTAAGTAACAATTTAATAAATAGTAAGTAACAATTTAATAAATAGTATGTAACAATTTAATAAATAGTAAGAAACAATTTAATAAATAGATAGTAACAATTTAATTAATAGTAAGTAACAATTTAATAAATAGTGAGTAACAATTTAATAAATAGTAAGTAACAATTTAATAAATAGATAGTAACAATTTAATTAATAGTAAGTAACAACTTAATAAATAGTAAGTAACAATTTAATAAATAGTAAGAAACATTTTAATAAATAGTAAGTCACAATTTGATAAATAGTTTGTAACGATTTGATAAATAGTCAGTGTCAATTTAATAAATAATAAGTAACAATTTAATAAATAGTAAGAAACATTTTAATAAATAGTAAGTCACAATTTGATAAATAGTTTGTAACGATTTGATAAATAGTCAGTGTCAATTTAATAAATAATAAGTAACAATTTAATAAATAGTAAGTAACAATTTAATAAATAGTAAGTAACAATTTAATAAATAGTAAGTAACAATTTAATAAATAGTAAGTAACAATTTAATAAATTGTAAGTAACAATTTAATAAATAGTAAGTAACAATTTAAAAATGGTAAGTAACAATTTAATACATATTAAGTAACAATTTAATAAATAGTAAGTAACAATTTAATAAATAGTAAGTAACAATTTAAAAAATAGTAACAATTTAATAAATAGTAAGTAACAATTTAATAAATAGTAAGTAACAATTTAATAAATGGTAAGTAACAATTTAATAAATAGTAAGTAACAATTTAATAAATAGTAAGTAACAATTTAATAAATAGTAAGTAACAATTTAATAAATAGTAAGTAACAATTTAATATATAGTAAGTAACAATTTGATAAATAGCAAGTAACAATTTAATAAATAGTAAGTAACAATTTAATAAATAGTAAGTAACAATTTAATAAATAGTAAGTAACAATTTAATAAATAATAAGTAACAATTTAATACATAGTAAGTAACAATTTAATAAACAGTAAGTAACAATTTAATAAATAGTAAGTAACAATTTAATAAATTGTAAGTAACAATTTAATAAATAGTATGTAACAATTTAATAAATAGTAAGTAACAATTTAATAAATTGTAGGTAACAATTTAATAAATAGTATGTAACAATTTAAAAATAGTTAGTAACAATTTAATAAATAGTAAGTAACAATTTAATAAATAGTATGAAACAATTTAATAAATAGTATGTAACAATTTAATAAATAGTAAGTAACAATTTAATAAATAGTAAGTAACAATTTAATAAGTAGTAAGTAACAATTTAATAAATAGTAAGTAACAATTTAATAAATAGTAAGTAACAATTTAATAAATAGTATGTAACAATTTAATAAATAGTAAGAAACAATTTAATAAATAGATAGTAACAATTTAATTAATAGTAAGTAACAACTTAATAAATAGTAAGTAACAATTTAATAAATAGTAAGTAACAATTTGATAAATAGTAAGTAACAATTTAATAAATAGTAAGTAACAATTTAATAAATAGTAACTAACAATTTAATAAATAATAAGTAACAATTTAATAAATAGTAAGTAACAATTTAATAAACAGTAAGTAACAATTTAATAAATAGTAAGTAACAATTTAATAAATAGTAAGTAACAATTTAATAAATTGTAAGTAACAATTTAATGAATAGTAAGTAACAATTTAATAAATAGTGAGTAACAATTTAATAAATAGTAAGTAACAATTTAATAAATAGATAGTAACAATTTAATTAATAGTAAGTAACAACTTAATAAATAGTAAGTAACAATTTAATAAATAGTAAGAAACATTTTAATAAATAGTAAGTAACAATTTAATAAATAGTAAGTAACAATTTAATAAATAGTAAGTAACAATTTAATAAATAGTAAGTAACGATTTAATAAATAATAAGTAACAATTTAATAAATAGTAAGTAACAATTTAATAAACAGTAAGTAACAATTTAATAAATAGTAAGTAACAATTTAATAAATAGTAAGTAACAATTTAATAAATAGTAAGTAACAATTTAATAAATTGTAAGTAACAATTTAATAAATAGTAAGTAACAATTTAATAAATTGTAAGTAACAATTTAATAAATAGTATGTAACAATTTAAAAATGGTAAGTAACAATTTAATACATAGTAAGTAACAATTTAATAAATAGTAAGTAACAATTTAATATATAGTAAGTATCAATTTAAAAAATAGTAACAATTTAATAAATAGTAAGTAACAATTTAATAAATAGTAAGTAACAATTTAATAAATAGTAAGTAACAATTTGATAAATAGAAAGTAACAATTTGATAAATAGTAAGTAACAATTTGATAAATAGTAAGTAACAATTTAATAAATAGTAAGTAACAATTTAATAAATAGTAAGTAACAATTTAATAAATAATAAGTAACAATTTAATAAATAGTAAGTAACAATTTAATAAACAGTAAGTAACAATTTAATAAACAGTAAGTAACAATTTAATAAATAGTAAGTAACAATTTAATAAATAGTAAGTAACAATTTAATAAATAGTAAGTAACAATTTAATAAATAGTAAGTAACAATTTGATAAATAGTAAGTAACAATTTAATAAATAGTAAGTAACAATTTAATAAATAGTAACTAACAATTTAATAAATAATAAGTAACAATTTAATAAATAGTAAGTAACAATTTAATAAACAGTAAGTAACAATTTAATAAATAGTAAGTAACAATTTAATAAATAGTAAATAACAATTTAATAAATAGTAAGTAACAATTTAATGAATAGTAAGTAACAATTTAATAAATAGTGAGTAACAATTTAATAAATAGTAAGTAACAATTTAATAAATAGATAGTAACAATTTAATTAATAGTAAGTAACAACTTAATAAATAGTAAGTAACAATTTAATAAATAGTAAGAAACATTTTAATAAATAGTAAGTCACAATTTGATAAATAGTTTGTAACGATTTGATAAATAGTCAGTGTCAATTTAATAAATAATAAGTAACAATTTAATAAATAGTAAGAAACATTTTAATAAATAGTAAGTCACAATTTGATAAATAGTTTGTAACGATTTGATAAATAGTCAGTGTCAATTTAATAAATAATAAGTAACAATTTAATAAATAGTAAGTAACAATTTAATAAATAGTAAGTAACAATTTAATAAATAGTAAGTAACAATTTAATAAATAGTAAGTAACAATTTAATAAATTGTAAGTAACAATTTAATAAATAGTAAGTAACAATTTAAAAATGGTAAGTAACAATTTAATACATATTAAGTAACAATTTAATAAATAGTAAGTAACAATTTAATAAATAGTAAGTAACAATTTAAAAAATAGTAACAATTTAATAAATAGTAAGTAACAATTTAATAAATAGTAAGTAACAATTTAATAAATGGTAAGTAACAATTTAATAAATAGTAAGTAACAATTTAATAAATAGTAAGTAACAATTTAATAAATAGTAAGTAACAATTTAATAAATAGTAAGTAACAATTTAATATATAGTAAGTAACAATTTGATAAATAGCAAGTAACAATTTAATAAATAGTAAGTAACAATTTAATAAATAGTAAGTAACAATTTAATACATAGTAAGTAACAATTTAATAAATAATAAGTAACAATTTAATACATAGTAAGTAACAATTTAATAAACAGTAAGTAACAATTTAATAAATAGTAAGTAACAATTTAATAAATTGTAAGTAACAATTTAATAAATAGTATGTAACAATTTAATAAATAGTAAGTAACAATTTAATAAATTGTAGGTAACAATTTAATAAATAGTATGTAACAATTTAAAAATAGTTAGTAACAATTTAATAAATAGTAAGTAACAATTTAATAAATAGTATGAAACAATTTAATAAATAGTATGTAACAATTTAATAAATAGTAAGTAACAATTTAATAAATAGTAAGTAACAATTTAATAAGTAGTAAGTAACAATTTAATAAATAGTAAGTAACAATTTAATAAATAGTAAGTAACAATTTAATAAATAGTATGTAACAATTTAATAAATAGTAAGAAACAATTTAATAAATAGATAGTAACAATTTAATTAATAGTAAGTAACAACTTAATAAATAGTAAGTAACAATTTAATAAATAGTAAGTAACAATTTGATAAATAGTAAGTAACAATTTAATAAATAGTAAGTAACAATTTAATAAATAGTAACTAACAATTTAATAAATAATAAGTAACAATTTAATAAATAGTAAGTAACAATTTAATAAACAGTAAGTAACAATTTAATAAATAGTAAGTAACAATTTAATAAATAGTAAGTAACAATTTAATAAATTGTAAGTAACAATTTAATGAATAGTAAGTAACAATTTAATAAATAGTGAGTAACAATTTAATAAATAGTAAGTAACAATTTAATAAATAGATAGTAACAATTTAATTAATAGTAAGTAACAACTTAATAAATAGTAAGTAACAATTTAATAAATAGTAAGAAACATTTTAATAAATAGTAAGTCACAATTTGATAAATAGTTTGTAACGATTTGATAAATAGTCAGTGTCAATTTAATAAATAATAAGTAACAATTTAATAAATAGTAAGTAACAATTTAATAAATAGTAAGTAACAATTTAATAAATAGTAAGTAACAATTTAATAAATAGTAAGTAACAATATAATAAAGAGTATGTAACATTTTAATAAATAGTAAGTAACAATTTAATACATAGTAAGTAACAATTTAATAAATAGTAAGTAACAATTTAATACATAGTAAGTAACAATTTAAAAAATAGTAACAATTTAATAAATAGTAAGTAACAATTTAATAAATAGTAAGTAACAATTTAATAAATAGTAAGTAACAATTTGATAAATAGTAAGTAACAATTTGATAAATAGTAAGTAACAATTTAATAAATTGTAAGTAACAATTTAATAAATAGTATGTAACAATTTAATAAATAGTGAGTAACAATTTAATACATAGTAAGTAACAATTTAATAAATAGTTTGTAACAATTTAATAAATAGTAAGTAACAATTTAATAAATAGATAGTAACAATTTAATAAATAGTAAGAAACAATTTAATAAATAGATAGTAACAATTTAATTAATAGTAAGTAACAACTTAATAAATAGTAAGTAACAATTTAATAAATAGTAAGTAACAATTTGATAAATAGTAAGTAACAATTTAATAAATAGTAAGTAACAATTTAATAAATAGTAACTAACAATTTAATAAATAATAAGTAACAATTTAATAAATAGTAAGTAACAATTTAATAAACAGTAAGTAACAATTTAATAAATAGTAAGTAACAATTTAATAAATAGTAAGTAACAATTTAATAAATTGTAAGTAACAATTTAATGAATAGTAAGTAACAATTTAATAAATAGTGAGTAACAATTTAATAAATAGTAAGTAACAATTTAATAAATAGATAGTAACAATTTAATTAATAGTAAGTAACAACTTAATAAATAGTAAGTAACAATTTAATAAATAGTAAGAAACATTTTAATAAATAGTAAGTCACAATTTGATAAATAGTTTGTAACGATTTGATAAATAGTCAGTGTCAATTTAATAAATAATAAGTAACAATTTAATAAATAGTAAGTAACAATTTAATAAATAGTAAGTAACAATTTAATAAATAGTAAGTAACAATTTAATAAATAGTAAGTAACAATATAATAAAGAGTATGTAACATTTTAATAAATAGTAAGTAACAATTTAATACATAGTAAGTAACAATTTAATAAATAGTAAGTAACAATTTAATACATAGTAAGTAACAATTTAAAAAATAGTAACAATTTAATAAATAGTAAGTAACAATTTAATAAATAGTAAGTAACAATTTAATAAATAGTAAGTAACAATTTGATAAATAGTAAGTAACAATTTGATAAATAGTAAGTAACAATTTAATAAATTGTAAGTAACAATTTAATAAATAGTATGTAACAATTTAATAAATAGTGAGTAACAATTTAATACATAGTAAGTAACAATTTAATAAATAGTTTGTAACAATTTAATAAATAGTAAGTAACAATTTAATAAATAGATAGTAACAATTTAATTAATAGTAAGTAACAACTTAATAAATAGTAAGTAACAATTTAATAAATAGTAAGTAACAATTTGATAAATAGTAAGTAACAATTTAATAAATAGTAAGTAACAATTTAATAAATAGTAACTAACAATTTAATAAATAATAAGTAACAATTTAATAAATAGTAAGTAACAATTTAATTAACAGTAAGTAACAATTTAATAAATAGTAAGTAACAATTTAATAAATAGTAAGTAACAATTTAATAAATAGTAAGTAACAATTTAATGAATAGTAAGTAACAATTTAATAAATAGTGAGTAACAATTTAATAAATAGTAAGTAACAATTTAATAAATAGTATGTAACAATTTAATAAATAATAAGTAACAATTTAATAAATAGTGAGTAACAATTTAATAAATAGTAAGTAAAAATATAATAAATAGTTTGTAACAATTTAATAAATAGTAAGTAACAATTTAATAAATAGTAAGTAACAATTTAATAAATAGTATGTAACAATTTAAAAATAGTAAGTAACAAGTTAATAAATAGTGAGTAACAATTTAGTAAATAGTAAGTAACAATTTAATAAATAGATAGTACAATTTAATTAATAGTAAGTAACAACTTAATAAATAGTAAGTAACAATTTAACAAATAGTAAGAAACATTTTAATAAATAGTAAGTCACAATTTGATAAATAGTTTGTAACGATTTGATAAATAGTCAGTGTCAATTTAATAAATAATAAGTATCAATTTAATAAATAGTAAGAAACATTTTAATAAATAGTAAGTCACAATTTGATAAATAGTTTGTAACGATTTGATAAATAGTCAGTGTCAATTTAATAAATAATAAGTAACCATTTAATAAATAGTAAGTAACAATTTAATAAATAGTAAGTAACAATTTAATAAATTGTAAGTAACAATTTAATAAATAGTAAGTAACAATTTAATAAATTGTAAGTAACAATTTAATAAATAGTAAGTAACAATTTAAAAATGGTAAGTAACAATTTAATACATAGTAAGTAACAATTTAATAAATAGTAAGTAACAATTTAATAAATAGTAAGTAACAATTTAATAAATAGTAAGTAACAATTTAATAAATGGTAAGTAACAATTTAATAAATAGTAAGTAACAATTTAATAAATAGTAAGTAACAATTTAATAAATAGTAAGTAACAATTTAATAAATAGATAGTAACAATTTAATTAATAGTAAGTAACAACTTAATAAATAGTAAGTAACAATTTAATAAATAGTAAGAAACATTTTAATAAATAGTAAGTAACAATTTGATAAATAGTAAGTAACGATTTGATAAATAGAAAGTAACAATTTGATAAATAGTAAGTAACAATTTAATAAATAGTAAGTAACAATTTAATAAATGGTAAGTAACAATTTAATAAATAGTAAGTAACAATTTAATAAATAGTAAGTAACAATTTAATAAATAGTAAGTAACAATTTAATAAATAGATAGTAACAATTTAATTAATAGTAAGTAACAACTTAATAAATAGTAAGTAACAATTTAATAAATAGTGAGAAACATTTTAATAAATAGTAAGTAACAATTTGATAAATAGTAAGTAACAATTTAATAAATAGTAAGTAACAATTTAATAAATAGTAAGTAACAATTTAATAAATAGTAAGTAACGATTTAATAAATAATAAGTAACAATTTAATAAATAGTAAGTAACAATTTAATAAACAGTAAGTAACAATTTAATAAATAGTAAGTAACAATTTAATAAATAGTAAGTAACAATTTAATAAATAGTAAGTAACAATTTAATAAATTGTAAGTAACAATTTAATAAATAGTATGTAACAATTTAATAAATAGTAAGTAACAATTTAATAAATTGTAAGTAACAATTTAATAAATAGTATGTAACAATTTAATAAATAGTAAGTAACAATTTAATAAATAGTAAGTAACAATTTAATAAATAGTAAGTAACAATTTAATAAATAGTAAGTAACAATTTAATAAATAGTAAGTAACAATTTAATATATAGTAAGTAACAATTTGAATAGCAAGTAACAATTTAATAAATAGTAAGTAACAATTTAATAAATAGTAAGTAACAATTTAATAAATAGTAAGTAACGATTTAATAAATAATAAGTAACAATTTAATAAATAGTAAGTAACAATTTAATAAACAGTAAGTAACAATTTAATAAATAGTAAGTAACAATTTAATAAATAGTAAGTAACAATTTAATAAATAGTAAGTAACAATTTAATAAATTGTAAGTAACAATTTAATAAATAGTATGTAACAATTTAATAAATAGTAAGTAACAATTTAATAAATTGTAAGTAACAATTTAATAAATAGTATGTAACAATTTAATAATTAGTAAGTAACAATTTAATAAATAGTAAGTAACAATTTAATAAATAGTAAGTAACAATTTAATAAATACTAAGTAACAATTTAATAAATTGTAAGTAACAATTTAATAAATAGTATGTAACAATTTAATAAATAGTGAGTAACAATTTAATACATAGTAAGTAACAATTTAATAAATAGTATGTAACAATTTAATAAATAGTAAGTAACAATTTAATAAATAGATAGTAACAATTTAATTAATAGTAAGTAACAACTTAATAAATAGTAAGTAACAATTTAATAAATAGTAAGAAACATTTTAATAAATAGTAAGTCACAATTTGATAAATAGTTTGTAACGATTTGATAAATAGTCAGTGTCAATTTAATAAATAATAAGTAACAATTTAATAAATAGTAAGAAACATTTTAATAAATAGTAAGTCACAATTTGATAAATAGTTTGTAACGATTTGATAAATAGTCAGTGTCAATTTAATAAATAATAAGTAACAATTTAATAAATAGTAAGTAACAATTTAATAAATAGTAAGTAATAATTTAATAAATAGTAAGTAACAATTTAATAAATAGTAAGTAACAATTTAATAAATTGTAAGTAACAATTTAATAAATAGTAAGTAACAATTTAAAAATGGTAAGTAACAATTTAATACATATTAAGTAACAATTTAATAAATAGTAAGTAACAATTTAATAAATAATAAGTAACAATTTAAAAAATAGTAACAATTTAATAAATAGTAAGTAACAATTTAATAAATAGTAAGTAACAATTTAATAAATGGTAAGTAACAATTTAATAAATAGTAAGTAACAATTTAATAAATAGTAAGTAACAATTTAATAAATAGTAAGTAACAATTTAATAAATAGTAAATAACAATTTAATATATAGTAAGTAACAATTTGATAAATAGCAAGTAACAATTTAATAAATAGTAAGTAACAATTTAATAAATAGTAAGTTACAATTTAATAAATAGTAAGTAACAATTTAATAAATAATAAGTAACAATTTAATACATAGTAAGTAACAATTTAATAAACAGTAAGTAACAATTTAATAAATAGTAAGTAACAATTTAATAAATTGTAAGTAACAATTTAATAAATAGTATGTAACAATTTAATAAATAGTAAGTAACAATTTAATAAATTGTAAGTAACAATTTAATAAATAGTATGTAACAATTTAAAAATAGTTAGTAACAATTTAATAAATAGAAAGTAACAATTTAATAAATAGTATGAAACAATTTAATAAATAGTATGTAACAATTTAATAAATAGTAAGTAACAATTTAATAAATAGTAAGTAACAATTTAATAAGTAGTAAGTAACAATTTAATAAATAGTAAGTAACAATTTAATAAATAGTAAGTAACAATTTAATAAATAGTATGTAACAATTTAATAAATAGTAAGTAACAATTTAATAAATAGATAGTAACAATTTAATTAATAGTAAGTAACAACTTAATAAATAGTAAGTAACAATTTAATAAATAGTAAGTAACGATTTAATAAATAATAAGTAACAATTTAATAAATAGTAAGTAACAATTTAATAAACAGTAAGTAACAATTTAATAAATAGTAAGTAACAATTTAATAAATAGTAAGTAACAATTTAATAAATAGTAAGTAACAATTTAATAAATTGTAAGTAACAATTTAATAAATAGTATGTAACAATTTAATAAATAGTAAGTAACAATTTAATAAATTGTAAGTAACAATTTAATAAATAGTATGTAACAATTTAATAAATAGTAAGTAACAATTTAATAAATAGTAAGTAACAATTTAATAAATAGTAAGTAACAATTTAATAAATAGTAAGTAACAATTTAATAAATAGTAAGTAACAATTTAATATATAGTAAGTAACAATTTGAATAGCAAGTAACAATTTAATAAATAGTAAGTAACAATTTAATAAATAGTAAGTAACAATTTAATAAATAGTAAGTAACGATTTAATAAATAATAAGTAACAATTTAATAAATAGTAAGTAACAATTTAATAAACAGTAAGTAACAATTTAATAAATAGTAAGTAACAATTTAATAAATAGTAAGTAACAATTTAATAAATAGTAAGTAACAATTTAATAAATTGTAAGTAACAATTTAATAAATAGTATGTAACAATTTAATAAATAGTAAGTAACAATTTAATAAATTGTAAGTAACAATTTAATAAATAGTATGTAACAATTTAATAAATAGTAAGTAACAATTTAATAAATAGTAAGTAACAATTTAATAAATAGTAAGTAACAATTTAATAAATACTAAGTAACAATTTAATAAATTGTAAGTAACAATTTAATAAATAGTATGTAACAATTTAATAAATAGTGAGTAACAATTTAATACATAGTAAGTAACAATTTAATAAATAGTATGTAACAATTTAATAAATAGTAAGTAACAATTTAATAAATAGATAGTAACAATTTAATTAATAGTAAGTAACAACTTAATAAATAGTAAGTAACAATTTAATAAATAGTAAGAAACATTTTAATAAATAGTAAGTCACAATTTGATAAATAGTTTGTAACGATTTGATAAATAGTCAGTGTCAATTTAATAAATAATAAGTAACAATTTAATAAATAGTAAGAAACATTTTAATAAATAGTAAGTCACAATTTGATAAATAGTTTGTAACGATTTGATAAATAGTCAGTGTCAATTTAATAAATAATAAGTAACAATTTAATAAATAGTAAGTAACAATTTAATAAATAGTAAGTAATAATTTAATAAATAGTAAGTAACAATTTAATAAATAGTAAGTAACAATTTAATAAATTGTAAGTAACAATTTAATAAATAGTAAGTAACAATTTAAAAATGGTAAGTAACAATTTAATACATATTAAGTAACAATTTAATAAATAGTAAGTAACAATTTAATAAATAATAAGTAACAATTTAAAAAATAGTAACAATTTAATAAATAGTAAGTAACAATTTAATAAATAGTAAGTAACAATTTAATAAATGGTAAGTAACAATTTAATAAATAGTAAGTAACAATTTAATAAATAGTAAGTAACAATTTAATAAATAGTAAGTAACAATTTAATAAATAGTAAATAACAATTTAATATATAGTAAGTAACAATTTGATAAATAGCAAGTAACAATTTAATAAATAGTAAGTAACAATTTAATAAATAGTAAGTTACAATTTAATAAATAGTAAGTAACAATTTAATAAATAATAAGTAACAATTTAATACATAGTAAGTAACAATTTAATAAACAGTAAGTAACAATTTAATAAATAGTAAGTAACAATTTAATAAATTGTAAGTAACAATTTAATAAATAGTATGTAACAATTTAATAAATAGTAAGTAACAATTTAATAAATTGTAAGTAACAATTTAATAAATAGTATGTAACAATTTAAAAATAGTTAGTAACAATTTAATAAATAGAAAGTAACAATTTAATAAATAGTATGAAACAATTTAATAAATAGTATGTAACAATTTAATAAATAGTAAGTAACAATTTAATAAATAGTAAGTAACAATTTAATAAGTAGTAAGTAACAATTTAATAAATAGTAAGTAACAATTTAATAAATAGTAAGTAACAATTTAATAAATAGTATGTAACAATTTAATAAATAGTAAGTAACAATTTAATAAATAGATAGTAACAATTTAATTAATAGTAAGTAACAACTTAATAAATAGTAAGTAACAATTTAATAAATAGTAAGTAACAATTTGATAAATAGTAAGTCACAATTTAATAAATAGTAAGTAACAATTTAATAAATAGTAACTAACAATTTAATAAATAATAAGTAACAATTTAATAAATAGTAAGTAAGAATTTAATAAACAGTAAGTAACAATTTAATAAGTAGTAAGTAACAATTTAATAAATAGTAAGTAACAATTTAATAAATTGTAAGTAACAATTTAATGAATAGTAAGTAACAATTTAATAAATAGTGAGTAACAATTTAATAAATAATAAGTAACAATTTAATAAATAGTAAGTTACAATTTAATAAATAGTAAGTAACAATTTAATAAATAGTAAGTAACAATTTAATAAATAGTAAGTAACAATATAATAAAGAGTATGTAACAATTTAATAAATAGTAAGTAACAATTTAATACATAGTAAGTAACAATTTAATAAATAGTAAGTAACAATTTAATACATAGTAAATAACAATTTATAAAATAGTAACAATTTAATAAATAGTAAGTAACAATTTAATAAATAGTAAGTAACAATTTAATAAATAGTAAGTAACAATTTGATAAATAGTAAGTAACAATTTGATAAATAGTAAGTAACAATTTAATAAATAGTAAGTAACAATTTAATAAATAGTAAGTAACAATTTAATAAATAGTAAGTAACAATTTAATAAATAATGAGTAACAATTTAATAAATAGTAAGTAACAATTTAATAAACAGTAAGTAACAATTTAATAAATAGAAAGTAACAATTTAATAAATAGTAAGTAACAATTTAATAAATTGTAAGTAACAATTTAATAAATAGTATGTAACAATTTAAAAATGGTAAGTAACAATTTAATACATAGTAAGTAACAATTTAATAAATAGTAAGTAACAATTTAATAAATAGTAAGTAACAATTTAAAAAATAGTAACAATTTAATAAATAGTAAGTAACAATTTAATAAATAGTAAGTAACAATTTAATAAATGGTAAGTAACAATTTAATAAATAGTAAGTAACAATTTAATAAATAGTAAGTAACAATTTAATAAATAGTAAGTAACAATTTAATAAATAGATAGTAACAATTTAATTAATAGTAAGTAACAACTTAATAAATAGTAAGTAACAATTTAATAAATAGTAAGAAACATTTTAATAAATAGTAAGTAACAATTTGATAAATAGTAAGTAACGATTTGATAAATAGAAAGTAACAATTTGATAAATAGTAAGTAACAATTCAATAAATAGTAAGTAACAATTTAGTAAATAGTAAGTAAAAATTTAATAAATAGTTTGTAACAATTTAATAAATAGTAAGTGTCAATTTAATAAATAATAAGTAACAATTTAATAAATAGTAAGTATCAATTTAATAAATAGTAAGTAACAATTTAATAAATAGTAAGTAACAATTTAATAAACAGTAAGTAACAATTTAATAAATAGTATGTAACAATTTAATAAATAGTAAGTAACAATTTAATACATAGTAAGTAACAATTTAATAAATAGTAAGTAACAATTTAATAAATAGTAAGTAACAATTTAAAATATAGTAACAATTTAATAAATAGTAAGTAACAATTTAATTAATAGTAAGTAACAACTTAATAAATAGTGAGTAACAATTTAATAAATAGTAAGAAACGTTTTAATAAATAGTAAGTAACAATTTAATAAATAGTATGTAACAATTTAATAAATAGTAAGTTACAATTTAATACATAGTAAGTAACAATTTAATTAATAGTAAGTAACAATTTAATAAATAGTAAGTAACAATTTAAAAAATAGTAACAATTTAATAAATAGTAAGTAACAATTTAATAAATAGTAAGTAACAATTTAATAAATAGTAAGTAACAATTTAATATATAGTAAGTAACAATTTGATAAATAGCAAGTAACAATTTAATAAATAGTAAGTAACAATTTAATAAATAGTAAGTAACAATTTAATAAATAGTAAGTAACAATTTAATAAATAATAAGTAACAATTTAATAAATAGTAAGTAACAATTTAATAAACAGTAAGTAACAATTTAATAAATAGTAAGTAACAATTTAATAAATAGTAAGTAACAATTTAATAAATAGTAAGTTACAATTTAATAAATTGTAAGTAACAATTTAATAAATAGTATGTAACAATTTAATAAATAGTAAGTAACAATTTAATAAATTGTAAGTAACAATTTAATAAATAGTATGTAACAATTTAAAAATAGTAAGTAACAATTTAATAAATAGTAAGTAACAATTTAATAAATAGTATGAAACAATTTAATAAATAGTATGTAACAATTTAATAAATAGTAAGTAACAATTTAATAAATAGTAAGTAACAATTTAATAAATAGTAAGTAACAATTTAATAAATAGTAAGTAACAATTTAATAAATAGATAGTAACAATTTAATTAATAGTAAGTAACAACTTAATAAATAGTAAGTAACAATTTAATAAATAGTAAGAAACATTTTAATAAATAGTAAGTAACAATTTGATAAATAGTAAGTAACGATTTGATAAATAGAAAGTAACAATTTGATAAATAGTAAGTAACAATTCAATAAATAGTAAGTAACAATTTAGTAAATAGTAAGTAAAAATTTAATAAATAGTTTGTAACAATTTAATAAATAGTAAGTGTCAATTTAATAAATAATAAGTAACAATTTAATAAATAGTAAGTATCAATTTAATAAATAGTAAGTAACAATTTAATAAATAGTAAGTAACAATTTAATAAACAGTAAGTAACAATTTAATAAATAGTATGTAACAATTTAATAAATAGTAAGTAACAATTTAATACATAGTAAGTAACAATTTAATAAATAGTAAGTAACAATTTAATAAATAGTAAGTAACAATTTAAAATATAGTAACAATTTAATAAATAGTAAGTAACAATTTAATTAATAGTAAGTAACAACTTAATAAATAGTGAGTAACAATTTAATAAATAGTAAGAAACGTTTTAATAAATAGTAAGTAACAATTTAATAAATAGTATGTAACAATTTAATAAATAGTAAGTTACAATTTAATACATAGTAAGTAACAATTTAATTAATAGTAAGTAACAATTTAATAAATAGTAAGTAACAATTTAAAAAATAGTAACAATTTAATAAATAGTAAGTAACAATTTAATAAATAGTAAGTAACAATTTAATAAATAGTAAGTAACAATTTAATATATAGTAAGTAACAATTTGATAAATAGCAAGTAACAATTTAATAAATAGTAAGTAACAATTTAATAAATAGTAAGTAACAATTTAATAAATAGTAAGTAACAATTTAATAAATAATAAGTAACAATTTAATAAATAGTAAGTAACAATTTAATAAACAGTAAGTAACAATTTAATAAATAGTAAGTAACAATTTAATAAATAGTAAGTAACAATTTAATAAATAGTAAGTTACAATTTAATAAATTGTAAGTAACAATTTAATAAATAGTATGTAACAATTTAATAAATAGTAAGTAACAATTTAATAAATTGTAAGTAACAATTTAATAAATAGTATGTAACAATTTAAAAATAGTAAGTAACAATTTAATAAATAGTAAGTAACAATTTAATAAATAGTATGAAACAATTTAATAAATAGTATGTAACAATTTAATAAATAGTAAGTAACAGTTTAATAAATAGTAAGTAACAATTTAATAAATAGTAAGTAACAATTTAATAAATAGTAAGTAACAATTTAATAAATAGTAAGTAACAATTTAATAAATTGTAAGTAACAATTTAATAAATAGTATGTAACAATTTAATAAATAGTGAGTAACAATTTAATACATAGTAAGTAACAATTTAATAAATAGTTTGTAACAATTTAATAAATAGTAAGTAACAATTTAATAAATAGATAGTAACAATTTAATTAATAGTAAGTAACAACTTAATAAATAGTAAGTAACAATTTAATAAATAGTAAGTAACAATTTGATAAATAGTAAGTAACAATTTAATAAATAGTAAGTAACAATTTAATAAATAGTAACTAACAATTTAATAAATAATAAGTAACAATTTAATAAATAGTAAGTAACAATTTAATAAACAGTAAGTAACAATTTAATAATTAGTAAGTAACAATTTAATAAATAGTAAGTAGCAATTTAATAAATAGTAAGTAACAATTTAATGAATAGTAAGTAACAATTTAATAAATAGTGAGTAACAATTTAATAAATAGTAAGTAACAATTTAATAAATAGTATGTAACAATTTAATAAATAATAAGTAACATTTTAATAAATAGTGAGTAACAATTTAATAAATAGTAAGTAAAAATATAATAAATAGTTTGTAACAATTTAATAAATAGTAAATAACAATTTAATAAATAGTAAGTAACAATTTAATAAATAGTATGTAACAATTTAAAAATAGTAAGTAACAAGTTAATAAATAGTGAGTAACAATTTAGTAAATAGTAAGTAACAATTTAATAAATAGATAGTATCAATTTAATTAATAGTAAGTAACAACTTAATAAATAGTAAGTAACAATTTAACAAATAGTAAGAAACATTTTAATAAATAGTAAGTCACAATTTGATAAATAGTTTGTAACGATTTGATAAATAGTCAGTGTCAATTTAATAAATAATAAGTATCAATTTAATAAATAGTAAGAAACATTTTAATAAATAGTAAGTCACAATTTGATAAATAGTTTGTAACGATTTGATAAATAGTCAGTGTCAATTTAATAAATAATAAGTAACCATTTAATAAATAGTAAGTAACAATTTAATAAATAGTAAGTAACAATTTAATAAATAGTAAGTAACAATTTAATAAATAGTAAGTAACAATTTAATAAATTGTAAGTAACAATTTAATAAATAGTAAGTAACAATTTAAAATTGGTAAGTAACAATTTAATACATAGTAAGTAACAATTTAATAAATAGTAAGTAACAATTTAATAAATAGTAAGTAACAATTTAAAAAATAGTAACAATTTAATAAATAGTAAGTAACAATTTAATAAATAGTAAGTAACAATTTAATAAATGGTAAGTAACAATTTAATAAATAGTAAGTAACAATTTAATAAATAGTAAGTAACAATTTAATAAATAGTAAGTAACAATTTAATAAATAGATAGTAACAATTTAATTAATAGTAAGTAACAACTTAATAAATAGTAAGTAACAATTTAATAAATAGTAAGAAACATTTTAATAAATAGTAAGTAACAATTTGATAAATAGTAAGTAACGATTTGATAAATAGAAAGTAACAATTTGATAAATAGTAAGTAACATTTTAATAAATAGTAAGTAACAATTTAATAAATAGTAAGTAAAAATTTAATAAATAGTTTGTAACAATTTAAAAAAATAGTAAGTGTCAATTTAATAAATAATAAGTAACAATTTAATAAATAGTAAGTATCAATTTAATAAATAGTAAGTAACAATTTAATAAATAGTAAGTAACAATTTAATAAACAGTAAGTAACAATTTAATAAATAGTATGTAACAATTTAATAAATAGTAAGTAACAATTTAATACATAGTAAGTAACAATTTAAATAATAGTAAGTAACAATTTAATAAATAGTAAGTAACAATTTAAAAAATAGTCACAAGTTAATAAATAGTAAGTAACAATTTAATAAATAGTAAGTAACAATTTAATAAATAGTAAGTAACAATTTAATAAATAGTAAGTAACAATTTGATAAATAGTAAGTAACAATTTGATAAATAGTAAGTAACAATTTGATAAATAGTAAGTAACAATTTGATAAATAGTAAGTAACCATTTGATAAATAGTAAGTAACCATTTGATAAATAGTAAGTAACAATTTAATAAATACTAAGAAACAATTTAATGAATAGTAAGTAACAATTTAATAAATGGTAAGTAACAATTTAATAAATAGTAAGTAACAATTTAATAAATAGTAAGTAACAATTTAATAAATAGTAAGTAACAATTTAATAAATAGTAAGTAACAATTTAATATATAGTAAGTAACAATTTGATAAATAGCAAGTAACAATTTAATAAATAGTAAGTAACAATTTAATAAATAGTAAGTAACAATTTAATAAATAGTAAGTAACAATTTAATAAATAATAAGTAACAATTTAATACATAGTAAGTAACAATTTAATAAACAGTAAGTAACAATTTAATAAATAGTAAGTAACAATTTAATAAATAGTAAGTAACAATTTAATAAATAGTAAGTAACAATTTAATAAATTGTAAGTAACAATTTAATAAATAGTATGTAACAATTTAATAAATAGTAAGTAACAATTTAATAAATTGTAAGTAACAATTTAATAAATAGTATGTAACAATTTAAAAATAGTAAGTAACAATTTAATATATAGTAAGTAACAATTTAAAAAATAGTAACAATTTAATAAATAGTAATTAACAATTTAATAAATAGTAAGTAACAATTTAATAAATAGTAAGTAACAATTTAATAAATTGTAAGTAACAATTTAATAAATAGTATGTAACAATTTAATAAATAGTGAGTAACAATTTAATACATAGTAAGTAACAATTTAATAAATAGTTTGTAACAATTTAATAAATAGTAAGTAACAATTTAATAAATAGATAGTAACAATTTAATTAATAGTAAGTAACAATTTAAAAAATAGTCACAAATTAATAAATAGTAAGTAACAATTTGATAAATAGTAAGTAACAATTTAATAAATAGTAAGTAACAATTTAATAAATAGTAACTAACAATTTAATAAATAATAAGTAACAATTTAATAAATAGTAAGTAACAATTTAATAAATAGTATGTAACAATTTAATAAATAATAAGTAACATTTTAATAAATAGTGAGTAACAATTTAATAAATAGTAAGTAAAAATATAATAAATAGTTTGTAACAATTTAATAAATAGTAAATAACAATTTAATAAATAGTAAGTAACAATTTAATAAATAGTATGTAACAATTTAAAAATAGTAAGTAACAAGTTAATAAATAGTGAGTAACAATTTAGTAAATAGTAAGTAACAATTTAATAAATAGATAGTATCAATTTAATTAATAGTAAGTAACAACTTAATAAATAGTAAGTAACAATTTAACAAATAGTAAGAAACATTTTAATAAATAGTAAGTCACAATTTGATAAATAGTTTGTAACGATTTGATAAATAGTCAGTGTCAATTTAATAAATAATAAGTATCAATTTAATAAATTGTAAGAAACATTTTAATAAATAGTAAGTCACAATTTGATAAATAGTTTGTAACGATTTGATAAATAGTCAGTGTCAATTTAATAAATAATAAGTAACCATTTAATAAATAGTAAGTAACAATTTAATAAATAGTAAGTAACAATTTAATAAATAGTAAGTAACAATTTAATAAATAGTAAGTAACAATTTAATAAATTGTAAGTAACAATTTAATAAATAGTAAGTAACAATTTAAAATTGGTAAGTAACAATTTAATACATAGTAAGTAACAATTTAATAAATAGTAAGTAACAATTTAATAAATAGTAAGTAACAATTTAAAAAATAGTAACAATTTAATAAATAGTAAGTAACAATTTAATAAATAGTAAGTAACAATTTAATAAATGGTAAGTAACAATTTAATAAATAGTATGTAACAATTTAATAAATAGTAAGTAACAATTTAATAAATAGTAAGTAACAATTTAATAAATAGAAAGTAACAATTTAATTAATAGTAAGTAACAACTTAATAAATAGTAAGTAACAATTTAATAAATAGTAAGAAACATTTTAATAAATAGTAAGTAACAATTTGATAAATAGTAAGTAACGATTTGATAAATAGAAAGTAACAATTTGATAAATAGTAAGTAACATTTTAATAAATAGTAAGTAACAATTTAATAAATAGTAAGTAAAAATTTAATAAATAGTTTGTAACAATTTAAAAAAATAGTAAGTGTCAATTTAATAAATAATAAGTAACAATTTAATAAATAATAAGTAACCATTTAATAAATAGTAAGTAACAATTTAATAAATAGTAAGTAACAATTTGATAAATAGTAAGTAACAATTTGATAAATAGTAAGTAACCATTTGATAAATAGTAAGTAACCATTTGATAAATAGTAAGTAACAATTTAATAAATACTAAGAAACAATTTAATGAATAGTAAGTAACAATTTAATAAATGGTAAGTAACAATTTAATAAATAGTAAGTAACAATTTAATAAATAGTAAGTAACAATTTAATAAATAGTAAGTAACAATTTAATAAATAGTAAGTAACAATTTAATATATAGTAAGTAACAATTTGATAAATAGCAAGTAACAATTTAATAAATAGTAAGTAACAATTTAATAAATAGTAAGTAACAATTTAATAAATAGTAAGTAACAATTTAATAAATAATAAGTAACAATTTAATACATAGTAAGTAACAATTTAATAAACAGTAAGTAACAATTTAATAAATAGTAAGTAACAATTTAATAAATAGTAAGTAACAATTTAATAAATAGTAAGTAACAATTTAATAAATTGTAAGTAACAATTTAATAAATAGTATGTAACAATTTAATAAATAGTAAGTAACAATTTAATAAATTGTAAGTAACAATTTAATAAATAGTATGTAACAATTTAAAAATAGTAAGTAACAATTTAATATATAGTAAGTAACAATTTAAAAAATAGTAACAATTTAATAAATAGTAATTAACAATTTAATAAATAGTAAGTAACAATTTAGTAAATAGTAAGTAACAATTTGATAAATAGTAAGTAACAATTTAATAAATAATAAGTAACAATTTAATAAATAGTAAGTAACAATTTAATAAATAGTAAGTAACAATTTAATAAATAATAAGTAACAATTTAATAAATAGTAAGTAACAATTTAATAAACAGTAAGTAACAATTTAATAAATAGTAAGTAACAAGTTAATAAATAGTAAGTAACAATTTAATAAATAGTAAGTAACAATTTAATAAATAGTAAGTAACAATTTAATAAATAGTAAGTAACAATTTGATAAATAGTAAGTAACAATTTAATAAATAGTAAGTAACAATTTAATAAATAGTAACTAACAATTTAATAAATAATAAGTAACAATTTAATAAATAGTAAGTAACAATTTAATAAACAGTAAGTAACAATTTAATAAATAGTAAGTAACAATTTAATAAATAGTAAGTAACAATTTAATAAATAGTAAGTAACAATTTAATGAATAGTAAGTAACAATTTAATAAATAGTGAGTAACTATTTAATAAATAGTAAGTAACAATTTAATAAATAGATAGTAACAATTTAATTAATAGTAAGTAACAACTTAATAAATAGTAAGTAACAATTTAATAAATAGTAAGAAACATTTTAATAAATAGTAAGTCACAATTTGATAAATAGTTTGTAACGATTTGATAAATAGTCAGTGTCAATTTAATAAATAATAAGTAACAATTTAATAAATAGTAAGTAACAATTTAATAAATAGTATGTAACAATTTAATAAATAGTAAGTAACAATTTAATAAATTGTAAGTAACAATTTAATAAATTGTAAGTAACAATTTAATAAATAGTAAGTAACAATTTAAAAATGGTAAGTAACAATTTAATACATAGTAAGTAACAATTTAATAAATAGTAAGTAACAATTTAATAAATAGTAAGTAACAATTTAAAAAATAGTAACAATTTAATAAATAGTAAGTAACAATTTAATAAATAGTAAGTAACAATTTAATAAATAGTATGTAACAATTTAAAAATAGTAAGTAACAATTTAATAAATAGTAAGTAACAATTTAATAAATAGTATGAAACAATTTAATAAATAGTATGTAACAATTTAATAAATAGTAAGTAACAATTTAATAAATAGTAAGTAACAATTTAATAAATAGTAAGTAACAATTTAATAAATAGTAAGTAACAATTTAATAAATAGTAAGTAACAATTTAATAAATTGTAAGTAACAATTTAATAAATAGTATGTAACAATTTAATAAATAGTGAGTAACAATTTAATACATAGTAAGTAACAATTTAATAAATAGTTTGTAACAATTTAATAAATAGTAAGTAACAATTTAATAAATAGATAGTAACAATTTAATTAATAGTAAGTAACAACTTAATAAATAGTAAGTAAAAATATAATAAATAGTTTGTAACAATTTAATAAATAGTAAATAACAATTTAATAAATAGTAAGTAACAATTTAATAAATAGTATGTAACAATTTAAAAATAGTAAGTAACAAGTTAATAAATAGTGAGTAACAATTTAGTAAATAGTAAGTAACAATTTAATAAATAGATAGTATCAATTTAATTAATAGTAAGTAACAACTTAATAAATAGTAAGTAACAATTTAACAAATAGTAAGAAACATTTTAATAAATAGTAAGTCACAATTTGATAAATAGTTTGTAACGATTTGATAAATAGTCAGTGTCAATTTAATAAATAATAAGTATCAATTTAATAAATAGTAAGAAACATTTTAATAAATAGTAAGTCACAATTTGATAAATAGTTTGTAACGATTTGATAAATAGTCAGTGTCAATTTAATAAATAATAAGTAACCATTTAATAAATAGTAAGTAACAATTTAATAAATAGTAAGTAACAATTTAATAAATAGTAAGTAACTATTTAATAAATAGTAAGTAACAATTTAATAAATTGTAAGTAACAATTTAATAAATAGTAAGTAACAATTTAAAAATGGTAAGTAACAATTTAATACATAGTAAGTAACAATTTAATAAATAGTAAGTAACAATTTAATAAATAGTAAGTAACAATTTAAAAAATAGTAACAATTTAATAAATAGTAAGTAACAATTTAATAAATAGTAAGTAACAATTTAATAAATGGTAAGTAACAATTTAATAAATAGTAAGTAACAATTTAATAAATAGTAAGTAACAATTTAATAAATAGATAGTAACAATTTAATTAATAGTAAGTAACAACTTAATAAATAGTAAGTAACAATTTAATAAATAGTAAGAAACATTTTAATAAATAGTAAGTCACAATTTGATAAATAGTTTGTAACGATTTGATAAATAGTCAGTGTCAATTTAATAAATAATAAGTAACAATTTAATAAATAGTAAGAAACATTTTAATAAATAGTAAGTCACAATTTGATAAATAGTTTGTAACGATTTGATAAATAGTCAGTGTCAATTTAATAAATAATAAGTAACAATTTAATAAATAGTAAGTAACAATTTAATAAATAGTAAGTAACAATTTAATAAATTGTAAGTAACAATTTAATAAATAGTATGTAACAATTTAATAAATAGTAAGTAACAATTTAATAAATTGTAAGTAACAATTTAGTAAATAGTAAGTTACAATTTAGTACATAGTAAGTAACAATTTAATTAATAGTAAGTAACAATTTAATAAATAGTAAGTAACAATTTAAAAAATAGTAACAATTTAATAAATAGTAAGTAACAATTTAATAAATAGTAAGTAACAATTTAATAAATGGTAAGTAACAATTTAATAAATTGTAAGTAACAATTTAATAAATAGTAAGTAACAATTTAATAAATAGTAAGTAACAATTTAATAAATAGTAAGTAACAATTTAATAAATAGTAAGTAACAATTTGATAAATAGTAAGTAACAATTTGATAAATAGTAAGTAACAATTTGATAAATAGTAAGTAACCATTTGATAAATAGTAAGTAACCATTTGATAAATAGTAAGTAACAATTTAATAAATACTAAGAAACAATTTAATGAATAGTAAGTAACAATTTAATAAATAGTGAGTAACAATTTAATAAATAGTAAGTAACAATTTAATAAATAGATAGTAACAATTTAATTAATAGTAAGTAACAATTTAATAAATAGTAAGTAACAATTTAATAAATAGTAAGTAACAATTTAATAAATAGTAAGTAACAATATAATAAATAGTATGTAACTATTTAATAAATAGAAAGTAACAATTTAATACATAGTAAGTAACAATTTAATAAATAGTAAGTAACAATTTAATATATAGTAAGTAACAATTTAAAAAATAGTAACAATTTAATAAATAGTAAGTAACAATTTAATAAATAGTAAGTAACAATTTAATAAATAGTAAGTAACAATTTGATAAATAGTAAGTAACAATTTGATAAATAGTAAGTAACAATTTAATAAATAGTAAGTAACAATTTAATAAATAGTAAGTAACAATTTAATAAATAGTAAGTAAAAATTTAATAAATAATAAGTAACAATTTAAAAAATAGTAACAATTTAATAAATAGTAAGTAACAATTTAATAAATAGGAACAATTTAATAAATAGTAAGTAACAATTTAATAAATAGTAAGTAACAATTTAATAAATAGTAAGTAACAATTTAATAAATAGTAAGTAACAATTTGATAAATAGTAAGTAACAATTTAATAAATAGTAAGTAACAATTTAATAAATAATAAGTAACAATTTAATAAATAGTTATTAACAATTTAATAAATAGTAAGTAACAATTTAATAAACAGTAAATAACAATTTAATAAATAGTAAGTAACAATTTAATAAATAGTAAGTAAAAATTTAATAAATAGTAAGAAACATTTTAATAAATAGTAAGTCACAATTTGATAAATAGTTTGTAACGATTTGATAAATAGTCAGTGTCAATTTAATAAATAATAAGTAACAATTTAATAAATAGTAAGAAACATTTTAATAAATAGTAAGTCACAATTTGATAAATAGTTTGTAACGATTTGATAAATAGTCAGTGTCAATTTAATAAATAATAAGTAACAATTTAATAAATAGTAAGTAACAATTTAATAAATAGTAAGTAACAATTTAATAAATAGAAAGTAACAATTTAATAAATAGTAAGTAACAATTTAATAAATTGTAAGTAACAATTTAATAAATAGAAAGTAACAATTTAATAAATAGTAAGTAACAATTTAATAAATTGTAAGTAACAATTTAATAAATAGTAAGTAACAATTTATAAAATGGTAAGTAACAATTTAATACATAGGAAGTAACAATTTAATAAATAGTAAGTAACAATTTAATAAATAGTAAGTAACAATTTAAAAAATAGTAACAATTTAATAAATAGTAAGTAACAATTTAATAAATAGTAAGTAACAATTTAATAAATAGTAAGTAACAATTTAATAAATAGTAAGTAACAATTTAATAAATTGTAAGTAACAATTTAATAAATAGTATGTAACAATTTAATAAATAGTAAGTAACAATTTAATAAATTGTAAGTAACAATTTAGTAAATAGTAAGTTACAATTTAGTACATAGTAAGTAACAATTTAATTAATAGTAAGTAACAATTTAATAAATAGTAAGTAACAATTTAAAAAATAGTAACAATTTAATAAATAGTAAGTAACAATTTAATAAATAGTAAGTAACAATTTAATAAATAGTAAGTAACAATTTAATATATAGTAAGTAACAATTTGATAAATAGCAAGTAACAATTTAATAAATAGTAAGTAACTATTTAATAAATAGTAAGTAACAATTTAATAAATAATAAGTAACAATTTAAAAAATAGTAACAATTTAATAAATAGTAAGTAACAATTTAATAAATAGTAAGTAACCATTTGATAAATAGTAAGTAACAATTTAATAAATAGTAAGTAACAATTTGATAAATAGTAAGTAACAATTTGATAAATAGTAAGTAACAATTTGATAAATAGTAAGTAACAATTTGATAAATAGTAAGTAACCATTTGATAAATAGTAAGTAACCATTTGATAAATAGTAAGTAACCATTTGATAAATAGTAAGTAACAATTTAATAAATAGTAAGTAACAATTTAATTAATAGTATGTAACAATTTAATAAATAGTAAGTAACAATTTGATAAATAGTAAGTAACAATTTAATAAATAGTAAGTAACAATTTAATAAATAGTAAGTAACAATTTAAAAAATAGTAACAATTTAATAAATAGTAAGTAACAATTTAATAAATAGTAAGTAACAAATTAATAAATGGTAAGTAACAATTTAATAAATAGTAAGTAACAATTTAATAAATAGTAAGTAACAATTTAATAAATAGTAAGTAACAATTTAATAAATAGTAAGTAACAATTTAAAAAATAGTAACAATTTAATAAATAGTAAGTAACAATTTAATAAATAGTAAGTAACAATTTGATAAATAGTAAGTAACAATTTAATAAATAGTAAGTAACAATTTAATAAATAGTAAGTAACAATTTAATAAATAGTATATATCAATATTATAAATAGTAAGTAACAATTTAATAAATAGGAACAATTTAATAAATAGTAAGTGACTATTTAATAAATAGTAAGTAACAATTTAATAAATAGTAAGTAACAATTTAGTAAATAGTAAGTAACAATTTAATAAATAGTAAGTAACAATTTAATAAACAGTAAGTAACAATTTAATAAATAGTATGTAACAATTTAATAAATTGTAAGTAACAATTTAATACATAGTAAGTAAGAATTTAATAAATAGTAAGTAACAATTTAATAAATAGTAAGTAACAATTTAAAAAATAGTAACAATTTAATAAATAGTAAGTAACAATTTAATAAATAGTAAGTAACAATTTGATAAATAGTAAGTAACAATTTAATAAATAGTAAGTAACAATTTGATAAATAGTAAGTAACAATTTGATAAATAGTAAGTAACAATTTGATAAATAGTAAGTAACAATTTGATAAATAGTAAGTAACCATTTGATAAATAGTAAGTAACCATTTGATAAATAGTAAGTAACCATTTGATAAATAGTAAGTAACAATTTAATAAATAGTAAGTAGCAATTTAATTAATAGTATGTAACAATTTAATAAATAGTAAGTAACAATTTAATAAATAGTAAGTAACAATTTAGTAAATAGTAAGTAACAATTTAATAAATAGTAAGTAACAATTTAATAAACAGTAAGTAACAATTTAATAAATAGTATGTAACAATTTAATAAATTGTAAGTAACAATTTAATACATAGTAAGTAAGAATTTAATAAATAGTAAGTAACAATTTAATAAATAGTAAGTAACAATTTAATAAATAGTAAGTAACAATTTAAAAAATAGTAACAATTTAATAAATAGTAAGTAACAATTTAATAAATAGTAAGTAACAATTTGATAAATAGTAAGTAACAATTTAATAAATAGTAAGTAACAATTTGATAAATAGTAAGTAACAATTTGATAAATAGTAAGTAACAATTTGATAAATAGTAAGTAACAATTTGATAAATAGTAAGTAACCATTTGATAAATAGTAAGTAACCATTTGATAAATAGTAAGTAACCATTTGATAAATAGTAAGTAACAATTTAATAAATAGTAAGTAACAATTTAATTAATAGTATGTAACAATTTAATAAATAGTAAGTAACAATTTGATAAATTGTAAGTAACAATTTAATAAATAGTAAGTAACAATTTAATAAATAGTAAGTAACAATTTAAAAAATAGTAACAATTTAATAAATAGTAAGTAACAATTTAATAAATAGTAAGTAACAAATTAATAAATGGTAAGTAACAATTTAATAAATAGTAAGTAACAATTTAATAAATAGTAAGTAACAATTTAATAAATAGTAAGTAACAATTTAATAAATAGTAAGTAACAATTTAAAAAATAGTAACAATTTAATAAATAGTAAGTAACAATTTAATAAATTGTAAGTAACAATTTAATACATAGTAAGTAAGAATTTAATAAATAGTAAGTAACAATTTAATAAATAGTAAGTAACAATTTAAAAAATAGTAACAATTTAATAAATAGTAAGTAACAATTTAATAAATAGTAAGTAACAATTTGATAAATAGTAAGTATCAATTTAATAAATAGTAAGTAACAATTTGATAAATAGTAAGTAACAATTTGATAAATAGTAAGTAACAATTTGATAAATAGTAAGTAACAATTTGATAAATAGTAAGTAACCATTTGATAAATAGTAAGTAACCATTTGATAAATAGTAAGTAACCATTTGATAAATAGCAAGTAACAATTTAATAAATAGTAAGTAACAATTTAATTAATAGTATGTAACAATTTAATAAATAGTAAGTAACAATTTGATAAATAGTAAGTAACAATTTAATAAATAGTAAGTAACAATTTAATAAATAGTAAGTAACAATTTAAAAAATAGTAACAATTTAATAAATAGTAAGTAACAATTTAATAAATAGTAAGTAACAAATTAATAAATGGTAAGTAACAATTTAATAAATAGTAAGTAACAATTTAATAAATAGTAAGTAACAATTTAATAAATAGTAAGTAACAATTTAATAAATAGTAAGTAACAATTTAAAAAATAGTAACAATTTAATAAATAGTAAGTAACAATTTAATAAATAGTAAGTAACAATTTGATAAATAGTAAGTAACAATTTAATAAATAGTAAGTAACAATTTAATAAATAGTAGGTAACAATTTAATAAATAGTAAGTAACAATTTAATAAATAGTATATATCAATATTATAAATAGTAAGTAACAATTTAATAAATAGGAACAATTTAATAAATAGTAAGTGACTATTTAATAAATAGTAAGTAACAATTTAATAAATAGTAAGTAACAATTTAGTAAATAGTAAGTAACAATTTAATAAATAGTAAGTAACAATTTAATAAACAGTAAGTAACAATTTAATAAATAGTATGTAACAATTTAATAAATTGTAAGTAACAATTTAATACATAGTAAGTAAGAATTTAATAAATAGTAAGTAACAATTTAATAAATAGTAAGTAACAATTTAAAAAATAGTAACAATTTAATAAATAGTAAGTAACAATTTAATAAATAGTAAGTAACAATTTGATAAATAGTAAGTAACAATTTAATAAATAGTAAGTAACAATTTGATAAATAGTAAGTAACAATTTGATAAATAGTAAGTAACAATTTGATAAATAGTAAGTAACAATTTGATAAATAGTAAGTAACCATTTGATAAATAGTAAGTAACCATTTGATAAATAGTAAGTAACCATTTGATAAATAGTAAGTAACAATTTAATAAATAGTAAGTAACAATTTAATTAATAGTATGTAACAATTTAATAAATAGTAAGTAACAATTTGATAAATAGTAAGTAACAATTTAATAAATAGTAAGTAACAATTTAATAAATAGTAAGTAACAATTTAAAAAATAGTAACAATTTAATAAATAGTAAGTAACAATTTAATAAATAGGAACAATTTAATAAATAGTAAGTAACAATTTAATAAATAGTAAGTAACAATTTAATAAATAGTAAGTAACAATTTAATAAATAGTAAGTAACAATTTGATAAATAGTAAGTAACAATTTAATAAATAGTAAGTAACAATTTAATAAATAATAAGTAACAATTTAATAAATAGTTATTAACAATTTAATAAATAGTAAGTAACAATTTAATAAACAGTAAATAACAATTTAATAAATAGTAAGTAACAATTTAATAAATAGTAAGTAAAAATTTAATAAATAGTAAGAAACATTTTAATAAATAGTAAGTCACAATTTGATAAATAGTTTGTAACGATTTGATAAATAGTCAGTGTCAATTTAATAAATAATAAGTAACAATTTAATAAATAGTAAGAAACATTTTAATAAATAGTAAGTCACAATTTGATAAATAGTTTGTAACGATTTGATAAATAGTCAGTGTCAATTTAATAAATAATAAGTAACAATTTAATAAATAGTAAGTAACAATTTAATAAATAGTAAGTAACAATTTAATAAATAGAAAGTAACAATTTAATAAATAGTAAGTAACAATTTAATAAATTGTAAGTAACAATTTAATAAATAGAAAGTAACAATTTAATAAATAGTAAGTAACAATTTAATAAATTGTAAGTAACAATTTAATAAATAGTAAGTAACAATTTATAAAATGGTAAGTAACAATTTAATACATAGGAAATAACAATTTAATAAATAGTAAGTAACAATTTAATAAATAGTAACTAACAATTTAATAAATAATAAGTAACAATTTAATAAATAGTAAGTAAGAATTTAATAAACAGTAAGTAACAATTTAATAAGTAGTAAGTAACAATTTAATAAATAGTAAGTAACAATTTAATAAATTGTAAGTAACAATTTAATGAATAGTAAGTAACAATTTAATAAATAGTGAGTAACAATTTAATAAATAATAAGTAACAATTTAATAAATAGTAAGTTACAATTTAATAAATAGTAAGTAACAATTTAATAAATAGTAAGTAACAATTTAATAAATAGTAAGTAACAATATAATAAAGAGTATGTAACAATTTAATAAATAGTAAGTAACAATTTAATACATAGTAAGTAAAAATTTAATAAATAGTAAGTAACAATTTAATACATAGTAAATAACAATTTATAAAATAGTAACAATTTAATAAATAGTAAGTAACAATTTAATAAATAGTAAGTAACAATTTAATAAATAGTAAGTAACAATTTGATAAATAGTAAGTAACAATTTGATAAATAGTAAGTAACAATTTAATAAATAGTAAGTAACAATTTAATAAATAGTAAGTAACAATTTAATAAATAGTAAGTAACAATTTAATAAATAATGAGTAACAATTTAATAAATAGTAAGTAACAATTTAATAAACAGTAAGTAACAATTTAATAAATAGAAAGTAACAATTTAATAAATAGTAAGTAACAATTTAATAAATTGTAAGTAACAATTTAATAAATAGTATGTAACAATTTAAAAATGGTAAGTAACAATTTAATACATAGTAAGTAACAATTTAATAAATAGTAAGTAACAATTTAATAAATAGTAAGTAACAATTTAAAAAATAGTAACAATTTAATAAATAGTAAGTAACAATTTAATAAATAGTAAGTAACAATTTAATAAATGGTAAGTAACAATTTAATAAATAGTAAGTAACAATTTAATAAATAGTAAGTAACAATTTAATAAATAGTAAGTAACAATTTAATAAATAGATAGTAACAATTTAATTAATAGTAAGTAACAACTTAATAAATAGTAAGTAACAATTTAATAAATAGTAAGAAACATTTTAATAAATAGTAAGTAACAATTTGATAAATAGTAAGTAACGATTTGATAAATAGAAAGTAACAATTTGATAAATAGTAAGTAACAATTCAATAAATAGTAAGTAACAATTTAGTAAATAGTAAGTAAAAATTTAATAAATAGTTTGTAACAATTTAATAAATAGTAAGTGTCAATTTAATAAATAATAAGTAACAATTTAATAAATAGTAAGTATCAATTTAATAAATAGTAAGTAACAATTTAATAAATAGTAAGTAACAATTTAATAAACAGTAAGTAACAATTTAATAAATAGTATGTAACAATTTAATAAATAGTAAGTAACAATTTAATACATAGTAAGTAACAATTTAATAAATAGTAAGTAACAATTTAATAAATAGTAAGTAACAATTTAAAATATAGTAACAATTTAATAAATAGTAAGTAACAATTTAATTAATAGTAAGTAACAACTTAATAAATAGTGAGTAACAATTTAATAAATAGTAAGAAACGTTTTAATAAATAGTAAGTAACAATTTAATAAATAGTATGTAACAATTTAATAAATAGTAAGTTACAATTTAATACATAGTAAGTAACAATTTAATTAATAGTAAGTAACAATTTAATAAATAGTAAGTAACAATTTAAAAAATAGTAACAATTTAATAAATAGTAAGTAACAATTTAATAAATAGTAAGTAACAATTTAATAAATAGTAAGTAACAATTTAATATATAGTAAGTAACAATTTGATAAATAGCAAGTAACAATTTAATAAATAGTAAGTAACAATTTAATAAATAGTAAGTAACAATTTAATAAATAGTAAGTAACAATTTAATAAATAATAAGTAACAATTTAATAAATAGTAAGTAACAATTTAATAAACAGTAAGTAACAATTTAATAAATAGTAAGTAACAATTTAATAAATAGTAAGTAACAATTTAATAAATAGTAAGTTACAATTTAATAAATTGTAAGTAACAATTTAATAAATAGTATGTAACAATTTAATAAATAGTAAGTAACAATTTAATAAATTGTAAGTAACAATTTAATAAATAGTATGTAACAATTTAAAAATAGTAAGTAACAATTTAATAAATAGTAAGTAACAATTTAATAAATAGTATGAAACAATTTAATAAATAGTATGTAACAATTTAATAAATAGTAAGTAACAATTTAATAAATAGTAAGTAACAATTTAATAAATAGTAAGTAACAATTTAATAAATAGTAAGTAACAATTTAATAAATAGATAGTAACAATTTAATTAATAGTAAGTAACAACTTAATAAATAGTAAGTAACAATTTAATAAATAGTAAGAAACATTTTAATAAATAGTAAGTAACAATTTGATAAATAGTAAGTAACGATTTGATAAATAGAAAGTAACAATTTGATAAATAGTAAGTAACAATTCAATAAATAGTAAGTAACAATTTAGTAAATAGTAAGTAAAAATTTAATAAATAGTTTGTAACAATTTAATAAATAGTAAGTGTCAATTTAATAAATAATAAGTAACAATTTAATAAATAGTAAGTATCAATTTAATAAATAGTAAGTAACAATTTAATAAATAGTAAGTAACAATTTAATAAACAGTAAGTAACAATTTAATAAATAGTATGTAACAATTTAATAAATAGTAAGTAACAATTTAATACATAGTAAGTAACAATTTAATAAATAGTAAGTAACAATTTAATAAATAGTAAGTAACAATTTAAAATATAGTAACAATTTAATAAATAGTAAGTAACAATTTAATTAATAGTAAGTAACAACTTAATAAATAGTGAGTAACAATTTAATAAATAGTAAGAAACGTTTTAATAAATAGTAAGTAACAATTTAATAAATAGTATGTAACAATTTAATAAATAGTAAGTTACAATTTAATACATAGTAAGTAACAATTTAATTAATAGTAAGTAACAATTTAATAAATAGTAAGTAACAATTTAAAAAATAGTAACAATTTAATAAATAGTAAGTAACAATTTAATAAATAGTAAGTAACAATTTAATAAATAGTAAGTAACAATTTAATATATAGTAAGTAACAATTTGATAAATAGCAAGTAACAATTTAATAAATAGTAAGTAACAATTTAATAAATAGTAAGTAACAATTTAATAAATAGTAAGTAACAATTTAATAAATAATAAGTAACAATTTAATAAATAGTAAGTAACAATTTAATAAACAGTAAGTAACAATTTAATAAATAGTAAGTAACAATTTAATAAATAGTAAGTAACAATTTAATAAATAGTAAGTTACAATTTAATAAATTGTAAGTAACAATTTAATAAATAGTATGTAACAATTTAATAAATAGTAAGTAACAATTTAATAAATTGTAAGTAACAATTTAATAAATAGTATGTAACAATTTAAAAATAGTAAGTAACAATTTAATAAATAGTAAGTAACAATTTAATAAATAGTATGAAACAATTTAATAAATAGTATGTAACAATTTAATAAATAGTAAGTAACAGTTTAATAAATAGTAAGTAACAATTTAATAAATAGTAAGTAACAATTTAATAAATAGTAAGTAACAATTTAATAAATAGTAAGTAACAATTTAATAAATTGTAAGTAACAATTTAATAAATAGTATGTAACAATTTAATAAATAGTGAGTAACAATTTAATACATAGTAAGTAACAATTTAATAAATAGTTTGTAACAATTTAATAAATAGTAAGTAACAATTTAATAAATAGATAGTAACAATTTAATTAATAGTAAGTAACAACTTAATAAATAGTAAGTAACAATTTAATAAATAGTAAGTAACAATTTGATAAATAGTAAGTAACAATTTAATAAATAGTAAGTAACAATTTAATAAATAGTAACTAACAATTTAATAAATAATAAGTAACAATTTAATAAATAGTAAGTAACAATTTAATAAACAGTAAGTAACAATTTAATAATTAGTAAGTAACAATTTAATAAATAGTAAGTAGCAATTTAATAAATAGTAAGTAACAATTTAATGAATAGTAAGTAACAATTTAATAAATAGTGAGTAACAATTTAATAAATAGTAAGTAACAATTTAATAAATAGTATGTAACAATTTAATAAATAATAAGTAACATTTTAATAAATAGTGAGTAACAATTTAATAAATAGTAAGTAAAAATATAATAAATAGTTTGTAACAATTTAATAAATAGTAAATAACAATTTAATAAATAGTAAGTAACAATTTAATAAATAGTATGTAACAATTTAAAAATAGTAAGTAACAAGTTAATAAATAGTGAGTAACAATTTAGTAAATAGTAAGTAACAATTTAATAAATAGATAGTATCAATTTAATTAATAGTAAGTAACAACTTAATAAATAGTAAGTAACAATTTAACAAATAGTAAGAAACATTTTAATAAATAGTAAGTCACAATTTGATAAATAGTTTGTAACGATTTGATAAATAGTCAGTGTCAATTTAATAAATAATAAGTATCAATTTAATAAATAGTAAGAAACATTTTAATAAATAGTAAGTCACAATTTGATAAATAGTTTGTAACGATTTGATAAATAGTCAGTGTCAATTTAATAAATAATAAGTAACCATTTAATAAATAGTAAGTAACAATTTAATAAATAGTAAGTAACAATTTAATAAATAGTAAGTAACAATTTAATAAATAGTAAGTAACAATTTAATAAATTGTAAGTAACAATTTAATAAATAGTAAGTAACAATTTAAAATTGGTAAGTAACAATTTAATACATAGTAAGTAACAATTTAATAAATAGTAAGTAACAATTTAATAAATAGTAAGTAACAATTTAAAAAATAGTAACAATTTAATAAATAGTAAGTAACAATTTAATAAATAGTAAGTAACAATTTAATAAATGGTAAGTAACAATTTAATAAATAGTAAGTAACAATTTAATAAATAGTAAGTAACAATTTAATAAATAGTAAGTAACAATTTAATAAATAGATAGTAACAATTTAATTAATAGTAAGTAACAACTTAATAAATAGTAAGTAACAATTTAATAAATAGTAAGAAACATTTTAATAAATAGTAAGTAACAATTTGATAAATAGTAAGTAACGATTTGATAAATAGAAAGTAACAATTTGATAAATAGTAAGTAACATTTTAATAAATAGTAAGTAACAATTTAATAAATAGTAAGTAAAAATTTAATAAATAGTTTGTAACAATTTAAAAAAATAGTAAGTGTCAATTTAATAAATAATAAGTAACAATTTAATAAATAGTAAGTATCAATTTAATAAATAGTAAGTAACAATTTAATAAATAGTAAGTAACAATTTAATAAACAGTAAGTAACAATTTAATAAATAGTATGTAACAATTTAATAAATAGTAAGTAACAATTTAATACATAGTAAGTAACAATTTAAATAATAGTAAGTAACAATTTAATAAATAGTAAGTAACAATTTAAAAAATAGTCACAAGTTAATAAATAGTAAGTAACAATTTAATAAATAGTAAGTAACAATTTAATAAATAGTAAGTAACAATTTAATAAATAGTAAGTAACAATTTGATAAATAGTAAGTAACAATTTGATAAATAGTAAGTAACAATTTGATAAATAGTAAGTAACAATTTGATAAATAGTTAGTAACCATTTGATAAATAGTAAGTAACCATTTGATAAATAGTAAGTAACAATTTAATAAATACTAAGAAACAATTTAATGAATAGTAAGTAACAATTTAATAAATGGTAAGTAACAATTTAATAAATAGTAAGTAACAATTTAATAAATAGTAAGTAACAATTTAATAAATAGTAAGTAACAATTTAATAAATAGTAAGTAACAATTTAATATATAGTAAGTAACAATTTGATAAATAGCAAGTAACAATTTAATAAATAGTAAGTAACAATTTAATAAATAGTAAGTAACAATTTAATAAATAGTAAGTAACAATTTAATAAATAATAAGTAACAATTTAATACATAGTAAGTAACAATTTAATAAACAGTAAGTAACAATTTAATAAATAGTAAGTAACAATTTAATAAATAGTAAGTAACAATTTAATAAATAGTAAGTAACAATTTAATAAATTGTAAGTAACAATTTAATAAATAGTATGTAACAATTTAATAAATAGTAAGTAACAATTTAATAAATTGTAAGTAACAATTTAATAAATAGTATGTAACAATTTAAAAATAGTAAGTAACAATTTAATATATAGTAAGTAACAATTTAAAAAATAGTAACAATTTAATAAATAGTAATTAACAATTTAATAAATAGTAAGTAACAATTTAATAAATAGTAAGTAACAATTTAATAAATTGTAAGTAACAATTTAATAAATAGTATGTAACAATTTAATAAATAGTGAGTAACAATTTAATACATAGTAAGTAACAATTTAATAAATAGTTTGTAACAATTTAATAAATAGTAAGTAACAATTTAATAAATAGATAGTAACAATTTAATTAATAGTAAGTAACAATTTAAAAAATAGTCACAAATTAATAAATAGTAAGTAACAATTTGATAAATAGTAAGTAACAATTTAATAAATAGTAAGTAACAATTTAATAAATAGTAACTAACAATTTAATAAATAATAAGTAACAATTTAATAAATAGTAAGTAACAATTTAATAAATAGTATGTAACAATTTAATAAATAATAAGTAACATTTTAATAAATAGTGAGTAACAATTTAATAAATAGTAAGTAAAAATATAATAAATAGTTTGTAACAATTTAATAAATAGTAAATAACAATTTAATAAATAGTAAGTAACAATTTAATAAATAGTATGTAACAATTTAAAAATAGTAAGTAACAAGTTAATAAATAGTGAGTAACAATTTAGTAAATAGTAAGTAACAATTTAATAAATAGATAGTATCAATTTAATTAATAGTAAGTAACAACTTAATAAATAGTAAGTAACAATTTAACAAATAGTAAGAAACATTTTAATAAATAGTAAGTCACAATTTGATAAATAGTTTGTAACGATTTGATAAATAGTCAGTGTCAATTTAATAAATAATAAGTATCAATTTAATAAATAGTAAGAAACATTTTAATAAATAGTAAGTCACAATTTGATAAATAGTTTGTAACGATTTGATAAATAGTCAGTGTCAATTTAATAAATAATAAGTAACCATTTAATAAATAGTAAGTAACAATTTAATAAATAGTAAGTAACAATTTAATAAATAGTAAGTAACAATTTAATAAATAGTAAGTAACAATTTAATAAATTGTAAGTAACAATTTAATAAATAGTAAGTAACAATTTAAAATTGGTAAGTAACAATTTAATACATAGTAAGTAACAATTTAATAAATAGTAAGTAACAATTTAATAAATAGTAAGTAACAATTTAAAAAATAGTAACAATTTAATAAATAGTAAGTAACAATTTAATAAATAGTAAGTAACAATTTAATAAATGGTAAGTAACAATTTAATAAATAGTATGTAACAATTTAATAAATAGTAAGTAACAATTTAATAAATAGTAAGTAACAATTTAATAAATAGAAAGTAACAATTTAATTAATAGTAAGTAACAACTTAATAAATAGTAAGTAACAATTTAATAAATAGTAAGAAACATTTTAATAAATAGTAAGTAACAATTTGATAAATAGTAAGTAACGATTTGATAAATAGAAAGTAACAATTTGATAAATAGTAAGTAACATTTTAATAAATAGTAAGTAACAATTTAATAAATAGTAAGTAAAAATTTAATAAATAGTTTGTAACAATTTAAAAAAATAGTAAGTGTCAATTTAATAAATAATAAGTAACAATTTAATAAATAATAAGTAACCATTTAATAAATAGTAAGTAACAATTTAATAAATAGTAAGTAACAATTTGATAAATAGTAAGTAACAATTTGATAAATAGTAAGTAACCATTTGATAAATAGTAAGTAACCATTTGATAAATAGTAAGTAACAATTTAATAAATACTAAGAAACAATTTAATGAATAGTAAGTAACAATTTAATAAATGGTAAGTAACAATTTAATAAATAGTAAGTAACAATTTAATAAATAGTAAGTAACAATTTAATAAATAGTAAGTAACAATTTAATAAATAGTAAGTAACAATTTAATATATAGTAAGTAACAATTTGATAAATAGCAAGTAACAATTTAATAAATAGTAAGTAACAATTTAATAAATAGTAAGTAACAATTTAATAAATAGTAAGTAACAATTTAATAAATAATAAGTAACAATTTAATACATAGTAAGTAACAATTTAATAAACAGTAAGTAACAATTTAATAAATAGTAAGTAACAATTTAATAAATAGTAAGTAACAATTTAATAAATAGTAAGTAACAATTTAATAAATTGTAAGTAACAATTTAATAAATAGTATGTAACAATTTAATAAATAGTAAGTAACAATTTAATAAATTGTAAGTAACAATTTAATAAATAGTATGTAACAATTTAAAAATAGTAAGTAACAATTTAATATATAGTAAGTAACAATTTAAAAAATAGTAACAATTTAATAAATAGTAATTAACAATTTAATAAATAGTAAGTAACAATTTAGTAAATAGTAAGTAACAATTTGATAAATAGTAAGTAACAATTTAATAAATAATAAGTAACAATTTAATAAATAGTAAGTAACAATTTAATAAATAGTAAGTAACAATTTAATAAATAATAAGTAACAATTTAATAAATAGTAAGTAACAATTTAATAAACAGTAAGTAACAATTTAATAAATAGTAAGTAACAAGTTAATAAATAGTAAGTAACAATTTAATAAATAGTAAGTAACAATTTAATAAATAGTAAGTAACAATTTAATAAATAGTAAGTAACAATTTGATAAATAGTAAGTAACAATTTAATAAATAGTAAGTAACAATTTAATAAATAGTAACTAACAATTTAATAAATAATAAGTAACAATTTAATAAATAGTAAGTAACAATTTAATAAACAGTAAGTAACAATTTAATAAATAGTAAGTAACAATTTAATAAATAGTAAGTAACAATTTAATAAATAGTAAGTAACAATTTAATGAATAGTAAGTAACAATTTAATAAATAGTGAGTAACTATTTAATAAATAGTAAGTAACAATTTAATAAATAGATAGTAACAATTTAATTAATAGTAAGTAACAACTTAATAAATAGTAAGTAACAATTTAATAAATAGTAAGAAACATTTTAATAAATAGTAAGTCACAATTTGATAAATAGTTTGTAACGATTTGATAAATAGTCAGTGTCAATTTAATAAATAATAAGTAACAATTTAATAAATAGTAAGTAACAATTTAATAAATAGTATGTAACAATTTAATAAATAGTAAGTAACAATTTAATAAATTGTAAGTAACAATTTAATAAATTGTAAGTAACAATTTAATAAATAGTAAGTAACAATTTAAAAATGGTAAGTAACAATTTAATACATAGTAAGTAACAATTTAATAAATAGTAAGTAACAATTTAATAAATAGTAAGTAACAATTTAAAAAATAGTAACAATTTAATAAATAGTAAGTAACAATTTAATAAATAGTAAGTAACAATTTAATAAATAGTATGTAACAATTTAAAAATAGTAAGTAACAATTTAATAAATAGTAAGTAACAATTTAATAAATAGTATGAAACAATTTAATAAATAGTATGTAACAATTTAATAAATAGTAAGTAACAATTTAATAAATAGTAAGTAACAATTTAATAAATAGTAAGTAACAATTTAATAAATAGTAAGTAACAATTTAATAAATAGTAAGTAACAATTTAATAAATTGTAAGTAACAATTTAATAAATAGTATGTAACAATTTAATAAATAGTGAGTAACAATTTAATACATAGTAAGTAACAATTTAATAAATAGTTTGTAACAATTTAATAAATAGTAAGTAACAATTTAATAAATAGATAGTAACAATTTAATTAATAGTAAGTAACAACTTAATAAATAGTAAGTAAAAATATAATAAATAGTTTGTAACAATTTAATAAATAGTAAATAACAATTTAATAAATAGTAAGTAACAATTTAATAAATAGTATGTAACAATTTAAAAATAGTAAGTAACAAGTTAATAAATAGTGAGTAACAATTTAGTAAATAGTAAGTAACAATTTAATAAATAGATAGTATCAATTTAATTAATAGTAAGTAACAACTTAATAAATAGTAAGTAACAATTTAACAAATAGTAAGAAACATTTTAATAAATAGTAAGTCACAATTTGATAAATAGTTTGTAACGATTTGATAAATAGTCAGTGTCAATTTAATAAATAATAAGTATCAATTTAATAAATAGTAAGAAACATTTTAATAAATAGTAAGTCACAATTTGATAAATAGTTTGTAACGATTTGATAAATAGTCAGTGTCAATTTAATAAATAATAAGTAACCATTTAATAAATAGTAAGTAACAATTTAATAAATAGTAAGTAACAATTTAATAAATAGTAAGTAACTATTTAATAAATAGTAAGTAACAATTTAATAAATTGTAAGTAACAATTTAATAAATAGTAAGTAACAATTTAAAAATGGTAAGTAACAATTTAATACATAGTAAGTAACAATTTAATAAATAGTAAGTAACAATTTAATAAATAGTAAGTAACAATTTAAAAAATAGTAACAATTTAATAAATAGTAAGTAACAATTTAATAAATAGTAAGTAACAATTTAATAAATGGTAAGTAACAATTTAATAAATAGTAAGTAACAATTTAATAAATAGTAAGTAACAATTTAATAAATAGATAGTAACAATTTAATTAATAGTAAGTAACAACTTAATAAATAGTAAGTAACAATTTAATAAATAGTAAGAAACATTTTAATAAATAGTAAGTCACAATTTGATAAATAGTTTGTAACGATTTGATAAATAGTCAGTGTCAATTTAATAAATAATAAGTAACAATTTAATAAATAGTAAGAAACATTTTAATAAATAGTAAGTCACAATTTGATAAATAGTTTGTAACGATTTGATAAATAGTCAGTGTCAATTTAATAAATAATAAGTAACAATTTAATAAATAGTAAGTAACAATTTAATAAATAGTAAGTAACAATTTAATAAATTGTAAGTAACAATTTAATAAATAGTATGTAACAATTTAATAAATAGTAAGTAACAATTTAATAAATTGTAAGTAACAATTTAGTAAATAGTAAGTTACAATTTAGTACATAGTAAGTAACAATTTAATTAATAGTAAGTAACAATTTAATAAATAGTAAGTAACAATTTAAAAAATAGTAACAATTTAATAAATAGTAAGTAACAATTTAATAAATAGTAAGTAACAATTTAATAAATGGTAAGTAACAATTTAATAAATTGTAAGTAACAATTTAATAAATAGTAAGTAACAATTTAATAAATAGTAAGTAACAATTTAATAAATAGTAAGTAACAATTTAATAAATAGTAAGTAACAATTTGATAAATAGTAAGTAACAATTTGATAAATAGTAAGTAACAATTTGATAAATAGTAAGTAACCATTTGATAAATAGTAAGTAACCATTTGATAAATAGTAAGTAACAATTTAATAAATACTAAGAAACAATTTAATGAATAGTAAGTAACAATTTAATAAATAGTGAGTAACAATTTAATAAATAGTAAGTAACAATTTAATAAATAGATAGTAACAATTTAATTAATAGTAAGTAACAATTTAATAAATAGTAAGTAACAATTTAATAAATAGTAAGTAACAATTTAATAAATAGTAAGTAACAATATAATAAATAGTATGTAACTATTTAATAAATAGAAAGTAACAATTTAATACATAGTAAGTAACAATTTAATAAATAGTAAGTAACAATTTAATATATAGTAAGTAACAATTTAAAAAATAGTAACAATTTAATAAATAGTAAGTAACAATTTAATAAATAGTAAGTAACAATTTAATAAATAGTAAGTAACAATTTGATAAATAGTAAGTAACAATTTGATAAATAGTAAGTAACAATTTAATAAATAGTAAGTAACAATTTAATAAATAGTAAGTAACAATTTAATAAATAGTAAGTAAAAATTTAATAAATAATAAGTAACAATTTAAAAAATAGTAACAATTTAATAAATAGTAAGTAACAATTTAATAAATAGGAACAATTTAATAAATAGTAAGTAACAATTTAATAAATAGTAAGTAACAATTTAATAAATAGTAAGTAACAATTTAATAAATAGTAAGTAACAATTTGATAAATAGTAAGTAACAATTTAATAAATAGTAAGTAACAATTTAATAAATAATAAGTAACAATTTAATAAATAGTTATTAACAATTTAATAAATAGTAAGTAACAATTTAATAAACAGTAAATAACAATTTAATAAATAGTAAGTAACAATTTAATAAATAGTAAGTAAAAATTTAATAAATAGTAAGAAACATTTTAATAAATAATAAGTCACAATTTGATAAATAGTTTGTAACGATTTGATAAATAGTCAGTGTCAATTTAATAAATAATAAGTAACAATTTAATAAATAGTAAGAAACATTTTAATAAATAGTAAGTCACAATTTGATAAATAGTTTGTAACGATTTGATAAATAGTCAGTGTCAATTTAATAAATAATAAGTAACAATTTAATAAATAGTAAGTAACAATTTAATAAATAGTAAGTAACAATTTAATAAATAGAAAGTAACAATTTAATAAATAGTAAGTAACAATTTAATAAATTGTAAGTAACAATTTAATAAATAGAAAGTAACAATTTAATAAATAGTAAGTAACAATTTAATAAATTGTAAGTAACAATTTAATAAATAGTAAGTAACAATTTATAAAATGGTAAGTAACAATTTAATACATAGGAAGTAACAATTTAATAAATAGTAAGTAACAATTTAATAAATAGTAAGTAACAATTTAAAAAATAGTAACAATTTAATAAATAGTAAGTAACAATTTAATAAATAGTAAGTAACAATTTAATAAATAGTAAGTAACAATTTAATAAATAGTAAGTAACAATTTAATAAATTGTAAGTAACAATTTAATAAATAGTATGTAACAATTTAATAAATAGTAAGTAACAATTTAATAAATTGTAAGTAACAATTTAGTAAATAGTAAGTTACAATTTAGTACATAGTAAGTAACAATTTAATTAATAGTAAGTAACAATTTAATAAATAGTAAGTAACAATTTAAAAAATAGTAACAATTTAATAAATAGTAAGTAACAATTTAATAAATAGTAAGTAACAATTTAATAAATAGTAAGTAACAATTTAATATATAGTAAGTAACAATTTGATAAATAGCAAGTAACAATTTAATAAATAGTAAGTAACTATTTAATAAATAGTAAGTAACAATTTAATAAATAATAAGTAACAATTTAAAAAATAGTAACAATTTAATAAATAGTAAGTAACAATTTAATAAATAGTAAGTAACCATTTGATAAATAGTAAGTAACAATTTAATAAATAGTAAGTAACAATTTGATAAATAGTAAGTAACAATTTGATAAATAGTAAGTAACAATTTGATAAATAGTAAGTAACAATTTGATAAATAGTAAGTAACCATTTGATAAATAGTAAGTAACCATTTGATAAATAGTAAGTAACCATTTGATAAATAGTAAGTAACAATTTAATAAATAGTAAGTAACAATTTAATTAATAGTATGTAACAATTTAATAAATAGTAAGTAACAATTTGATAAATAGTAAGTAACAATTTAATAAATAGTAAGTAACAATTTAATAAATAGTAAGTAACAATTTAAAAAATAGTAACAATTTAATAAATAGTAAGTAACAATTTAATAAATAGTAAGTAACAAATTAATAAATGGTAAGTAACAATTTAATAAATAGTAAGTAACAATTTAATAAATAGTAAGTAACAATTTAATAAATAGTAAGTAACAATTTAATAAATAGTAAGTAACAATTTAAAAAATAGTAACAATTTAATAAATAGTAAGTAACAATTTAATAAATAGTAAGTAACAATTTGATAAATAGTAAGTAACAATTTAATAAATAGTAAGTAACAATTTAATAAATAGTAAGTAACAATTTAATAAATAGTATATATCAATATTATAAATAGTAAGTAACAATTTAATAAATAGGAACAATTTAATAAATAGTAAGTGACTATTTAATAAATAGTAAGTAACAATTTAATAAATAGTAAGTAACAATTTAGTAAATAGTAAGTAACAATTTAATAAATAGTAAGTAACAATTTAATAAACAGTAAGTAACAATTTAATAAATAGTATGTAACAATTTAATAAATTGTAAGTAACAATTTAATACATAGTAAGTAAGAATTTAATAAATAGTAAGTAACAATTTAATAAATAGTAAGTAACAATTTAAAAAATAGTAACAATTTAATAAATAGTAAGTAACAATTTAATAAATAGTAAGTAACAATTTGATAAATAGTAAGTAACAATTTAATAAATAGTAAGTAACAATTTGATAAATAGTAAGTAACAATTTGATAAATAGTAAGTAACAATTTGATAAATAGTAAGTAACAATTTGATAAATAGTAAGTAACCATTTGATAAATAGTAAGTAACCATTTGATAAATAGTAAGTAACCATTTGATAAATAGTAAGTAACAATTTAATAAATAGTAAGTAGCAATTTAATTAATAGTATGTAACAATTTAATAAATAGTAAGTAACAATTTAATAAATAGTAAGTAACAATTTAGTAAATAGTAAGTAACAATTTAATAAATAGTAAGTAACAATTTAATAAACAGTAAGTAACAATTTAATAAATAGTATGTAACAATTTAATAAATTGTAAGTAACAATTTAATACATAGTAAGTAAGAATTTAATAAATAGTAAGTAACAATTTAATAAATAGTAAGTAACAATTTAATAAATAGTAAGTAACAATTTAAAAAATAGTAACAATTTAATAAATAGTAAGTAACAATTTAATAAATAGTAAGTAACAATTTGATAAATAGTAAGTAACAATTTAATAAATAGTAAGTAACAATTTGATAAATAGTAAGTAACAATTTGATAAATAGTAAGTAACAATTTGATAAATAGTAAGTAACAATTTGATAAATAGTAAGTAACCATTTGATAAATAGTAAGTAACCATTTGATAAATAGTAAGTAACCATTTGATAAATAGTAAGTAACAATTTAATAAATAGTAAGTAACAATTTAATTAATAGTATGTAACAATTTAATAAATAGTAAGTAACAATTTGATAAATTGTAAGTAACAATTTAATAAATAGTAAGTAACAATTTAATAAATAGTAAGTAACAATTTAAAAAATAGTAACAATTTAATAAATAGTAAGTAACAATTTAATAAATAGTAAGTAACAAATTAATAAATGGTAAGTAACAATTTAATAAATAGTAAGTAACAATTTAATAAATAGTAAGTAACAATTTAATAAATAGTAAGTAACAATTTAATAAATAGTAAGTAACAATTTAAAAAATAGTAACAATTTAATAAATAGTAAGTAACAATTTAATAAATTGTAAGTAACAATTTAATACATAGTAAGTAAGAATTTAATAAATAGTAAGTAACAATTTAATAAATAGTAAGTAACAATTTAAAAAATAGTAACAATTTAATAAATAGTAAGTAACAATTTAATAAATAGTAAGTAACAATTTGATAAATAGTAAGTATCAATTTAATAAATAGTAAGTAACAATTTGATAAATAGTAAGTAACAATTTGATAAATAGTAAGTAACAATTTGATAAATAGTAAGTAACAATTTGATAAATAGTAAGTAACCATTTGATAAATAGTAAGTAACCATTTGATAAATAGTAAGTAACCATTTGATAAATAGCAAGTAACAATTTAATAAATAGTAAGTAACAATTTAATTAATAGTATGTAACAATTTAATAAATAGTAAGTAACAATTTGATAAATAGTAAGTAACAATTTAATAAATAGTAAGTAACAATTTAATAAATAGTAAGTAACAATTTAAAAAATAGTAACAATTTAATAAATAGTAAGTAACAATTTAATAAATAGTAAGTAACAAATTAATAAATGGTAAGTAACAATTTAATAAATAGTAAGTAACAATTTAATAAATAGTAAGTAACAATTTAATAAATAGTAAGTAACAATTTAATAAATAGTAAGTAACAATTTAAAAAATAGTAACAATTTAATAAATAGTAAGTAACAATTTAATAAATAGTAAGTAACAATTTGATAAATAGTAAGTAACAATTTAATAAATAGTAAGTAACAATTTAATAAATAGTAGGTAACAATTTAATAAATAGTAAGTAACAATTTAATAAATAGTATATATCAATATTATAAATAGTAAGTAACAATTTAATAAATAGGAACAATTTAATAAATAGTAAGTGACTATTTAATAAATAGTAAGTAACAATTTAATAAATAGTAAGTAACAATTTAGTAAATAGTAAGTAACAATTTAATAAATAGTAAGTAACAATTTAATAAACAGTAAGTAACAATTTAATAAATAGTATGTAACAATTTAATAAATTGTAAGTAACAATTTAATACATAGTAAGTAAGAATTTAATAAATAGTAAGTAACAATTTAATAAATAGTAAGTAACAATTTAAAAAATAGTAACAATTTAATAAATAGTAAGTAACAATTTAATAAATAGTAAGTAACAATTTGATAAATAGTAAGTAACAATTTAATAAATAGTAAGTAACAATTTGATAAATAGTAAGTAACAATTTGATAAATAGTAAGTAACAATTTGATAAATAGTAAGTAACAATTTGATAAATAGTAAGTAACCATTTGATAAATAGTAAGTAACCATTTGATAAATAGTAAGTAACCATTTGATAAATAGTAAGTAACAATTTAATAAATAGTAAGTAACAATTTAATTAATAGTATGTAACAATTTAATAAATAGTAAGTAACAATTTGATAAATAGTAAGTAACAATTTAATAAATAGTAAGTAACAATTTAATAAATAGTAAGTAACAATTTAAAAAATAGTAACAATTTAATAAATAGTAAGTAACAATTTAATAAATAGGAACAATTTAATAAATAGTAAGTAACAATTTAATAAATAGTAAGTAACAATTTAATAAATAGTAAGTAACAATTTAATAAATAGTAAGTAACAATTTGATAAATAGTAAGTAACAATTTAATAAATAGTAAGTAACAATTTAATAAATAATAAGTAACAATTTAATAAATAGTTATTAACAATTTAATAAATAGTAAGTAACAATTTAATAAACAGTAAATAACAATTTAATAAATAGTAAGTAACAATTTAATAAATAGTAAGTAAAAATTTAATAAATAGTAAGAAACATTTTAATAAATAGTAAGTCACAATTTGATAAATAGTTTGTAACGATTTGATAAATAGTCAGTGTCAATTTAATAAATAATAAGTAACAATTTAATAAATAGTAAGAAACATTTTAATAAATAGTAAGTCACAATTTGATAAATAGTTTGTAACGATTTGATAAATAGTCAGTGTCAATTTAATAAATAATAAGTAACAATTTAATAAATAGTAAGTAACAATTTAATAAATAGTAAGTAACAATTTAATAAATAGAAAGTAACAATTTAATAAATAGTAAGTAACAATTTAATAAATTGTAAGTAACAATTTAATAAATAGAAAGTAACAATTTAATAAATAGTAAGTAACAATTTAATAAATTGTAAGTAACAATTTAATAAATAGTAAGTAACAATTTATAAAATGGTAAGTAACAATTTAATACATAGGAAGTAACAATTTAATAAATAGTAAGTAACAATTTAATAAATAGTAAGTAACAATTTAAAAAATAGTAACAATTTAATAAATAGTAAGTAACAATTTAATAAATAGTAAGTAACAATTTAATAAATAGTAAGTAACAATTTAATAAATAGTAAGTAACAATTTAATAAATTGTAAGTAACAATTTAATAAATAGTATGTAACAATTTAATAAATAGTAAGTAACAATTTAATAAATTGTAAGTAACAATTTAGTAAATAGTAAGTTACAATTTAGTACATAGTAAGTAACAATTTAATTAATAGTAAGTAACAATTTAATAAATAGTAAGTAACAATTTAAAAAATAGTAACAATTTAATAAATAGTAAGTAACAATTTAATAAATAGTAAGTAACAATTTAATAAATAGTAAGTAACAATTTAATATATAGTAAGTAACAATTTGATAAATAGCAAGTAACAATTTAATAAATAGTAAGTAACTATTTAATAAATAGTAAGTAACAATTTAATAAATAATAAGTAACAATTTAAAAAATAGTAACAATTTAATAAATAGTAAGTAACAATTTAATAAATAGTAAGTAACAATTTGATAAATAGTAAGTAACAATTTAATAAATAGTAAGTAACAATTTGATAAATAGTAAGTAACAATTTGATAAATAGTAAGTAACAATTTGATAAATAGTAAGTAACAATTTGATAAATAGTAAGTAACCATTTGATAAATAGTAAGTAACCATTTGATAAATAGTAAGTAACCATTTGATAAATAGTAAGTAACAATTTAATAAATAGTAAGTAACAATTTAATTAATAGTATGTAACAATTTAATAAATAGTAAGTAACAATTTGATAAATAGTAAGTAACAATTTAATAAATAGTAAGTAACAATTTAATAAATAGTAAGTAACAATTTAAAAAATAGTAACAATTTAATAAATAGTAAGTAACAATTTAATAAATAGTAAGTAACAAATTAATAAATGGTAAGTAACAATTTAATAAATAGTAAGTAACAATTTAATAAATAGTAAGTAACAATTTAATAAATAGTAAGTAACAATTTAATAAATAGTAAGTAACAATTTAAAAAATAGTAACAATTTAATAAATAGTAAGTAACAATTTAATAAATAGTAAGTAACAATTTGATAAATAGTAAGTAACAATTTAATAAATAGTAAGTAACAATTTAATAAATAGTAAGTAACAATTTAATAAATAGTATATATCAATATTATAAATAGTAAGTAACAATTTAATAAATAGGAACAATTTAATAAATAGTAAGTGACTATTTAATAAATAGTAAGTAACAATTTAATAAATAGTAAGTAACAATTTAGTAAATAGTAAGTAACAATTTAATAAATAGTAAGTAACAATTTAATAAACAGTAAGTAACAATTTAATAAATAGTATGTAACAATTTAATAAATTGTAAGTAACAATTTAATACATAGTAAGTAAGAATTTAATAAATAGTAAGTAACAATTTAATAAATAGTAAGTAACAATTTAAAAAATAGTAACAATTTAATAAATAGTAAGTAACAATTTAATAAATAGTAAGTAACAATTTGATAAATAGTAAGTAACAATTTAATAAATAGTAAGTAACAATTTGATAAATAGTAAGTAACAATTTGATAAATAGTAAGTTACAATTTGATAAATAGTAAGTAACAATTTGATAAATAGTAAGTAACCATTTGATAAATAGTAAGTAACCATTTGATAAATAGTAAGTAACCATTTGATAAATAGTAAGTAACAATTTAATAAATAGTAAGTAACAATTTAATTAATAGTATGTAACAATTTAATAAATAGTAAGTAACAATTTAATAAATAGTAAGTAACAATTTAGTAAATAGTAAGTAACAATTTAATAAATAGTAAGTAACAATTTAATAAACAGTAAGTAACAATTTAATAAATAGTATGTAACAATTTAATAAATTGTAAGTAACAATTTAATACATAGTAAGTAAGAATTTAATAAATAGTAAGTAACAATTTAATAAATAGTAAGTAACAATTTAATAAATAGTAAGTAACAATTTAAAAAATAGTAACAATTTAATAAATAGTAAGTAACAATTTAATAAATAGTAAGTAACAATTTGATAAATAGTAAGTAACAATTTAATAAAGAGTATGTAACAATTTGATAAATAGTAAGTAACAATTTGATAAATAGTAAGTAACAATTTGATAAATAGTAAGTAACAATTTGATAAATAGTAAGTAACAATTTAAAAAATAGTAACAATTTAATAAATAGTAAGTAACAATTTAATAAATAGGAACAATTTAATAAATAGTAAGTAACAATTTAATAAATAGTAAGTAACAATTTAATAAATAGTAAGTAACAATTTAATAAATAGTAAGTAACAATTTGATAAATAGTAAGTAACAATTTAATAAATAGTAAGTAACAATTTAATAAATAATAAGTAACAATTTAATAAATAGTTATTAACAATTTAATAAATAGTAAGTAACAATTTAATAAACAGTAAATAACAATTTAATAAATAGTAAGTAACAATTTAATAAATAGTAAGTAAAAATTTAATAAATAGTAAGAAACATTTTAATAAATAGTAAGTCACAATTTGATAAATAGTTTGTAACGATTTGATAAATAGTCAGTGTCAATTTAATAAATAATAAGTAACAATTTAATAAATAGTAAGAAACATTTTAATAAATAGTAAGTCACAATTTGATAAATAGTTTGTAACGATTTGATAAATAGTCAGTGTCAATTTAATAAATAATAAGTAACAATTTAATAAATAGTAAGTAACAATTTAATAAATAGTAAGTAACAATTTAATAAATAGAAAGTAACAATTTAATAAATAGTAAGTAACAATTTAATAAATTGTAAGTAACAATTTAATAAATAGAAAGTAACAATTTAATAAATAGTAAGTAACAATTTAATAAATTGTAAGTAACAATTTAATAAATAGTAAGTAACAATTTATAAAATGGTAAGTAACAATTTAATACATAGGAAGTAACAATTTAATAAATAGTAAGTAACAATTTAATAAATAGTAAGTAACAATTTAAAAAATAGTAACAATTTAATAAATAGTAAGTAACAATTTAATAAATAGTAAGTAACAATTTAATAAATAGTAAGTAACAATTTAATAAATAGTAAGTAACAATTTAATAAATTGTAAGTAACAATTTAATAAATAGTATGTAACAATTTAATAAATAGTAAGTAACAATTTAATAAATTGTAAGTAACAATTTAGTAAATAGTAAGTTACAATTTAGTACATAGTAAGTAACAATTTAATTAATAGTAAGTAACAATTTAATAAATAGTAAGTAACAATTTAAAAAATAGTAACAATTTAATAAATAGTAAGTAACAATTTAATAAATAGTAAGTAACAATTTAATAAATAGTAAGTAACAATTTAATATATAGTAAGTAACAATTTGATAAATAGCAAGTAACAATTTAATAAATAGTAAGTAACTATTTAATAAATAGTAAGTAACAATTTAATAAATAATAAGTAACAATTTAAAAAATAGTAACAATTTAATAAATAGTAAGTAACAATTTAATAAATAGTAAGTAACAATTTGATAAATAGTAAGTAACAATTTAATAAATAGTAAGTAACAATTTGATAAATAGTAAGTAACAATTTGATAAATAGTAAGTAACAATTTGATAAATAGTAAGTAACAATTTGATAAATAGTAAGTAACCATTTGATAAATAGTAAGTAACCATTTGATAAATAGTAAGTAACCATTTGATAAATAGTAAGTAACAATTTAATAAATAGTAAGTAACAATTTAATTAATAGTATGTAACAATTTAATAAATAGTAAGTAACAATTTGATAAATAGTAAGTAACAATTTAATAAATAGTAAGTAACAATTTAATAAATAGTAAGTAACAATTTAAAAAATAGTAACAATTTAATAAATAGTAAGTAACAATTTAATAAATAGTAAGTAACAAATTAATAAATGGTAAGTAACAATTTAATAAATAGTAAGTAACAATTTAATAAATAGTAAGTAACAATTTAATAAATAGTAAGTAACAATTTAATAAATAGTAAGTAACAATTTAAAAAATAGTAACAATTTAATAAATAGTAAGTAACAATTTAATAAATAGTAAGTAACAATTTGATAAATAGTAAGTAACAATTTAATAAATAGTAAGTAACAATTTAATAAATAGTAAGTAACAATTTAATAAATAGTATATATCAATATTATAAATAGTAAGTAACAATTTAATAAATAGGAACAATTTAATAAATAGTAAGTGACTATTTAATAAATAGTAAGTAACAATTTAATAAATTGTAAGTAACAATTTAGTAAATAGTAAGTAACAATTTAATAAATAGTAAGTAACAATTTAATAAACAGTAAGTAACAATTTAATAAATAGTATGTAACAATTTAATAAATTGTAAGTAACAATTTAATACATAGTAAGTAAGAATTTAATAAATAGTAAGTAACAATTTAATAAATAGTAAGTAACAATTTAAAAAATAGTAACAATTTAATAAATAGTAAGTAACAATTTAATAAATAGTAAGTAACAATTTGATAAATAGTAAGTAACAATTTAATAAATAGTAAGTAACAATTTGATAAATAGTAAGTAACAATTTGATAAATAGTAAGTAACAATTTGATAAATAGTAAGTAACAATTTGATAAATAGTAAGTAACCATTTGATAAATAGTAAGTAACCATTTGATAAATAGTAAGTAACCATTTGATAAATAGTAAGTAACAATTTAATAAATAGTAAGTAACAATTTAATTAATAGTATGTAACAATTTAATAAATAGTAAGTAACAATTTAATAAATAGTAAGTAACAATTTAGTAAATAGTAAGTAACAATTTAATAAATAGTAAGTAACAATTTAATAAACAGTAAGTAACAATTTAATAAATAGTATGTAACAATTTAATAAATTGTAAGTAACAATTTAATACATAGTAAGTAAGAATTTAATAAATAGTAAGTAACAATTTAATAAATAGTAAGTAACAATTTAATAAATAGTAAGTAACAATTTAAAAAATAGTAACAATTTAATAAATAGTAAGTAACAATTTAATAAATAGTAAGTAACAATTTGATAAATAGTAAGTAACAATTTAATAAATAGTATGTAACAATTTGATAAATAGTAAGTAACAATTTGATAAATAGTAAGTAACAATTTGATAAATAGTAAGTAACAATTTGATAAATAGTAAGTAACCATTTGATAAATAGTAAGTAACTATTTAATAAATAGTAAGTAACAATTTAATAAATAATAAGTAACAATTTAAAAAATAGTAACAATTTAATAAATAGTAAGTAACAATTTAATAAATAGTAAGTAACAATTTGATAAATAGTAAGTAACAATTTAATAAATAGTAAGTAACAATTTGATAAATAGTAAGTAACAATTTGATAAATAGTAAGTAACAATTTGATAAATAGTAAGTAACAATTTGATAAATAGTAAGTAACCATTTGATAAATAGTAAGTAACCATTTGATAAATAGTAAGTAACCATTTGATAAATAGTAAGTAACAATTTAATAAATAGTAAGTAACAATTTAATTAATAGTATGTAACAATTTAATAAATAGTAAGTAACAATTTGATAAATAGTAAGTAACAATTTAATAAATAGTAAGTAACAATTTAATAAATAGTAAGTAACAATTTAAAAAATAGTAACAATTTAATAAATAGTAAGTAACAATTTAATAAATAGTAAGTAACAAATTAATAAATGGTAAGTAACAATTTAATAAATAGTAAGTAACAATTTAATAAATAGTAAGTAACAATTTAATAAATAGTAAGTAACAATTTAATAAATAGTAAGTAACAATTTAAAAAATAGTAACAATTTAATAAATAGTAAGTAACAATTTAATAAATAGTAAGTAACAATTTGATAAATAGTAAGTAACAATTTAATAAATAGTAAGTAACAATTTAATAAATAGTAAGTAACAATTTAATAAATAGTATATATCAATATTATAAATAGTAAGTAACAATTTAATAAATAGGAACAATTTAATAAATAGTAAGTGACTATTTAATAAATAGTAAGTAACAATTTAATAAATAGTAAGTAACAATTTAGTAAATAGTAAGTAACAATTTAATAAATAGTAAGTAACAATTTAATAAACAGTAAGTAACAATTTAATAAATAGTATGTAACAATTTAATAAATTGTAAGTAACAATTTAATACATAGTAAGTAAGAATTTAATAAATAGTAAGTAACAATTTAATAAATAGTAAGTAACAATTTAAAAAATAGTAACAATTTAATAAATAGTAAGTAACAATTTAATAAATAGTAAGTAACAATTTGATAAATAGTAAGTAACAATTTAATAAATAGTAAGTAACAATTTGATAAATAGTAAGTAACAATTTGATAAATAGTAAGTAACAATTTGATAAATAGTAAGTAACAATTTGATAAATAGTAAGTAACCATTTGATAAATAGTAAGTAACCATTTGATAAATAGTAAGTAACCATTTGATAAATAGTAAGTAACAATTTAATAAATAGTAAGTAACAATTTAATTAATAGTATGTAACAATTTAATAAATAGTAAGTAACAATTTAATAAATAGTAAGTAACAATTTAGTAAATAGTAAGTAACAATTTAATAAATAGTAAGTAACAATTTAATAAACAGTAAGTAACAATTTAATAAATAGTATGTAACAATTTAATAAATTGTAAGTAACAATTTAATACATAGTAAGTAAGAATTTAATAAATAGTAAGTAACAATTTAATAAATAGTAAGTAACAATTTAATAAATAGTAAGTAACAATTTAAAAAATAGTAACAATTTAATAAATAGTAAGTAACAATTTAATAAATAGTAAGTAACAATTTGATAAATAGTAAGTAACAATTTAATAAATAGTATGTAACAATTTGATAAATAGTAAGTAACAATTTGATAAATAGTAAGTAACAATTTGATAAATAGTAAGTAACAATTTGATAAATAGTAAGTAACCATTTGATAAATAGTAAGTAACCATTTGATAAATAGTAAGTAACCATTTGATAAATAGTAAGTAACAATTTAATAAATAGTAAGTAACAATTTAATTAATAGTATGTAACAATTTAATAAATAGTAAGTAACAATTTGATAAATTGTAAGTAACAATTTGATAAATTGTAAGTAACAATTTAATAAATAGTAAGTAACAATTTAAAAAATAGTAACAATTTAATAAATAGTAAGTAACAATTTAATAAATTGTAAGTAACAATTTAATACATAGTAAGTAAGAATTTAATAAATAGTAAGTAACAATTTAATAAATAGTAAGTAACAATTTAATAAATAGTAAGTAACAATTTAATAAATAGTAAGTAACAATTTAATAAATAGTAAGTAACAATTTGATAAATAGTAAGTAACAATTTGATAAATAGTAAGTATCAATTTAATAAATAGTAAGTAACAATTTGATAAATAGTAAGTAACAATTTGATAAATAGTAAGTAACAATTTGATAAATAGTAAGTAACAATTTGATAAATAGTAAGTAACCATTTGATAAATAGTAAGTAACCATTTGATAAATAGTAAGTAACCATTTGATAAATAGCAAGTAACAATTTAATAAATAGTAAGTAACAATTTAATTAATAGTATGTAACAATTTAATAAATAGTAAGTAACAATTTGATAAATAGTAAGTAACAATTTAATAAATAGTAAGTAACAATTTAATAAATAGTAAGTAACAATTTAAAAAATAGTAACAATTTAATAAATAGTAAGTAACAATTTAATAAATAGTAAGTAACAAATTAATAAATGGTAAGTAACAATTTAATAAATAGTAAGTAACAATTTAATAAATAGTAAGTAACAATTTAATAAATAGTAAGTAACAATTTAATAAATAGTAAGTAACAATTTAAAAAATAGTAACAATTTAATAAATAGTAAGTAACAATTTAATAAATAGTAAGTAACAATTTGATAAATAGTAAGTAACAATTTAATAAATAGTAAGTAACAATTTAATAAATAGTAAGTAACAATTTAATAAATAGTAAGTAACAATTTAATAAATAGTATATATCAATATTATAAATAGTAAGTAACAATTTAATAAATAGGAACAATTTAATAAATAGTAAGTGACTATTTAATAAATAGTAAGTAACAATTTAATAAATAGTAAGTAACAATTTAGTAAATAGTAAGTAACAATTTAATAAATAGTAAGTAACAATTTAATAAACAGTAAGTAACAATTTAATAAATAGTATGTAACAATTTAATAAATTGTAAGTAACAATTTAATACATAGTAAGTAAGAATTTAATAAATAGTAAGTAACAATTTAATAAATAGTAAGTAACAATTTAAAAAATAGTAACAATTTAATAAATAGTAAGTAACAATTTAATAAATAGTAAGTAACAATTTGATAAATAGTAAGTAACAATTTAATAAATAGTAAGTAACAATTTGATAAATAGTAAGTAACAATTTGATAAATAGTAAGTAACAATTTGATAAATAGTAAGTAACAATTTGATAAATAGTAAGTAACCATTTGATAAATAGTAAGTAACCATTTGATAAATAGTAAGTAACCATTTGATAAATAGTAAGTAACAATTTAATAAATAGTAAGTAACAATTTAATTAATAGTATGTAACAATTTAATAAATAGTAAGTAACAATTTGATAAATAGTAAGTAACAATTTAATAAATAGTAAGTAACAATTTAATAAATAGTAAGTAACAATTTAAAAAATAGTAACAATTTAATAAATAGTAAGTAACAATTTAATAAATAGTAAGTAACAAATTAATAAATGGTAAGTAACAATTTAATAAATAGTAAGTAACAATTTAATAAACAGTAAGTAACAATTTAATAAATAGTATGTAACAATTTAATAAATTGTAAGTAACAATTTAATACATAGTAAGTAAGAATTTAATAAATAGTAAGTAACAATTTAATAAATAGTAAGTAACAATTTAAAAAATAGTAACAATTTAATAAATAGTAAGTAACAATTTAATAAATAGTAAGTAACAATTTAATAAACAGTAAGTAACAATTTAATAAATAGTATGTAACAATTTAATAAATAGTAAGTAACAATTTAATACATAGTAAGTAACAATTTAATAAATAGTAAGTAACAATTTAATAAATAGTAAGTAACAATTTAGTAAATAGTAAGTAACAATTTAATAAACAGTAAGTAACAATTTAATAAATAGTATGTAACAATTTAATAAATTGTAAGTAACAATTTAATACATAGTAAGTAAGAATTTAATAAATAGTAAGTAACAATTTAATAAATGGTAAGTAACAATTTAATAAATAGTAAGTAACAATTTAATAAACAGTAAGTAACAATTTAATAAATAGTATGTAACAATTTAATAAATTGTAAGTAACAATTTAATACATAGTAAGTAAGAATTTAATAAATAGTAAGTAACAATTTAATAAATAGTAAGTAACAATTTAAAAAATAGTAACAATTTAATAAATAGTAAGTAACAATTTGATAAATAGTAAGTAACAATTTAATAAATAGTAAGTAACAATTTAATAAATAGTAAGTAACAATTTAATAAATAGTAAGTAACAATTTAATAAATAGTATATATCAATATTATAAATAGTAAGTAACAATTTAATAAATAGGAACAATTTAATAAATAGTAAGTGACTATTTAATAAATAGTAAGTAACAATTTAATAAATAGTAAGTGACTATTTAATAAATAGTAAGTAACAATTTAATAAATAGTAAGTAACAATTTAGTAAATAGTAAGTAACAATTTAATAAATAGTATGTAACAATTTAATAAATTGTAAGTAACAATTTAATACATAGTAAGTAAGAATTTAATAAATAGTAAGTAACAATTTAATAAATAGTAAGTAACAATTTAAAAAATAGTAACAATTTAATAAATAGTAAGTAACAATTTGATAAATAGTAAGTAACAATTTAATAAATAGTAACAATTTAATAAATAGTAACAATTTAATAAATAGTAAGTAACAATTTAATAAATAGTAAGTAACAAATTAATAAATGGTAAGTAACAATTTAATAAATAGTAAGTAACAATTTAATAAACAGTAAGTAACAATTTAATAAATAGTATGTAACAATTTAATAAATTGTAAGTAACAATTTAATACATAGTAAGTAAGAATTTAATAAATAGTAAGTAACAATTTAATAAATAGTAAGTAACAATTTAAAAAATAGTAACAATTTAATAAATAGTAAGTAACAATTTGATAAATAGTAAGTAACAATTTAATAAATAGTAAGTAACAATTTAATAAATAGTAAGTAACAATTTAATAAATAGTAAGTAACAATTTAATAAATAGTATATATCAATATTATAAATAGTAAGTAACAATTTAATAAATAGGAACAATTTAATAAATAGTAAGTGACTATTTAATAAATAGTAAGTAACAATTTAATAAATAGTAAGTAACAATTTAGTAAATAGTAAGTAACAATTTAATAAATAGTAAGTAACAATTTAATAAACAGTAAGTAACAATTTAATAAATAGTATGTAACAATTTAATAAATTGTAAGTAACAATTTAATACATAGTAAGTAAGAATTTAATAAATAGTAAGTAACAATTTAATAAATAGTAAGTAACAATTTAAAAAATAGTAACAATTTAATAAATAGTAAGTAACAATTTAATAAATAGTAAGTAACAATTTGATAAATAGTAAGTAACAATTTAATAAATAGTAAGTAACAATTTGATAAATAGTAAGTAACAATTTGATAAATAGTAAGTAACAATTTGATAAATAGTAAGTAACAATTTGATAAATAGTAAGTAACCATTTGATAAATAGTAAGTAACCATTTGATAAATAGTAAGTAACCATTTGATAAATAGTAAGTAACAATTTAATAAATAGTAAGTAACAATTTAATTAATAGTATGTAACAATTTAATAAATAGTAAGTAACAATTTGATAAATAGTAAGTAACAATTTAATAAATAGTAAGTAACAATTTAATAAATAGTAAGTAACAATTTAAAAAATAGTAACAATTTAATAAATAGTAAGTAACAATTTAATAAATAGTAAGTAACAAATTAATAAATGGTAAGTAACAATTTAATAAATAGTAAGTAACAATTTAATAAACAGTAAGTAACAATTTAATAAATAGTATGTAACAATTTAATAAATTGTAAGTAACAATTTAATACATAGTAAGTAAGAATTTAATAAATAGTAAGTAACAATTTAATAAATAGTAAGTAACAATTTAAAAAATAGTAACAATTTAATAAATAGTAAGTAACAATTTACTAAATAGTAAGTAACAATTTAATAAACAGTAAGTAACAATTTAATAAATAGTATGTAACAATTTAATAAATAGTAAGTAACAATTTAATACATAGTAAGTAACAATTTAATAAATAGTAAGTAACAATTTAATAAATAGTAAGTAACAATTTAATAAATAGTATGTATCAATATTATAAATAGTAAGTAACAATTTAATAAATAGGAACAATTTAATAAATAGTAAGTGACTATTTAATAAATAGTAAGTAACAATTTGATAAATAGTAAGTAACCATTTGATAAATAGTAAGTAACCATTTGATAAATAGTAAGTAACCATTTGATAAATAGTAAGTAACAATTTAATAAATAGTAAGTAACAATTTAATTAATAGTATGTAACAATTTAATAAATAGTAAGTAACAATTTGATAAATAGTAAGTAACAATTTAATAAATAGTAAGTAACAATTTAATAAATAGTAAGTAACAATTTAAAAAATAGTAACTATTTAATAAATAGTAAGTAACAATTTAATAAATAGTAAGTAACAAATTAATAAATGGTAAGTAACAATTTAATAAATAGTAAGTAACAATTTAATAAATAGTAAGTAACAATTTAATAAATAGTAAGTAACAATTTAATAAATAGTAAGTAACAATTTAAAAAATAGTAACAATTTAATAAATAGTAAGTAACAATTTAATAAATAGTAAGTAACAATTTGATAAATAGTAAGTAACAATTTAATAAATAGTAAGTAACAATTTAATAAATAGTAAGTAACAATTTAATAAATAGTAAGTAACAATTTAATAAATAGTATGTATCAATATTATAAATAGTAAGTAACAATTTAATAAATAGGAACAATTTAATAAATAGTAAGTGACTATTTAATAAATAGTAAGTAACAATTTAATAAATAGTAAGTAACAATTTAGTAAATAGTAAGTAACAATTTAATAAATAGTAAGTAACAATTTAATAAACAGTAAGTAACAATTTAATAAATAGTATGTAACAATTTAATAAATTGTAAGTAACAATTTAATACATAGTAAGTAAGAATTTAATAAATAGTAAGTAACAATTTAATAAATAGTAAGTAACAATTTAATAAATAGTAAGTAACAATTTAAAAAATAGTAACAATTTAATAAATAGTAAGTAACAATTTAATAAATAGTAAGTAACAATTTGATAAATAGTAAGTAACAATTTAATAAATAGTAAGTAACAATTTGATAAATAGTAAGTAACAATTTGATAAATAGTAAGTAACAATTTGATAAATAGTAAGTAACAATTTGATAAATAGTAAGTAACCATTTGATAAATAGTAAGTAACCATTTGATAAATAGTAAGTAACCATTTGATAAATAGTAAGTAACAATTTAATAAATAGTAAGTAACAATTTAATTAATAGTATGTAACAATTTAATAAATAGTAAGTAACAATTTGATAAATAGTAAGTAACAATTTAATAAATAGTAAGTAACAATTTAATAAATAGTAAGTAACAATTTAAAAAATAGTAACAATTTAATAAATAGTAAGTAACAATTTAATAAATTGTAAGTAACAATTTAATACATAGTAAGTAAGAATTTAATAAATAGTAAGTAACAATTTAATAAATAGTAAGTAACAATTTAAAAAATAGTAACAATTTAATAAATAGTAAGTAACAATTTAATAAATAGTAAGTAACAATTTGATAAATAGTAAGTAACAATTTAATAAATAGTAAGTAACAATTTGATAAATAGTAAGTAACAATTTGATAAATAGTAAGTAACAATTTGATAAATAGTAAGTAACAATTTGATAAATAGTAAGTAACCATTTGATAAATAGTAAGTAACCATTTGATAAATAGTAAGTAACCATTTGATAAATAGTAAGTAACAATTTAATAAATAGTAAGTAACAATTTAATTAATAGTATGTAACAATTTAATAAATAGTAAGTAACAATTTGATAAATAGTAAGTAACAATTTAATAAATAGTAAGTAACAATTTAATAAATAGTAAGTAACAATTTAAAAAATAGTAACAATTTAATAAATAGTAAGTAACAATTTAATAAATAGGAAGTAACAAATTAATAAATGGTAAGTAACAATTTAATAAATAGTAAGTAACAATTTAATAAATAGTAAGTAACAATTTAATAAATAGTAAGTAACAATTTAATAAATAGTAAGTAACAATTTAAAAAATAGTAACAATTTAATAAATAGTAAGTAACAATTTAATAAATAGTAAGTAACAATTTGATAAATAGTAAGTAACAATTTAATAAATAGTAAGTAACAATTTAATAAATAGTAAGTAACAATTTAATAAATAGTAAGTAACAATTTAATAAATAGTAAGTGACTATTTAATAAATAGTAAGTAACAATTTAATAAATAGTAAGTAACAATTTAGTAAATAGTAAGTAACAATTTAATAAATAGTAAGTAACAATTTAATAAACAGTAAGTAACAATTTAATAAATAGTATGTAACAATTTAATAAATTGTAAGTAACAATTTAATACATAGTAAGTAAGAATTTAATAAATAGTAAGTAACAATTTAATAAATAGTAAGTAACAATTTAATGAATAGTAAGTAACAATTTAAAAAATAGTAACAATTTAATAAATAGTAAGTAACAATTTAATAAATAGTAAGTAACAATTTGATAAATAGTAAGTAACAATTTAATAAATAGTAAGTAACAATTTGATAAATAGTAAGTAACAATTTGATAAATAGTAAGTAACAATTTGATAAATAGTAAGTAACAATTTGATAAATAGTAAGTAACCATTTGATAAATAGTAAGTAACCATTTGATAAATAGTAAGTAACCATTTGATAAATAGTAAGTAACAATTTAATAAATAGTAAGTAACAATTTAATTAATAGTATGTAACAATTTAATAAATAGTAAGTAACAATTTGATAAATAGTAAGTAACAATTTAATAAATAGTAAGTAACAATTTAATAAATAGTAAGTAACAATTTAAAAAATAGTAACAATTTAATAAATAGTAAGTAACAATTTAATAAATTGTAAGTAACAATTTAATACATAGTAAGTAAGAATTTAATAAATAGTAAGTAACAATTTAATAAATAGTAAGTAACAATTTAAAAAATAGTAACAATTTAATAAATAGTAAGTAACAATTTAAAAAATAGTAACTATTTAATAAATAGTAAGTAACAATTTAATAAATAGTAAGTAACAAATTAATAAATGGTAAGTAACAATTTAATAAATAGTAAGTAACAATTTAATAAATAGTAAGTAACAATTTAATAAATAGTAAGTAACAATTTAATAAATAGTAAGTAACAATTTAAAAAATAGTAACAATTTAATAAATAGTAAGTAACAATTTAATAAATAGTAAGTAACAATTTGATAAATAGTAAGTAACAATTTAATAAATAGTAAGTAACAATTTAATAAATAGTAAGTAACAATTTAATAAATAGTAAGTAACAATTTAATAAATAGTATGTATCAATATTATAAATAGTAAGTAACAATTTAATAAATAGGAACAATTTAATAAATAGTAAGTGACTATTTAATAAATAGTAAGTAACAATTTAATAAATAGTAAGTAACAATTTAGTAAATAGTAAGTAACAATTTAATAAATAGTAAGTAACAATTTAATAAACAGTAAGTAACAATTTAATAAATAGTATGTAACAATTTAATAAATTGTAAGTAACAATTTAATACATAGTAAGTAAGAATTTAATAAATAGTAAGTAACAATTTAATAAATAGTAAGTAACAATTTAATAAATAGTAAGTAACAATTTAAAAAATAGTAACAATTTAATAAATAGTAAGTAACAATTTAATAAATAGTAAGTAACAATTTGATAAATAGTAAGTAACAATTTAATAAATAGTAAGTAACAATTTGATAAATAGTAAGTAACAATTTGATAAATAGTAAGTAACAATTTGATAAATAGTAAGTAACAATTTGATAAATAGTAAGTAACCATTTGATAAATAGTAAGTAACCATTTGATAAATAGTAAGTAACCATTTGATAAATAGTAAGTAACAATTTAATAAATAGTAAGTAACAATTTAATTAATAGTATGTAACAATTTAATAAATAGTAAGTAACAATTTGATAAATAGTAAGTAACAATTTAATAAATAGTAAGTAACAATTTAATAAATAGTAAGTAACAATTTAAAAAATAGTAACAATTTAATAAATAGTAAGTAACAATTTAATAAATTGTAAGTAACAATTTAATACATAGTAAGTAAGAATTTAATAAATAGTAAGTAACAATTTAATAAATAGTAAGTAACAATTTAAAAAATAGTAACAATTTAATAAATAGTAAGTAACAATTTAATAAATAGTAAGTAACAATTTGATAAATAGTAAGTAACAATTTAATAAATAGTAAGTAACAATTTGATAAATAGTAAGTAACAATTTGATAAATAGTAAGTAACAATTTGATAAATAGTAAGTAACAATTTGATAAATAGTAAGTAACCATTTGATAAATAGTAAGTAACCATTTGATAAATAGTAAGTAACCATTTGATAAATAGTAAGTAACAATTTAATAAATAGTAAGTAACAATTTAATTAATAGTATGTAACAATTTAATAAATAGTAAGTAACAATTTGATAAATAGTAAGTAACAATTTAATAAATAGTAAGTAACAATTTAATAAACAGTAAGTAACAATTTAATAAATAGTATGTAACAATTTAATAAATTGTAAGTAACAATTTAATACATAGTAAGTAAGAATTTAATAAATAGTAAGTAACAATTTAATAAATAGTAAGTAACAATTTAAAAAATAGTAACAATTTAATAAATAGTAAGTAACAATTTAATAAATAGTAAGTAACAATTTGATAAATAGTAAGTAACAATTTAAAAAATAGTAACAATTTAATAAATAGTAAGTAACAATTTAATAAATAGTAAGTAACAAATTAATAAATGGTAAGTAACAATTTAATAAATAGTAAGTAACAATTTAATAAACAGTAAGTAACAATTTAATAAATAGTATGTAACAATTTAATAAATAGTAAGTAACAATTTAATACATAGTAAGTAACAATTTAATAAATAGTAAGTAACAATTTAATAAATAGTAAGTAACAATTTAGTAAATAGTAAGTAACAATTTAATAAACAGTAAGTAACAATTTAATAAATAGTATGTAACAATTTAATAAATTGTAAGTAACAATTTAATACATAGTAAGTAAGAATTTAATAAATAGTAAGTAACAATTTAATAAATGGTAAGTAACAATTTAATAAATAGTAAGTAACAATTTAATAAACAGTAAGTAACAATTTAATAAATAGTATGTAACAATTTAATAAATTGTAAGTAACAATTTAATACATAGTAAGTAAGAATTTAATAAATAGTAAGTAACAATTTAATAAATAGTAAGTAACAATTTAAAAAATAGTAACAATTTAATAAATAGTAAGTAACAATTTGATAAATAGTAAGTAACAATTTAATAAATAGTAAGTAACAATTTAATAAATAGTAAGTAACAATTTAATAAATAGTAAGTAACAATTTAATAAATAGTATATATCAATATTATAAATAGTAAGTAACAATTTAATAAATAGGAACAATTTAATAAATAGTAAGTGACTATTTAATAAATAGTAAGTAACAATTTAATAAATAGTAAGTAACAATTTAGTAAATAGTAAGTAACAATTTAATAAATAGTATGTAACAATTTAATAAATTGTAAGTAACAATTTAATACATAGTAAGTAAGAATTTAATAAATAGTAAGTAACAATTTAATAAATAGTAAGTAACAATTTAAAAAATAGTAACAATTTAATAAATAGTAAGTAACAATTTGATAAATAGTAAGTAACAATTTAATAAATAGTAACAATTTAATAAATAGTAACAATTTAATAAATAGTAAGTAACAATTTAATAAATAGTAAGTAACAAATTAATAAATGGTAAGTAACAATTTAATAAATAGTAAGTAACAATTTAATAAACAGTAAGTAACAATTTAATAAATAGTATGTAACAATTTAATAAATTGTAAGTAACAATTTAATACATAGTAAGTAAGAATTTAATAAATAGTAAGTAACAATTTAATAAATAGTAAGTAACAATTTAAAAAATAGTAACAATTTAATAAATAGTAAGTAACAATTTGATAAATAGTAAGTAACAATTTAATAAATAGTAAGTAACAATTTAATAAATAGTAAGTAACAATTTAATAAATAGTAAGTAACAATTTAATAAATAGTATATATCAATATTATAAATAGTAAGTAACAATTTAATAAATAGGAACAATTTAATAAATAGTAAGTGACTATTTAATAAATAGTAAGTAACAATTTAATAAATAGTAAGTAACAATTTAGTAAATAGTAAGTAACAATTTAATAAATAGTAAGTAACAATTTAATAAACAGTAAGTAACAATTTAATAAATAGTATGTAACAATTTAATAAATTGTAAGTAACAATTTAATACATAGTAAGTAAGAATTTAATAAATAGTAAGTAACAATTTAATAAATAGTAAGTAACAATTTAAAAAATAGTAACAATTTAATAAATAGTAAGTAACAATTTAATAAATAGTAAGTAACAATTTGATAAATAGTAAGTAACAATTTAATAAATAGTAAGTAACAATTTGATAAATAGTAAGTAACAATTTGATAAATAGTAAGTAACAATTTGATAAATAGTAAGTAACAATTTGATAAATAGTAAGTAACCATTTGATAAATAGTAAGTAACCATTTGATAAATAGTAAGTAACCATTTGATAAATAGTAAGTAACAATTTAATAAATAGTAAGTAACAATTTAATTAATAGTATGTAACAATTTAATAAATAGTAAGTAACAATTTGATAAATAGTAAGTAACAATTTAATAAATAGTAAGTAACAATTTAATAAATAGTAAGTAACAATTTAAAAAATAGTAACAATTTAATAAATAGTAAGTAACAATTTAATAAATAGTAAGTAACAAATTAATAAATGGTAAGTAACAATTTAATAAATAGTAAGTAACAATTTAATAAACAGTAAGTAACAATTTAATAAATAGTATGTAACAATTTAATAAATTGTAAGTAACAATTTAATACATAGTAAGTAAGAATTTAATAAATAGTAAGTAACAATTTAATAAATAGTAAGTAACAATTTAAAAAATAGTAACAATTTAATAAATAGTAAGTAACAATTTACTAAATAGTAAGTAACAATTTAATAAACAGTAAGTAACAATTTAATAAATAGTATGTAACAATTTAATAAATAGTAAGTAACAATTTAATACATAGTAAGTAACAATTTAATAAATAGTAAGTAACAATTTAATAAATAGTAAGTAACAATTTAATAAATAGTATGTATCAATATTATAAATAGTAAGTAACAATTTAATAAATAGGAACAATTTAATAAATAGTAAGTGACTATTTAATAAATAGTAAGTAACAATTTGATAAATAGTAAGTAACCATTTGATAAATAGTAAGTAACCATTTGATAAATAGTAAGTAACCATTTGATAAATAGTAAGTAACAATTTAATAAATAGTAAGTAACAATTTAATTAATAGTATGTAACAATTTAATAAATAGTAAGTAACAATTTGATAAATAGTAAGTAACAATTTAATAAATAGTAAGTAACAATTTAATAAATAGTAAGTAACAATTTAAAAAATAGTAACTATTTAATAAATAGTAAGTAACAATTTAATAAATAGTAAGTAACAAATTAATAAATGGTAAGTAACAATTTAATAAATAGTAAGTAACAATTTAATAAATAGTAAGTAACAATTTAATAAATAGTAAGTAACAATTTAATAAATAGTAAGTAACAATTTAAAAAATAGTAACAATTTAATAAATAGTAAGTAACAATTTAATAAATAGTAAGTAACAATTTGATAAATAGTAAGTAACAATTTAATAAATAGTAAGTAACAATTTAATAAATAGTAAGTAACAATTTAATAAATAGTAAGTAACAATTTAATAAATAGTATGTATCAATATTATAAATAGTAAGTAACAATTTAATAAATAGGAACAATTTAATAAATAGTAAGTGACTATTTAATAAATAGTAAGTAACAATTTAATAAATAGTAAGTAACAATTTAGTAAATAGTAAGTAACAATTTAATAAATAGTAAGTAACAATTTAATAAACAGTAAGTAACAATTTAATAAATAGTATGTAACAATTTAATAAATTGTAAGTAACAATTTAATACATAGTAAGTAAGAATTTAATAAATAGTAAGTAACAATTTAATAAATAGTAAGTAACAATTTAATAAATAGTAAGTAACAATTTAAAAAATAGTAACAATTTAATAAATAGTAAGTAACAATTTAATAAATAGTAAGTAACAATTTGATAAATAGTAAGTAACAATTTAATAAATAGTAAGTAACAATTTGATAAATAGTAAGTAACAATTTGATAAATAGTAAGTAACAATTTGATAAATAGTAAGTAACAATTTGATAAATAGTAAGTAACCATTTGATAAATAGTAAGTAACCATTTGATAAATAGTAAGTAACCATTTGATAAATAGTAAGTAACAATTTAATAAATAGTAAGTAACAATTTAATTAATAGTATGTAACAATTTAATAAATAGTAAGTAACAATTTGATAAATAGTAAGTAACAATTTAATAAATAGTAAGTAACAATTTAATAAATAGTAAGTAACAATTTAAAAAATAGTAACAATTTAATAAATAGTAAGTAACAATTTAATAAATTGTAAGTAACAATTTAATACATAGTAAGTAAGAATTTAATAAATAGTAAGTAACAATTTAATAAATAGTAAGTAACAATTTAAAAAATAGTAACAATTTAATAAATAGTAAGTAACAATTTAATAAATAGTAAGTAACAATTTGATAAATAGTAAGTAACAATTTAATAAATAGTAAGTAACAATTTGATAAATAGTAAGTAACAATTTGATAAATAGTAAGTAACAATTTGATAAATAGTAAGTAACAATTTGATAAATAGTAAGTAACCATTTGATAAATAGTAAGTAACCATTTGATAAATAGTAAGTAACCATTTGATAAATAGTAAGTAACAATTTAATAAATAGTAAGTAACAATTTAATTAATAGTATGTAACAATTTAATAAATAGTAAGTAACAATTTGATAAATAGTAAGTAACAATTTAATAAATAGTAAGTAACAATTTAATAAATAGTAAGTAACAATTTAAAAAATAGTAACAATTTAATAAATAGTAAGTAACAATTTAATAAATAGGAAGTAACAAATTAATAAATGGTAAGTAACAATTTAATAAATAGTAAGTAACAATTTAATAAATAGTAAGTAACAATTTAATAAATAGTAAGTAACAATTTAATAAATAGTAAGTAACAATTTAAAAAATAGTAACAATTTAATAAATAGTAAGTAACAATTTAATAAATAGTAAGTAACAATTTGATAAATAGTAAGTAACAATTTAATAAATAGTAAGTAACAATTTAATAAATAGTAAGTAACAATTTAATAAATAGTAAGTAACAATTTAATAAATAGTAAGTGACTATTTAATAAATAGTAAGTAACAATTTAATAAATAGTAAGTAACAATTTAGTAAATAGTAAGTAACAATTTAATAAATAGTAAGTAACAATTTAATAAACAGTAAGTAACAATTTAATAAATAGTATGTAACAATTTAATAAATTGTAAGTAACAATTTAATACATAGTAAGTAAGAATTTAATAAATAGTAAGTAACAATTTAATAAATAGTAAGTAACAATTTAATGAATAGTAAGTAACAATTTAAAAAATAGTAACAATTTAATAAATAGTAAGTAACAATTTAATAAATAGTAAGTAACAATTTGATAAATAGTAAGTAACAATTTAATAAATAGTAAGTAACAATTTGATAAATAGTAAGTAACAATTTGATAAATAGTAAGTAACAATTTGATAAATAGTAAGTAACAATTTGATAAATAGTAAGTAACCATTTGATAAATAGTAAGTAACCATTTGATAAATAGTAAGTAACCATTTGATAAATAGTAAGTAACAATTTAATAAATAGTAAGTAACAATTTAATTAATAGTATGTAACAATTTAATAAATAGTAAGTAACAATTTGATAAATAGTAAGTAACAATTTAATAAATAGTAAGTAACAATTTAATAAATAGTAAGTAACAATTTAAAAAATAGTAACAATTTAATAAATAGTAAGTAACAATTTAATAAATTGTAAGTAACAATTTAATACATAGTAAGTAAGAATTTAATAAATAGTAAGTAACAATTTAATAAATAGTAAGTAACAATTTAAAAAATAGTAACAATTTAATAAATAGTAAGTAACAATTTAATAAATACTAAGTAACAATTTGATAAATAGTAAGTAACAATTTAATAAATAGTAAGTAACAATTTGATAAATAGTAAGTAACAATTTGATAAATAGTAAGTAACAATTTGATAAATAGTAAGTAACAATTTGATAAATAGTAAGTAACCATTTGATAAATAGTAAGTAACCATTTGATAAATAGTAAGTAACCATTTGATAAATAGTAAGTAACAATTTAATAAATAGTAAGTAACAATTTAATTAATAGTATGTAACAATTTAATAAACAGTAAGTAACAATTTGATAAATAGTAAGTAACAATTTAATAAATAGTAAGTAACAATTTAATAAATAGTAAGTAACAATTTAAAAAATAGTAACAATTTAATAAATAGTAAGTAACAATTTAATAAATAGTAAGTAACAAATTAATAAATGGTAAGTAACAATTTAATAAATAGTAAGTAACAATTTAATAAATAGTAAGTAACAATTTAATAAATAGTAAGTAACAATTTAATAAATAGTAAGTAACAATTTAAAAAATAGTAACAATTTAATAAATAGTAAGTAACAATTTAATAAATAGTAAGTAACAATTTGATAAATAGTAAGTAACAATTTAATAAATAGTAAGTAACAATTTAATAAATAGTAAGTAACAATTTAATAAATAGTAAGTAACAATTTAATAAATAGTATATATCAATATTATAAATAGTAAGTAACAATTTAATAAATAGGAACAATTTAATAAATAGTAAGTGACTATTTAATAAATAGTAAGTAACAATTTAATAAATAGTAAGTGACTATTTAATAAATAGTAAGTAACAATTTAATAAATAGTAAGTAACAATTTAGTAAATAGTAAGTAAGAATTTAATAAATAGTAAGTAACAATTTAATAAACAGTAAGTAACAATTTAATAAATAGTATGTAACAATTTAATAAATTGTAAGTAACAATTTAATACATAGTAAGTAAGAATTTAATAAATAGTAAGTAACAATTTAATAAATAGTAAGTAACAATTTAAAAAATAGTAACAATTTAATAAATAGTAAGTAACAATTTAATAAATAGTAAGTAACAATTTGATAAATAGTAAGTAACAATTTAAAAAATAGTAACAATTTAATAAATAGTAAGTAACAATTTAATAAATAGTAAGTAACAAATTAATAAATGGTAAGTAACAATTTAATAAATAGTAAGTAACAATTTAATAAATAGTAAGTAACAATTTAATAAATAGTAAGTAACAATTTAATAAATAGTAAGTAACAATTTAAAAAATAGTAACAATTTAATAAATAGTAAGTAACAATTTAATAAATAGTAAGTAACAATTTGATAAATAGTAAGTAACAATTTAATAAATAGTAAGTAACAATTTAATAAATAGTAAGTAACAATTTAATAAATAGTAAGTAACAATTTAATAAATAGTAAGTAACAATTTAGTAAATAGTAAGTAACAATTTAATAAATAGTAAGTAACAATTTAATAAACAGTAAGTAACAATTTAATAAATAGTATGTAACAATTTAATAAATTGTAAGTAACAATTTAATACATAGTAAGTAAGAATTTAATAAATAGTAAGTAACAATTTAATAAATAGTAAGTAACAATTTAATAAATAGTAAGTAACAATTTAAAAAATAGTAACAATTTAATAAATAGTAAGTAACAATTTAATAAATAGTAAGTAACAATTTGATAAATAGTAAGTAACAATTTAATAAATAGTAAGTAACAATTTGATAAATAGTAAGTAACAATTTGATAAATAGTAAGTAACAATTTGATAAATAGTAAGTAACAATTTGATAAATAGTAAGTAACCATTTGATAAATAGTAAGTAACCATTTGATAAATAGTAAGTAACCATTTGATAAATAGTAAGTAACAATTTAATAAATAGTAAGTAACAATTTAATTAATAGTATGTAACAATTTAATAAATAGTAAGTAACAATTTGATAAATTGTAAGTAACAATTTAATAAATAGTAAGTAACAATTTAATAAATAGTAAGTAACAATTTAAAAAATAGTAACAATTTAATAAATAGTAAGTAACAATTTAATAAATTGTAAGTAACAATTTAATACATAGTAAGTAAGAATTTAATAAATAGTAAGTAACAATTTAATAAATAGTAAGTAACAATTTAAAAAATAGTAACAATTTAATAAATAGTAAGTAACAATTTAATAAATAGTAAGTAACAATTTGATAAATAGTAAGTAACAATTTAATAAATAGTAAGTAACAATTTAATAAATAGTATGTAACAATTTGATAAATAGTAAGTAACAATTTGATAAATAGTAAGTAACAATTTGATAAATAGTAAGTAACAATTTGATAAATAGTAAGTAACCATTTGATAAATAGTAAGTAACCATTTGATAAATAGTAAGTAACCATTTGATAAATAGTAAGTAACAATTTAATAAATAGTAAGTAACAATTTAATTAATAGTATGTAACAATTTAATAAATAGTAAGTAACAATTTGATAAATAGTAAGTAACAATTTAATAAATAGTAAGTAACAATTTAATAAATAGTAAGTAACAATTTAAAAAATAGTAACAATTTAATAAATAGTAAGTAACAATTTAATAAATAGTAAGTAACAAATTAATAAATGGTAAGTAACAATTTAATAAATAGTAAGTAACAATTTAATAAATAGTAAGTAACAATTTAATAAATAGTAAGTAACAATTTAATAAATAGTAAGTAACAATTTAAAAAATAGTAACAATTTAATAAATAGTAAGTAACAATTTAATAAATAGTAAGTAACAATTTGATAAATAGTAAGTAACAATTTAATAAATAGTAAGTAACAATTTAATAAATAGTAAGTAACAATTTAATAAATAGTAAGTAACAATTTAATAAATAGTATATATCAATATTATAAATAGTAAGTAACAATTTAATAAATAGGAACAATTTAATAAATAGTAAGTGACTATTTAATAAATAGTAAGTAACAATTTAATAAATAGTAAGTAACAATTTAGTAAATAGTAAGTAACAATTTAATAAATAGTAAGTAACAATTTAATAAACAGTAAGTAACAATTTAATAAATAGTATGTAACAATTTAATAAATTGTAAGTAACAATTTAATACATAGTAAGTAAGAATTTAATAAATAGTAAGTAACAATTTAATAAATAGTAAGTAACAATTTAAAAAATAGTAACAATTTAATAAATAGTAAGTAACAATTTAATAAATAGTAAGTAACAATTTGATAAATAGTAAGTAACAATTTGATAAATAGTAAGTAACAATTTGATAAATAGTAAGTAACAATTTGATAAATAGTAAGTAACCATTTGATAAATAGTAAGTAACCATTTGATAAATAGTAAGTAACCATTTGATAAATAGTAAGTAACAATTTAATAAATAGTAAGTAACAATTTAATTAATAGTATGTAACAATTTAATAAATAGTAAGTAACAATTTGATAAATAGTAAGTAACAATTTAATAAATAGTAAGTAACAATTTAATAAATAGTAAGTAACAATTTAAAAAATAGTAACAATTTAATAAATAGTAAGTAACAATTTAATAAATAGTAAGTAACAAATTAATAAATGGTAAGTAACAATTTAATAAATAGTAAGTAACAATTTAATAAACAGTAAGTAACAATTTAATAAATAGTATGTAACAATTTAATAAATTGTAAGTAACAATTTAATACATAGTAAGTAAGAATTTAATAAATAGTAAGTAACAATTTAATAAATAGTAAGTAACAATTTAAAAAATAGTAACAATTTAATAAATAGTAAGTAACAATTTAATAAATAGTAAGTAACAATTTAATAAACAGTAAGTAACAATTTAATAAATAGTATGTAACAATTTAATAAATAGTAAGTAACAATTTAATACATAGTAAGTAACAATTTAATAAATAGTAAGTAACAATTTAATAAATAGTAAGTAACAATTTAATAAATAGTATGTATCAATATTATAAATAGTAAGTAACAATTTAATAAATAGGAACAATTTAATAAATAGTAAGTGACTATTTAATAAATAGTAAGTAACAATTTGATAAATAGTAAGTAACCATTTGATAAATAGTAAGTAACCATTTGATAAATAGTAAGTAACCATTTGATAAATAGTAAGTAACAATTTAATAAATAGTAAGTAACAATTTAATTAATAGTATGTAACAATTTAATAAATAGTAAGTAACAATTTGATAAATAGTAAGTAACAATTTAATAAATAGTAAGTAACAATTTAATAAATAGTAAGTAACAATTTAAAAAATAGTAACTATTTAATAAATAGTAAGTAACAATTTAATAAATAGTAAGTAACAAATTAATAAATGGTAAGTAACAATTTAATAAATAGTAAGTAACAATTTAATAAATAGTAAGTAACAATTTAATAAATAGTAAGTAACAATTTAATAAATAGTAAGTAACAATTTAAAAAATAGTAACAATTTAATAAATAGTAAGTAACCATTTGATAAATAGTAAGTAACAATTTAATAAATAGTAAGTAACAATTTAATTAATAGTATGTAACAATTTAATAAATAGTAAGTAACAATTTGATAAATAGTAAGTAACAATTTAATAAATAGTAAGTAACAATTTAATAAATAGTAAGTAACAATTTAAAAAATAGTAACAATTTAATAAATAGTAAGTAACAATTTAATAAATTGTAAGTAACAATTTAATACATAGTAAGTAAGAATTTAATAAATAGTAAGTAACAATTTAATAAATAGTAAGTAACAATTTAAAAAATAGTAACAATTTAATAAATAGTAAGTAACAATTTAATAAATAGTAAGTAACAATTTGATAAATAGTAAGTAACAATTTAATAAATAGTAAGTAACAATTTAATAAATTGTAAGTAACAATTTAATACATAGTAAGTAAGAATTTAATAAATAGTAAGTAACAATTTAATAAATAGTAAGTAACAATTTAAAAAATAGTAACAATTTAATAAATAGTAAGTAACAATTTAATAAATAGTAAGTAACAATTTGATAAATAGTAAGTAACAATTTAATAAATAGTAAGTAACAATTTAATAAATAGTAAGTAACAATTTAATAAATAGTAAGTAACAATTTAATAAATAGTAAGTAACAATTTAAAAAATAGTAACAATTTAATAAATAGTAAGTAACAATTTAATAAATAGTAAGTAACAATTTGATAAATAGTAAGTAACCATTTGATAAATAGTAAGTAACCATTTGATAAATAGTAAGTAACCATTTGATAAATAGTAAGTAACAATTTAATAAATAGTAAGTAACAATTTAATTAATAGTATGTAACAATTTAATAAATAGTAAGTAACAATTTGATAAATAGTAAGTAACAATTTAATAAATAGTAAGTAACAATTTAATAAATAGTAAGTAACAATTTAAAAAATAGTAACAATTTAATAAACAGTAAGTAACAATTTAATAAATAGGAAGTAACAAATTAATAAATGGTAAGTAACAATTTAATAAATAGTAAGTAACAATTTAATAAATAGTAAGTAACAATTTAATAAATAGTAAGTAACAATTTAATAAATAGTAAGTAACAATTTAAAAAATAGTAACAATTTAATAAATAGTAAGTAACAATTTAATAAATAGTAAGTAACAATTTGATAAATAGTAAGTAACAATTTAATAAATAGTAAGTAACAATTTAATAAATAGTAAGTAACAATTTAATAAATTGTAAGTAACAATTTAATAAATAGTAAGTGACTATTTAATAAATAGTAAGTAACAATTTAATAAATAGTAAGTAACAATTTAGTAAATAGTAAGTAACAATTTAATAAATAGTAAGTAACAATTTAATAAACAGTAAGTAACAATTTAATAAATAGTATGTAACAATTTAATAAATAGTAAGTAACAATTTGATAAATAGTAAGTAACAATTTGATAAATAGTAAGTAACAATTTGATAAATAGTAAGTAACCATTTGATAAATAGTAAGTAACCATTTGATAAATAGTAAGTAACCATTTGATAAATAGTAAGTAACAATTTAATAAATAGTAAGTAACAATTTAATTAATAGTATGTAACAATTTAATAAATAGTAAGTAACAATTTGATAAATAGTAAGTAACAATTTAATAAATAGTAAGTAACAATTTAATAAATAGATAGTAACAATTTAATTAATAGTAAGTAACAACTTAATAATTAGTAAGTAACACTTTAATAAATAGTAAGAAACATTTTAATAAATAGTAAGTAACAATTTGATAAATAGTAAGTAACGATTTGATAAATAGAAAGTAACAATTTGATAAATAGTAAGTAACAATTTAATAAATAGTAAGTAACAATTTAATAAATAGTAAGTAACAATTTAATAAATAGTAAGTAACAATTTAATAAATAGTAAGTAACAATTTAATAAATAATGAGTAACAATTTAATAAATAGTAAGTAACAATTTAATAAACAGTAAGTAACAATTTAAAAAATAGAAAGTAACAATTTAATAAATAGTAAGTAACAATTTAATAAATTGTAAGTAACAATTTAATAAATAGTATGTAACAATTTAAAAATGGTAAGTAACAATTTAATACATAGTAAGTAACAATTTAATAAATAGTAAGTAACAATTTAATAAATAGTAAGTAACAATTTAAAAAATAGTAACAATTTAATAAATAGTAAGTAACAATTTAATAAATAGTAAGTAACAAATTAATAAATGGTAAGTAACAATTTAATAAATAGTAAGTAACAATTTAATAAATTGTAAGTAACAATTTAATAAATAGTAAGTAACAATTTAATAAATAGATAGTAACAATTTAATTAATAGTAAGTAACAACTTAATAAATAGTAAGTAACAATTTAATAAATAGTAAGAAACATTTTAATAAATAGTAAGTAACAATTTGATAAATAGTAAGTAACGATTTGATAAATAGAAAGTAACAATTTGATAAATAGTAAGTAACAATTTAATAAATAGTAAGTAACAATTTAATAAATAGTAAGTAAAAATTTAATAAATAGTTTGTAACAATTTAATAAATAGTAAGTGTCAATTTAATAAATAATAAGTAACAATTTAATAAATAGTAAGTATCAATTTAATAAATAGTAAGTAACAATTTAATAAATAGTAAGTAACAATTTAATAAACAGTAAGTAACAATTTAATAAATAGTATGTAACAATTTAATAAATAGTAAGTAACAATTTAATACATAGTTAGTAACAATTTAATAAATAGTAAGTAACAATTTAATAAATAGTAAGTAACAATTTAATAAATAGTATGTATCAATATTATAAATAGTAAGTAACATTTTAATAAATAGGAACAATTTAATAAATAGTAAGTGACTATTTAATAAATAGTAAGTAACAATTTAATAAATAGTAAGTAACAATTTAGTAAATAGTAAGTAACTATTAATAAATAGTAAGTAACAATTTAATAAACAGTAAGTAACAATTTAATAAATAGTATGTAACAATTTAATAAATTGTAAGTAACAATTTAATACATAGTAAGTAAGAATTTAATAAATAGTAAGTAACAATTTAATAAATAGTAAGTAACAATTTAAAAAATAGTAACAATTTAATAAATAGTAAGTAACAATTTAATAAATAGTAAGTAACAATTTGATAAATAGTAAGTAACAATTTAATAAATAGTAAGTAACAATTTGATAAATAGTAAGTAACAATTTGATAAATAGTAAGTAACAATTTGATAAATAGTAAGTAACAATTTGATAAATAGTAAGTAACAATTTGATAAATAGTAAGTAACCATTTGATAAATAGTAAGTAACCATTTGATAAATAGTAAGTAACCATTTGATAAATAGTAAGTAACAATTTAATATATAGTAAGTAACAATTTAATTAATAGTATGTAACAATTTAATAAATAGTAAGTAACAATTTGATAAATAGTAAGTAACAATTTAATAAATAGTAAGTAACAATTTAATAAATAGTAAGTAACAATTTAGAAAATAGTAACTATTTAATAAATAGTAAGTAACAATTTAATAAATAGTAAGTAACAAATTAATAAATGGTAAGTAACAATTTAATAAATAGTAAGTAACAATTTAATAAATAGTAAGTAACAATTTAATAAATAGTAAGTAACAATTTAATAAATAGTAAGTAACAATTTAAAAAATAGTAACAATTTAATAAATAGTAAGTAACAATTTAATAAATAGTAAGTAACAATTTGATAAATAGTAAGTAACAATTTAATAAATAGTAAGTAACAATTTAATAAATAGTAAGTAACAATTTAATAAATAGTAAGTAACAATTTAATAAAAAGTATGTATCAATATTATAAATAGTAAGTAACAATTTAATAAATAGGAACAATTTAATAAATAGTAAGTGACTATTTAATAAATAGTAAGTAACAATTTAATAAATAGTAAGTAACAATTTAGTAAATAGTAAGTAACAATTTAATAAATAGTAAGTAACAATTTAATAAACAGTAAGTAACAATTTAATAAATAGTATGTAACAATTTAATAAATTGTAAGTAACAATTTAATACATAGTAAGTAAGAATTTATTAAATAGTAAGTAACAATTTAATAAATAGTAAGTAACAATTTAAAAAATAGTAAGTAACAATTTGATAAATAGTAAGTAACAATTTAATAAATAGTAAGTAACAATTTAATAAATAGTAAGTAACAATTTAGAAAATAGTAACAATTTAAAAAATAGTAACAATTTAATAAATAGTAAGTAACAATTTAATAAATAGTAAGTAACAAATTAATAAATGGTAAGTAACAATTTAATAAATAGTAAGTAACAATTTAATAAACAGTAAGTAACAATTTAATAAATAGTATGTAACAATTTAATAAATTGTAAGTAACAATTTAATACATAGTAAGTAAGAATTTAATAAATAGTAAGTAACAATTTAATAAATAGTAAGTAACAATTTAAAAAATAGTAACAATTTAATAAATAGTAAGTAACAATTTAATAAATTGTAAGTAACAATTTAATAAATAGTATGTAACAATTTAAAAATGGTAAGTAACAATTTAATACATAGTAAGTAACAATTTAATAAATAGTAAGTAACAATTTAATAAATAGTATGTAACAATTTAAAAAATAGTAACAATTTAATAAATAGTAAGTAACAATTTGATAAATAGTAAGTAACAATTTAATAAATAGTAAGTAACAATTTAATAAACAGTAAGTAACAATTTAATAAATAGAAAGTAACAATTTAATAAATAGTAAGTAACAATTTAATAAATTGTAAGTAACAATTTAATAAATAGTATGTAACAATTTAAAAATGGTAAGTAACAATTTAATACATAGTAAGTAACAATTTAATAAATAGTAAGTAACAATTTAATAAATCGTAAGTAACAATTTAAAAAATAGTAACAATTTAATAAATAGTAAGTAACAATTTAATAAATAGTAAGTAACAAATTGATAAATGGTAAGTAACAATTTAATAAATAGTAAGTAACAATTTAATAAATTGTAAGTAACAATTTAATAAATAGTAAGTAACAATTTAATAAATAGATAGTAACAATTTAATTAATAGTAAGTAACAACTTAATAAATAGTAAGTAAGAATTTAATAAATAGTAAGAAACATTTTAATAAATAGTAAGTATCAATTTGATAAATAGTAAGTAACGATTTGATAAATAGAAAGTAACAATTTGATAAATAGTAAGTAACAATTTAATAAATAGTAAGTAACAATTTAATAAATAGTAAGTAACAATTTAATAAATAGTAAGTAACAATTTAATAAATAGTAAGTAACAATTTAATAAATAATGAGTAACAATTTAATAAATAGTAAGTAACAATTTAATAAACAGTAAGTAACAATTTAAAAAATAGAAAGTAACAATTTAATAAATAGTAAGTAACAATTTAATAAATTGTAAGTAACAATTTAATAAATAGTATGTAACAATTTATAAATGGTAAGTAACAATTTAATACATAGTAAGTAACAATTTAATAAATAGTAAGTAACAATTTAATAAATAGTAAGTAACAATTTAAAAAATAGTAACAATTTAATAAATAGTAAGTAACAATTTAATAAATAGTAAGTAACAAATTAATAAATGGTAAGTAACAATTTAATAAATAGTAAGTAACAATTTAATAAATTGTAAGTAACAATTTAATAAATAGTAAGTAACAATTTAATAAATAGATAGTAACAATTTAATTAATAGTAAGTAACAACTTAATAAATAGTAAGTAACAATTTAATAAATAGTAAGAAACATTTTAATAAATAGTAAGTAACAATTTGATAAATAGTAAGGAACGATTTGATAAATAGAAAGTAACAATTTGATAAATAGTAAGTAACAATTTAATAAATAGTAAGTAACAATTTAATAAATAGTAAGTAAAAATTTAATAAATAGTTTGTAACAATTTAATAAATAGTAAGTGTCAATTTAATAAATAATAAGTAACAATTTAATAAATAGTAAGTATCAATTTAATAAATAGTAAGTAACAATTTAATAAATAGTAAGTAACAATTTAATAAACAGTAAGTAACAATTTAATAAATAGTATGTAACAATTTAATAAATAGTAAGTAACAATTTAATACATAGTAAGTAACAATTTAATAAATAGTAAGTAACAATTTAATAAATAGTAAGTAACAATTTAATAAATAGTATGTATCAATATTATAAATATTAAGTAACAATTTAATAAATAGGAACAATTTAATAAATAGTAAGTGACTATTTAATAAATAGTAAGTAACAATTTAATAAATAGTAAGTAACAATTTAGTAAATAGTAAGTAACAATTAATAAATAGTAAGTAACAATTTAATAAACAGTAAGTAACAATTTAATAAATAGTATGTAACAATTTAATAAATTGTAAGTAACAATTTAATACATAGTAAGTAAGAATTTAATAAATAGTAAGTAACAATTTAATAAATAGTAAGTAACAATTTAAAAAATAGTAACAATTTAATAAATAGTAAGTAACAATTTAATAAATAGTAAGTAACAATTTGATAAATAGTAAGTAACAATTTAATAAATAGTAAGTAACAATTTGATAAATAGTAAGTAACAATTTGATAAATAGTAAGTAACAATTTGATAAATAGTAAGTAACAATTTGATAAATAGTAAGTAACCATTTGATAAATAGTAAGTAACCATTTGATAAATAGTAAGTAACCATTTGATAAATAGTAAGTAACAATTTAATAAATAGTAAGTAACAATTTAATTAATAGTATGTAACAATTTAATAAATAGTAAGTAACAATTTGATAAATAGTAAGTAACAATTTAATAAATAGTAAGTAACAATTTAATAAATAGTAAGTAACAATTTAGAAAATAGTAACAATTTAATAAATAGTAAGTAACAATTTAATACATAGTAAGTAAGAATTTAATAAATAGTAAGTAACAATTTAATAAATAGTAAGTAACAATTTAAAAAATAGTGACAATTTAATAAATTGTAAGTAACAATTTAATAAATAGTAAGTAACAATTTGATAAATAGTAAGTAACAATTTAATAAATAGTAAGTAACAATTTGATAAATAGTAAGTAACAATTTGATAAATAGTAAGTAACAATTTGATAAATAGTAAGTAACAATTTGATAAATAGTAAGTAACCATTTGATAAATAGTAAGTAACCATTTGATAAATAGTAAGTAACCATTTGATAAATAGTAAGTAACAATTTAATAAATAGTAAGTAACAATTTAATTAATAGTATGTAACAATTTAATAAATAGTAAGTAACAATTTGATAAATAGTAAGTAACAATTTAATACATAGTAAGTAACAATTTAATAAATAGTAAGTAACAATTTAAAAAATAGTAACAATTTAATAAATAGTAAGTAACAATTTAATAAATAGTAAGTAACAAATTAATAAATGGTAAGTAACAATTTAATAAATAGTAAGTAACAATTTAATAAATAGTAAGTAACAATTTAATAAATAGTAAGTAACAATTTAATAAATAGTAAGTAACAATTTAAAAAATAGTAACTGTTCGAGAAATCATACTTATTGCGCCATCTCCCTAGATCTAGTCAACTAAAGACTTCGCGCTTCGTACCTATCCCCCCTTGTTCATGTGGAGCATCGATCGTATCGCCCTTCCATCGACCGGTGATCGATGGAAGGGGGAGAGCAAGCGGATTCGAGGAAATAGAGCGAGACTTCCTCGATCTACTTGTCGTCTAACCGTTCTCCAGGTAACAATCACTCGCTTTGCTTGCTAACGCTTCTGCTTCTCTTACTGGATTCGAGCCGAATCGTAGTGCTTAACGCAGCTTTGTAAATTAGCCTACCGCGTAGGAACTAGTGCCGCTTATAATATTAGAACTGAAACCCAAGCATTTTGTGAATAACCTCATTTATTGTATAACGGACCTAGATTGTGTAAATACTGTAAATTAGACATTTGTGTTAATATTAAAGTTTCTTAAAGTTAGAACCGTTTTGTCTCGCGAGTGTCTCAATCTCCGACGTGCGCTCTTCCCATCTATTGCTAACATTTTTTGGTCCTTCGAGCCGGAGCAGCGCCGTTGGATTCAGTGCTTCTGGAACGTTCGGGATTCCTCGCGAGTGTTGTTCTAACCGTCGCGTGTGACCTCTGAAAAAGAAAGATGAGTCACTTGATAGAGAGCCAACGCGATCTTAAAGGCCGAATTTCGCGTGCATTTGAAAATCTAAAGAAGCTAGGCGCGAATAATTTAACAAAGGGGAATGTATCTACGCGATTGGGGGCCCTTCGAAAGAATTGGGCCAAGTTCGAGGCCCAGCTCGATCAACTAATCGCCATGGCCGATGACCCGGCCATCGTGGATGATAAATATTTCAAGGAGAACGAACCTGCGGACACAGAGGAGAGATTCCTCACGCAAGAGGCCTTACTAGTTGATAAATTAGAGGAAATTACCAAATTAGAGCAGGCCGTAGCTAGAAGCGTCGAACGTGCCATCAGGGACGATTCTACATTAGATACTACTATCGGTCGGAAGAAATCTTCGCTACCCAAAATTCCGTTACCGAATTTCGACGGCCAGCACAAAGGGTGGCCATCTTTCCATGGCCTCTTCAAATCCCTCGTGGTTCAGGACACCACGCTGTCGGATGCCGAACGCTTACATTACCTGCGAGGGGCCCTTGTTGGTGATGCTGCGAAACTACTTCAAAATATACCGGTGCGCGAGGAGAACTTCGAAGCCTCGTGGAAATTGCTAGAAAAACGATACGATAACCAGCGGTTAGCAATAAAGTCGTTGATGGCGGCCATCTTTAATCTACCGACACTTACAAGGGAGTCAGGGCCTGAACTCAAAGGCCTCTACTACACAATGTGTGATTCGGTCGAATCTCTCGCTGCTTTAAAGAGACCTTTTGATGCCAGCGGCGACTGGCTAGTGCACCTCGTGGTAAATAAGCTGGACCCCCAATCTCGGCGAGAATGGGAGACTCAACTTGGCCAAACTAAGACGCCGCCCACCTACGAGGAGCTGAGAGCATTCTTAGAGGGACGGCTCAATACGGTGGAGGCCTTGGAAGAGCAGCAGAAGGTTCCAGGGGGACGAGCTCCGAAGCCCACCGGAACGCCTAAAACCGCCAAAGTTCACCAGGTTAGTAAGTCGAAGAGCTCAGCTGACCAGTGCAGTCTCTGTGGCGCTGGTCATTTCATCTTATTTTGCGCGGACTACAAGGCCAAGGATGCGCAAGGAAGGAAAGAAGTCCTACTAGCTAAACGCCTTTGTTTTAACTGCCTGGGGAGACATCGCGTCGCGGACTGTAAATGCGATAAACGGTGTCAGGAGTGCCAGCAAAGGCACCATACCTCAATCCACGAGGCGACTTCCACTCGTCCTTCAACTGAGAACCCGGAAGTTACAATAAACCTAGGAAGGTCCGAGACCCGGGGGAGCCCCCCTCGCGACGCGGTGTGCCTCCCAACTGTTTTATTAGCTACCGCCCGGATTATGGTCAATTCCCCGGACGGCGAGCCAAGATTAGTGAGAGCTCTAATAGATCAAGGCAGTGAAGTCTCGCTAGCTACGGAAGCTTTGGTGCAGCTGCTTAGATTGCCACGGCGACCGTCGAACGTGCACCTCATTGGTATCGGCCAACAGCGGAAGGAGCGGGTGCGTGGAGCCATCCAACTGGAGTTCGCACCACGTGGAGGCGAGGACTTCTGGCAGAAGACCACGGCGTTGGTGCTGCCACGGATTACCGCCTACACCCCACAAGTCAAACGGCGGCTGAATGTTTGGACCCACCTCCAAGGACTCTCACTGGCCGATCCCGACTTCACGGATGGCACCCAAATCGATGTCTTGTTGGGTGCCGACGTATACTCCCTGATCCTAGAGGACGGACTGCGTAAGGGGCAAGAGGGTGAGCCCATTGCCCAAAGGACGTCCTTGGGATGGATTATCTCCGGTCTAGCAACCACCGCTAGCTGTAACGATCCACGTGCTTCAAGTGGGCTCGTCACGCTGAAGTGCACAACGGAGGAAGATCTCGTCCCGATGGTACAACGATTCTGGGAGCAAGAAGAAGTGACAGTACCAACTGCCCTCAATGCTGAGGACCAGGAGTGCGAGGATTACTTCAAGGCTACTCACCAGCGCCTCCCGTCGGGACGCTACATGGTGCGCCTCCCATTCAAGGAGACGCAGGGGCTGGGCGAATCCCGAGCCGGGGCCGTCCGCATGCTTCATCGGGTGGAGACCAAGTGCGGCAGGAACATGGACTTCAAAAGGGCCTACCACTCTTTTCTACGTGAGTACGAAGAGTTACATCACATGTCAAAAGTAAATCTCATCTATCCAGATAGCGAGTCCTACTACCTGCCACACCATGGAGTCTACAAGGAGAGCAGCACCACCACGAAGCTGAGAGTGGTGTTCAATGGCTCCTATGCGACCACTTCCGGGAAATCTCTAAACGATCTCCTCCTGGTGGGACCCAACTTGCTGCCGGGTCTACTGCAAGTACTGCTGCGCTGGCGAGTACATCGGATCTGCCTGACTGCCGATATCGAGAAAATGTTTCGCCAAATTATCGTGCACCCTGAGGATCGCCGCTTTCAAAGACTGCTTTGGCGACGACGAGAAGATGAAGTAATCAGCGATTACGAACTAAACACCGTTACTTACGGTCTTGCTTGTGCTCCCTACCTGGCTATCCGCACGCTCCAACAACTGGCTCAGGATGAACGCTCCAAGTTTCCACGGGCTGCTACGATCCTGGAAAAGGACGTTTATATGGACGACGTGCTTACTGGAGCCGACAGCGAGGAGGAGGCACGCGAGATTCAGCAGGAGCTGCGCCTACTCTGCATGGCGGGCGGCTTCAATTTAAGGAAGTGGGTATCAAACACACCCACTTTGCTGAAGGAGATCCCAGGCGAAGAGGTCCCATCGGCCGTCAACTGGGAGGAAGGCACACTTCACACGGCTTTGGGTGTCCATTGGAGTGTGCGAGAAGACGAGTTCCGAGTCCGGGTAGCGGAGGCTCACGCTACCCCAGAAGTCACCCGGCGCACCGTCCTCTCACGCATCGCTCGGATCTTCGACCCCTTAGGATTGCTGGCTCCGGTAACTATAACAGCCAAGATATTTCTACAATCGCTTTGGCTGTTGAAAATAGATTGGGATACCGTGCTACCCCCGGAGGCTGAGCGAGAATGGATCAACTTTCTGGCGGACCTGCCGAGCTTAGCAGAGGTTCGCGTGCCACGCTGGCTAGGAACACATCCCAGGGTCAAGCACCTGGAATTCCACGGATTTGCTGACGCTTCCGAAAGGGCCTTCGCTGCTGTGGTGTACCTACGCGTCGTGGACTTCGATGACCACGCGCAGGCGCATTTGGTCACCTCCAAGACGAAGGTGGCTCCGCTACGCCGAGTCACAATCCCGAGGCTCGAATTGTGTGCAGCCGCTTTACTGAGCCGCCTGGTGACCGCTACGAGGAGAAACCTGCAATTGGACAACGTCTCGACTCACCTGTGGAGCGACTCCAAGATTGTTCTGGACTGGATTCGCGGTCATCCTACAAGATGGAAGACTTACGTGGCAAATCGAGTGGCGGACATCCAGCGAGAGCTGCCAGACGCGCGTTGGCACCACGTAGCAGGGAGTGAGAACCCCGCGGACTGCGCTTCCAGGGGATTGCCACCCAATCAACTACCGAGCTTCGAATTATGGTGGAGGGGCCCATCCTGGCTCACCGGCTTTCCTCACTGGTTGAGCGATGTCGGCACCCAGGAGGAGGAGACAGACCTGGAAGCCAGATTCGTATCCAACCTGACCACAAACGACAAGGAGGTAGCACCTAATTACCTCGTAAATAATTATTCTTCTATTCAGCGCTTACTGAGGGTAACAGCCTGGTGCCTGCGCTGGTCCCCACGGCGGACAACCCCAGATGCTAGGAACCCCTGCCTGTCGCCTACGGAGATAGAAGCTGCTCGTCTCCATTGGATCAGAGTGATCCAACGCCAGGACTTCCAGGAGGATCACCGCCAATTACTACAGGGAGCCCCGCTTACGAGTCGCAGTAAGCTACTACGACTCACTCCCTTCTTAGATTCCCAAGGGCTGCTGCGAGTCGGTGGACGATTGAAGAATGCTGCTTTGCCATCCTGGGAGAAGCATCCCATCATCCTACCACGAGAGGGTCATTTCACCGAACTCTTGATCGATGAAGCTCATCGGAGAACTTTGCATGGCGGAACTCAACTTACCTTGGCTGCCCTACGTCAAAGGTATTGGGTCCTGGGTGGGCGACAGAGAGTTAAGGCTCATATCCATCGCTGTGTCACCTGTCTACGTTGGCGAGCTGCGCCCGGCCAACAATTGATGGGAAATCTACCAGCCTGCCGAGTCACCCCAGCGCGGCCTTTCCTACAAGTGGGCCTGGACTACGCTGGACCATTCACCTTGCTGGCCTCTCGAGGCAGGGGCCAACGGACGTTCAAGGGTTATGTTGCGGTATTCGTCTGCTTAGCTACTCGTGCCGTTCACCTAGAAGTCGTATCTGATTATAGCACAGAAGTCTTCCTCGCGGCACTGCGGCGCTTTACCTCGAGACGAGGACTCTGCTCGACCATCCACAGCGACCGAGGCACCAACTTTGTGGGAGCTGCACGGGAGCTCCGGAGCCTGGAACACCTCTGCAGCAAAAGTGAGGTTATGCAGGCCCATCTACTCAACGACGGCATAACCTGGCGATTCAACCCACCTGCTGCCCCGCACTTCGGGGGGATCTGGGAGGCGGCCGTCAAGTCCGCCAAGCACCATCTGCGAAGGGTCGTAGGAGATCAACACCTCACATTCGAAGAGATGACGACCCTACTTACTCAAGTCGAAGCATGCTTGAATTCACGACCGCTGCAACCACTGAGCGACGATCCAGGAGACGTCACGGCGCTCACACCAGGGCATTTCTTGATAGGCGACGCACTTCTCGCCGTTCCCGATCCACCAGTGGAGGACGCCCCCAGGTCACGTCTGTCTCGATGGCATTTGCTGCAGCAAATGAGGTTACAGTTTTGGCGAAGCTGGTCACGCGAGTATTTGCAATCACTTCAAGCCCGTAATAAGTGGACGCGTACCCATCCCCAACCGCGCGTTGGGGACCTTTGCATTCTAAAAAACGAACTTTTATCACCTAACAAATGGCCGCTCGCGCGAATCACGCGTTTGATCCCGGGGTCGGACGGGTTGGCACGTGTCGCCCACGTAAAGACTGCGCGTTCAGATTTTGTTAGACCTATAGTAAAATTAATTTACTTACCGCACATTCAGACTCCAGCGATTATAAATTCCACTGCAAATACACAGCACTAACTCACAACGGATCTAAAATCGATGAGCGAACTCCACGTGAACAGGGCGGCTGCGCCGCGAGCCATCGTTTACACCATAGCGTCTCGGCTGATCCACGTCTGCTATAGTCCATTCATTCATCGAACGATGAATGGCGGGCGGGAAATGTTCGAGAAATCATACATATTGCGCCATCTCCCTAGATCTAGTCAACTAAAGACTTCGCGCTTCGTACCTATCCCCCCTTGTTCATGTGGAGCATCGATCGTATCGCCCTTCCATCGACCGGTGATCGATGGAAGGGGGAGAGCAAGCGGATTCGAGGAAATAGAGCGAGACTTCCTCGATCTACTTGTCGTCTAACCGTTCTCCAGGTAACAATCACTCGCTTTGCTTGCTAACGCTTCTGCTTCTCTTACTGGATTCGAGCCGAATCGTAGTGCTTAACGCAGCTTTGTAAATTAGCCTACCGCGTAGGAACTAGTGCCGCTTATAATATTAGAACTGAAACCCAAGCATTTTGTGAATAACCTCATTTATTGTATAACGGACCTAGATTGTGTATATACTGTAAATTAGACATTTGTGTTAATATTAAAGTTTCTTAAAGTTAGAACCGTTTTGTCTCGCGAGTGTCTCAATCTCCGACGTGCGCTCTTCCCATCTATTGCTAACAGTAAGAATTTAATAAATAGTAAGTAACAATTTAATAAATAGTAAGTAACAATTTGATAAATAGTAAGTAACAATTTAATAAATAGTATGTAACAATTTAATAAATAGTAAGTAACAATTTAATAAATAGTAAGTAACAATTTAATAAATAGGAACAATTTAATAAATAGTAAGTGACTATTTAATAAGTAGTAAGTAACAATTTAATAAATAGTAAGTAACAATTTAGTAAATAGTAAGTAACAATTTAATAAATGGTAAGTAACAATTTAATAAATAGTAAGTAACAATTTAATAAATAGTAAGTAACAATTTAATAAATAGTAAGTAACAATTTAATAAATAGTAAGTAACAATTTAAAAAATAGTAACAATTTAATAAATAGTAAGTAACAATTTAATAAATAGTAAGTAACAATTTGATAAATAGTAAGTAACAATTTAATAAATAGTAAGTAACAATTTAATAAATAGTAAGTAACAATTTAATAAATAGTAAGTAACAATTTAATAAATAGTATGTATCAATATTATAAATAGTAAGTAACAATTTAATAAATAGGAACAATTTAATAAATAGTAAGTGACTATTTAATAAATAGTAAGTAACAATTTAATAAATAGTAAGTAACAATTTAGTAAATAGTAAGTAACAATTTAATAAATAGTAAGTAACAATTTAATAAACAGTAAGTAACAATTTAATAAATAGTATGTAACAATTTAATAAATTGTAAGTAACAATTTAATACATAGTAAGTAAGAATTTAATAAATAGTAAGTAACAATTTAATAAATAGTAAGTAACAATTTAAAAAATAGTAACAATTTAATAAATAGTAAGTAACAATTTTATAAATTGTAAGTAACAATTTAATAAATAGTATGTAACAATTTAAAAATGGTAAGTAACAATTTAATACATAGTAAGTAACAATTTAATAAATAGTAAGTAACAATTTAATAAATAGTATGTAACAATTTAAAAAATAGTAACAATTTAATAAATAGTAAGTAACAATTTAATAAATAGTAAGTAACAAATTAATAAATGGTAAGTAACAATTTAATAAATAGTAAGTAACAATTTAATAAATTGTAAGTAACAATTTAATAAATAGTAAGTAACAATTTATTAAATAGATAGTAACAATAAAATTAATTATAAGTAACAACTTAATAAATAGTAAGTAACAATTTAATAAATAGTAAGAAACATTTTAATAAATAGTAAGTAACAATTTGATAAATAGTAAGTAACGATTTGATAAATAGAAAGTAACAATTTGATAAATAGTAAGTAACAATTTAATAAATAGTAAGTAACAATTTAATAAATAGTAAGTAAAAATTTAATAAATAGTTTGTAACAATTTAATAAATAGTAAGTGTCAATTTAATAAATAATAAGTAACAATTTAATAAATAGTAAGTATCAATTTAATAAATAGTAAGTAACAATTTAATAAATAGTAAGTAACAATTTAATAAACAGTAAGTAACAATTTAATAAATAGTATGTAACAATTTAATAAATAGTAAGTAACAATTTAATACATAGTAGGTAACAATTTAATAAATAGTAAGTAACAATTTAATAAATAGTAAGTAACAATTTAATAAATAGTATGTATCAATATTATAAATAGTAAGTAACAATTTAATAAATAGGAACAATTTAATAAATAGTAAGTGACTATTTAATAAATAGTAAGTAACAATTTAATAAATAGTAAGTAACAATTTAGTAAATAGTAAGTAACAATTTAATAAATAGTAAGTAACAATTTAATAAACAGTAAGTAACAATTTAATAAATAGTATGTAACAATTTAATAAATTGTAAGTAACAATTTAATACATAGTAAGTAAGAATTTAATAAATAGTAAGTAACAATTTAATAAATAGTAAGTAACAATTTAAAAAATAGTAACAATTTAATAAATAGTAAGTAACAATTTAATAAATAGTAAGTAACAATTTGATAAATAGTAAGTAACAATTTAATAAATAGTAAGTAACAATTTGATAAATAGTAAGTAACAATTTGATAAATAGTAAGTAACTATTTGATAAATAGTAAGTAACAATTTGATAAATAGTAAGTAACCATTTGATAAATAGTAAGTAACCATTTGATAAATAGTAAGTAACCATTTGATAAATAGTAAGTAACAATTTAATAAATAGTAAGTAACAATTTAGTAAATAGTAAGTAACAATTTAATAAATAGTAAGTAACAATTTAATAAACAGTAAGTAACAATTTAATAAATAGTATGTAACAATTTAATAAATTGTAAGTAACAATTTAATACATAGTAAGTAAGAATTTAATAAATAGTAAGTAACAATTTAATAAATAGTAAGTAACAATTTAAAAAATAGTAACAATTTAATAAATAGTAAGTAACAATTTAATAAATAGTAAGTAACAATTTGATAAATAGTAAGTAACAATTTAATAAATAGTAAGTAACAATTTGATAAATAGTAAGTAACAATTTGATAAATAGTAAGTAACAATTTGATAAATAGTAAGTAACAATTTGATAAATAGTAAGTAACCATTTGATAAATAGTAAGTAACCATTTGATAAATAGTAAGTAACCATTTGATAAATAGTAAGTAACAATTTAATAAATAGTAAGTAACAATTTAATTAATAGTATGTAACAATTTAATAAATAGTAAGTAACAATTTGATAAATAGTAAGTAACAATTTAATAAATAGTAAGTAACAATTTAATAAATAGTAAGTAACAATTTAAAAAATAGTAACAATTTAATAAATAGTAAGTAACAATTTAATAAATAGTAAGTAACAAATTAATAAATGGTAAGTAACAATTTAATAAATAGTAAGTAACAATTTAATAAACAGTAAGTAACAATTTAATAAATAGTATGTAACAATTTAATAAATTGTAACAATTTAATACATAGTAAGTAAGAATTTAATAAATAGTAAGTAACAATTTAATAAATAGTAAGTAACAATTTAAAAAATAGTAACAATTTAATAAATAGTAAGTAACAATTTAATAAATTGTAAGTAACAATTTAATAAATAGTATGTAACAATTTAAAAATGGTAAGTAACAATTTAATACATAGTAAGTAACAATTTAATAAATAGTAAGTAACAATTTAATAAATAGTAAGTAACAATTTAATAAATAGTATGTAACAATTTAAAAAATAGTAACAATTTAATAAATAGTAAGTAACAATTTAATAAATAGTAAGTAACAAATTAATAAATGGTAAGTAACAATTTAATAAATAGTAAGTAACAATTTAATAAATTGTAAGTAACAATTTAATAAATAGTAAGTAACAATTTAATAAATAGATAGTAACAATTTAATTAATAGTAAGTAACAACTTAATAAATAGTGAGTAACAATTTAATAAATAGTAAGAAACATTTTAATAAATAGTAAGTATAAATTTGATAAATAGTAAGTAACAATTTAATAAGTAGAATGTAACAATTTAATAAATAGTAAGTAACAATATGATAAATAGTAAGTAACAATTTGATAAATAGTAAGTAACAATTTGATAAATAGTAAGTAACCATTTGATAAATAGTAAGTAACAATTTGATAAATAGTAAGTAACAATTTAATAAATAGTAAGTAACAATTTAATAAATAGATAGTAACAATTTAATTAATAGTAAGTAACAACTTAATAAATAGTAAGTAACCATTTAATAAATAGTAAGTAACAATTTAATAAATAGTAAGTAACAATTTAATAAATAGTAAGTAACAATTTAATAAATAGTAAGTAACAATTTAATAAATAGTAAGTAACAATTTAATAAATAGTGAGTAACAATTTAATAAATAGTAAGTAACAATTTAATAAATAGTATGAAACAATTTAATAAATAGTATGTAACAATATAATAAATAGTAAGTAACAATTTAATAAATATTAAGTAACAATTTAATAAATAGTAAGTAACAATTTAATAAATAGTAAGTAACAATTTAATAAATTGTAAGTAACTATTTAATAAATAGTATGTAACAATTTAATAAATAGTAAGTAACAATTTAATAAATAGTAAGTAACAATTTAATAAATAGTAAGTAACTATTTAAAAAATAGTAACAATTTAATAAATAGTAAGTAACAATTTAATAAATAGTAAGTAACAATTTGATAAATAGTAAGTAACAATTTAATAAATAGTAAGTAACAATTTAATAAATAGTAAGTAACAATTTGATAAATAGTAAGTAACAATTTGATAAATAGTAAGTAACCATTTGATAAATAGTAAGTAACCATTTGATAAATAGTAAGTAACAATTTAATAAATACTAAGTAACAATTTAATAAATTGTAAGTAACAATTTAATAAATAGTATGTAACAATTTAATAAATAGTGAGTAACAATTTAATACATAGTAAGTAACAATTTAATAAATAGTATGTAACAATTTAATAAATAGTAAGTAACAATTTAATAAATAGATAGTAACAATTTAATTAATAGTAAGTAACAACTTAATAAATAGTAAGTAACAATTTAATAAATAGTAAGTAACCATTTGATAAATAGTAAGTAACCATTTGATAAATAGTAAGTAACCATTTGATAAATAGTAAGTAACAATTTAATAAATAGTAAGTAACAATTTAATTAATAGTATGTAACAATTTAATAAATAGTAAGTAACAATTTGATAAATAGTAAGTAACAATTTAATAAATAGTAAGTAACAATTTAATAAATAGTAAGTAACAATTTAGAAAATAGTAACAATTTAATAAATAGTAAGTAACAATTTAATACATAGTAAGTAAGAATTTAATAAATAGTAAGTAACAATTTAATAAATAGTAAGTAACAATTTAAAAAATAGTGACAATTTAATAAATTGTAAGTAACAATTTAATAAATAGTAAGTAACAATTTGATAAATAGTAAGTAACAATTTAATAAATAGTAAGTAACAATTTGATAAATAGTAAGTAACAATTTGATAAATAGTAAGTAACAATTTGATAAATAGTAAGTAACAATTTGATAAATAGTAAGTAACCATTTGATAAATAGTAAGTAACCATTTGATAAATAGTAAGTAACCATTTGATAAATAGTAAGTAACAATTTAATAAATAGTAAGTAACAATTTAATTAATAGTATGTAACAATTTAATAAATAGTAAGTAACAATTTGATAAATAGTAAGTAACAATTTAATACATAGTAAGTAACAATTTAATAAATAGTAAGTAACAATTTAAAAAATAGTAACAATTTAATAAATAGTAAGTAACAATTTAATAAATAGTAAGTAACAAATTAATAAATGGTAAGTAACAATTTAATAAATAGTAAGTAACAATTTAATAAATAGTAAGTAACAATTTAATAAATAGTAAGTAACAATTTAATAAATAGTAAGTAACAATTTAAAAAATAGTAACTGTTCGAGAAATCATACTTATTGCGCCATCTCCCTAGATCTAGTCAACTAAAGACTTCGCGCTTCGTACCTATCCCCCCTTGTTCATGTGGAGCATCGATCGTATCGCCCTTCCATCGACCGGTGATCGATGGAAGGGGGAGAGCAAGCGGATTCGAGGAAATAGAGCGAGACTTCCTCGATCTACTTGTCGTCTAACCGTTCTCCAGGTAACAATCACTCGCTTTGCTTGCTAACGCTTCTGCTTCTCTTACTGGATTCGAGCCGAATCGTAGTGCTTAACGCAGCTTTGTAAATTAGCCTACCGCGTAGGAACTAGTGCCGCTTATAATATTAGAACTGAAACCCAAGCATTTTGTGAATAACCTCATTTATTGTATAACGGACCTAGATTGTGTAAATACTGTAAATTAGACATTTGTGTTAATATTAAAGTTTCTTAAAGTTAGAACCGTTTTGTCTCGCGAGTGTCTCAATCTCCGACGTGCGCTCTTCCCATCTATTGCTAACATTTTTTGGTCCTTCGAGCCGGAGCAGCGCCGTTGGATTCAGTGCTTCTGGAACGTTCGGGATTCCTCGCGAGTGTTGTTCTAACCGTCGCGTGTGACCTCTGAAAAAGAAAGATGAGTCACTTGATAGAGAGCCAACGCGATCTTAAAGGCCGAATTTCGCGTGCATTTGAAAATCTAAAGAAGCTAGGCGCGAATAATTTAACAAAGGGGAATGTATCTACGCGATTGGGGGCCCTTCGAAAGAATTGGGCCAAGTTCGAGGCCCAGCTCGATCAACTAATCGCCATGGCCGATGACCCGGCCATCGTGGATGATAAATATTTCAAGGAGAACGAACCTGCGGACACAGAGGAGAGATTCCTCACGCAAGAGGCCTTACTAGTTGATAAATTAGAGGAAATTACCAAATTAGAGCAGGCCGTAGCTAGAAGCGTCGAACGTGCCATCAGGGACGATTCTACATTAGATACTACTATCGGTCGGAAGAAATCTTCGCTACCCAAAATTCCGTTACCGAATTTCGACGGCCAGCACAAAGGGTGGCCATCTTTCCATGGCCTCTTCAAATCCCTCGTGGTTCAGGACACCACGCTGTCGGATGCCGAACGCTTACATTACCTGCGAGGGGCCCTTGTTGGTGATGCTGCGAAACTACTTCAAAATATACCGGTGCGCGAGGAGAACTTCGAAGCCTCGTGGAAATTGCTAGAAAAACGATACGATAACCAGCGGTTAGCAATAAAGTCGTTGATGGCGGCCATCTTTAATCTACCGACACTTACAAGGGAGTCAGGGCCTGAACTCAAAGGCCTCTACTACACAATGTGTGATTCGGTCGAATCTCTCGCTGCTTTAAAGAGACCTTTTGATGCCAGCGGCGACTGGCTAGTGCACCTCGTGGTAAATAAGCTGGACCCCCAATCTCGGCGAGAATGGGAGACTCAACTTGGCCAAACTAAGACGCCGCCCACCTACGAGGAGCTGAGAGCATTCTTAGAGGGACGGCTCAATACGGTGGAGGCCTTGGAAGAGCAGCAGAAGGTTCCAGGGGGACGAGCTCCGAAGCCCACCGGAACGCCTAAAACCGCCAAAGTTCACCAGGTTAGTAAGTCGAAGAGCTCAGCTGACCAGTGCAGTCTCTGTGGCGCTGGTCATTTCATCTTATTTTGCGCGGACTACAAGGCCAAGGATGCGCAAGGAAGGAAAGAAGTCCTACTAGCTAAACGCCTTTGTTTTAACTGCCTGGGGAGACATCGCGTCGCGGACTGTAAATGCGATAAACGGTGTCAGGAGTGCCAGCAAAGGCACCATACCTCAATCCACGAGGCGACTTCCACTCGTCCTTCAACTGAGAACCCGGAAGTTACAATAAACCTAGGAAGGTCCGAGACCCGGGGGAGCCCCCCTCGCGACGCGGTGTGCCTCCCAACTGTTTTATTAGCTACCGCCCGGATTATGGTCAATTCCCCGGACGGCGAGCCAAGATTAGTGAGAGCTCTAATAGATCAAGGCAGTGAAGTCTCGCTAGCTACGGAAGCTTTGGTGCAGCTGCTTAGATTGCCACGGCGACCGTCGAACGTGCACCTCATTGGTATCGGCCAACAGCGGAAGGAGCGGGTGCGTGGAGCCATCCAACTGGAGTTCGCACCACGTGGAGGCGAGGACTTCTGGCAGAAGACCACGGCGTTGGTGCTGCCACGGATTACCGCCTACACCCCACAAGTCAAACGGCGGCTGAATGTTTGGACCCACCTCCAAGGACTCTCACTGGCCGATCCCGACTTCACGGATGGCACCCAAATCGATGTCTTGTTGGGTGCCGACGTATACTCCCTGATCCTAGAGGACGGACTGCGTAAGGGGCAAGAGGGTGAGCCCATTGCCCAAAGGACGTCCTTGGGATGGATTATCTCCGGTCTAGCAACCACCGCTAGCTGTAACGATCCACGTGCTTCAAGTGGGCTCGTCACGCTGAAGTGCACAACGGAGGAAGATCTCGTCCCGATGGTACAACGATTCTGGGAGCAAGAAGAAGTGACAGTACCAACTGCCCTCAATGCTGAGGACCAGGAGTGCGAGGATTACTTCAAGGCTACTCACCAGCGCCTCCCGTCGGGACGCTACATGGTGCGCCTCCCATTCAAGGAGACGCAGGGGCTGGGCGAATCCCGAGCCGGGGCCGTCCGCATGCTTCATCGGGTGGAGACCAAGTGCGGCAGGAACATGGACTTCAAAAGGGCCTACCACTCTTTTCTACGTGAGTACGAAGAGTTACATCACATGTCAAAAGTAAATCTCATCTATCCAGATAGCGAGTCCTACTACCTGCCACACCATGGAGTCTACAAGGAGAGCAGCACCACCACGAAGCTGAGAGTGGTGTTCAATGGCTCCTATGCGACCACTTCCGGGAAATCTCTAAACGATCTCCTCCTGGTGGGACCCAACTTGCTGCCGGGTCTACTGCAAGTACTGCTGCGCTGGCGAGTACATCGGATCTGCCTGACTGCCGATATCGAGAAAATGTTTCGCCAAATTATCGTGCACCCTGAGGATCGCCGCTTTCAAAGACTGCTTTGGCGACGACGAGAAGATGAAGTAATCAGCGATTACGAACTAAACACCGTTACTTACGGTCTTGCTTGTGCTCCCTACCTGGCTATCCGCACGCTCCAACAACTGGCTCAGGATGAACGCTCCAAGTTTCCACGGGCTGCTACGATCCTGGAAAAGGACGTTTATATGGACGACGTGCTTACTGGAGCCGACAGCGAGGAGGAGGCACGCGAGATTCAGCAGGAGCTGCGCCTACTCTGCATGGCGGGCGGCTTCAATTTAAGGAAGTGGGTATCAAACACACCCACTTTGCTGAAGGAGATCCCAGGCGAAGAGGTCCCATCGGCCGTCAACTGGGAGGAAGGCACACTTCACACGGCTTTGGGTGTCCATTGGAGTGTGCGAGAAGACGAGTTCCGGCTACCCCAGAAGTCACCCGGCGCACCGTCCTCTCACGCATCGCTCGGATCTTCGACCCCTTAGGATTGCTGGCTCCGGTAACTATAACAGCCAAGATATTTCTACAATCGCTTTGGCTGTTGAAAATAGATTGGGATACCGTGCTACCCCCGGAGGCTGAGCGAGAATGGATCAACTTTCTGGCGGACCTGCCGAGCTTAGCAGAGGTTCGCGTGCCACGCTGGCTAGGAACACATCCCAGGGTCAAGCACCTGGAATTCCACGGATTTGCTGACGCTTCCGAAAGGGCCTTCGCTGCTGTGGTGTACCTACGCGTCGTGGACTTCGATGACCACGCGCAGGCGCATTTGGTCACCTCCAAGACGAAGGTGGCTCCGCTACGCCGAGTCACAATCCCGAGGCTCGAATTGTGTGCAGCCGCTTTACTGAGCCGCCTGGTGACCGCTACGAGGAGAAACCTGCAATTGGACAACGTCTCGACTCACCTGTGGAGCGACTCCAAGATTGTTCTGGACTGGATTCGCGGTCATCCTACAAGATGGAAGACTTACGTGGCAAATCGAGTGGCGGACATCCAGCGAGAGCTGCCAGACGCGCGTTGGCACCACGTAGCAGGGAGTGAGAACCCCGCGGACTGCGCTTCCAGGGGATTGCCACCCAATCAACTACCGAGCTTCGAATTATGGTGGAGGGGCCCATCCTGGCTCACCGGCTTTCCTCACTGGTTGAGCGATGTCGGCACCCAGGAGGAGGAGACAGACCTGGAAGCCAGATTCGTATCCAACCTGACCACAAACGACAAGGAGGTAGCACCTAATTACCTCGTAAATAATTATTCTTCTATTCAGCGCTTACTGAGGGTAACAGCCTGGTGCCTGCGCTGGTCCCCACGGCGGACAACCCCAGATGCTAGGAACCCCTGCCTGTCGCCTACGGAGATAGAAGCTGCTCGTCTCCATTGGATCAGAGTGATCCAACGCCAGGACTTCCAGGAGGATCACCGCCAATTACTACAGGGAGCCCCGCTTACGAGTCGCAGTAAGCTACTACGACTCACTCCCTTCTTAGATTCCCAAGGGCTGCTGCGAGTCGGTGGACGATTGAAGAATGCTGCTTTGCCATCCTGGGAGAAGCATCCCATCATCCTACCACGAGAGGGTCATTTCACCGAACTCTTGATCGATGAAGCTCATCGGAGAACTTTGCATGGCGGAACTCAACTTACCTTGGCTGCCCTACGTCAAAGGTATTGGGTCCTGGGTGGGCGACAGAGAGTTAAGGCTCATATCCATCGCTGTGTCACCTGTCTACGTTGGCGAGCTGCGCCCGGCCAACAATTGATGGGAAATCTACCAGCCTGCCGAGTCACCCCAGCGCGGCCTTTCCTACAAGTGGGCCTGGACTACGCTGGACCATTCACCTTGCTGGCCTCTCGAGGCAGGGGCCAACGGACGTTCAAGGGTTATGTTGCGGTATTCGTCTGCTTAGCTACTCGTGCCGTTCACCTAGAAGTCGTATCTGATTATAGCACAGAAGTCTTCCTCGCGGCACTGCGGCGCTTTACCTCGAGACGAGGACTCTGCTCGACCATCCACAGCGACCGAGGCACCAACTTTGTGGGAGCTGCACGGGAGCTCCGGAGCCTGGAACACCTCTGCAGCAAAAGTGAGGTTATGCAGGCCCATCTACTCAACGACGGCATAACCTGGCGATTCAACCCACCTGCTGCCCCGCACTTCGGGGGGATCTGGGAGGCGGCCGTCAAGTCCGCCAAGCACCATCTGCGAAGGGTCGTAGGAGATCAACACCTCACATTCGAAGAGATGACGACCCTACTTACTCAAGTCGAAGCATGCTTGAATTCACGACCGCTGCAACCACTGAGCGACGATCCAGGAGACGTCACGGCGCTCACACCAGGGCATTTCTTGATAGGCGACGCACTTCTCGCCGTTCCCGATCCACCAGTGGAGGACGCCCCCAGGTCACGTCTGTCTCGATGGCATTTGCTGCAGCAAATGAGGTTACAGTTTTGGCGAAGCTGGTCACGCGAGTATTTGCAATCACTTCAAGCCCGTAATAAGTGGACGCGTACCCATCCCCAACCGCGCGTTGGGGACCTTTGCATTCTAAAAAACGAACTTTTATCACCTAACAAATGGCCGCTCGCGCGAATCACGCGTTTGATCCCGGGGTCGGACGGGTTGGCACGTGTCGCCCACGTAAAGACTGCGCGTTCAGATTTTGTTAGACCTATAGTAAAATTAATTTACTTACCGCACATTCAGACTCCAGCGATTATAAATTCCACTGCAAATACACAGCACTAACTCACAACGGATCTAAAATCGATGAGCGAACTCCACGTGAACAGGGCGGCTGCGCCGCGAGCCATCGTTTACACCATAGCGTCTCGGCTGATCCACGTCTGCTATAGTCCATTCATTCATCGAACGATGAATGGCGGGCGGGAAATGTTCGAGAAATCATACATATTGCGCCATCTCCCTAGATCTAGTCAACTAAAGACTTCGCGCTTCGTACCTATCCCCCCTTGTTCATGTGGAGCATCGATCGTATCGCCCTTCCATCGACCGGTGATCGATGGAAGGGGGAGAGCAAGCGGATTCGAGGAAATAGAGCGAGACTTCCTCGATCTACTTGTCGTCTAACCGTTCTCCAGGTAACAATCACTCGCTTTGCTTGCTAACGCTTCTGCTTCTCTTACTGGATTCGAGCCGAATCGTAGTGCTTAACGCAGCTTTGTAAATTAGCCTACCGCGTAGGAACTAGTGCCGCATATAATATTAGAACTGAAACCCAAGCATTTTGTGAATAACCTCATTTATTGTATAACGGACCTAGATTGTGTATATACTGTAAATTAGACATTTGTGTTAATATTAAAGTTTCTTAAAGTTAGAACCGTTTTGTCTCGCGAGTGTCTCAATCTCCGACGTGCGCTCTTCCCATCTATTGCTAACAGTAACAATTTAATAAATAGTAAGTAACAATTTAATAAATAGTAAGTAACAATTTGATAAATAGTAAGTAACAATTTAATAAATAGTATGTAACAATTTAATAAATAGTAAGTAACAATTTAATAAATAGTAAGTAACAATTTAATAAATAGGAACAATTTAATAAATAGTAAGTGACTATTTAATAAGTAGTAAGTAACAATTTAATAAATAGTAAGTAACAATTTAGTAAATAGTAAGTAACAATTTAATAAATGGTAAGTAACAATTTAATAAATAGTAAGTAACAATTTAATAAATAGTAAGTAACAATTTAATAAATAGTAAGTAACAATTTAATAAATAGTAAGTAACAATTTAAAAAATAGTAACAATTTAATAAATAGTAAGTAACAATTTAATAAATAGTAAGTAACAATTTGATAAATAGTAAGTAACAATTTAATAAATAGTAAGTAACAATTTAATAAATAGTAAGTAACAATTTAATAAATAGTAAGTAACAATTTAATAAATAGTATGTATCAATATTATAAATAGTAAGTAACAATTTAATAAATAGGAACAATTTAATAAATAGTAAGTGACTATTTAATAAATAGTAAGTAACAATTTAATAAATAGTAAGTAACAATTTAGTAAATAGTAAGTAACAATTTAATAAATAGTAAGTAACAATTTAATAAACAGTAAGTAACAATTTAATAAATAGTATGTAACAATTTAATAAATTGTAAGTAACAATTTAATACATAGTAAGTAAGAATTTAATAAATAGTAAGTAACAATTTAATAAATAGTAAGTAACAATTTAAAAAATAGTAACAATTTAAAAAATAGTAAGTAACAATTTAATAAATAGTAAGTAACAATTTGATAAATAGTAAGTAACAATTTAATAAATAGTAAGTAACAATTTGATAAATAGTAAGTAACAATTTGATAAATAGTAAGTAACAATTTGATAAATAGTAAGTAACAATTTGATAAATAGTAAGTAACCATTTGATAAATAGTAAGTAACCATTTGATAAATAGTAAGTAACCATTTGATAAATAGTAAGTAACAATTTAATAAATAGTAAGTAACAATTTCATTAATAGTATGTAACAATTTAATAAATAGTAAGTAACAATTTGATAAATAGTAAGTAACAATTTAATAAATAGTAAGTAACAATTTAATAAATAGTAAGTAACAATTTAAAAAATAGTAACAATTTAATAAATAGTAAGTAACAATTTAATAAATAGTAAGTAACAAATTAATAAATGGTAAGTAACAATTTAATAAATAGTAAGTAACAATTTAATAAACAGTAAGTAACAATTTAATAAATAGTATGTAACAATTTAATAAATTGTAAGTAACAATTTAATACATAGTAAGTAAGAATTTAATAAATAGTAAGTAACAATTTAATAAATAGTAAGTAACAATTTAAAAAATAGTAACAATTTAATAAATAGTAAGTAACAATTTAATAAATTGTAAGTAACAATTTAATAAATAGTATGTAACAATTTAAAAATGGTAAGTAACAATTTAATACATAGTAAGTAACAATTTAATAAATAGTAAGTAACAATTTAATAAATAGTATGTAACAATTTAAAAAATAGTAACAATTTAATAAATAGTAAGTAACAATTTAATAAATAGTAAGTAACAAATTAATAAATGGTAAGTAACAATTTAATAAATAGTAAGTAACAATTTAATAAATTGTAAGTAACAATTTAATAAATAGTAAGTAACAATTTAATAAATAGATAGTAACAATAAAATTAATTATAAGTAACAACTTAATAAATAGTAAGTAACAATTTAATAAATAGTAAGAAACATTTTAATAAATAGTAAGTAACAATTTGATAAATAGTAAGTAACGATTTGATAAATAGAAAGTAACAATTTGATAAATAGTAAGTAACAATTTAATAAATAGTAAGTAACAATTTAATAAATAGTAAGTAAAAATTTAATAAATAGTTTGTAACAATTTAATAAATAGTAAGTGTCAATTTAATAAATAATAAGTAACAATTTAATAAATAGTAAGTATCAATTTAATAAATAGTAAGTAACAATTTAATAAATAGTAAGTAACAATTTAATAAAGAGTAAGTAACAATTTAATAAATAGTATGTAACAATTTAATAAATAGTAAGTAACAATTTAATACATAGTAGGTAACAATTTAATAAATAGTAAGTAACAATTTAATAAATAGTAAGTAACAATTTAATAAATAGTATGTATCAATATTATAAATAGTAAGTAACAATTTAATAAATAGGAACAATTTAATAAATAGTAAGTGACTATTTAATAAATAGTAAGTAACAATTTAATAAATAGTAAGTAACAATTTAGTAAATAGTAAGTAACAATTTAATAAATAGTAAGTAACAATTTAATAAACAGTAAGTAACAATTTAATAAATAGTATGTAACAATTTAATAAATTGTAAGTAACAATTTAATACATAGTAAGTAAGAATTTAATAAATAGTAAGTAACAATTTAATAAATAGTAAGTAACAATTTAAAAAATAGTAACAATTTAATAAATAGTAAGTAACAATTTAATAAATAGTAAGTAACAATTTGATAAATAGTAAGTAACAATTTAATAAATAGTAAGTAACAATTTGATAAATAGTAAGTAACAATTTGATAAATAGTAAGTAACAATTTGATAAATAGTAAGTAACAATTTGATAAATAGTAAGTAACCATTTGATAAATAGTAAGTAACCATTTGATAAATAGTAAGTAACCATTTGATAAATAGTAAGTAACAATTTAATAAATAGTAAGTAACAATTTAGTAAATAGTAAGTAACAATTTAATAAATAGTAAGTAACAATTTAATAAACAGTAAGTAACAATTTAATAAATAGTATGTAACAATTTAATAAATTGTAAGTAACAATTTAATACATAGTAAGTAAGAATTTAATAAATAGTAAGTAACAATTTAATAAATAGTAAGTAACAATTTAAAAAATAGTAACAATTTAATAAATAGTAAGTAACAATTTAATAAATAGTAAGTAACAATTTGATAAATAGTAAGTAACAATTTAATAAATAGTAAGTAACAATTTGATAAATAGTAAGTAACAATTTGATAAATAGTAAGTAACAATTTGATAAATAGTAAGTAACAATTTGATAAATAGTAAGTAACCATTTGATAAATAGTAAGTAACCATTTGATAAATAGTAAGTAACCATTTGATAAATAGTAAGTAACAATTTAATAAATAGTAAGTAACAATTTAATTAATAGTATGTAACAATTTAATAAATAGTAAGTAACAATTTGATAAATAGTAAGTAACAATTTAATAAATAGTAAGTAACCATTTGATAAATAGTAAGTAACCATTTGATAAATAGTAAGTAACAATTTAATAAATAGTAAGTAACAATTTAATTAATAGTATGTAACAATTTAATAAATAGTAAGTAACAATTTGATAAATAGTAAGTAACAATTTAATAAATAGTAAGTAACAATTTAATAAATAGTAAGTAACAATTTAAAAAATAGTAACAATTTAATAAATAGTAAGTAACAATTTAATAAATAGTAAGTAACAAATTAATAAATGGTAAGTAACAATTTAATAAATAGTAAGTAACAATTTAATAAACAGTAAGTAACAATTTAATAAATAGTATGTAACAATTTAATAAATTGTAAGTAACAATTTAATACATAGTAAGTAAGAATTTAATAAATAGTAAGTAACAATTTAATAAATAGTAAGTAACAATTTAAAAAATAGTAACAATTTAATAAATAGTAAGTAACAATTTAATAAATTGTAAGTAACAATTTAATAAATAGTATGTAACAATTTAAAAATGGTAAGTAACAATTTAATACATAGTAAGTAACAATTTAATAAATAGTAAGTAACAATTTAATAAATAGTATGTAACAATTTAAAAAATAGTAACAATTTAATAAATAGTAAGTAACAATTTAATAAATAGTAAGTAACAAATTAATAAATGGTAAGTAACAATTTAATAAATAGTAAGTAACAATTTAATAAATTGTAAGTAACAATTTAATAAATAGTAAGTAACAATTTAATAAATAGATAGTAACAATAAAATTAATTATAAGTAACAACTTAATAAATAGTAAGTAACAATTTAATAAATAGTAAGAAACATTTTAATAAATAGTAAGTAACAATTTGATAAATAGTAAGTAACGATTTGATAAATAGAAAGTAACAATTTGATAAATAGTAAGTAACAATTTAATAAATAGTAAGTAACAATTTAATAAATAGTAAGTAAAAATTTAATAAATAGTTTGTAACAATTTAATAAATAGTAAGTGTCAATTTAATAAATAATAAGTAACAATTTAATAAATAGTAAGTATCAATTTAATAAATAGTAAGTAACAATTTAATAAATAGTAAGTAACAATTTAATAAACAGTAAGTAACAATTTAATAAATAGTATGTAACAATTTAATAAATAGTAAGTAACAATTTAATACATAGTAGGTAACAATTTAATAAATAGTAAGTAACAATTTAATAAATAGTAAGTAACAATTTAATAAATAGTATGTATCAATATTATAAATAGTAAGTAACAATTTAATAAATAGGAACAATTTAATAAATAGTAAGTGACTATTTAATAAATAGTAAGTAACAATTTAATAAATAGTAAGTAACAATTTAGTAAATAGTAAGTAACAATTTAATAAATAGTAAGTAACAATTTAATAAACAGTAAGTAACAATTTAATAAATAGTATGTAACAATTTAATAAATTGTAAGTAACAATTTAATACATAGTAAGTAAGAATTTAATAAATAGTAAGTAACAATTTAATAAATAGTAAGTAACAATTTAAAAAATAGTAACAATTTAATAAATAGTAAGTAACAATTTAATAAATAGTAAGTAACAATTTGATAAATAGTAAGTAACAATTTAATAAATAGTAAGTAACAATTTGATAAATAGTAAGTAACAATTTGATAAATAGTAAGTAACAATTTGATAAATAGTAAGTAACAATTTGATAAATAGTAAGTAACCATTTGATAAATAGTAAGTAACCATTTGATAAATAGTAAGTAACCATTTGATAAATAGTAAGTAACAATTTAATAAATAGTAAGTAACAATTTAGTAAATAGTAAGTAACAATTTAATAAATAGTAAGTAACAATTTAATAAACAGTAAGTAACAATTTAATAAATAGTATGTAACAATTTAATAAATTGTAAGTAACAATTTAATACATAGTAAGTAAGAATTTAATAAATAGTAAGTAACAATTTAATAAATAGTAAGTAACAATTTAAAAAATAGTAACAATTTAATAAATAGTAAGTAACAATTTAATAAATAGTAAGTAACAATTTGATAAATAGTAAGTAACAATTTAATAAATAGTAAGTAACAATTTGATAAATAGTAAGTAACAATTTGATAAATAGTAAGTAACAATTTGATAAATAGTAAGTAACAATTTGATAAATAGTAAGTAACCATTTGATAAATAGTAAGTAACCATTTGATAAATAGTAAGTAACCATTTGATAAATAGTAAGTAACAATTTAATAAATAGTAAGTAACAATTTAATTAATAGTATGTAACAATTTAATAAATAGTAAGTAACAATTTGATAAATAGTAAGTAACAATTTAATAAATAGTAAGTAACAATTTAATAAATAGTAAGTAACAATTTAAAAAATAGTAACAATTTAATAAATAGTAAGTAACAATTTAATAAATAGTAAGTAACAAATTAATAAATGGTAAGTAACAATTTAATAAATAGTAAGTAACAATTTAATAAACAGTAAGTAACAATTTAATAAATAGTATGTAACAATTTAATAAATTGTAACAATTTAATACATAGTAAGTAAGAATTTAATAAATAGTAAGTAACAATTTAATAAATAGTAAGTAACAATTTAAAAAATAGTAACAATTTAATAAATAGTAAGTAACAATTTAATAAATTGTAAGTAACAATTTAATAAATAGTATGTAACAATTTAAAAATGGTAAGTAACAATTTAATACATAGTAAGTAACAATTTAATAAATAGTAAGTAACAATTTAATAAATAGTATGTAACAATTTAAAAAATAGTAACAATTTAATAAATAGTAAGTAACAATTTAATAAATAGTAAGTAACAAATTAATAAATGGTAAGTAACAATTTAATAAATAGTAAGTAACAATTTAATAAATTGTGAGTAACAATTTAATAAATAGTAAGTAACAATTTAATAAATAGATAGTAACAATTTAATTAATAGTAAGTAACAACTTAATAAATAGTGAGTAACAATTTAATAAATAGTAAGAAACATTTTAATAAATAGTAAGTATAAATTTGATAAATAGTAAGTAACAATTTAATAAGTAGAATGTAACAATTTAATAAATAGTAAGTAACAATATGATAAATAGTAAGTAACAATTTGATAAATAGTAAGTAACAATTTGATAAATAGTAAGTAACCATTTGATAAATAGTAAGTAACAATTTGATAAATAGTAAGTAACAATTTAATAAATAGTAAGTAACAATTTAATAAATAGATAGTAACAATTTAATTAATAGTAAGTAACAACTTAATAAATAGTAAGTAACCATTTAATAAATAGTAAGTAACAATTTAATAAATAGTAAGTAACAATTTAATAAATAGTAAGTAACAATTTAATAAATAGTAAGTAACAATTTAATAAATAGTAAGTAACAATTTAATAAATAGTGAGTAACAATTTAATAAATAGTAAGTAACAATTTAATAAATAGTATGAAACAATTTAATAAATAGTATGTAACAATTTAATAAATAGTAAGTAACAATTTAATAAATATTAAGTAACAATTTAATAAATAGTAAGTAACAATTTAATAAATAGTAAGTAACAATTTAATAAATTGTAAGTAACTATTTAATAAATAGTATGTAACAATTTAATAAATAGTAAGTAACAATTTAATAAATAGTAAGTAACAATTTAATAAATAGTAAGTAACTATTTAAAAAATAGTAACAATTTAATAAATAGTAAGTAACAATTTAATAAATAGTAAGTAACAATTTGATAAATAGTAAGTAACAATTTAATAAATAGTAAGTAACAATTTAATAAATAGTAAGTAACAATTTGATAAATAGTAAGTAACAATTTGATAAATAGTAAGTAACCATTTGATAAATAGTAAGTAACCATTTGATAAATAGTAAGTAACAATTTGATAAATAGTAAGAAACATTTTAATAAATAGTAAGTAACAATTTGATAAATAGCTAGTAACAATTTGATAAATAGTAAGTAACAATTTGATAAATAGTAAGTAACAATTTGATAAATAGTAAGTAACCATTTGATAAATTGTAAGTAACCATTTGATAAATAGTACGTAACCATTTGATAAATAGTAAGTAACAATTTAATAAATAGTAAGTAACAATTTAATTAATAGTATGTAACAATTTAATAAATAGTAAGTAACAATTTGATAAATAGTAAGTAACAATTTGATAAATAGTAAGTGACAATTTGATAAATAGTAAGTGACAATTTGATAAATAGTAAGTAACCATTTGATAAATAGTAAGTAACCATTTGATAAATAGTAAGTAACAATTGAATAAATAGTAAGTAACAATTTAATAAATAGTAAGTAACAATTTAATTAATAGTATGTAACAATTTAATAAATAGTAAGTAACAATTTGATAAATAGTAAGTAACAATTTGATAAATAGTAAGTAACCATTTCATAAATAGTAAGTAACCATTTGATAAATAGTAAGTAACAATTTAATAAATAGTAAGTAACAATTTAATAAATAGATAGTAACAATTTAATTAATAGTAAGTAACAACTTAATAAATAGTAAGTAACAATTTAATAAATAGTAAGAAACATTTTAATAAATAGTAAGTAACAATTTGATAAATAGTAAGTAACGATTTGATATATAGAAAGTAACAATTTGATAAATAGTAAGTAACGATTTGATATATAGAAAGTAACAATTTGATAAATAGTAAGTAACAATTTAATAAATAGTAAGTAACAATTTGATAAATAGTAAGTAACAATTTGATAAATAGTATGTAACAATTTGATAAATAGTAAGTAACAATTTGATAAATAGTAAGTAACAATTTGATAAGTAGTAAGTAACAATTTAATAAATAGTAAGTAACAATTTAATAAATAGTATGTAACAATTTAAAAAATAGTAACAATTTAATAAATAGTAAGTAACAATTTAATAAATAGTAAGTAACAAATTAATAAATGGTAAGTAACAATTTAATAAATAGTAAGTAACAATTTAATAAATTGTAAGTAACAATTTAATAAATAGTAAGTAACAATTTAATAAATAGATAGTAACAATAAAATTAATTATAAGTAACAACTTAATAAATAGTAAGTAACAATTTAATAAATAGTAAGAAACATTTTAATAAATAGTAAGTAACAATTTGATAAATAGTAAGTAACGATTTGATAAATAGAAAGTAACAATTTGATAAATAGTAAGTAACAATTTAATAAATAGTAAGTAACAATTTAATAAATAGTAAGTAAAAATTTAATAAATAGTTTGTAACAATTTAATAAATAGTAAGTGTCAATTTAATAAATAATAAGTAACAATTTAATAAATAGTAAGTATCAATTTAATAAATAGTAAGTAACAATTTAATAAATAGTAAGTAACAATTTAATAAACAGTAAGTAACAATTTAATAAATAGTATGTAACAATTTAATAAATAGTAAGTAACAATTTAATACATAGTAGGTAACAATTTAATAAATAGTAAGTAACAATTTAATAAATAGTAAGTAACAATTTAATAAATAGTATGTATCAATATTATAAATAGTAAGTAACAATTTAATAAATAGGAACAATTTAATAAATAGTAAGTGACTATTTAATAAATAGTAAGTAACAATTTAATAAATAGTAAGTAACAATTTAGTAAATAGTAAGTAACAATTTAATAAATAGTAAGTAACAATTTAATAAACAGTAAGTAACAATTTAATAAATAGTATGTAACAATTTAATAAATTGTAAGTAACAATTTAATACATAGTAAGTAAGAATTTAATAAATAGTAAGTAACAATTTAATAAATAGTAAGTAACAATTTAAAAAATAGTAACAATTTAATAAATAGTAAGTAACAATTTAATAAATAGTAAGTAACAATTTGATAAATAGTAAGTAACAATTTAATAAATAGTAAGTAACAATTTGATAAATAGTAAGTAACAATTTGATAAATAGTAAGTAACAATTTGATAAATAGTAAGTAACAATTTGATAAATAGTAAGTAACCATTTGATAAATAGTAAGTAACCATTTGATAAATAGTAAGTAACCATTTGATAAATAGTAAGTAACAATTTAATAAATAGTAAGTAACAATTTAGAAAATAGTAAGTAACAATTTAATAAATAGTAAGTAACAATTTAATAAACAGTAAGTAACAATTTAATAAATAGTATGTAACAATTTAATAAATTGTAAGTAACAATTTAATACATAGTAAGTAAGAATTTAATAAATAGTAAGTAACAATTTAATAAATAGTGAGTAACAATTTAATAAATAGTAAGTAACAATTTAATAAATAGTATGAAACAATTTAATAAATAGTATGTAACAATTTAATAAATAGTAAGTAACAATTTAATAAATATTAAGTAACAATTTAATAAATAGTAAGTAACAATTTAATAAATAGTAAGTAACAATTTAATAAATTGTAAGTAACTATTTAATAAATAGTATGTAACAATTTAATAAATAGTAAGTAACAATTTAATAAATAGTAAGTAACAATTTAATAAATAGTAAGTAACTATTTAAAAAATAGTAACAATTTAATAAATAGTAAGTAACAATTTAATAAATAGTAAGTAACAATTTGATAAATAGTAAGTAACAATTTAATAAATAGTAAGTAACAATTTAATAAATAGTAAGTAACAATTTGATAAATAGTAAGTAACAATTTGATAAATAGTAAGTAACCATTTGATAAATAGTAAGTAACCATTTGATAAATAGTAGGTAACAATTTGATAAATAGTAAGAAACATTTTAATAAATAGTAAGTAACAATTTGATAAATAGCTAGTAACAATTTGATAAATAGTAAGTAACAATTTGATAAATAGTAAGTAACAATTTGATAAATAGTAAGTAACCATTTGATAAATAGTAAGTAACCATTTGATAAATAGTACGTAACCATTTGATAAATAGTAAGTAACAATTTAATAAATAGTAAGTAACAATTTAATTAATAGTATGTAACAATTTAATAAATAGTAAGTAACAATTTGATAAATAGTAAGTAACAATTTGATAAATAGTAAGTGACAATTTGATAAATAGTAAGTGACAATTTGATAAATAGTAAGTAACCATTTGATAAATAGTAAGTAACCATTTGATAAATAGTAAGTAACAATTGAATAAATAGTAAGTAACAATTTAATAAATAGTAAGTAACAATTTAATTAATAGTATGTAACAATTTAATAAATAGTAAGTAACAATTTGATAAATAGTAAGTAACAATTTGATGAATAGTAAGTAACCATTTCATAAATAGTAAGTAACCATTTGATAAATAGTAAGTAACAATTTAATAAATAGTAAGTAACAATTTAATAAATAGATAGTAACAATTTAATTAATAGTAAGTAACAACTTAATAAATAGTAAGTAACAATTTAATAAATAGTAAGAAACATTTTAATAAATAGTAAGTAACAATTTGATAAATAGTAAGTAACGATTTGATATATAGAAAGTAACAATTTGATAAATAGTAAGTAACGATTTGATATATAGAAAGTAACAATTTGATAAATAGTAAGTAACAATTTAATAAATAGTAAGTAACAATTTGATAAATAGTAAGTAACAATTTGATAAATAGTAAGTAACAATTTGATAAATAGTAAGTAACAATTTGATAAATAGTAAGTAACAATTTGATAAATAGTAAGTAACCATTTGATAAATAGTAAGTAACCATTTGATAAATAGTAAGTAACCATTTGATAAATAGTAAGTAACAATTTAATAAATAGTAAGTAACAATTTAGTAAATAGTAAGTAACAATTTAATAAATAGTAAGTAACAATTTAATAAACAGTAAGTAACAATTTAATAAATAGTATGTAACAATTTAATAAATTGTTAGTATCAATTTAATACATAGTAAGTAAGAATTTAATAAATAGTAAGTAACAATTTAATAAATAGTGAGTAACAATTTAATAAATAGTAAGTAACAATTTAATAAATAGTATGAAACAATTTAATAAATAGTATGTAACAATTTAATAAATAGTAAGTAACAATTTAATAAATATTAGGTAACAATTTAATAAATAGTAAGTAACAATTTAATAAATAGTAAGTAACAATTTAATAAATTGTAAGTAACTATTTAATAAATAGTATGTAACAATTTAATAAATAGTAAGTAACAATTTAATAAATAGTAAGTAACAATTTAATAAATAGTAAGTAACTATTTAAAAAATAGTAACAATTTAATAAATAGTAAGTAACAATTTAATAAATAGTAAGTAACAATTTGATAAATAGTAAGTAACAATTTAATAAATAGTAAGTAACAATTTAATAAATAGTAAGTAACAATTTGATAAATAGTAAGTAACAATTTGATAAATAGTAAGTAACCATTTGATAAATAGTAAGTAACCATTTGATAAATAGTAAGTAACAATTTGATAAATAGTAAGAAACATTTTAATAAATAGTAAGTAACAATTTGATAAATAGCTAGTAACAATTTGATAAATAGTAAGTAACAATTTGATAAATAGTAAGTAACAATTTGATAAATAGTAAGTAACCATTTGATAAATAGTAAGTAACCATTTGATAAATAGTACGTAACCATTTGATAAATAGTAAGTAACAATTTAATAAATAGTAAGTAACAATTTAATTAATAGTATGTAACAATTTAATAAATAGTAAGTAACAATTTGATAAATAGTAAGTAACAATTTGATAAATAGTAAGTGACAATTTGATAAATAGTAAGTGACAATTTGATAAATAGTAAGTAACCATTTGATAAATAGTAAGTAACCATTTGATAAATAGTAAGTAACAATTGAATAAATAGTAAGTAACAATTTAATAAATAGTAAGTAACAATTTAATTAATAGTATGTAACAATTTAATAAATAGTAAGTAACAATTTGATAAATAGTAAGTAACAATTTGATGAATAGTAAGTAACCATTTCATAAATAGTAAGTAACCATTTGATAAATAGTAAGTAACAATTTAATAAATAGTAAGTAACAATTTAATAAATAGATAGTAACAATTTAATTAATAGTAAGTAACAACTTAATAAATAGTAAGTAACAATTTAATAAATAGTAAGAAACATTTTAATAAATAGTAAGTAACAATTTGATAAATAGTATGTAACAATTTGATAAATAGTAAGTAACAATTTGATAAATAGTAAGTAACAATTTGATAAGTAGTAAGTAACAATTTAATAAATAGTAAGTAACAATTTAATAAATAGTATGTAACAATTTAAAAAATAGTAACAATTTAATAAATAGTAAGTAACAATTTAATAAATAGTAAGTAACAAATTAATAAATGGTAAGTAACAATTTAATAAATAGTAAGTAACAATTTAATAAATTGTAAGTAACAATTTAATAAATAGTAAGTAACAATTTAATAAATAGATAGTAACAATAAAATTAATTATAAGTAACAACTTAATAAATAGTAAGTAACAATTTAATAAATAGTAAGAAACATTTTAATAAATAGTAAGTAACAATTTGATAAATAGTAAGTAACGATTTGATAAATAGAAAGTAACAATTTGATAAATAGTAAGTAACAATTTAATAAATAGTAAGTAACAATTTAATAAATAGTAAGTTAAAATTTAATAAATAGTTTGTAACAATTTAATAAATAGTAAGTGTCAATTTAATAAATAATAAGTAACAATTTAATAAATAGTAAGTATCAATTTAATAAATAGTAAGTAACAATTTAATAAATAGTAAGTAACAATTTGATAAATAGTATGTAACAATTTGATAAATAGTAAGTAACAATTTGATAAATAGTAAGTAACAATTTGATAAGTAGTAAGTAACAATTTAATAAATAGTAAGTAACAATTTAATAAATAGTATGTAACAATTTAAAAAATAGTAACAATTTAATAAATAGTAAGTAACAATTTAATAAATAGTAAGTAACAAATTAATAAATGGTAAGTAACAATTTAATAAATAGTAAGTAACAATTTAATAAATTGTAAGTAACAATTTAATAAATAGTAAGTAACAATTTAATAAATAGATAGTAACAATAAAATTAATTATAAGTAACAACTTAATAAATAGTAAGTAACAATTTAATAAATAGTAAGAAACATTTTAATAAATAGTAAGTAACAATTTGATAAATAGTAAGTAACGATTTGATAAATAGAAAGTAACAATTTGATAAATAGTAAGTAACAATTTAATAAATAGTAAGTAACAATTTAATAAATAGTAAGTAAAAATTTAATAAATAGTTTGTAACAATTTAATAAATAGTAAGTGTCAATTTAATAAATAATAAGTAACAATTTAATAAATAGTAAGTATCAATTTAATAAATAGTAAGTAACAATTTAATAAATAGTAAGTAACAATTTAATAAACAGTAAGTAACAATTTAATAAATAGTATGTAACAATTTAATAAATAGTAAGTAACAATTTAATACATAGTAGGTAACAATTTAATAAATAGTAAGTAACAATTTAATAAATAGTAAGTAACAATTTAATAAATAGTATGTATCAATATTATAAATAGTAAGTAACAATTTAATAAATAGGAACAATTTAATAAATAGTAAGTGACTATTTAATAAATAGTAAGTAACAATTTAATAAATAGTAAGTAACAATTTAGTAAATAGTAAGTAACAATTTAATAAATAGTAAGTAACAATTTAATAAACAGTAAGTAACAATTTAATAAATAGTATGTAACAATTTAATAAATTGTAAGTAACAATTTAATACATAGTAAGTAAGAATTTAATAAATAGTAAGTAACAATTTAATAAATAGTAAGTAACAATTTAAAAAATAGTAACAATTTAATAAATAGTAAGTAACAATTTAATAAATAGTAAGTAACAATTTGATAAATAGTAAGTAACAATTTAATAAATAGTAAGTAACAATTTGATAAATAGTAAGTAACAATTTGATAAATAGTAAGTAACAATTTGATAAATAGTAAGTAACAATTTGATAAATAGTAAGTAACCATTTGATAAATAGTAAGTAACCATTTGATAAATAGTAAGTAACCATTTGATAAATAGTAAGTAACAATTTAATAAATAGTAAGTAACAATTTAGAAAATAGTAAGTAACAATTTAATAAATAGTAAGTAACAATTTAATAAACAGTAAGTAACAATTTAATAAATAGTATGTAACAATTTAATAAATTGTAAGTAACAATTTAATACATAGTAAGTAAGAATTTAATAAATAGTAAGTAACAATTTAATAAATAGTGAGTAACAATTTAATAAATAGTAAGTAACAATTTAATAAATAGTATGAAACAATTTAATAAATAGTATGTAACAATTTAATAAATAGTAAGTAACAATTTAATAAATATTAAGTAACAATTTAATAAATAGTAAGTAACAATTTAATAAATAGTAAGTAACAATTTAATAAATTGTAAGTAACTATTTAATAAATAGTATGTAACAATTTAATAAATAGTAAGTAACAATTTAATAAATAGTAAGTAACAATTTAATAAATAGTAAGTAACTATTTAAAAAATAGTAACAATTTAATAAATAGTAAGTAACAATTTAATAAATAGTAAGTAACAATTTGATAAATAGTAAGTAACAATTTAATAAATAGTAAGTAACAATTTAATAAATAGTAAGTAACAATTTGATAAATAGTAAGTAACAATTTGATAAATAGTAAGTAACCATTTGATAAATAGTAAGTAACCATTTGATAAATAGTAGGTAACAATTTGATAAATAGTAAGAAACATTTTAATAAATAGTAAGTAACAATTTGATAAATAGCTAGTAACAATTTGATAAATAGTAAGTAACAATTTGATAAATAGTAAGTAACAATTTGATAAATAGTAAGTAACCATTTGATAAATAGTAAGTAACCATTTGATAAATAGTACGTAACCATTTGATAAATAGTAAGTAACAATTTAATAAATAGTAAGTAACAATTTAATTAATAGTATGTAACAATTTAATAAATAGTAAGTAACAATTTGATAAATAGTAAGTAACAATTTGATAAATAGTAAGTGACAATTTGATAAATAGTAAGTGACAATTTGATAAATAGTAAGTAACCATTTGATAAATAGTAAGTAACCATTTGATAAATAGTAAGTAACAATTGAATAAATAGTAAGTAACAATTTAATAAATAGTAAGTAACAATTTAATTAATAGTATGTAACAATTTAATAAATAGTAAGTAACAATTTGATAAATAGTAAGTAACAATTTGATGAATAGTAAGTAACCATTTCATAAATAGTAAGTAACCATTTGATAAATAGTAAGTAACAATTTAATAAATAGTAAGTAACAATTTAATAAATAGATAGTAACAATTTAATTAATAGTAAGTAACAACTTAATAAATAGTAAGTAACAATTTAATAAATAGTAAGAAACATTTTAATAAATAGTAAGTAACAATTTGATAAATAGTAAGTAACGATTTGATATATAGAAAGTAACAATTTGATAAATAGTAAGTAACGATTTGATATATAGAAAGTAACAATTTGATAAATAGTAAGTAACAATTTAATAAATAGTAAGTAACAATTTGATAAATAGTAAGTAACAATTTGATAAATAGTAAGTAACAATTTGATAAATAGTAAGTAACAATTTGATAAATAGTAAGTAACAATTTGATAAATAGTAAGTAACCATTTGATAAATAGTAAGTAACCATTTGATAAATAGTAAGTAACCATTTGATAAATAGTAAGTAACAATTTAATAAATAGTAAGTAACAATTTAGTAAATAGTAAGTAACAATTTAATAAATAGTAAGTAACAATTTAATAAACAGTAAGTAACAATTTAATAAATAGTATGTAACAATTTAATAAATTGTAAGTAACAATTTAATACATAGTAAGTAAGAATTTAATAAATAGTAAGTAACAATTTAATAAATAGTGAGTAACAATTTAATAAATAGTAAGTAACAATTTAATAAATAGTATGAAACAATTTAATAAATAGTATGTAACAATTTAATAAATAGTAAGTAACAATTTAATAAATATTAGGTAACAATTTAATAAATAGTAAGTAACAATTTAATAAATAGTAAGTAACAATTTAATAAATTGTAAGTAACTATTTAATAAATAGTATGTAACAATTTAATAAATAGTAAGTAACAATTTAATAAATAGTAAGTAACAATTTAATAAATAGTAAGTAACTATTTAAAAAATAGTAACAATTTAATAAATAGTAAGTAACAATTTAATAAATAGTAAGTAACAATTTGATAAATAGTAAGTAACAATTTAATAAATAGTAAGTAACAATTTAATAAATAGTAAGTAACAATTTGATAAATAGTAAGTAACAATTTGATAAATAGTAAGTAACCATTTGATAAATAGTAAGTAACCATTTGATAAATAGTAAGTAACAATTTGATAAATAGTAAGAAACATTTTAATAAATAGTAAGTAACAATTTGATAAATAGCTAGTAACAATTTGATAAATAGTAAGTAACAATTTGATAAATAGTAAGTAACAATTTGATAAATAGTAAGTAACCATTTGATAAATAGTAAGTAACCATTTGATAAATAGTACGTAACCATTTGATAAATAGTAAGTAACAATTTAATAAATAGTAAGTAACAATTTAATTAATAGTATGTAACAATTTAATAAATAGTAAGTAACAATTTGATAAATAGTAAGTAACAATTTGATAAATAGTAAGTGACAATTTGATAAATAGTAAGTGACAATTTGATAAATAGTAAGTAACCATTTGATAAATAGTAAGTAACCATTTGATAAATAGTAAGTAACAATTGAATAAATAGTAAGTAACAATTTAATAAATAGTAAGTAACAATTTAATTAATAGTATGTAACAATTTAATAAATAGTAAGTAACAATTTGATAAATAGTAAGTAACAATTTGATGAATAGTAAGTAACCATTTCATAAATAGTAAGTAACCATTTGATAAATAGTAAGTAACAATTTAATAAATAGTAAGTAACAATTTAATAAATAGATAGTAACAATTTAATTAATAGTAAGTAACAACTTAATAAATAGTAAGTAACAATTTAATAAATAGTAAGAAACATTTTAATAAATAGTAAGTAACAATTTGATAAATAGTATGTAACAATTTGATAAATAGTAAGTAACAATTTGATAAATAGTAAGTAACAATTTGATAAGTAGTAAGTAACAATTTAATAAATAGTAAGTAACAATTTAATAAATAGTATGTAACAATTTAAAAAATAGTAACAATTTAATAAATAGTAAGTAACAATTTAATAAATAGTAAGTAACAAATTAATAAATGGTAAGTAACAATTTAATAAATAGTAAGTAACAATTTAATAAATTGTAAGTAACAATTTAATAAATAGTAAGTAACAATTTAATAAATAGATAGTAACAATAAAATTAATTATAAGTAACAACTTAATAAATAGTAAGTAACAATTTAATAAATAGTAAGAAACATTTTAATAAATAGTAAGTAACAATTTGATAAATAGTAAGTAACGATTTGATAAATAGAAAGTAACAATTTGATAAATAGTAAGTAACAATTTAATAAATAGTAAGTAACAATTTAATAAATAGTAAGTTAAAATTTAATAAATAGTTTGTAACAATTTAATAAATAGTAAGTGTCAATTTAATAAATAATAAGTAACAATTTAATAAATAGTAAGTATCAATTTAATAAATAGTAAGTAACAATTTAATAAATAGTAAGTAACAATTTAATAAACAGTAAGTAACAATTTAATAAATAGTATGTAACAATTTAATAAATAGTAAGTAACAATTTAATACATAGTAGGTAACAATTTAATAAATAGTAAGTAACAATTTAATAAATAGTAAGTAACAATTTAATAAATAGTATGTATCAATATTATAAATAGTAAGTAACAATTTAATAAATAGGAACAATTTAATAAATAGTAAGTGACTATTTAATAAATAGTAAGTAACAATTTAATAAATAGTAAGTAACAATTTAGTAAATAGTAAGTAACAATTTAATAAATAGTAAGTAACAATTTAATAAACAGTAAGTAACAATTTAATAAATAGTATGTAACAATTTAATAAATTGTAAGTAACAATTTAATACATAGTAAGTAAGAATTTAATAAATAGTAAGTAACAATTTAATAAATAGTAAGTAACAATTTAAAAAATAGTAACAATTTAATAAATAGTAAGTAACAATTTAATAAATAGTAAGTAACAATTTGATAAATAGTAAGTAATAATTTAATAAATAGTAAGTAACAATTTGATAAATAGTAAGTAACAATTTGATAAATAGTAAGTAACAATTTGATAAATAGTAAGTAACAATTTGATAAATAGTAAGTAACCATTTGATAAATAGTAAGTAACCATTTGATAAATAGTAAGTAACCATTTGATAAATAGTAAGTAACAATTTAATAAATAGTAAGTAACAATTTAGTAAATAGTAAGTAACAATTTAATAAATAGTAAGTAACAATTTAATAAACAGTAAGTAACAATTTAATAAATAGTATGTAACAATTTAATAAATTGTAAGTAACAATTTAATACATAGTAAGTAAGAATTTAATAAATAGTAAGTAACAATTTAATAAATAGTAAGTAACAATTTAAAAAATAGTAACAATTTAATAAATAGTAAGTAACAATTTAATAAATAGTAAGTAACAATTTGATAAATAGTAAGTAACAATTTAATAAATAGTAAGTAACAATTTGATAAATAGTAAGTAACAATTTGATAAATAGTAAGTAACAATTTGATAAATAGTAAGTAACAATTTGATAAATAGTAAGTAACCATTTGATAAATAGTAAGTAACCATTTGATAAATAGTAAGTAACCATTTGATAAATAGTAAGTAACAATTTGATAAATAGTAAGTAACGATTTGATAAATAGAAAGTAACAATTTGATAAATAGTAAGTAACAATTTAATAAATAGTAAGTAACAATTTAATAAATAGTAAGTAAAAATTTAATAAATAGTTTGTAACAATTTAATAAATAGTAAGTGTCAATTTAATAAATAATAAGTAACAATTTAATAAATAGTAAGTATCAATTTAATAAATAGTAAGTAACAATTTAATAAATAGTAAGTAACAATTTAATAAACAGTAAGTAACAATTTAATAAATAGTATGTAACAATTTAATAAATAGTAAGTAACAATTTAATACATAGTAGGTAACAATTTAATAAATAGTAAGTAACAATTTAATAAATAGTAAGTAACAATTTAATAAATAGTATGTATCAATATTATAAATAGTAAGTAACAATTTAATAAATAGGAACAATTTAATAAATAGTAAGTGACTATTTAATAAATAGTAAGTAACAATTTAATAAATAGTAAGTAACAATTTAGTAAATAGTAAGTAACAATTTAATAAATAGTAAGTAACAATTTAATAAACAGTAAGTAACAATTTAATAAATAGTATGTAACAATTTAATAAATTGTAAGTAACAATTTAATACATAGTAAGTAAGAATTTAATAAATAGTAAGTAACAATTTAATAAATAGTAAGTAACAATTTAAAAAATAGTAACAATTTAATAAATAGTAAGTAACAATTTAATAAATAGTAAGTAACAATTTGATAAATAGTAAGTAACAATTTAATAAATAGTAAGTAACAATTTGATAAATAGTAAGTAACAATTTGATAAATAGTAAGTAACAATTTGATAAATAGTAAGTAACAATTTGATAAATAGTAAGTAACCATTTGATAAATAGTAAGTAACCATTTGATAAATAGTAAGTAACCATTTGATAAATAGTAAGTAACAATTTAATAAATAGTAAGTAACAATTTAGTAAATAGTAAGTAACAATTTAATAAATAGTAAGTAACAATTTAATAAACAGTAAGTAACAATTTAATAAATAGTATGTAACAATTTAATAAATTGTAAGTAACAATTTAATACATAGTAAGTAAGAATTTAATAAATAGTAAGTAACAATTTAATAAATAGTAAGTAACAATTTAAAAAATAGTAACAATTTAATAAATAGTAAGTAACAATTTAATAAATAGTAAGTAACAATTTGATAAATAGTAAGTAACAATTTAATAAATAGTAAGTAACAATTTGATAAATAGTAAGTAACAATTTGATAAATAGTAAGTAACAATTTGATAAATAGTAAGTAACAATTTGATAAATAGTAAGTAACCATTTGATAAATAGTAAGTAACCATTTGATAAATAGTAAGTAACCATTTGATAAATAGTAAGTAACAATTTAATAAATAGTAAGTAACAATTTAATTAATAGTATGTAACAATTTAATAAATAGTAAGTAACAATTTGATAAATAGTAAGTAACAATTTAATAAATAGTAAGTAACAATTTAATAAATAGTAAGTAACAATTTAAAAAATAGTAACAATTTAATAAATAGTAAGTAACAATTTAATAAATAGTAAGTAACAAATTAATAAATGGTAAGTAACAATTTAATAAATAGTAAGTAACAATTTAATAAACAGTAAGTAACAATTTAATAAATAGTATGTAACAATTTAATAAATTGTAAGTAACAATTTAATACATAGTAAGTAAGAATTTAATAAATAGTAAGTAACAATTTAATAAATAGTAAGTAACAATTTAAAAAATAGTAACAATTTAATAAATAGTAAGTAACAATTTAATAAATTGTAAGTAACAATTTAATAAATAGTATGTAACAATTTAAAAATGGTAAGTAACAATTTAATACATAGTAAGTAACAATTTAATAAATAGTAAGTAACAATTTAATAAATAGTATGTAACAATTTAAAAAATAGTAACAATTTAATAAATAGTAAGTAACAATTTAATAAATAGTAAGTAACAAATTAATAAATGGTAAGTAACAATTTAATAAATAGTAAGTAACAATTTAATAAATTGTAAGTAACAATTTAATAAATAGTAAGTAACAATTTAATAAATAGATAGTAACAATTTAATTAATAGTAAGTAACAACTTAATAAATAGTAAGTAACAATTTAATAAATAGTAAGAAACATTTTAATAAATAGTAAGTATAAATTTGATAAATAGTAAGTAACAATTTAATAAGTAGAATGTAACAATTTAATAAATAGTAAGTAACAATATGATAAATAGTAAGTAACAATTTGATAAATAGTAAGTAACAATTTGATAAATAGTAAGTAACCATTTGATAAATAGTAAGTAACAATTTGATAAATAGTAAGTAACAATTTAATAAATAGTAAGTAACAATTTAATAAATAGATAGTAACAATTTAATTAATAGTAAGTAACAACTTAATAAATAGTAAGTAACCATTTAATAAATAGTAAGTAACAATTTAATAAATAGTAAGTAACAATTTAATAAATAGTGAGTAACAATTTAATAAATAGTAAGTAACAATTTAATAAATAGTAAGTAACAATTTAATAAATAGTGAGTAACAATTTAATAAATAGTAAGTAACAATTTAATAAATAGTATGAAACAATTTAATAAATAGTATGTAACAATTTAATAAATAGTAAGTAACAATTTAATAAATATTAAGTAACAATTTAAAAAATAGTAACAATTTAATAAATAGTAAGTAACAATTTAATAAATAGTAAGTAACAATTTGATAAATAGTAAGTAACAATTTAATAAATAGTAAGTAACAATTTAATAAATAGTAAGTAACAATTTGATAAATAGTAAGTAACAATTTGATAAATAGTAAGTAACCATTTGATAAATAGTAAGTAACCATTTGATAAATAGTAAGTAACAATTTGATAAATAGTAAGAAACATTTTAATAAATAGTAAGTAACAATTTGATAAATAGCTAGTAACAATTTGATAAATAGTAAGTAACAATTTGATAAATAGTAAGTAACAATTTGATAAATAGTAAGTAACCATTTGATAAATAGTAAGTAACCATTTGATAAATAGTACGTAACCATTTGATAAATAGTAAGTAACAATTTAATAAATAGTAAGTAACAATTTAATTAATAGTATGTAACAATTTAATAAATAGTAAGTAACAATTTGATAAATAGTAAGTAACAATTTGATAAATAGTAAGTGACAATTTGATAAATAGTAAGTAACCATTTGATAAATAGTAAGTAACCATTTGATAAATAGTAAGTAACAATTGAATAAATAGTAAGTAACAATTTAATAAATAGTAAGTAACAATTTAATTAATAGTATGTAACAATTTAATAAATAGTAAGTAACAATTTGATAAATAGTAAGTAACAATTTGATAAATAGTAAGTAACCATTTCATAAATACTAAGTAACCATTTGATAAATAGTAAGTAACAATTTAATAAATAGTAAGTAACAATTTATTAAATAGATAGTAACAATTTAATTAATAGTAAGTAACAACTTAATAAATAGTAAGTAACAATTTAATAAATAGTAAGAAACATTTTAATAAATAGTAAGTAACAATTTGATAAATAGTAAGTAACGATTTGATATATAGAAAGTAACAATTTGATAAATAGTAAGTAACGATTTGATATATAGAAAGTAACAATTTGATAAATAGTAAGTAACAATTTAATAAATAGTAAGTAACAATTTGATAAATAGTAAGTAACAATTTGATAAATAGTATGTAACAATTTGATAAATAGTAAGAAACATTTTAATAAATAGTAAGTAACAATTTGATAAATAGCTAGTAACAATTTGATAAATAGTAAGTAACAATTTGATAAATAGTAAGTAACAATTTGATAAATAGTAAGTAACCATTTGATAAATAGTAAGTAACCATTTGATAAATAGTACGTAACCATTTGATAAATAGTAAGTTACAATTTAATAAATAGTAAGTAACAATTTAATTAATAGTATGTAACAATTTAATAAATAGTAAGTAACAATTTGATAAATAGTAAGTAACAATTTGATAAATAGTAAGTGACAATTTGATAAATAGTAAGTGACAATTTGATAAATAGTAAGTAACCATTTGATAAATAGTAAGTAACCATTTGATAAATAGTAAGTAACAATTGAATAAATAGTAAGTAACAATTTAATAAATAGTAAGTAACAATTTAATTAATAGTATGTAACAATTTAATAAATAGTAAGTAACAATTTGAAAAATAGTAAGTAACAATTTGATAAATAGTAAGTAACCATTTCATAAATAGTAAGTAACCATTTGATAAATAGTAAGTAACAATTTGATAAGTAGTAAGTAACAATTTAATAAATAGTAAGTAACAATTTAATAAATAGTATGTAACAATTTAAAAAATAGTAACAATTTAATAAATAGTAAGTAACAATTTAATAAATAGTAAGTAACAAATTAATAAATGGTAAGTAACAATTTAATAAATAGTAAGTAACAATTTAATAAATTGTAAGTAACAATTTAATAAATAGTAAGTAACAATTTAATAAATAGATAGTAACAATAAAATTAATTATAAGTAACAACTTAATAAATAGTAAGTAACAATTTAATAAATAGTAAGAAACATTTTAATAAATAGTAAGTAACAATTTGATAAATAGTAAGTAACGATTTGATAAATAGAAAGTAACAATTTGATAAATAGTAAGTAACCATTTCATAAATAGTAAGTAACCATTTGATAAATAGTAAGTAACAATTTGATAAGTAGTAAGTAACAATTTAATAAATAGTAAGTAACAATTTAATAAATAGTATGTAACAATTTAAAAAATAGTAACAATTTAATAAATAGTAAGTAACAATTTGATAAATAGTAAGTAACAATTTGATAAATAGTAAGTAACCATTTGATAAATAGTAAGTAACCATTTGATAAATAGTAAGTAACCATTTGATAAATAGTAAGTAACAATTTAATAAATAGTAAGTAACAATTTAGTAAATAGTAAGTAACAATTTAATAAATAGTAAGTAACAATTTAATAAACAGTAAGTAACAATTTAATAAATAGTATGTAACAATTTAATAAATTGTAAGTAACAATTTAATACATAGTAAGTAAGAATTTAATAAATAGTAAGTAACAATTTAATAAATAGTAAGTAACAATTTAAAAAATAGTAACAATTTAATAAATAGTAAGTAACAATTTAATAAATAGCAAGTAACAATTTGATAAATAGTAAGTAACAATTTAATAAATAGTAAGTAACAATTTGATAAATAGTATGTAACAATTTAAAAAATAGTAACAATTTGATAAATAGTAAGTAACAATTTGATAAATAGTAAGTAACAATTTGATAAATAGTAAGTAACCATTTGATAAATAGTAAGTAACCATTTGATAAATAGTAAGTAACCATTTGATAAATAGTAAGTAACAATTTAATAAATAGTAAGTAACAATTTAATTAATAGTATGTAACAATTTAATAAATATTAAGTAACAATTTGATAAATAGTAAGTAACAATTTAATAAATAGTAAGTAACAATTTAATAAATAGTAAGTAACAATTTAAAAAATAGTAACAATTTAATAAATAGTAAGTAACAATTTAATAAATAGTAAGTAACAAATTAATAAATGGTAAGTAACAATTTAATAAATAGTAAGTAACAATTTAATAAATTGTAAGTAACTATTTAATAAATAGTATGTAACAATTTAATAAATAGTAAGTAACAATTTAATAAATAGTAAGTAACAATTTAATAAATAGTAAGTAACTATTTAAAAAATAGTAACAATTTAATAAATAGTAAGTAACAATTTAATAAATAGTAAGTAACAATTTGATAAATAGTAAGTAACAATTTAATAAATAGTAAGTAACAATTTAATAAATAGTAAGTAACAATTTGATAAATAGTAAGTAACAATTTGATAAATAGTAAGTAACCATTTGATAAATAGTAAGTAACCATTTGATAAATAGTAAGTAACAATTTGATAAATAGTAAGAAACATTTTAATAAATAGTAAGTAACAATTTGATAAATAGCTAGTAACAATTTGATAAATAGTAAGTAACAATTTGATAAATAGTAAGTAACAATTTGATAAATAGTAAGTAACCATTTGATAAATAGTAAGTAACCATTTGATAAATAGTACGTAACCATTTGATAAATAGTAAGTAACAATTTAATAAATAGTAAGTAACAATTTAATTAATAGTATGTAACAATTTAATAAATAGTAAGTAACAATTTGATAAATAGTAAGTAACAATTTGATAAATAGTAAGTGACAATTTGATAAATAGTAAGTGACAATTTGATAAATAGTAAGTAACCATTTGATAAATAGTAAGTAACCATTTGATAAATAGTAAGTAACAATTGAATAAATAGTAAGTAACAATTTAATAAATAGTAAGTAACAATTTAATTAATAGTATGTAACAATTTAATAAATAGTAAGTAACAATTTGATAAATAGTAAGTAACAATTTGATGAATAGTAAGTAACCATTTCATAAATAGTAAGTAACCATTTGATAAATAGTAAGTAACAATTTAATAAATAGTAAGTAACAATTTAATAAATAGATAGTAACAATTTAATTAATAGTAAGTAACAACTTAATAAATAGTAAGTAACAATTTAATAAATAGTAAGAAACATTTTAATAAATAGTAAGTAACAATTTGATAAATAGTAAGTAACGATTTGATATATAGAAAGTAACAATTTGATAAATAGTAAGTAACGATTTGATATATAGAAAGTAACAATTTGATAAATAGTAAGTAACAATTTAATAAATAGTAAGTAACAATTTGATAAATAGTAAGTAACAATTTGATAAATAGTATGTAACAATTTGATAAATAGTAAGTAACAATTTGATAAATAGTAAGTAACAATTTGATAAGTAGTAAGTAACAATTTAATAAATAGTAAGTAACAATTTAATAAATAGTATGTAACAATTTAAAAAATAGTAACAATTTAATAAATAGTAAGTAACAATTTAATAAATAGTAAGTAACAAATTAATAAATGGTAAGTAACAATTTAATAAATAGTAAGTAACAATTTAATAAATTGTAAGTAACAATTTAATAAATAGTAAGTAACAATTTAATAAATAGATAGTAACAATAAAATTAATTATAAGTAACAACTTAATAAATAGTAAGTAACAATTTAATAAATAGTAAGAAACATTTTAATAAATAGTAAGTAACAATTTGATAAATAGTAAGTAACGATTTGATAAATAGAAAGTAACAATTTGATAAATAGTAAGTAACAATTTAATAAATAGTAAGTAACAATTTAATAAATAGTAAGTTAAAATTTAATAAATAGTTTGTAACAATTTAATAAATAGTAAGTGTCAATTTAATAAATAATAAGTAACAATTTAATAAATAGTAAGTATCAATTTAATAAATAGTAAGTAACAATTTAATAAATAGTAAGTAACAATTTAATAAACAGTAAGTAACAATTTAATAAATAGTATGTAACAATTTAATAAATAGTAAGTAACAATTTAATACATAGTAGGTAACAATTTAATAAATAGTAAGTAACAATTTAATAAATAGTAAGTAACAATTTAATAAATAGTATGTATCAATATTATAAATAGTAAGTAACAATTTAATAAATAGGAAAAATTTAATAAATAGTAAGTGACTATTTAATAAATAGTAAGTAACAATTTAATAAATAGTAAGTAACAATTTAGTAAATAGTAAGTAACAATTTAATAAATAGTAAGTAACAATTTAATAAACAGTAAGTAACAATTTAATAAATAGTATGTAACAATTTAATAAATTGTAAGTAACAATTTAATACATAGTAAGTAAGAATTTAATAAATAGTAAGTAACAATTTAATAAATAGTAAGTAACAATTTAAAAAATAGTAACAATTTAATAAATAGTAAGTAACAATTTAATAAATAGTAAGTAACAATTTGATAAATAGTAAGTAACAATTTAATAAATAGTAAGTAACAATTTGATAAATAGTAAGTAACAATTTGATAAATAGTAAGTAACAATTTGATAAATAGTAAGTAACAATTTGATAAATAGTAAGTAACCATTTGATAAATAGTAAGTAACCATTTGATAAATAGTAAGTAACCATTTGATAAATAGTAAGTAACAATTTAATAAATAGTAAGTAACAATTTAGTAAATAGTAAGTAACAATTTAATAAATAGTAAGTAACAATTTAATAAACAGTAAGTAACAATTTAATAAATAGTATGTAACAATTTAATAAATTGTAAGTAACAATTTAATACATAGTAAGTAAGAATTTAATAAATAGTAAGTAACAATTTAATAAATAGTAAGTAACAATTTAAAAAATAGTAACAATTTAATAAATAGTAAGTAACAATTTAATAAATAGTAAGTAACAATTTGATAAATAGTAAGTAACAATTTAATAAATAGTAAGTAACAATTTGATAAATAGTAAGTAACAATTTGATAAATAGTAAGTAACAATTTGATAAATAGTAAGTAACAATTTGATAAATAGTATGTAACCATTTGATAAATAGTAAGTAACCATTTGATAAATAGTAAGTAACCATTTGATAAATAGTAAGTAACAATTTGATAAATAGTAAGTAACGATTTGATAAATAGAAAGTAACAATTTGATAAATAGTAAGTAACAATTTAATAAATAGTAAGTAACAATTTAATAAATAGTAAGTAAAAATTTAATAAATAGTTTGTAACAATTTAATAAATAGTAAGTGTCAATTTAATAAATAATAAGTAACAATTTAATAAATAGTAAGTATCAATTTAATAAATAGTAAGTAACAATTTAATAAATAGTAAGTAACAATTTAATAAACAGTAAGTAACAATTTAATAAATAGTGTGTAACAATTTAATAAATAGTAAGTAACAATTTAATACATAGTAGGTAACAATTTAATAAATAGTAAGTAACAATTTAATAAATAGTAAGTAACAATTTAATAAATAGTATGTATCAATATTATAAATAGTAAGTAACAATTTAATAAATAGGAACAATTTAATAAATAGTAAGTGACTATTTAATAAATAGTAAGTAACAATTTAATAAATAGTAAGTAACAATTTAGTAAATAGTAAGTAACAATTTAATAAATAGTAAGTAACAATTTAATAAACAGTAAGTAACAATTTAATAAATAGTATGTAACAATTTAATAAATTGTTGGTAACAATTTAATACATAGTAAGTAAGAATTTAATAAATAGTAAGTAACAATTTAATAAATAGTAAGTAACAATTTAAAAAATAGTAACAATTTAATAAATAGTAAGTAACAATTTAATAAATAGTAAGTAACAATTTGATAAATAGTAAGTAACAATTTAATAAATAGTAAGTAACAATTTGATAAATAGTAAGTAACAATTTGATAAATAGTAAGTAACAATTTGATAAATAGTAAGTAACAATTTGATAAATAGTAAGTAACCATTTGATAAATAGTAAGTAACCATTTGATAAATAGTAAGTAACCATTTGATAAATAGTAAGTAACAATTTAATAAATAGTAAGTAACAATTTAGTAAATAGTAAGTAACAATTTAATAAATAGTAAGTAACAATTTAATAAACAGTAAGTAACAATTTAATAAATAGTATGTAACAATTTAATAAATTGTAAGTAACAATTTAATACATAGTATGTAAGAATTTAATAAATAGTAAGTAACAATTTAATAAATAGTAAGTAACAATTTAAAAAATAGTAACAATTTAATAAATAGTAAGTAACAATTTAATAAATAGTAAGTAACAATTTGATAAATAGTAAGTAACAATTTAATAAATAGTAAGTAACAATTTGATAAATAGTAAGTAACAATTTGATAAATAGTAAGTAACAATTTGATAAATAGTAAGTAACAATTTGATAAATAGTAAGTAACCATTTGATAAATAGTAAGTAACCATTTGATAAATAGTAAGTAACCATTTGATAAATAGTAAGTAACAATTTAATAAATAGTAAGTAACAATTTAATTAATAGTATGTAACAATTTAATAAATAGTAAGTAACAATTTGATAAATAGTAAGTAACAATTTAATAAATAGTAAGTAACAATTTAATAAATAGTAAGTAACAATTTAAAAAATAGTAACAATTTAATAAATAGTAAGTAACAATTTAATAAATAGTAAGTAACAAATTAATAAATGGTAAGTAACAATTTAATAAATAGTAAGTAACAATTTAATAAACAGTAAGTAACAATTTAATAAATAGTATGTAACAATTTAATAAATTGTAAGTAACAATTTAATACATAGTAAGTAAGAATTTAATAAATAGTAAGTAACAATTTAATAAATAGTAAGTAACAATTTAAAAAATAGTAACAATTTAATAAATAGTAAGTAACAATTTAATAAATTGTAAGTAACAATTTAATAAATAGTATGTAACAATTTAAAAATGGTAAGTAACAATTTAATACATAGTAAGTAACAATTTAATAAATAGTAAGTAACAATTTAATAAATAGTATGTAACAATTTAAAAAATAGTAACAATTTAATAAATAGTAAGTAACAATTTAATAAATAGTAAGTAACAAATTAATAAATGGTAAGTAACAATTTAATAAATAGTAAGTAACAATTTAATAAATTGTAAGTAACAATTTAATAAATAGTAAGTAACAATTTAATAAATAGATAGTAACAATTTAATTAATAGTAAGTAACAACTTAATAAATAGTAAGTAACAATTTAATAAATAGTAAGAAACATTTTAATAAATAGTAAGTATAAATTTGATAAATAGTAAGTAACAATTTAATAAGTAGAATGTAACAATTTAATAAATAGTAAGTAACAATATGATAAATAGTAAGTAACAATTTGATAAATAGTAAGTAACAATTTGATAAATAGTAAGTAACCATTTGATAAATAGTAAGTAACAATTTGATAAATAGTAAGTAACAATTTAATAAATAGTAAGTAACAATTTAATAAATAGATAGTAACAATTTAATTAATAGTAAGTAACAACTTAATAAATAGTAAGTAACCATTTAATAAATAGTAAGTAACAATTTAATAAATAGTAAGTAACAATTTAATAAATAGTGAGTAACAATTTAATAAATAGTAAGTAACAATTTAATAAATAGTAAGTAACAATTTAATAAATAGTGAGTAACAATTTAATAAATAGTAAGTAACAATTTAATAAATAGTATGAAACAATTTAATAAATAGTATGTAACAATTTAATAAATAGTAAGTAACAATTTAATAAATATTAAGTAACAATTTAAAAAATAGTAACAATTTAATAAATAGTAAGTAACAATTTAATAAATAGTAAGTAACAATTTGATAAATAGTAAGTAACAATTTAATAAATAGTAAGTAACAATTTAATAAATAGTAAGTAACAATTTGATAAATAGTAAGTAACAATTTGATAAATAGTAAGTAACCATTTGATAAATAGTAAGTAACCATTTGATAAATAGTAAGTAACAATTTGATAAATAGTAAGAAACATTTTAATAAATAGTAAGTAACAATTTGATAAATAGCTAGTAACAATTTGATAAATAGTAAGTAACAATTTGATAAATAGTAAGTAACAATTTGATAAATAGTAAGTAACCATTTGATAAATAGTAAGTAACCATTTGATAAATAGTACGTAACCATTTGATAAATAGTAAGTAACAATTTAATAAATAGTAAGTAACAATTTAATTAATAGTATGTAACAATTTAATAAATAGTAAGTAACAATTTGATAAATAGTAAGTAACAATTTGATAAATAGTAAGTGACAATTTGATAAATAGTAAGTAACCATTTGATAAATAGTAAGTAACCATTTGATAAATAGTAAGTAACAATTGAATAAATAGTAAGTAACAATTTAATAAATAGTAAGTAACAATTTAATTAATAGTATGTAACAATTTAATAAATAGTAAGTAACAATTTGATAAATAGTAAGTAACAATTTGATAAATAGTAAGTAACCATTTCATAAATACTAAGTAACCATTTGATAAATAGTAAGTAACAATTTAATAAATAGTAAGTAACAATTTATTAAATAGATAGTAACAATTTAATTAATAGTAAGTAACAACTTAATAAATAGTAAGTAACAATTTAATAAATAGTAAGAAACATTTTAATAAATAGTAAGTAACAATTTGATAAATAGTAAGTAACGATTTGATATATAGAAAGTAACAATTTGATAAATAGTAAGTAACGATTTGATATATAGAAAGTAACAATTTGATAAATAGTAAGTAACAATTTAATAAATAGTAAGTAACAATTTGATAAATAGTAAGTAACAATTTGATAAATAGTATGTAACAATTTGATAAATAGTAAGAAACATTTTAATAAATAGTAAGTAACAATTTGATAAATAGCTAGTAACAATTTGATAAATAGTAAGTAACAATTTGATAAATAGTAAGTAACAATTTGATAAATAGTAAGTAACCATTTGATAAATAGTAAGTAACCATTTGTTAAATAGTACGTAACCATTTGATAAATAGTAAGTAACAATTTAATAAATAGTAAGTAACAATTTAATTAATAGTATGTAACAATTTAATAAATAGTAAGTAACAATTTGATAAATAGTAAGTAACAATTTGATAAATAGTAAGTGACAATTTGATAAATAGTTAGTGACAATTTGATAAATAGTAAGTAACCATTTGATAAATAGTAAGTAACCATTTGATAAATAGTAAGTAACAATTGAATAAATAGTAAGTAACAATTTAATAAATAGTAAGTAACAATTTAATTAATAGTATGTAACAATTTAATAAATAGTAAGTAACAATTTGAAAAATAGTAAGTAACAATTTGATAAATAGTAAGTAACCATTTCATAAATAGTAAGTAACCATTTGATAAATAGTAAGTAACAATTTGATAAGTAGTAAGTAACAATTTAATAAATAGTAAGTAACAATTTAATAAATAGTATGTAACAATTTAAAAAATAGTAACAATTTAATAAATAGTAAGTAACAATTTAATAAATAGTAAGTATCAAATTAATAAATGGTAAGTAACAATTTAATAAATAGTAAGTAACAATTTAATAAATTGTAAGTAACAATTTAATAAATAGTAAGTAACAATTTAATAAATAGATAGTAACAATAAAATTAATTATAAGTAACAACTTAATAAATAGTAAGTAACAATTTAATAAATAGTAAGAAACATTTTAATAAATAGTAAGTAACAATTTGATAAATAGTAAGTAACGATTTGATAAATAGAAAGTAACAATTTGATAAATAGTAAGTAACCATTTCATAAATAGTAAGTAACCATTTGATAAATAGTAAGTAACAATTTGATAAGTAGTAAGTAACAATTTAATAAATAGTAAGTAACAATTTAATAAATAGTATGTAACAATTTAAAAAATAGTAACAATTTAATAAATAGTAAGTAACAATTTGATAAATAGTAAGTAACAATTTGATAAATAGTAAGTAACCATTTGATAAATAGTAAGTAACCATTTGATAAATAGTAAGTAACCATTTGATAAATAGTAAGTAACAATTTAATAAATAGTAAGTAACAATTTAGTAAATAGTAAGTAACAATTTAATAAATAGTAAGTAACAATTTAATAAACAGTAAGTAACAATTTAATAAATAGTATGTAACAATTTAATAAATTGTAAGTAACAATTTAATACATAGTAAGTAAGAATTTAATAAATAGTAAGTAACAATTTAATAAATAGTAAGTAACAATTTAAAAAATAGTAACAATTTAATAAATAGTAAGTAACAATTTAATAAATAGCAAGTAACAATTTGATAAATAGTAAGTAACAATTTAATAAATAGTAAGTAACAATTTGATAAATAGTATGTAACAATTTAAAAAATAGTAACAATTTAAAAAATAGTAACAATTTGATAAATAGTAAGTAACAATTTGATAAATAGTAAGTAACAATTTGATAAATAGTAAGTAACCATTTGATAAATAGTAAGTAACCATTTGATAAATAGTAAGTAACCATTTGATAAATAGTAAGTAACAATTTAATAAATAGTAAGTAACAATTTAATTAATAGTATGTAACAATTTAATAAATATTAAGTAACAATTTGATAAATAGTAAGTAACAATTTAATAAATAGTAAGTAACAATTTAATAAATAGTAAGTAACAATTTAAAAAATAGTAACAATTTAAAAAATAGTAACAATTTAATAAATAGTAAGTAACAATTTAATAAATAGTAAGTAACAAATTAATAAATGGTAAGTAACAATTTAATAAATAGTAAGTAACAATTTAATAAACAGTAAGTAACAATTTAATAAATAGTATGTAACAATTTAATAAATTGTAAGTAACAATTTAATACATAGTAAGTAAGAATTTAATAAATAGTAAGTAACAATTTAATAAATAGTAAGTAACAATTTAAAAAATAGTAACAATTTAATAAATAGTAAGTAACAATTTAATAAATTGTAAGTAACAATTTAATAAATAGTATGTAACAATTTAAAAATGGTAAGTAACAATTTAATACATAGTAAGTAACAATTTAATAAATAGTAAGTAACAATTTAATAAATAGTATGTAACAATTTAAAAAATAGTAACAATTTAATAAATAGTAAGTAACAATTTAATAAATAGTAAGTAACAAATTAATAAATGGTAAGTAACAATTTAATAAATAGTAAGTAACAATTTAATAAATTGTAAGTAACAATTTAATAAATAGTAAGTAACAATTTAATAAATAGATAGTAACAATTTAATTAATAGTAAGTAACAACTTAATAAATAGTAAGTAACAATTTAATAAATAGTAAGAAACATTTTAATAAATAGTAAGTATAAATTTGATAAATAGTAAGTAACAATTTAATAAGTAGAATGTAACAATTTAATAAATAGTAAGTAACAATATGATAAATAGTAAGTAACAATTTGATAAATAGTAAGTAACAATTTGATAAATAGTAAGTAACCATTTGATAAATAGTAAGTAACAATTTGATAAATAGTAAGTAACAATTTAATAAATAGTAAGTAACAATTTAATAAATAGATAGTAACAATTTAATTAATAGTAAGTAACAACTTAATAAATAGTAAGTAACCATTTAATAAATAGTAAGTAACAATTTAATAAATAGTAAGTAACAATTTAATAAATAGTAAGTAACAATTTAATAAATAGTAAGTAACAATTTAATAAATAGTAAGTAACAATTTAATAAATAGTGAGTAACAATTTAATAAATAGTAAGTAACAATTTAATAAATAGTATGAAACAATATAATAAATAGTATGTAACAATTTAATAAATAGTAAGTAACAATTTAATAAATATTAAGTAACAATTTAATAAATAGTAAGTAACAATTTAATAAATAGTAAGTAACAATTTAATAAATTGTAAGTAACTATTTAATAAATAGTATGTAACAATTTAATAAATAGTAAGTAACAATTTAATAAATAGTAAGTAACTATTTAAAAAATAGTAACAATTTAATAAATAGTAAGTAACAATTTAATAAATAGTAAGTAACAATTTGATAAATAGTAAGTAACAATTTAATAAATAGTAAGTAACAATTTAATAAATAGTAAGTAACAATTTGATAAATAGTAAGTAACAATTTGATAAATAGTAAGTAACCATTTGATAAATAGTAAGTAACCATTTGATAAATAGTAAGTAACAATTTGATAAATAGTAAGAAACATTTTAATAAATAGTAAGTAACAATTTGATAAATAGCTAGTAACAATTTGATAAATAGTAAGTAACAATTTGATAAATAGTAAGTAACAATTTGATAAATAGTAAGTAACCATTTGATAAATAGTAAGTAACCATTTGATAAATAGTACGTAACCATTTGATAAATAGTAAGTAACAATTTAATAAATAGTAAGTAACAATTTAATTAATAGTATGTAACAATTTAATAAATAGTAAGTAACAATTTGATAAATAGTAAGTAACAATTTGATAAATAGTAAGTGACAATTTGATAAATAGTAAGTGACAATTTGATAAATAGTAAGTAACCATTTGATAAATAGTAAGTAACCATTTGATAAATAGTAAGTAACAATTGAATAAATAGTAAGTAACAATTTAATAAATACTAAGTAACAATTTAATTAATAGTATGTAACAATTTGATAAATAGTAAGTAACAATTTAATAAATAGTAAGTAACAATTTGATAAATAGTAAGTAACAATTTGATAAATAGTATGTAACAATTTGATAAATAGTAAGTAACAATTTGATAAATAGTAAGTAACAATTTGATAAGTAGTAAGTAACAATTTAATAAATAGTAAGTAACAATTTAATAAATAGTATGTAACAATTTAAAAAATAGTAACAATTTAATAAATAGTAAGTAACAATTTAATAAATAGTAAGTAACAAATTAATAAATGGTAAGTAACAATTTAATAAATAGTAAGTAACAATTTAATAAATTGTAAGTAACAATTTAATAAATAGTAAGTAACAATTTAATAAATAGTAAGAAACATTTTAATAAATAGTAAGTAACAATTTGATAAATAGTAAGTAACGATTTGATAAATAGAAAGTAACAATTTGATAAATAGTAAGTAACAATTTAATAAATAGTAAGTAACAATTTAATAAATAGTAAGTAAAAATTTAATAAATAGTTTGTAACAATTTAATAAATAGTAAGTGTCAATTTAATAAATAATAAGTAACAATTTAATAAATAGTAAGTATCAATTTAATAAATAGTAAGTAACAATTTAATAAATAGTAAGTAACAATTTAATAAACAGTAAGTAACAATTTAATAAATAGTATGTAACAATTTAATAAATAGTAAGTAACAATTTAATACATAGTAGGTAACAATTTAATAAATAGTAAGTAACAATTTAATAAATAGTAAGTAACAATTTAATAAATAGTATGTATCAATATTATAAATAGTAAGTAACAATTTAATAAATAGGAACAATTTAATAAATAGTAAGTGACTATTTAATAAATAGTAAGTAACAATTTAATAAATAGTAAGTAACAATTTAGTAAATAGTAAGTAACAATTTAATAAATAGTAAGTAACAATTTAATAAACAGTAAGTAACAATTTAATAAATAGTATGTAACAATTTAATAAATTGTAAGTAACAATTTAATACATAGTAAGTAAGAATTTAATAAATAGTAAGTAACAATTTAATAAATAGTAAGTAACAATTTAAAAAATAGTAACAATTTAATAAATAGTAAGTAACAATTTAATAAATAGTAAGTAACAATTTGATAAATAGTAAGTAACAATTTAATAAATAGTAAGTAACAATTTGATAAATAGTAAGTAACAATTTGATAAATAGTAAGTAACAATTTGATAAATAGTAAGTAACAATTTGATAAATAGTAAGTAACCATTTGATAAATAGTAAGTAACCATTTGATAAATAGTAAGTAACCATTTGATAAATAGTAAGTAACAATTTAATAAATAGTAAGTAACAATTTAGTAAATAGTAAGTAACAATTTAATAAATAGTAAGTAACAATTTAATAAACAGTAAGTAACAATTTAATAAATAGTATGTAACAATTTAATAAATTGTAAGTAACAATTTAATACATAGTAAGTAAGAATTCAATAAATAGTAAGTAACAATTCAATAAATAGTAAGTAACAATTTAAAAAATAGTAACAATTTAATAAATAGTAAGTAACAATTTAATAAATAGTAAGTAACAATTTGATAAATAGTAAGTAACAATTTAATAAATAGTAAGTAACAATTTGATAAATAGTAAGTAACAATTTGATAAATAGTAAGTAACAATTTGATAAATAGTAAGTAACAATTTGATAAATAGTAAGTAACCATTTGATAAATAGTAAGTAACCATTTGATAAATAGTAAGTAACCATTTGATAAATAGTAAGTAACAATTTAATAAATAGTAAGTAACAATTTAATTAATAGTATGTAACAATTTAATAAATAGTAAGTAACAATTTGATAAATAGTAAGTAACAATTTAATAAATAGTAAGTAACAATTTAATAAATAGTAAGTAACAATTTAAAAAATAGTAACAATTTAATAAATAGTAAGTAACAATTTAATAAATAGTAAGTAACAAATTAATAAATGGTAAGTAACAATTTAATAAATAGTAAGTAACAATTTAATAAACAGTAAGTAACAATTTAATAAATAGTATGTAACAATTTAATAAATTGTAAGTAACAATTTAATACATAGTAAGTAAGAATTTAATAAATAGTAAGTAACAATTTAATAAATAGTAAGTAACAATTTAAAAAATAGTAACAATTTAATAAATAGTAAGTAACAATTTAATAAATTGTAAGTAACAATTTAATAAATAGTATGTAACAATTTAAAAATGGTAAGTAACAATTTAATACATAGTAAGTAACAATTTAATAAATAGTAAGTAACAATTTAATAAATAGTATGTAACAATTTAAAAAATAGTAACAATTTAATAAATAGTATGTAACAATTTAATAAATAGTAAGTAACAAATTAATAAATGGTAAGTAACAATTTAATAAATAGTAAGTAACAATTTAATAAATTGTAAGTAACAATTTAATAAATAGTAAGTAACAATTTAATAAATAGATAGTAACAATTTAATTAATAGTAAGTAACAACTTAATAAATAGTAAGTAACAATTTAATAAATAGTAAGAAACATTTTAATAAATAGTAAGTATAAATTTGATAAATAGTAAGTAACAATTTAATAAGTAGAATGTAACAATTTAATAAATAGTAAGTAACAATATGATAAATAGTAAGTAACAATTTGATAAATAGTAAGTAACAATTTGATAAATAGTAAGTAACCATTTGATAAATAGTAAGTAACAATTTGATAAATAGTAAGTAACAATTTAATAAATAGTAAGTAACAATTTAATAAATAGATAGTAACAATTTAATTAATAGTAAGTAACAACTTAATAAATAGAAAGTAACCATTTAATAAATAGTAAGTAACAATTTAATAAATAGTAAGTAACAATTTAATAAATAGTAAGTAACAATTTAATAAATAGTAAGTAACAATTTAATAAATAGTAAGTAACAATTTAATAAATAGTGAGTAACAATTTAATAAATAGTAAGTAACAATTTAATAAATAGTATGAAACAATTTAATAAATAGTATGTAACTATTTAATAAATAGTAAGTAACAATTTAATAAATATTAAGTAACAATTTAATAAATAGTAAGTAACAATTTAATAAATAGTAAGTAACAATTTAATAAATTGTAAGTAACAATTTAATAAATAGTATGTAACAATTTAATAAATAGTAAGTAACCATTTGATAAATAGTAAGTAACCATTTGATAAATAGTACGTAACCATTTGATAAATAGTAAGTAACAATTTAATAAATAGTAAGTAACAATTTAATTAATAGTGTGTAACAATTTAATAAATAGTAAGTAACAATTTGATAAATAGTAAGTAACAATTTGATAAATAGTAAGTGACAATTTGATAAATAGTAAGTAACAATTTGATAAATAGTAAGTAACCATTTGATAAATAGTAAGTAACCATTTGATAAATAGTAAGTAACAATTTGATAAATAGTAAGAAACATTTTAATAAATAGTAAGTAACAATTTGATAAATAGCTAGTAACAATTTGATAAATAGTAAGTAACAATTTGATAAATAGTAAGTAACAATTTGATAAATAGTAAGTAACCATTTGATAAATAGTAAGTAACCATTTGATAAATAGTACGTAACCATTTGATAAATAGTAAGTAACAATTTAATAAATAGTAAGTAACAATTTAATTAATAGTATGTAACAATTTAATAAATAGTAAGTAACAATTTGATAAATAGTAAGTAACAATTTGATAAATATTAAGTGACAATTTGATAAATAGTAAGTAACCATTTGATAAATAGTAAGTAACCATTTGATAAATAGTAAGTAACAATTGAATAAATAGTAAGTAACAATTTAATAAATAGTAAGTAACAATTTAATTAATAGTATGTAACAATTTAATAAATAGTAAGTAACAATTTGATAAATAGTAAGTAACAATTTGATAAATAGTAAGTAACCATTTCATAAATAGTAAGTAACCATTTGATAAATAGTAAGTAACAATTTAATAAATATTAAGTAACAATTTATTAAATAGATAGTATCAATTTAATTAATAGTAAGTAACAACTTAATAAATAGTAAGTAACAATTTAATAAATAGTAAGAAACATTTTAATAAATAGTAAGTAACAATTTGATAAATAGTAAGTAACGATTTGATATATAGAAAGTAACAATTTGATAAATAGTAAGTAACGATTTGATATATAGAAAGTAACAATTTGATAAATAGTAAGTAACAATTTAATAAATAGTAAGTAACAATTTGATAAATAGTAAGTAACAATTTGATAAATAGTATGTAACAATTTGATAAATAGTAAGTAACAATTTGATAAATAGTAAGTAACAATTTGATAAGTAGTAAGTAACAATTTAATAAATAGTAACTAACAATTTAATAAATAGTAAGTAACAATTTAATAAATAGTAAGTAACAAATTAATAAATGGTAAGTAACAATTTAATAAATAGTAAGTAACAATTTAATAAACAGTAAGTAACAATTTAATAAATAGTATGTAACAATTTAATAAATTGTAAGTAACAATTTAATACATAGTAAGTAAGAATTTAATAAATAGTAAGTAACAATTTAATAAATAGTAAGTAACAATTTAATAAATAGTAAGTAACAATTTAATAAATAGTGAGTAACAATTTAATAAATAGTAAGTAACAATTTAATAAATAGCATGAAACAATTTAATAAATAGTATGTAACTATTTAATAAATAGTAAGTAACAATTTAATAAATATTAAGTAACAATTTAATAAATAGTAAGTAACAATTTAATAAATAGTAAGTAACAATTTGATAAATAGTAAGTAACAATTTAATAAATAGTAAGTAACAATTTGATAAATAGTAAGTAACAATTTGATAAATAGTAAGTAACAATTTGATAAATAGTAAGTAACAATTTGATAAATAGTAAGTAACCATTTGATAAATAGTAAGTAACCATTTGATAAATAGTAAGTAACCATTTGATAAATAGTAAGTAACAATTTAATAAATAGTAAGTAACAATTTAATTAATAGTATGTAACAATTTAATAAATAGTAAGTAACAATTTGATAAATAGTAAGTAACAATTTAATAAATAGTAAGTAACAATTTAATAAATAGTAAGTAACAATTTAAAAAATAGTAACAATTTAATAAATAGTAAGTAACAATTTAATAAATAGTAAGTAACAAATTAATAAATGGTAAGTAACAATTTAATAAATAGTAAGTAACAATTTAATAAACAGTAAGTAACAATTTAATAAATAGTATGTAACAATTTAATAAATTGTAAGTAACAATTTAATACATAGTAAGTAAGAATTTAATAAATAGTAAGTAACAATTTAATAAATAGTAAGTAACAATTTAAAAAATAGTAACAATTTAATAAATAGTAAGTAACAATTTAATAAATTGTAAGTAACAATTTAATAAATAGTATGTAACAATTTAAAAATGGTAAGTAACAATTTAATACATAGTAAGTAACAATTTAATAAATAGTAAGTAACAATTTAATAAATAGTATGTAACAATTTAAAAAATAGTAACAATTTAATAAATAGTATGTAACAATTTAATAAATAGTAAGTAACAAATTAATAAATGGTAAGTAACAATTTAATAAATAGTAAGTAACAATTTAATAAATTGTAAGTAACAATTTAATAAATAGTAAGTAACAATTTAATAAATAGATAGTAACAATTTAATTAATAGTAAGTAACAACTTAATAAATAGTAAGTAACAATTTAATAAATAGTAAGAAACATTTTAATAAATAGTAAGTATAAATTTGATAAATAGTAAGTAACAATTTAATAAGTAGAATGTAACAATTTAATAAATAGTAAGTAACAATATGATAAATAGTAAGTAACAATTTGATAAATAGTAAGTAACAATTTGATAAATAGTAAGTAACCATTTGATAAATAGTAAGTAACAATTTGATAAATAGTAAGTAACAATTTAATAAATAGTAAGTAACAATTTAATAAATAGATAGTAACAATTTAATTAATAGTAAGTAACAACTTAATAAATAGAAAGTAACCATTTAATAAATAGTAAGTAACAATTTAATAAATAGTAAGTAACAATTTAATAAATAGTAAGTAACAATTTAATAAATAGTAAGTAACAATTTAATAAATAGTAAGTAACAATTTAATAAATAGTGAGTAACAATTTAATAAATAGTAAGTAACAATTTAATAAATAGTATGAAACAATTTAATAAATAGTATGTAACTATTTAATAAATAGTAAGTAACAATTTAATAAATATTAAGTAACAATTTAATAAATAGTAAGTAACAATTTAATAAATAGTAAGTAACAATTTAATAAATTGTAAGTAACAATTTAATAAATAGTATGTAACAATTTAATAAATAGTAAGTAACCATTTGATAAATAGTAAGTAACCATTTGATAAATAGTACGTAACCATTTGATAAATAGTAAGTAACAATTTAATAAATAGTAAGTAACAATTTAATTAATAGTGTGTAACAATTTAATAAATAGTAAGTAACAATTTGATAAATAGTAAGTAACAATTTGATAAATAGTAAGTGACAATTTGATAAATAGTAAGTAACAATTTGATAAATAGTAAGTAACCATTTGATAAATAGTAAGTAACCATTTGATAAATAGTAAGTAACAATTTGATAAATAGTAAGAAACATTTTAATAAATAGTAAGTAACAATTTGATAAATAGCTAGTAACAATTTGATAAATAGTAAGTAACAATTTGATAAATAGTAAGTAACAATTTGATAAATAGTAAGTAACCATTTGATAAATAGTAAGTAACCATTTGATAAATAGTACGTAACCATTTGATAAATAGTAAGTAACAATTTAATAAATAGTAAGTAACAATTTAATTAATAGTATGTAACAATTTAATAAATAGTAAGTAACAATTTGATAAATAGTAAGTAACAATTTGATAAATATTAAGTGACAATTTGATAAATAGTAAGTAACCATTTGATAAATAGTAAGTAACCATTTGATAAATAGTAAGTAACAATTGAATAAATAGTAAGTAACAATTTAATAAATAGTAAGTAACAATTTAATTAATAGTATGTAACAATTTAATAAATAGTAAGTAACAATTTGATAAATAGTAAGTAACAATTTGATAAATAGTAAGTAACCATTTCATAAATAGTAAGTAACCATTTGATAAATAGTAAGTAACAATTTAATAAATATTAAGTAACAATTTATTAAATAGATAGTATCAATTTAATTAATAGTAAGTAACAACTTAATAAATAGTAAGTAACAATTTAATAAATAGTAAGAAACATTTTAATAAATAGTAAGTAACAATTTGATAAATAGTAAGTAACGATTTGATATATAGAAAGTAACAATTTGATAAATAGTAAGTAACGATTTGATATATAGAAAGTAACAATTTGATAAATAGTAAGTAACAATTTAATAAATAGTAAGTAACAATTTGATAAATAGTAAGTAACAATTTGATAAATAGTATGTAACAATTTGATAAATAGTAAGTAACAATTTGATAAATAGTAAGTAACAATTTGATAAGTAGTAAGTAACAATTTAATAAATAGTAACTAACAATTTAATAAATAGTAAGTAACAATTTAATAAATAGTAAGTAACAAATTAATAAATGGTAAGTAACAATTTAATAAATAGTAAGTAACAATTTAATAAACAGTAAGTAACAATTTAATAAATAGTATGTAACAATTTAATAAATTGTAAGTAACAATTTAATACATAGTAAGTAAGAATTTAATAAATAGTAAGTAACAATTTAATAAATAGTAAGTAACAATTTAATAAATAGTAAGTAACAATTTAATAAATAGTGAGTAACAATTTAATAAATAGTAAGTAACAATTTAATAAATAGCATGAAACAATTTAATAAATAGTATGTAACTATTTAATAAATAGTAAGTAACAATTTAATAAATATTAAGTAACAATTTAATAAATAGTAAGTAACAATTTAATAAATAGTAAGTAACAATTTAATAAATTGTAAGTAACAATTTAATAAATAGTATGTAACAATTTAATAAATAGTAAGTAACAATTTAATAAATAGTAAGTAACTATTTAAAAAATAGTAACAATTTAATAAATAGTAAGTAACAATTTAATAAATAGTAGGTAACAATTTGATAAATAGTAAGTAACAATATAATAAATAGTAGGTAACAATTTGATAAATAGTAAGTAACAATTTAATAAATAGTAAGTAACAATTTAATAAATAGTAAGTAACAATTTGATAAATAGTAAGTAACAATTTGATAAATAGTAAGTAACCATTTGATAAATAGTAAGTAACCATTTGATAAATAGTAAGTAACAATTTGATAAATAGTAAGAAACATTTTAATAAATAGTAAGTAACAATTTGATAAATAGCTAGTAACAATTTGATAAATAGTAAGTAACAATTTGATAAATAGTAAGTAACAATTTGATAAATAGTAAGTAACCATTTGATAAATAGTAAGTAACCATTTGATAAATAGTACGTAACCATTTGATAAATAGTAAGTAACAATTTAATAAATAGTAAGTAACAATTTAATTAATAGTATGTAACAATTTAATAAATAGTAAGTAACAATTTGATAAATAGTAAGTAACAATTTGATAAATAGTAAGTGACAATTTGATAAATAGTAAGTAACCATTTGATAAATAGTAAGTAACCATTTGATAAATAGTAAGTAACAATTGAATAAATAGTAAGTAACAATTTAATAAATAGTAAGTAACAATTTAATTAATAGTATGTAACAATTTAATAAATAGTAAGTAACAATTTGATAAATAGTAAGTAACAATTTGATAAATAGTAAGTAACCATTTCATAAATAGTAAGTAACCATTTGATAAATAGTAAGTAACAATTTAATAAATAGTAAGTAACAATTTATTAAATAGATAGTATCAATTTAATTAATAGTAAGTAACAACTTAATAAATAGTAAGTAACAATTTAATAAATAGTAAGAAACATTTTAATAAATAGTAAGTAACAATTTGATAAATAGTAAGTAACGATTTGATATATAGAAAGTAACAATTTGATAAATAGTAAGTAACGATTTGATATATAGAAAGTAACAATTTGATAAATAGTAAGTAACAATTTAATAAATAGTAAGTAACAATTTGATAAATAGTAAGTAACAATTTGATAAATAGTATGTAACAATTTGATAAATAGTAAGTAACAATTTGATAAATAGTAAGTAACAATTTGATAAGTAGTAAGTAACAATTTAATAAATAGTAACTAACAATTTAATAAATAGTAAGTAACAATTTAATAAATAGTAAGTAACAAATTAATAAATGGTAAGTAACAATTTAATAAATAGTAAGTAACAATTTAATAAACAGTAAGTAACAATTTAATAAATAGTATGTAACAATTTAATAAATTGTAAGTAACAATTTAATACATAGTAAGTAAGAATTTAATAAATAGTAAGTAACAATTTAATAAATAGTAAGTAACAATTTAAAAAATAGTAACAATTTAATAAATAGTAAGTAACAATTTAATAAATTGTAAGTAACAATTTAATAAATAGTATGTAACAAATTAAAAATGGTAAGTAACAATTTAATACATAGTAAGTAACAATTTAATAAATAGTAAGTAACAATTTAATAAATAGTATGTAACAATTTAAAAAATAGTAACAATTTAATAAATAGTAAGTAACAATTTAATAAATAGTAAGTAACAAATTAATAAATGGTAAGTAACAATTTAATAAATAGTAAGTAACAATTTAATAAATTGTAAGTAACAATTTAATAAATAGTAAGTAACAATTTAATAAATAGATAGTATCAATTTAATTAATAGTAAGTAACAACTTAATAAATAGTAAGTAACAATTTAATAAATAGTAAGAAACATTTTAATAAATAGTAAGTAACAATTTGATAAATAGTAAGTAACGATTTGATAAATAGAAAGTAACAATTTGATAAATAGTAAGTAACAATTTAATAAATAGTAAGTAACAATTTAATAAATAGTAAGTAAAAATTTAATAAATAGTTTGTAACAATTTAATAAATAGTAAGTGTCAATTTAATAAATAATAAGTAACAATTTAATAAATAGTAAGTATCAATTTAATAAATAGTAAGTAACAATTTAATAAATAGTAAGTAACAATTTAATAAACAGTAAGTAACAATTTAATAAATAGTATGTAACAATTTAATAAATAGTAAGTAACAATTTAATACATAGTAAGTAACAATTTAATAAATAGTAAGTAACAATTTAATAAATAGTAAGTAACAATTTAATAAATAGTATGTATCAATATTATAAATAGTAAGTAACAATTTAATAAATAGGAACAATTTAATAAATAGTAAGTGACTATTTAATAAATAGTAAGTAACAATTTAATAAATAGTAAGTAACAATTTAGTAAATAGTAAGTAACAATTTAATAAATAGTAAGTAACAATTTAATAAACAGTAAGTAACAATTTAATAAATAGTATGTAACAATTTAATAAATTGTAAGTAACAATTTAATACATAGTAAGTAAGAATTTAATAAATAGTAAGTAACAATTTAATAAATAGTAAGTAACAATTTAAAAAATAGTAACAATTTAATAAATAGTAAGTAACAATTTAATAAATAGTTAGTAACAATTTGATAAATAGTAAGTAACAATTTAATAAATAGTAAGTAACAATTTGATAAATAGTAAGTAACAATTTGATAAATAGTAAGTAACAATTTGATAAATAGTAAGTAACAATTTGATAAATAGTAAGTAACCATTTGATAAATAGTAAGTAACCATTTGATAAATAGTAAGTAACCATTTGATAAATAGTAAGTAACAATTTAATAAATAGTAAGTAACAATTTAATTAATAGTATGTAACAATTTAATAAATAGTAAGTAACAATTTGATAAATAGTAAGTAACAATTTAATACATAGTAAGTAACAATTTAATAAATAGTAAGTAACAATTTAAAAAATAGTAACAATTTAATAAATAGTAAGTAACAATTTAATAAATAGTAAGTAACAAATTAATAAATGGTAAGTAACAATTTAATAAATAGTAAGTAACAATTTAATAAATAGTAAGTAACAATTTAATAAATAGTAAGTAACAATTTAATAAATAGTAAGTAACAATTTAAAAAATAGTAACAATTTAATAAATAGTAAGTAACAATTTAATAAATAGTAAGTAACAATTTGATAAATAGTAAGTAACAATTTAATAAATAGTATGTAACAATTTAATAAATAGTAAGTAACAATTTAATAAATAGTAAGTAACAATTTAATAAATAGGAACAATTTAATAAATAGTAAGTGACTATTTAATAAATAGTAAGTAACAATTTAATAAATAGTAAGTAACAATTTGGTAAATAGTAAGTAACAATTTAATAAATAGTAAGTAACAATTTAATAAACAGTAAGTAACAATTTAATAAATAGTATGTAACAATTTAATAAATTGTAAGTAACAATTTAATACATAGTAAGTAAGAATTTAATAAATAGTAAGTAACAATTTAATAAATAGTAAGTAACAATTTAAAAAATAGTAACAATTTAATAAATAGTAAGTAACAATTTAATAAATAGTAAGTAACAATTTGATAAATAGTAAGTAACAATTTAATAAATAGTAAGTAACAATTTGATAAATAGTAAGTAACAATTTGATAAATAGTAAGTAACAATTTGATAAATAGTAAGTAACAATTTGATAAATAGTAAGTAACCATTTGATAAATAGTAAGTAACCATTTGATAAATAGTAAGTAACCATTTGATAAATAGTAAGTAACAATTTAATAAATAGTAAGTAACAATTTAATTAATAGTATGTAACAATTTAATAAATAGTAAGTAACAATTTGATAAATAGTAAGTAACAATTTAATACATAGTAAGTAACAATTTAATAAATAGTAAGTAACAATTTAAAAAATAGTAACAATTTAATAAATAGTAAGTAACAATTTAATAAATAGTAAGTAACAAATTAATAAATGGTAAGTAACAATTTAATAAATAGTAAGTAACAATTTAATAAATAGTAAGTAACAATTTAATAAATAGTAAGTAACAATTTAATAAATAGTAAGTAACAATTTAAAAAATAGTAACAATTTAATAAATAGTAAGCAACAATTTAATAAATAGTAAGTAACAATTTGATAAATAGTAAGTAACAATTTAATAAATAGTATGTAACAATTTAATAAATAGTAAGTAACAATTTAATAAATAGTAAGTAACAATTTAATAAATAGTAAGTAACAATTTAATAAACAGTAAGTAACAATTTAATAAATAGTATGTAACAATTTAATAAATAGTAAGTAACAATTTAATACATAGTAAGTAACAATTTAATAAATAGTAAGTAACAATTTAATAAATAGTAAGTAACAATTTAATAAATAGTATGTATCAATATTATAAATAGTAAGTAATAATTTAATAAATGGGAACAATTTAATAAATAGTAAGTGACTATTTAATAAATAGTAAGTAACAATTTAATAAATAGTAAGTAACAATTTAGTAAATAGTAAGTAACAATTTAATAAATAGTAAGTAACAATTTAATAAACAGTAAGTAACAATTTAATAAATAGTATGTAACAATTTAATAAATTGTAAGTAACAATTTAATACATAGTAAGTAAGAATTTAATAAATAGTAAGTAACAATTTAATAAATAGTAAGTAACAATTTAAAAAATAGTAACAATTTAATAAATAGTAAGTAACAATTTAATAAATAGTAAGTAACAATTTGATAAATAGTAAGTAACAATTTAATAAATAGTAAGTAACAATTTGATAAATAGTAAGTAACAAATTAATAAATGGTAAGTAACAATTTAATAAATAGTAAGTAACAATTTAATAAATTGTAAGTAACAATTTAATAAATAGTAAGTAACAATTTAATAAATAGATAGTAACAATTTAATTAATAGTAAGTAACAACTTAATAAATAGTAAGTAACAATTTAATAAATAGTAAGAAACATTTTAATAAATAGAAAGTAACAATTTGATAAATAGTAAGTAACGATTTGATAAATAGAAAGTAACAATTTGATAAATAGTAAGTAACAATTTAATAAATAGTAAGTAACAATTTAATAAATAGTAAGTAAAAATTTAATAAATAGTTTGTAACAATTTAATAAATAGTAAGTGTCAATTTAATAAATAATAAGTAACAATTTAATAAATAGTAAGTATCAATTTAATAAATAGTAAGTAACAATTTAATAAATAGTAAGTAACAATTTAATAAACAGTAAGTAACAATTTAATAAATAGTATGTAACAATTTAATAAATAGTAAGTAACAATTTAATACATAGTAAGTAACAATTTAATAAATAGTAAGTAACAATTTAATAAATAGTAAGTAACAATATAATAAATAGTATGTATCAATATTATAAATAGTAAGTAACAATTTAATAAATAGGAACAATTTAATAAATAGTAAGTGACTATTTAATAAATAGTAAGTAACAATTTAATAAATAGTAAGTAACAATTTGATAAATAGTAAGTAACAATTTAATAAATAGTAAGTAACAATTTAATAAATAGATAGTAACAATTTAATTAATAGTAAGTAACAACTTAATAAATAGTAAGTAACCATTTAATAAATAGTAAGTAACAATTTAATAAATAGTAAGTAACAATTTAATAAATAGTAAGTAACAATTTAATAAATAGTAAGTAACAATTTAATAAATAGTAAGTAACAATTTAATAAATAGTGAGTAACAATTTAATAAATAGTAAGTAACAATTTAATAAATAGTATGAAACAATTTAATAAATAGTATGTAACAATTTAATAAATAGTAACTAACAATTTAATAAATATTAAGTAACAATTTAATAAATAGTAAGTAACAATTTAATAAATAGTAAGTAACAATTTAATAAATTGTAAGTAACAATTTAATAAATAGTATGTAACAATTTAATAAATAGTAAGTAACAATTTAATAAATAGTATGTAACAATTTAATAAATAGTAAGTAACAATTTAATAAATATTAAGTAACTATTTAAAAAATAGTAACAATTTAATAAATGGTAAGTAACAATTTAATAAATAGTAAGTAACAATTTGATAAATAGTAAGTAACAATTTAATAAATAGTAAGTAACAATTTAATAAATAGTAAGTAACAATTTGATAAATAGTAAGTAACAATTTGATAAATAGTAAGTAACCATTTGATAAATAGTAAGTAACCATTTGATAAATAGTAAGTAACAATTTGATAAATAGTAAGAACCATTTTAATAAATAGTAAGTAACAATTTGATAAATAGCTAGTAACAATTTGATAAATAGTAAGTAACAATTTGATAAATAGTAAGTAACAATTTGATAAATAGTAAGTAACCATTTGATAAATAGTAAGTAACCATTTGATAAATAGTACGTAACCATTTGATAAATAGTAAGTAACAATTTAATAAATAGTAAGTAACAATTTAATTAATAGTATGTAACAATTTAATAAATAGTAAGTAACAATTTGATAAATAGTAAGTAACAATTTGATAAATAGTAAGTGACAATTTGATAAATAGTAAGTAACCATTTGATAAATAGTAAGTAACCATTTGATAAATAGTAAGTAACAATTGAATAAATAGTAAGTAACAATTTAATAAATAGATAGTAACAATTTAATTAATAGTAAGTAACAACTTAATAAATAGTAAGTAACAATTTAATAAATAGTAAGAAACATTTTAATAAATAGTAAGTAACAATTTGATAAATAGTAAGTAACGTTTTGTTAAATAGAATGTAACAATTTGATAAATAGTAAGTAACAATTTAATAAATAGTAAGTAACAATTTGATAAATAGTAAGTAACAATTTGATAAATAGTAAGTAACCATTTGATAAATAGTAAGTAACAATTTGATAAATAGTAAGTAACAATTTGATAAATAGTAAGTAACAATTTGATAAATAGTAAGTATCAATTTAATAAATAGTAAGTAACAATTTAATAAATAGTAAGTAACAATTTAAAAAATAGTAACAATTTAATAAATAGTGAGTAACAATTTAATAAATAGTAAGTAACAATTTAATAAATAGTAAGTAACAATTTAATAAATAGTAAGTAACAATTTAATAAATAGTAAGTAACAATTTAATAAATAGTAAGTAACAATTTAATAAATAGATAGTAACAATTTAATTAATAGTAAGTAACAACTTAATAAATAGTAAGTAACAATTTAATAAATAGTAAGAAACATTTTAATAAATAGTAAGTAACAATTTGATAAATAGTAAGTAACGATTTGATAAATAGAAAGTAACAATTTGATAAATAGTAAGTAACAATTTAATAAACAGTAACAATTTAATAAATAGCAAGTAAAAATTTAATAAATAGTTTGTAACAATTTAATAAATAGTAAGTGTCAATTTAATAAATAATAAGTAACAATTTAATAAATAGTAAGTAACAATTTAATAAATAGTAAGTAACAATTTAATAAATAGTAAGTAACAATTTAATAAATAGTAAGTAACAATTTAATAAATAGTATGTAACAATTTAATAAATTGTAAGTAACAATTTAATAAATAGTATGTAACAATTTAAAAATGGTAAGTAACAATTTAATACATAGTAAGTAACAATTTAATAAATAGTAAGTAACAATTTAATAAATAGTATGTAACAATTTAAAAAATAGTAACAATTTAATAAATAGTAAGTAACAATTTAATAAATAGTAAGTAACAAATTAATAAATGGTAAGTAACAATTTAATAAATAGTAAGTAACAATTTAATAAATTGTAAGTAACAATTTAATAAATAGTAAGTAACAATTTAATAAATAGATAGTAACAATTTAATTAATAGTAAGTAACAACTTAATAAATAGTAAGTAACAATTTAATAAATAGTAAGAAACATTTTAATAAATAGAAAGTAACAATTTGATAAATAGTAAGTAACGATTTGATAAATAGAAAGTAACAATTTGATAAATAGTAAGTAACAATTTAATAAATAGTAAGTAACAATTTAATAAATAGTAAGTAAAAATTTAATAAATAGTAAGTAACAATTTAATAAATAGTAAGTAACAATTTAATAAATAGGAACAATTTAATAAATAGTAAGTGACTATTTAATAAATAGTAAGTAACAATTTAATAAATAGTAAGTAACAATTTGGTAAATAGTAAGTAACAATTTAATAAATAGTAAGTAACAATTTAATAAACAGTAAGTAACAATTTAATAAATAGTATGTAACAATTTAATAAATTGTAAGTAACAATTTAATACATAGTAAGTAAGAATTTAATAAATAGTAAGTAACAATTTAATAAATAGTAAGTAACAATTTAAAAAATAGTAACAATTTAATAAATAGTAAGTAACAATTTAATAAATAGTAAGTAACAATTTGATAAATAGTAAGTAACAATTTAATAAATAGTAAGTAACAATTTGATAAATAGTAAGTAACAATTTGATAAATAGTAAGTAACAATTTGATAAATAGTAAGTAACAATTTGATAAATAGTAAGTAACCATTTGATAAATAGTAAGTAACCATTTGATAAATAGTAAGTAACCATTTGATAAATAGTAAGTAACAATTTAATAAATAGTAAGTAACAATTTAATTAATAGTATGTAACAATTTAATAAATAGTAAGTAACAATTTGATAAATAGTAAGTAACAATTTAATACATAGTAAGTAACAATTTAATAAATAGTAAGTAACAATTTAAAAAATAGTAACAATTTAATAAATAGTAAGTAACAATTTAATAAATAGTAAGTAACAAATTAATAAATGGTAAGTAACAATTTAATGAATAGTAAGTAACAATTTAATAAATAGTAAGTAACAATTTAATAAATAGTAAGTAACAATTTAATAAATAGTAAGTAACAATTTAAAAAATAGTAACAATTTAATAAATAGTAAGCAACAATTTAATAAATAGTAAGTAACAATTTGATAAATAGTAAGTAACAATTTAATAAATAGTATGTAACAATTTAATAAATAGTAAGTAACAATTTAATAAATAGTAAGTAACAATTTAATAAATAGTAAGTAACAATTTAATAAACAGTAAGTAACAATTTAATAAATAGTATGTAACAATTTAATAAATAGTAAGTAACAATTTAATACATAGTAAGTAACAATTTAATAAATAGTAAGTAACAATTTAATAAATAGTAAGTAACAATTTAATAAATAGTATGTATCAATATTATAAATAGTAAGTAATAATTTAATAAATGGGAACAATTTAATAAATAGTAAGTGACTATTTAATAAATAGTAAGTAACAATTTAATAAATAGTAAGTAACAATTTAGTAAATAGTAAGTAACAATTTAATAAATAGTAAGTAACAATTTAATAAACAGTAAGTAACAATTTAATAAATAGTATGTAACAATTTAATAAATTGTAAGTAACAATTTAATACATAGTAAGTAAGAATTTAATAAATAGTAAGTAACAATTTAATAAATAGTAAGTAACAATTTAAAAAATAGTAACAATTTAATAAATAGTAAGTAACAATTTAATAAATAGTAAGTAACAATTTGATAAATAGTAAGTAACAATTTAATAAATAGTAAGTAACAATTTGATAAATAGTAAGTAACAAATTAATAAATGGTAAGTAACAATTTAATAAATAGTAAGTAACAATTTAATAAATTGTAAGTAACAATTTAATAAATAGTAAGTAACAATTTAATAAATAGATAGTAACAATTTAATTAATAGTAAGTAACAACTTAATAAATAGTAAGTAACAATTTAATAAATAGTAAGAAACATTTTAATAAATAGAAAGTAACAATTTGATAAATAGTAAGTAACGATTTGATAAATAGAAAGTAACAATTTGATAAATAGTAAGTAACAATTTAATAAATAGTAAGTAACAATTTAATAAATAGTAAGTAAAAATTTAATAAATAGTTTGTAACAATTTAATAAATAGTAAGTGTCAATTTAATAAATAATAAGTAACAATTTAATAAATAGTAAGTATCAATTTAATAAATAGTAAGTAACAATTTAATAAATAGTAAGTAACAATTTAATAAACAGTAAGTAACAATTTAATAAATAGTATGTAACAATTTAATAAATAGTAAGTAACAATTTAATACATAGTAAGTAACAATTTAATAAATAGTAAGTAACAATTTAATAAATAGTAAGTAACAATATAATAAATAGTATGTATCAATATTATAAATAGTAAGTAACAATTTAATAAATAGGAACAATTTAATAAATAGTAAGTGACTATTTAATAAATAGTAAGTAACAATTTAATAAATAGTAAGTAACAATTTGATAAATAGTAAGTAACAATTTAATAAATAGTAAGTAACAATTTAATAAATAGATAGTAACAATTTAATTAATAGTAAGTAACAACTTAATAAATAGTAAGTAACCATTTAATAAATAGTAAGTAACAATTTAATAAATAGTAAGTAACAATTTAATAAATAGTAAGTAACAATTTAATAAATAGTAAGTAACAATTTAATAAATAGTAAGTAACAATTTAATAAATAGTGAGTAACAATTTAATAAATAGTAAGTAACAATTTAATAAATAGTATGAAACAATTTAATAAATAGTATGTAACAATTTAATAAATAGTAAGTAACAATTTAATAAATATTAAGTAACAATTTAATAAATAGTAAGTAACAATTTAATAAATAGTAAGTAACAATTTAATAAATTGTAAGTAACAATTTAATAAATAGTATGTAACAATTTAATAAATAGTAAGTAACAATTTAATAAATATTAAGTAACTATTTAAAAAATAGTAACAATTTAATAAATGGTAAGTAACAATTTAATAAATAGTAAGTAACAATTTGATAAATAGTAAGTAACAATTTAATAAATAGTAAGTAACAATTTAATAAATAGTAAGTAACAATTTGATAAATAGTAAGTAACAATTTGATAAATAGTAAGTAACCATTTGATAAATAGTAAGTAACCATTTGATAAATAGTAAGTAACAATTTGATAAATAGTAAGAACCATTTTAATAAATAGTAAGTAACAATTTGATAAATAGCTAGTAACAATTTGATAAATAGTAAGTAACAATTTGATAAATAGTAAGTAACAATTTGATAAATAGTAAGTAACCATTTGATAAATAGTAAGTAACCATTTGATAAATAGTACGTAACCATTTGATAAATAGTAAGTAACAATTTAATAAATAGTAAGTAACAATTTAATTAATAGTATGTAACAATTTAATAAATAGTAAGTAACAATTTGATAAATAGTAAGTAACAATTTGATAAATAGTAAGTGACAATTTGATAAATAGTAAGTAACCATTTGATAAATAGTAAGTAACCATTTGATAAATAGTAAGTAACAATTGAATAAATAGTAAGTAACAATTTAATAAATAGATAGTAACAATTTAATTAATAGTAAGTAACAACTTAATAAATAGTAAGTAACAATTTAATAAATAGTAAGAAACATTTTAATAAATAGTAAGTAACAATTTGATAAATAGTAAGTAACGTTTTGTTAAATAGAATGTAACAATTTGATAAATAGTAAGTAACAATTTAATAAATAGTAAGTAACAATTTGATAAATAGTAAGTAACAATTTGATAAATAGTAAGTAACCATTTGATAAATAGTAAGTAACAATTTGATAAATAGTAAGTAACAATTTGATAAATAGTAAGTAACAATTTGATAAATAGTAAGTATCAATTTAATAAATAGTAAGTAACAATTTAATAAATAGTAAGTAACAATTTAAAAAATAGTAACAATTTAATAAATAGTGAGTAACAATTTAATAAATAGTAAGTAACAATTTAATAAATAGTAAGTAACAATTTAATAAATAGTAAGTAACAATTTAATAAATAGTAAGAAACAATTTAATAAATAGTAAGTAACAATTTAATAAATAGATAGTAACAATTTAATTAATAGTAAGTAACAACTTAATAAATAGTAAGTAACAATTTAATAAATAGTAAGAAACATTTTAATAAATAGTAAGTAACAATTTGATAAATAGTAAGTAACGATTTGATAAATAGAAAGTAACAATTTGATAAATAGTAAGTAACAATTTAATAAACAGTAACAATTTAATAAATAGCAAGTAAAAATTTAATAAATAGTTTGTAACAATTTAATAAATAGTAAGTGTCAATTTAATAAATAATAAGTAACAATTTAATAAATAGTAAGTAACAATTTAATAAATAGTAAGTAACAATTTAATAAATAGTAAGTAACAATTTAATAAATAGTAAGTAACAATTTAATAAATAGTATGTAACAATTTAATAAATTGTAAGTAACAATTTAATAAATAGTATGTAACAATTTAAAAATGGTAAGTAACAATTTAATACATAGTAAGTAACAATTTAATAAATAGTAAGTAACAATTTAATAAATAGTATGTAACAATTTAAAAAATAGTAACAATTTAATAAATAGTAAGTAACAATTTAATAAATAGTAAGTAACAAATTAATAAATGGTAAGTAACAATTTAATAAATAGTAAGTAACAATTTAATAAATTGTAAGTAACAATTTAATAAATAGTAAGTAACAATTTAATAAATAGATAGTAACAATTTAATTAATAGTAAGTAACAACTTAATAAATAGTAAGTAACAATTTAATAAATAGTAAGAAACATTTTAATAAATAGAAAGTAACAATTTGATAAATAGTAAGTAACGATTTGATAAATAGAAAGTAACAATTTGATAAATAGTAAGTAACAATTTAATAAATAGTAAGTAACAATTTAATAAATAGTAAGTAAAAATTTAATAAATAGTTTGTAACAATTTAATAAATAGTATGTGTCAATTTAATAAATAATAAGTAACAATTTAATAAATAGTAAGTATCAATTTAATAAATAGTAAGTAACAATTTGATAAATAGTAAGTAACAATTTGATAAATAGTAAGTGACAATTTGATAAATAGTAAGTAACCATTTGATAAATAGTAAGTAACCATTTGATAAATAGTAAGTAACAATTGAATAAATAGTAAGTAACAATTTAATAAATAGATAGTAACAATTTAATTAATAGTAAGTAACAACTTAATAAATAGTAAGTAACAATTTAATAAATAGTAAGAAACATTTTAATAAATAGTAAGTAACAATTTGATAAATAGTAAGTAACGATTTGTTAAATAGAATGTAACAATTTGATAAATAGTAAGTAACAATTTAATAAATAGTAAGTAACAATTTGATAAATAGTAAGTAACAATTTGATAAATAGTAAGTAACAATTTGATAAATAGTAAGTAACAATTTGATAAATAGTAAGTAACCATTTGATAAATAGTAAGTAACCATTTGATAAATAGTAAGTAACCATTTGATAAATAGTAAGTAACAATTTGATAAATAGTAAGTAACAATTTGATAAATAGTAAGTAACAATTTGATAAATAGTAAGTATCAATTTAATAAATAGTAAGTAACAATTTAATAAATAGTAAGTAACAATTTAAAAAATAGTAACAATTTAATAAATAGTGAGTAACAATTTAATAAATAGTAAGTAACAATTTAATAAATTGTAAGTAACAATTTAATAAATAGTAAGTAACAATTTAATAAATAGATAGTAACAATTTAATTAATAGTAAGTAACAACTTAATAAATAGTAAGTAACAATTTAATAAATAGTAAGAAACATTTTAATAAATAGAAAGTAACAATTTGATAAATAGTAAGTAACGATTTGATAAATAGAAAGTAACAATTTGATAAATAGTAAGTAACAATTTAATAAATAGTAAGTAACAATTTAATAAATAGTAAGTAAAAATTTAATAAATAGTTTGTAACAATTTAATAAATAGTAAGTGTCAATTTAATAAATAATAAGTAACAATTTAATAAATAGTAAGTATCAATTTAATAAATAGTAAGTAACAATTAATAAATAGTAAGTAAAAATTTAATAAACAGTAAGTAACAATTTAATAAATAGTATGTAACAATTTAATAAATAGTAAGTAACAATTTAATACATAGTAAGTAACAATTTAATAAATAGTAAGTAACAATTTAATAAATAGTAAGTAACAATATAATAAATAGTATGTATCAATATTATAAATAGTAAGTAACAATTTAATAAATAGGAACAATTTAATAAATAGTAAGTGACTATTTAATAAATAGTAAGTAACAATTTAATAAATAGTAAGTAACAATTTGATAAATAGTAAGTAACAATTTAATAAATAGTAAGTAACAATTTAATAAATAGATAGTAACAATTTAATTAATAGTAAGTAACAACTTAATAAATAGTAAGTAACCATTTAATAAATAGTAAGTAACAATTTAATAAATAGTAAGTAACAATTTAATAAATAGTAAGTAACAATTTAATAAATAGTAAGTAACAATTTAATAAATAGTAAGTAACAATTTAATAAATAGTGAGTAACAATTTAATAAATAGTAAGTAACAATTTAATTAATAGTATGAAACAATTTAATAAATAGTATGTAACAATTTAATAAATAGTAAGTAACAATTTAATAAATATTAAGTAACAATTTAATAAATAGTAAGTAACAATTTAATAAATAGTAAGTAACAATTTAATAAATTGTAAGTAACAATTTAATAAATAGTATGTAACAATTTAATAAATAGTAAGTAACAATTTAATAAATATTAAGTAACTATTTAAAAAATAGTAACAATTTAATAAATAGTAAGTAACAATTTAATAAATAGTAAGTAACAATTTGATAAATAGTAAGTAACAATTTAATAAATAGTAAGTAACAATTTAATAAATAGTAAGTAACAATTTGATAAATAGTAAGTAACAATTTGATAAATAGTAAGTAACCATTTGATAAATAGTAAGTAACCATTTGATAATTAGTAAGTAACCATTTGATAAATAGTAAGTAACAATTTAATAAATAGTAAGTAACAATTTCATTAATAGTATGTAACAATTTAATAAATAGTAAGTAACAATTTGATAAATAGTAAGTAACAATTTAATACATAGTAAGTAACAATTTAATAAATAGTAAGTAACAATTTAAAAAATAGTAACAATTTAATAAATAGTAAGTAACAATTTAATAAATAGTAAGTAACAAATTAATAAATGGTAAGTAACAATTTAATAAATAGTAAGTAACAATTTAATAAATAGTAAGTAACAATTTAATAAATAGTAAGTAACAATTTAATAAATAGTAAGTAACAATTTAAAAAATAGTAACAATTTAATAAATAGTAAGTAACAATTTAATAAATAGTAAGTAACAATTTGATAAATAGTAAGTAACAATTTAATAAATAGTATGTAACAATTTAATAAATAGTAAGTAACAATTTAATAAATAGTAAGTAACAATTTAATAAATAGGAACAATTTAATAAATAGTAAGTGACTATTTAATAAATAGTAAGTAACAATTTAATAAATAGTAAGTAACAATTTGGTAAATAGTAAGTAACAATTTAATAAATAGTAAGTAACAATTTAATAAACAGTAAGTAACAATTTAATAAATAGTATGTAACAATTTAATAAATTGTAAGTAACAATTTAATACATAGTAAGTAAGAATTTAATAAATAGTAAGTAACAATTTAATAAATAGTAAGTAACAATTTAAAAAATAGTAACAATTTAATAAATAGTAAGTAACAATTTAATAAATAGTAAGTAACAATTTGATAAATAGTAAGTAACAATTTAATAAATAGTAAGTAACAATTTGATAAATAGTAAGTAACAATTTGATAAATAGTAAGTAACAATTTGATAAATAGTAAGTAACAATTTGATAAATAGTAAGTAACCATTTGATAAATAGTAAGTAACCATTTGATAAATAGTAAGTAACCATTTGATAAATAGTAAGTAACAATTTAATAAATAGTAAGTAACAATTTAATTAATAGTATGTAACAATTTAATAAATAGTAAGTAACAATTTGATAAATAGTAAGTAACAATTTAATACATAGTAAGTAACAATTTAATAAATAGTAAGTAACAATTTAAAAAATAGTAACAATTTAATAAATAGTAAGTAACAATTTAATAAATAGTAAGTAACAAATTAATAAATGGTAAGTAACAATTTAATAAATAGTAAGTAACAATTTAATAAATAGTAAGTAACAATTTAATAAAAAGTAAGTAACAATTTAATAAATAGTAAGTAACAATTTAAAAAATAGTAACAATTTAATAAATAGTAAGCAACAATTTAATAAATAGTAAGTAACAATTTGATAAATAGTAAGTAACAATTTAATAAATAGTATGTAACAATTTAATAAATAGTAAGTAACAATTTAATAAATAGTAAGTAACAATTTAATAAATTGTAAGTAACAATTTAATAAACAGTAAGTAACAATTTAATAAATAGTATGTAACAATTTAATAAATAGTAAGTAACAATTTAATACATAGTAAGTAACAATTTAATAAATAGTAAGTAACAATTTAATAAATAGTATGTATCAATATTATAAATAGTAAGTAATAATTTAATAAATAGGAACAATTTAATAAATAGTAAGTGCCTATTTAATAAATAGTAAGTAACAATTTAATAAATAGTAAGTAACAATTTAGTAAATAGTAAGTAACAATTTAATAAATAGTAAGTAACAATTTAATAAACAGTAAGTAACAATTTAATAAATAGTATGTAACAATTTAATAAATTGTAAGTAACAATTTAATACATAGTAAGTAAGAATTTAATAAATAGTAAGTAACAATTTAATAAATAGTAAGTAACAATTTAAAAAATAGTAACAATTTAATAAATAGTAAGTAACAATTTAATAAATAGTAAGTAACAATTTGATAAATAGTAAGTAACAATTTAATAAATAGTAAGTAACAATTTGATAAATAGTAAGTAACAAATTAATAAATGGTAAGTAACAATTTAATAAATAGTAAGTAACAATTTAATAAATTGTAAGTAACAATTTAATAAATAGTAAGTAACAATTTAATAAATAGATAGTAACAATTTAATTAATAGTAAGTAACAACTTAATAAATAGTAAGTAACAATTTAATAAATAGTAAGAAACATTTTAATAAATAGAAAGTAACAATTTGATAAATAGTAAGTAACGATTTGATAAATAGAAAGTAACAATTTGATAAATAGTAAGTAACAATTTAATAAATAGTAAGTAACAATTTAATAAATAGTAAGTAAAAATTTAATAAATTGTTTGTAACAATTTAATAAATAGTAAGTGTCAATTTAATAAATAATAAGTAACAATTTAATAAATAGTAAGTATCAATTTAATAAATAGTAAGTAACAATTTAATAAATAGTAAGTAACAATTTAATAAACAGTAAGTAACAATTTAATAAATAGTATGTAACAATTTAATAAATAGTAAGTAACAATTTAATACATAGTAAGTAACAATTTAATAAATAGTAAGTAACAATTTAATAAATAGTAAGTAACAATATAATAAATAGTATGTATCAATATTATAAATAGTAAGTAACAATTTAATAAATAGGAACAATTTAATAAATAGTAAGTGACTATTTAATAAATAGTAAGTAACAATTTAATAAATAGTAAGTAACAATTTGATAAATAGTAAGTAACAATTTAATAAATAGTAAGTAACAATTTAATAAATAGATAGTAACAATTTAATTAATAGTAAGTAACAACTTAATAAATAGTAAGTAACCATTTAATAAATAGTAAGTAACAATTTAATAAATAGTAAGTAACAATTTAATAAATAGTAAGTAACAATTTAATAAATAGTAAGTAACAATTTAATAAATAGTAAGTAACAATTTAATAAATAGTGAGTAACAATTTAATAAATAGTAAGTAACAATTTAATAAATAGTATGAAACAATTTAATAAATAGTATGTAACAATTTAATAAATAGTAAGTAACAATTTAATAAATATTAAGTAACAATTTAATAAATAGTAAGTAACAATTTAATAAATAGTAAGTAACAATTTAATAAATTGTAAGTAACAATTTAATAAATAGTATGTAACAATTTAATAAATAGTAAGTAACAATTTAATAAATATTAAGTAACTATTTAAAAAATAGTAACAATTTAATAAATAGTAAGTAACAATTTAATAAATAGTAAGTAACAATTTGATAAATAGTAAGTAACAATTTAATAAATAGTAAGTAACAATTTAATAAATAGTAAGTAACAATTTGATAAATAGTAAGTAACAATTTGATAAATAGTAAGTAACCATTTGATAAATAGTAAGTAACCATTTGATAAATAGTAAGTAACAATTTGATAAATAGTAAGAAACATTTTAATAAATAGTAAGTAACAATTTGATAAATAGCTAGTAACAATTTGATAAATAGTAAGTAACAATTTGATAAATAGTAAGTAACAATTTGATAAATAGTAAGTAACAATTTGATAAATAGTAAGTAACCATTTGATAAATAGTAAGTAACCATTTGATAAATAGTACGTAACCATTTGATAAATAGTAAGTAACAATTTAATAAATAGTAAGTAACAATTTAATTAATAGTATGTAACAATTTAATAAATAGTAAGTAACAATTTGATAAATAGTAAGTAACAATTTGATAAATAGTAAGTGACAATTTGATAAATAGTAAGTAACCATTTGACAAATAGTAAGTAACCATTTGATAAATAGTAAGTAACAATTGAATAAATAGTAAGTAACAATTTAATAAATAGTAAGTAACAATTTAATAAATAGTAAGTAACAATTTAATAAATAGTAAGTAACAATTTAATAAATAGATAGTAACAATTTAATTAATAGTAAGTAACAACTTAATAAATAGTGAGTAACAATTTAATAAATAGTAAGAAACATTTTAATAAATAGTAAGTAACAATTTGATAAATAGTAAGTAACGATTTGATAAATAGAAAGTAACAATTTGATAAATAGTAAGTAACAATTTAATAAACAGTAACAATTTAATAAATAGCAAGTAAAAATTTAATAAATAGTTTGTAACAATTTAATAAATAGTAAGTGTCAATTTAATAAATAATAAGTAACAATTTAATAAATAGTAAGTAACAATTTAATAAATAGTAAGTAACAATTTAATAAATAGTAAGTAACAATTTAATAAATAGTAAGTAACAATTTAATAAATAGTATGTAACAATTTAATAAATTGTAAGTAACAATTTAATAAATAGTATGTAACAATTTAAAAATGGTAAGTAACAATTTAATACATAGTAAGTAACAATTTAATAAATAGTAAGTAACAATTTAATAAATAGTATGTAACAATTTAAAAAATAGTAACAATTTAATAAATAGTAAGTAACAATTTAATAAATAGTAAGTAACAAATTAATAAATGGTAAGTAACAATTTAATAAATAGTAAGTAACAATTTAATAAATTGTAAGTAACAATTTAATAAATAGTAAGTAACAATTTAATAAATAGATAGTAACAATTTAATTAATAGTAAGTAACAACTTAATAAATAGTAAGTAACAATTTAATAAATAGTAAGAAACATTTTAATAAATAGAAAGTAACAATTAATAAATAGTAAGTAACAATTTAATAAACAGTAAGTAACAATTTAATAAATAGTATGTAACAATTTAATAAATAGTAAGTAACAATTTAATACATAGTAAGTAACAATTTAATAAATAGTAAGTAACAATTTAATAAATAGTAAGTAACAATATAATAAATAGTATGTATCAATATTATAAATAGTAAGTAACAATTTAATAAATAGGAACAATTTAATAAATAGTAAGTGACTATTTAATAAATAGTAAGTAACAATTTAATAAATAGTAAGTAACAATTTGATAAATAGTAAGTAACAATTTAATAAATAGTAAGTAACAATTTAATAAATAGATAGTAACAATTTAATTAATAGTAAGTAACAACTTAATAAATAGTAAGTAACCATTTAATAAATAGTAAGTAACAATTTAATAAATAGTAAGTAACAATTTAATAAATAGTAAGTAACAATTTAATAAATAGTAAGTAACAATTTAATAAATAGTAAGTAACAATTTAATAAATAGTGAGTAACAATTTAATAAATAGTAAGTAACAATTTAATAAATAGTATGAAACAATTTAATAAATAGTATGTAACAATTTAATAAATAGTAAGTAACAATTTAATAAATATTAAGTAACAATTTAATAAATAGTAAGTAACAATTTAATAAATAGTAAGTAACAATTTAATAAATTGTAAGTAACAATTTAATAAATAGTATGTAACAATTTAATAAATAGTAAGTAACAATTTAATAAATATTAAGTAACTATTTAAAAAATAGTAACAATTTAATAAATAGTAAGTAACAATTTAATAAATAGTAAGTAACAATTTGATAAATAGTAAGTAACAATTTAATAAATAGTAAGTAACAATTTAATAAATAGTAAGTAACAATTTGATAAATAGTAAGTAACAATTTGATAAATAGTAAGTAACCATTTGATAAATAGTAAGTAACCATTTGATAAATAGTAAGTAACAATTTAATAAATAGTAAGTAACAATTTCATTAATAGTATGTAACAATTTAATAAATAGTAAGTAACAATTTGATAAATAGTAAGTAACAATTTAATACATAGTAAGTAACAATTTAATAAATAGTAAGTAACAATTTAAAAAATAGTAACAATTTAATAAATAGTAAGTAACAATTTAATAAATAGTAAGTAACAAATTAATAAATGGTAAGTAACAATTTAATAAATAGTAAGTAACAATTTAATAAATAGTAAGTAACAATTTAATAAATAGTAAGTAACAATTTAATAAATAGTAAGTAACAATTTAAAAAATAGTAACAATTTAATAAATAGTAAGTAACAATTTAATAAATAGTAAGTAACAATTTGATAAATAGTAAGTAACAATTTAATAAATAGTATGTAACAATTTAATAAATAGTAAGTAACAATTTAATAAATAGTAAGTAACAATTTAATAAATAGGAACAATTTAATAAATAGTAAGTGACTATTTAATAAATAGTAAGTAACAATTTAATAAATAGTAAGTAACAATTTGGTAAATAGTAAGTAACAATTTAATAAATAGTAAGTAACAATTTAATAAACAGTAAGTAACAATTTAATAAATAGTATGTAACAATTTAATAAATTGTAAGTAACAATTTAATACATAGTAAGTAAGAATTTAATAAATAGTAAGTAACAATTTAATAAATAGTAAGTAACAATTTAAAAAATAGTAACAATTTAATAAATAGTAAGTAACAATTTAATAAATAGTAAGTAACAATTTGATAAATAGTAAGTAACAATTTAATAAATAGTAAGTAACAATTTGATAAATAGTAAGTAACAATTTGATAAATAGTAAGTAACAATTTGATAAATAGTAAGTAACAATTTGATAAATAGTAAGTAACCATTTGATAAATAGTAAGTAACCATTTGATAAATAGTAAGTAACCATTTGATAAATAGTAAGTAACAATTTAATAAATAGTAAGTAACAATTTAATTAATAGTATGTAACAATTTAATAAATAGTAAGTAACAATTTGATAAATAGTAAGTAACAATTTAATACATAGTAAGTAACAATTTAATAAATAGTAAGTAACAATTTAAAAAATAGTAACAATTTAATAAATAGTAAGTAACAATTTAATAAATAGTAAGTAACAAATTAATAAATGGTAAGTAACAATTTAATAAATAGTAAGTAACAATTTAATAAATAGTAAGTAACAATTTAATAAAAAGTAAGTAACAATTTAATAAATAGTAAGTAACAATTTAGAAAATAGTAACAATTTAATAAATAGTAAGCAACAATTTAATAAATAGTAAGTAACAATTTGATAAATAGTAAGTAACAATTTAATAAATAGTATGTAACAATTTAATAAATAGTAAGTAACAATTTAATAAATAGAAAGTAACAATTTAATAAATTGTAAGTAACAATTTAATAAACAGTAAGTAACAATTTAATAAATAGTATGTAACAATTTAATAAATAGTAAGTAACAATTTAATACATAGTAAGTAACAATTTAATAAATAGTAAGTAACAATTTAATAAATAGTAAGTAACAATTTAATAAATAGTATGTATCAATATTATAAATAGTAAGTAATAATTTAATAAATAGGAACAATTTAATAAATAGTAAGTGACTATTTAATAAATAGTAAGTAACAATTTAATAAATAGTAAGTAACAATTTAGTAAATAGTAAGTAACAATTTAATAAATAGTAAGTAACAATTTAATAAAGAGTAAGTAACAATTTAATAAATAGTATGTAACAATTTAATAAATTGTAAGTAACAATTTAATACATAGTAAGTAAGAATTTAATAAATAGTAAGTAACAATTTAATAAATAGTAAGTAACAATTTAAAAAATAGTAACAATTTAATAAATAGTAAGTAACAATTTAATAAATAGTAAGTAACAATTTGATAAATAGTAAGTAACAATTTAATAAATAGTAAGTAACAATTTGATAAATAGTAAGTAACAAATTAATAAATGGTAAGTAACAATTTAATAAATAGTAAGTAACAATTTAATAAATTGTAAGTAACAATTTAATAAATAGTAAGTAACAATTTAATAAACAGTAAGTAACAATTTAATAAATAGTATGTAACAATTTAATAAATAGTAAGTAACAATTTAATACATAGTAAGTAACAATTTAATAAATAGTAAGTAACAATTTAATAAATAGTAAGTAACAATATAATAAATAGTATGTATCAATATTATAAATAGTAAGTAACAATTTAATAAATAGGAACAATTTAATAAATAGTAAGTGACTATTTAATAAATAGTAAGTAACAATTTAATAAATAGTAAGTAACAATTTGATAAATAGTAAGTAACAATTTAATAAATAGTAAGTAACAATTTAATAAATAGATAGTAACAATTTAATTAATAGTAAGTAACAACTTAATAAATAGTAAGTAACCATTTAATAAATAGTAAGTAACAATTTAATAAATAGTAAGTAACAATTTAATAAATAGTAAGTAACAATTTAATAAATAGTAAGTAACAATTTAATAAATAGTAAGTAACAATTTAATAAATAGTGAGTAACAATTTAATAAATAGTAAGTAACAATTTAATAAATAGTATGAAACAATTTAATAAATAGTATGTAACAATTTAATAAATAGTAAGTAACAATTTAATAAATATTAAGTAACAATTTAATAAATAGTAAGTAACAATTTAATAAATAGTAAGTAACAATTTAATAAATTGTAAGTAACAATTTAATAAATAGTATGTAACAATTTAATAAATAGTAAGTAACAATTTAATAAATATTAAGTAACTATTTAAAAAATAGTAACAATTTAATAAATAGTAAGTAACAATTTAATAAATAGTAAGTAACAATTTGATAAATAGTAAGTAACAATTTAATAAATAGTAAGTAACAATTTAATAAATAGTAAGTAACAATTTGATAAATAGTAAGTAACAATTTGATAAATAGTAAGTAACCATTTGATAAATAGTAAGTAACCATTTGATAAATAGTAAGTAACAATTTGATAAATAGTAAGAAACATTTTAATAAATAGTAAGTAACAATTTGATAAATAGCTAGTAACAATTTGATAAATAGTAAGTAACAATTTGATAAATAGTAAGTAACAATTTGATAAATAGTAAGTAACCATTTGATAAATAGTAAGTAACCATTTGATAAATAGTACGTAACCATTTGATAAATAGTAAGTAACAATTTAATAAATAGTAAGTAACAATTTAATTAATAGTATGTAACAATTTAATAAATAGTAAGTAACAATTTGATAAATAGTAAGTAACAATTTGATAAATAGTAAGTGACAATTTGATAAATAGTAAGTAACCATTTGACAAATAGTAAGTAACCATTTGATAAATAGTAAGTAACAATTGAATAAATAGTAAGTAACAATTTAATAAATAGATAGTAACAATTTAATTAATAGTAAGTAACAACTTAATAAATAGTAAGTAACAATTTAATAAATAGTAAGAAACATTTTAATAAATAGTAAGTAACAATTTGATAAATAGTAAGTAACGTTTTGTTAAATAGAATGTAACAATTTGATAAATAGTAAGTAACAATTTAATAAATAGTAAGTAACAATTTGATAAATAGTAAGTAACAATTTGATAAATAGTAAGTAACCATTTGATAAATAGTAAGTAACAATTTGATAAATAGTAAGTAACAATTTAATAAATAGTAAGTAACAATTTAATAAATAGTAAGTAACAATTTAATAAATAGTAAGTAACAATTTAATAAATAAATAGTAACAATTTAATTAATAGTAAGTAACAACTTAATAAATAGTAAGTAACCATTTAATAAATAGTAAGTAACAATTTAATAAATAGTAAGTAACAATTTAATAAATAGTAAGTAACAATTTAATAAATAGTAAGTAACAATTTAATAAATAGTAAGTAACAATTTAATAAATAGTGAGTAACAATTTAATAAATAGTAAGTAACAATTTAATAAATAGTATGAAACAATTTAATAAATAGTATGTAACAATTTAATAAATAGTAAGTAACAATTTAATAAATATTAAGTAACAATTTAATAAATAGTAAGTAACAATTTAATAAATAGTAAGTAACAATTTAATAAATTGTAAGTAACAATTTAATAAATAGTATGTAACAATTTAATAAATAGTAAGTAACAATTTAATAAATATTAAGTAACTATTTAAAAAATAGTAACAATTTAATAAATAGTAAGTAACAATTTAATAAATAGTAAGTAACAATTTGATAAATAGTAAGTAACAATTTAATAAATAGTAAGTAACAATTTAATAAATAGTAAGTAACAATTTGATAAATAGTAAGTAACAATTTGATAAATAGTAAGTAACCATTTGATAAATAGTAAGTAACCATTTGATAAATAGTAAGTAACAATTTGATAAATAGTAAGAAACGTTTTAATAAATAGTAAGTAACAATTTGATAAATAGCTAGTAACAATTTGATAAATAGTAAGTAACAATTTGATAAATAGTAAGTAACAATTTGATAAATAGTAAGTAACCATTTGATAAATAGTAAGTAACCATTTGATAAATAGTACGTAACCATTTGATAAATAGTAAGTAACAATTTAATAAATAGTAAGTAACAATTTAATTAATAGTATGTAACAATTTAATAAATAGTAAGTAACAATTTGATAAATAGTAAGTAACAATTTGATAAATAGTAAGTGACAATTTGATAAATAGTAAGTAACCATTTGACAAATAGTAAGTAACCATTTGATAAATAGTAAGTAACAATTGAATAAATAGTAAGTAACAATTTAATAAATAGATAGTAACAATTTAATTAATAGTAAGTAACAACTTAATAAATAGTAAGTAACAATTTAATAAATAGTAAGAAACATTTTAATAAATAGTAAGTAACAATTTGATAAATAGTAAGTAACGTTTTGTTAAATAGAATGTAACAATTTGATAAATAGTAAGTAACAATTTAATAAATAGTAAGTAACAATTTGATAAATAGTAAGTAACAATTTGATAAATAGTAAGTAACCATTTGATAAATAGTAAGTAACAATTTGATAAATAGTAAGTAACAATTTAATAAATAGTAAGTAACAATTTAATAAATAGTAAGTAACAATTTAATAAATAGTAAGTAACAATTTAATAAATAGATAGTAACAATTTAATTAATAGTAAGTAACAACTTAATAAATAGTGAGTAACAATTTAATAAATAGTAAGAAACATTTTAATAAATAGTAAGTAACAATTTGATAAATAGTAAGTAACGATTTGATAAATAGAAAGTAACAATTTGATAAATAGTAAGTAACAATTTAATAAACAGTAACAATTTAATAAATAGCAAGTAAAAATTTAATAAATAGTTTGTAACAATTTAATAAATAGTAAGTGTCAATTTAATAAATAATAAGTAACAATTTAATAAATAGTAAGTAACAATTTAATAAATAGTAAGTAACAATTTAATAAATAGTAAGTAACAATTTAATAAATAGTAAGTAACAATTTAATAAATAGTATGTAACAATTTAATAAATTGTAAGTAACAATTTAATAAATAGTATGTAACAATTTAAAAATGGTAAGTAACAATTTAATACATAGTAAGTAACAATTTAATAAATAGTAAGTAACAATTTAATAAATAGTTTGTAACAATTTAAAAAATAGTAACAATTTAATAAATAGTAAGTAACAATTTAATAAATAGTAAGTAACAAATTAATAAATGGTAAGTAACAATTTAATAAATAGTAAGTAACAATTTAATAAATTGTAAGTAACAATTTAATAAATAGTAAGTAACAATTTAATAAATAGATAGTAACAATTTAATTAATAGTAAGTAACAACTTAATAAATAGTAAGTAACAATTTAATAAATAGTAAGAAACATTTTAATAAATAGAAAGTAACAATTTGATAAATAGTAAGTAACGATTTGATAAATAGAAAGTAACAATTTGATAAATAGTAAGTAACAATTTAATAAATAGTAAGTAACAATTTAATAAATAGTAAGTAAAAATTTAATAAATAGTTTGTAACAATTTAATAAATAGTAAGTGTCAATTTAATAAATAATAAGTAACAATTTAATAAATAGTAAGTATCAATTTAATAAATAGTAAGTAACAATTTAATAAATAGTAAGTAACAATTTAATAAACAGTAAGTAACAATTTAATAAATAGTATGTAACAATTTAATAAATAGTAAGTAACAATTTAATACATAGTAAGTAACAATTTAATAAATAGTAAGTAACAATTTAATAAATAGTAAGTAACAATATAATAAATAGTATGTATCAATATTATAAATAGTAAGTAACAATTTAATAAATAGGAACAATTTAATAAATAGTAAGTGACTATTTAATAAATAGTAAGTAACAATTTAATAAATAGTAAGTAACAATTTGATAAATAGTAAGTAACAATTTAATAAATAGTAAGTAACAATTTAATAAATAGTAAGTAACAATTTGATAAATAGTAAGTAACAATTTGATAAATAGTAAGTAACAATTTGATAAATAGTAAGTAACAATTTGATAAATAGTAAGTAACCATTTGATAAATAGTAAGTAACCATTTGATAAATAGTAAGTAACCATTTGATAAATAGTAAGTAACAATTTAATAAATAGTAAGTAACAATTTAATTAATAGTATGTAACAATTTAATAAATAGTAAGTAACAATTTGATAAATAGTAAGTAACAATTTAATACATAGTAAGTAACAATTTAATAAATAGTAAGTAACAATTTAAAAAATAGTAACAATTTAATAAATAGTAAGTAACAATTTAATAAATAGTAAGTAACAAATTAATAAATGGTAAGTAACAATTTAATAAATAGTAAGTAACAATTTAATAAATAGTAAGTAACAATTTAATAAAAAGTAAGTAACAATTTAATAAATAGTAAGTAACAATTTAAAAAATAGTAACAATTTAATAAATAGTAAGCAACAATTTAATAAATAGTAAGTAACAATTTGATAAATAGTAAGTAACAATTTAATAAATAGTATGTAACAATTTAATAAATAGTAAGTAACAATTTAATAAATAGTAAGTAACAATTTAATAAATTGTAAGTAACAATTTAATAAACAGTAAGTAACAATTTAATAAATAGTATGTAACAATTTAATAAATAGTAAGTAACAATTTAATACATAGTAAGTAACAATTTAATAAATAGTAAGTAACAATTTAATAAATAGTAAGTAACAATTTAATAAATAGTATGTATCAATATTATAAATAGTAAGTAATAATTTAATAAATAGGAACAATTTAATAAATAGTAAGTGACTATTTAATAAATAGTAAGTAACAATTTAATAAATAGTAAGTAACAATTTAGTAAATAGTAAGTAACAATTTAATAAATAGTAAGTAACAATTTAATAAACAGTAAGTAACAATTTAATAAATAGTATGTAACAATTTAATAAATTGTAAGTAACAATTTAATACATAGTAAGTAAGAATTTAATAAATAGTAAGTAACAATTTAATAAATAGTAAGTAACAATTTAAAAAATAGTAACAATTTAATAAATAGTAAGTAACAATTTAATAAATAGTAAGTAACAATTTGATAAATAGTAAGTAACAATTTAATAAATAGTAAGTAACAATTTGATAAATAGTAAGTAACAAATTAATAAATGGTAAGTAACAATTTAATAAATAGTAAGTAACAATTTAATAAATTGTAAGTAACAATTTAATAAATAGTAAGTAACAATTTAATAAATAGATAGTAACAATTTAATTAATAGTAAGTAACAACTTAATAAATAGTAAGTAACAATTTAATAAATAGTAAGAAACATTTTAATAAATAGAAAGTAACAATTTGATAAATAGTAAGTAACGATTTGATAAATAGAAAGTAACAATTTGATAAATAGTAAGTAACAATTTAATAAATAGTAAGTAACAATTTAATAAATAGTAAGTAAAAATTTAATAAATAGTTTGTAACAATTTAATAAATAGTAAGTGTCAATTTAATAAATAATAAGTAACAATTTAATAAATAGTAAGTATCAATTTAATAAATAGTGAGTAACAATTTAATAAATAGTAAGTAACAATTTAATAAACAGTAAGTAACAATTTAATAAATAGTATGTAACAATTTAATAAATAGTAAGTAACAATTTAATACATAGTAAGTAACAATTTAATAAATAGTAAGTAACAATTTAATAAATAGTAAGTAACAATATAATAAATAGTATGTATCAATATTATAAATAGTAAGTAACAATTTAATAAATAGGAACAATTTAATAAATAGTAAGTGACTATTTAATAAATAGTAAGTAACAATTTAATAAATAGTAAGTAACAATTTGATAAATAGTAAGTAACAATTTAATAAATAGTAAGTAACAATTTAATAAATAGATAGTAACAATTTAATTAATAGTAAGTAACAACTTAATAAATAGTAAGTAACCATTTAATAAATAGTAAGTAACAATTTAATAAATAGTAAGTAACAATTTAATAAATAGTAAGTAACAATTTAATTTAATAGTAAGTAACAATTTAATAAATAGTAAGTAACAATTTAATAAATAGTGAGTAACAATTTAATAAATAGTAAGTAACAATTTAATAAATAGTATGAAACAATTTAATAAATAGTATGTAACAATTTAATAAATAGTAAGTAACAATTTAATAAATATTAAGTAACAATTTAATAAATAGTAAGTAACAATTTAATAAATAGTAAGTAACAATTTAATAAATTGTAAGTAACAATTTAATAAATAGTATGTAACAATTTAATAAATAGTAAGTAACAATTTAATAAATATTAAGTAACTATTTAAAAAATAGTAACAATTTAATAAATAGTAAGTAACAATTTAATAAATAGTAAGTAACAATTTGATAAATAGTAAGTAACAATTTAATAAATAGTAAGTAACAATTTAATAAATAGTAAGTAACAATTTGATAAATAGTAAGTAACAATTTGATAAATAGTAAGTAACCATTTGATAAATAGTAAGTAACCATTTGATAAATAGTAAGTAACAATTTGATAAATAGTAAGAAACATTTTAATAAATAGTAAGTAACAATTTGATAAATAGCTAGTAACAATTTGATAAATAGTAAGTAACAATTTGATAAATAGTAAGTAACAATTTGATAAATAGTAAGTAACCATTTGATAAATAGTAAGTAACCATTTGATAAATAGTACGTAACCATTTGATAAATAGTAAGTAACAATTTAATAAATAGTAAGTAACAATTTAATTAATAGTATGTAACAATTTAATAAATAGTAAGTAACAATTTGATAAATAGTAAGTAACAATTTGATAAATAGTAAGTGACAATTTGATAAATAGTAAGTAACCATTTGACAAATAGTAAGTAACCATTTGATAAATAGTAAGTAACAATTGAATAAATAGTAAGTAACAATTTAATAAATAGATAGTAACAATTTAATTAATAGTAAGTAACAACTTAATAAATAGTAAGTAACAATTTAATAAATAGTAAGAAACATTTTAATAAATAGTAAGTAACAATTTGATAAATAGTAAGTAACGTTTTGTTAAATAGAATGTAACAATTTGATAAATAGTAAGTAACAATTTAATAAATAGTAAGTAACAATTTGATAAATAGTAAGTAACAATTTGATAAATAGTAAGTAACCATTTGATAAATAGTAAGTAACAATTTGATAAATAGTAAGTAACAATTTAATAAATAGTAAGTAACAATTTAATAAATAGTAAGTAACAATTTAATAAATAGTAAGTAACAATTTAATAAATAGATAGTAACAATTTAATTAATAGTAAGTAACAACTTAATAAATAGTGAGTAACAATTTAATAAATAGTAAGAAACATTTTAATAAATAGTAAGTAACAATTTGATAAATAGTAAGTAACGATTTGATAAATAGAAAGTAACAATTTGATAAATAGTAAGTAACAATTTAATAAACAGTAACAATTTAATAAATAGCAAGTAAAAATTTAATAAATAGTTTGTAACAATTTAATGAATAGTAAGTGTCAATTTAATAAATAATAAGTAACAATTTAATAAATAGTAAGTAACAATTTAATAAATAGTAAGTAACAATTTAATAAATAGTAAGTAACAATTTAATAAATAGTAAGTAACAATTTAATAAATAGTATGTAACAATTTAATAAATTGTAAGTAACAATTTAATAAATAGTATGTAACAATTTAAAAATGGTAAGTAACAATTTAATACATAGTAAGTAACAATTTAATAAATAGTAAGTAACAATTTAATAAATAGTTTGTAACAATTTAAAAAATAGTAACAATTTAATAAATAGTAAGTAACAATTTAATAAATAGTAAGTAACAAATTAATAAATGGTAAGTAACAATTTAATAAATAGTAAGTAACAATTTAATAAATTGTAAGTAACAATTTAATAAATAGTAAGTAACAATTTAATAAATAGATAGTAACAATTTAATTAATAGTAAGTAACAACTTAATAAATAGTAAGTAACAATTTAATAAATAGTAAGAAACATTTTAATAAATAGAAAGTAACAATTTGATAAATAGTAAGTAACGATTTGATAAATAGAAAGTAACAATTTGATAAATAGTAAGTAACAATTTAATAAATAGTAAGTAACAATTTAATAAATAGTAAGTAAAAATTTAATAAATAGTTTGTAACAATTTAATAAATAGTAAGTGTCAATTTAATAAATAATAAGTAACAATTTAATAAATAGTAAGTATCAATTTAATAAATAGTAAGTAACAATTTAATAAATAGTAAGTAACAATTTAATAAACAGTAAGTAACAATTTAATAAATAGTATGTAACAATTTAATAAATAGTAAGTAACAATTTAATACATAGTAAGTAACAATTTAATAAATAGTAAGTAACAATTTAATAAATAGTAAGTAACAATATAATAAATAGTATGTATCAATATTATAAATAGTAAGTAACAATTTAATAAATAGGAACAATTTAATAAATAGTAAGTGACTATTTAATAAATAGTAAGGAACAATTTAATAAATAGTAAGTAACAATTTGATAAATAGTAAGTAACAATTTAATAAATAGTAAGTAACAATTTAATAAATAGATAGTAACAATTTAATTAATAGTAAGTAACAACTTAATAAATAGTAAGTAACCATTTAATAAATAGTAAGTAACAATTTAATAAATAGTAAGTAACAATTTAATAAATAGTAAGTAACAATTTAATAAATAGTAAGTAACAATTTAATAAATAGTAAGTAACAATTTAATAAATAGTGAGTAACAATTTAATAAATAGTAAGTAACAATTTAATAAATAGTATGAAACAATTTAATAAATAGTATGTAACAATTTAATAAATAGTAAGTAACAATTTAATAAATATTTAGTAACAATTTAATAAATAGTAAGTAACAATTTAATAAATAGTAAGTAACAATTTAATAAATTGTAAGTAACAATTTAATAAATAGTATGTAACAATTTAATAAATAGTAAGTAACAATTTAATAAATAGTAAGTAACTATTTAAAAAATAGTAACAATTTAATAAATAGTAAGTAACAATTTAATAAATAGTAAGTAACAATTTGATAAATAGTAAGTAACAATTTAATAAATAGTAAGTAACAATTTAATAAATAGTAAGTAACAATTTGATAAATAGTAAGTAACAATTTGATAAATAGTAAGTAACCATTTGATAAATAGTAAGTAACCATTTGATAAATAGTAAGTAACAATTTGATAAATAGTAAGAAACATTTTAATAAATAGTAAGTAACAATTTGATAAATAGCTAGTAACAATTTGATAAATAGTAAGTAACAATTTGATAAATAGTAAGTAACAATTTGATAAATAGTAAGTAACCATTTGATAAATAGTAAGTAACCATTTGATAAATAGTACGTAACCATTTGATAAATAGTAAGTAACAATTTAATAAATAGTAAGTAACAATTTAATTAATAGTATGTAACAATTTAATAAATAGTAAGTAACAATTTGATAAATAGTAAGTAACAATTTGATAAATAGTAAGTGACAATTTGATAAATAGTAAGTAACCATTTGATAAATAGTAAGTAACCATTTGATAAATAGTAAGTAACAATTGAATAAATAGTAAGTAACAATTTAATAAATAGATAGAAACAATTTAATTAATAGTAAGTAACAACTTAATAAATAGTAAGTAACAATTTAATAAATAGTAAGAAACATTTTAATAAATAGTAAGTAACAATTTGATAAATAGTAAGTAACGATTTGTTAAATAGAATGTAACAATTTGATAAATAGTAAGTAACAATTTAATAAATAGTAAGTAACAATTTGATAAATAGTAAGTAACAATTTGATAAATAGTAAGTAACAATTTGATAAATAGTAAGTAACAATTTGATAAATAGTAAGTAACCATTTGATAAATAGTAAGTAACCATTTGATAAATAGTAAGTAACCATTTGATAAATAGTAAGTAACAATTTGATAAATAGTAAGTAACAATTTGATAAATAGTAAGTAACAATTTGATAAATAGTAAGTATCAATTTAATAAATAGTAAGTAACAATTTAATAAATAGTAAGTAACAATTTAAAAAATAGTAACAATTTAATAAATAGTGAGTAACAATTTAATAAATAGTAAGTAACAATTTAATAAATTGTAAGTAACAATTTAATTAATAGTAAGTAACAATTTAATAAATAGATAGTAACAATTTAATTAATAGTAAGTAACAACTTAATAAATAGTAAGTAACAATTTAATAAATAGTAAGAAACATTTTAATAAATAGAAAGTAACAATTTGATAAATAGTAAGTAACGATTTGATAAATAGAAAGTAACAATTTGATAAATAGTAAGTAACAATTTAATAAATAGTAAGTAACAATTTAATAAATAGTAAGTAAAAATTTAATAAATAGTTTGTAACAATTTAATAAATAGTAAGTGTCAATTTAATAAATAATAAGTAACAATTTAATAAATAGTAAGTATCAATTTAATAAATAGTAAGTAACAATTAATAAATAGTAAGTAACAATTTAATAAACTGTAAGTAACAATTTAATAAATAGTATGTAACAATTTAATAAATAGTAAGTAACAATTTAATACATAGTAAGTAACAATTTAATAAATAGTAAGTAACAATTTAATAAATAGTAAGTAACAATATAATAAATAGTATGTATCAATATTATAAATAGTAAGTAACAATTTAATAAATAGGAACAATTTAATAAATAGTAAGTGACTATTTAATAAATAGTAAGTAACAATTTAATAAATAGTAAGTAACAATTTGATAAATAGTAAGTAACAATTTAATAAATAGTAAGTAACAATTTAATAAATAGATAGTAACAATTTAATTAATAGTAAGTAACAACTTAATAAATAGTAAGTAACCATTTAATAAATAGTAAGTAACAATTTAATAAATAGTAAGTAACAATTTAATAAATAGTAAGTAACAATTTAATAAATAGTAAGTAACAATTTAATAAATAGTAAGTAACAATTTAATAAATAGTGAGTAACAATTTAATAAATAGTAAGTAACAATTTAATAAATAGTATGAAACAATTTAATAAATAGTATGTAACAATTTAATAAATAGTAAGTAACAATTTAATAAATATTAAGTAACAATTTAATAAATAGTAAGTAACAATTTAATAAATAGTAAGTAACAATTTAATAAATTGTAAGTAACAATTTAATAAATAGTATGTAACAATTTAATAAATAGTAAGTAACAATTTAATAAATATTAAGTAACTATTTAAAAAATAGTAACAATTTAATAAATAGTAAGTAACAATTTAATAAATAGTAAGTAACAATTTGATAAATAGTAAGTAACAATTTAATAAATAGTAAGTAACAATTTAATAAATAGTAAGTAACAATTTGATAAATAGTAAGTAACAATTTGATAAATAGTAAGTAACCATTTGATAAATAGTAAGTAACCATTTGATAAATAGTAAGTAACAATTTGATAAATAGTAAGAAACATTTTAATAAATAGTAAGTAACAATTTGATAAATAGCTAGTAACAATTTGATAAATAGTAAGTAACAATTTGATAAATAGTAAGTAACAATTTGATAAATAGTAAGTAACCATTTGATAAATAGTAAGTAACCATTTGATAAATAGTACGTAACCATTTGATAAATAGTAAGTAACAATTTAATAAATAGTAAGTAACAATTTAATTAATAGTATGTAACAATTTAATAAATAGTAAGTAACAATTTGATAAATAGTAAGTAACAATTTGATAAATAGTAAGTGACAATTTGATAAATAGTAAGTAACCATTTGATAAATAGTAAGTAACCATTTGATAAATAGTACGTAACCATTTGATAAATAGTAAGTAACAATTTAATAAATAGTAAGTAACAATTTAATTAATAGTATGTAACAATTTAATAAATAGTAAGTAACAATTTTATAAATAGTAAGTAACAATTTGATAAATAGTAAGTGACAATTTGATAAATAGTAAGTAACCATTTGATAAATAGTAAGTAACCATTTGATAAATAGTAAGTAACAATTGAATAAATAGTAAGTAACAATTTAATAAATAGATAGTAACAATTTAATTAATAGTAAGTAACAACTTAATAAATAGTAAGTAACAATTTAATAAATAGTAAGAAACATTTTAATAAATAGTAAGTAACAATTTGATAAATAGTAAGTAACGATTTGTTAAATAGAATGTAACAATTTGATAAATAGTAAGTAACAATTTAATAAATAGTAAGTAACAATTTGATAAATAGTAAGTAACAATTTGATAAATAGTAAGTAACAATTTGATAAATAGTAAGTGACAATTTGATAAATAGTAAGTAACCATTTGATAAATAGTAAGTAACCATTTGATAAATAGTAAGTAACAATTGAATAAATAGTAAGTAACAATTTAATAAATAGATAGTAACAATTTAATTAATAGTAAGTAACAACTTAATAAATAGTAAGTAACAATTTAATAAATAGTAAGAAACATTTTAATAAATAGTAAGTAACAATTTGATAAATAGTAAGTAACGATTTGTTAAATAGAATGTAACAATTTGATAAATAGTAAGTAGCAATTTAATAAATAGTAAGTAACAATTTGATAAATAGTAAGTAACAATTTGATAAATAGTAAGTAACAATTTGATAAATAGTAAGTAACCATTTGATAAATAGTAAGTAACCATTTGATAAATAGTAAGTAACCATTTGATAAATAGTAAGTAACAATTTGATAAATAGTAAGTAACAATTTGATAAATAGTAAGTAACAATTTGATAAATAGTAAGTATCAATTTAATAAATAGTAAGTAACAATTTAATAAATAGTAAGTAACAATTTAAAAAATAGTAACAATTTAATAAATAGTGAGTAACAATTTAATAAATAGTAAGTAACAATTTAATAAATTGTAAGTAACAATTTAATAAATAGTAAGTAACAATTTAATAAATAGATAGTAACAATTTAATTAATAGTAAGTAACAACTTAATAAATAGTAAGTAACAATTTAATAAATAGTAAGAAACATTTTAAAAATAGAAAGTAACAATTTGATAAATAGTAAGTAACGATTTGATAAATAGAAAGTAACAATTTGATAAATAGTAAGTAACAATTTAATAAATAGTAAGTAACAATTTAATAAATAGTAAGTAAAAATTTAATAAATAGTTTGTAACAATTTAATAAATAGTAAGTGTCAATTTAATAAATAATAAGTAACAATTTAATAAATAGTAAGTATCAATGTAATAAATAGTAAGTAACAATTAATAAATAGTAAGTAACAATTTAATAAACAGTAAGTAACAATTTAATAAATAGTATGTAACAATTTAATAAATAGTAAGTAACAATTTAATACATAGTAAGTAACAATTTAATAAATAGTAAGTAACAATTTAATAAATAGTAAGTAACAATATAATAAATAGTATGTATCAATATTATAAATAGTAAGTAACAATTTAATAAATAGGAACAATTTAATAAATAGTAAGTGACTATTTAATAAATAGTAAGTAACAATTTAATAAATAGTAAGTAACAATTTGATAAATAGTAAGTAACAATTTAATAAATAGTAAGTAACAATTTAATAAATAGATAGTAACAATTTAATTAATAGTAAGTAACAACTTAATAAATAGTAAGTAACCATTTAATAAATAGTAAGTAACAATTTAATAAATAGTAAGTAACAATTTAATAAATAGTAAGTAACAATTTAATAAATAGTAAGTAACAATTTAATAAATAGTAAGTAACAATTTGATAAATAGTAAGTAACAATTTGATAAATAGTAAGTAACAATTTGATAAATAGTAAGTATCAATTTAATAAATAGTAAGTAACAATTTAATAAATAGTAAGTAACAATTTAAAAAATAGTAACAATTTAATAAATAGTGAGTAACAATTTAATAAATAGTAAGTAACAATTTAATAAATAGTAAGTAACAATTTAATAAATAGTAAGTAACAATTTAATAAATAGTAAGTAACAATTTAATAAATAGTAAGTAACAATTTAATAAATAGATAGTAACAATTTAATTAATAGTAAGTAACAACTTAATAAATAGTAAGTAACAATTTAATAAATAGTAAGAAACATTTTAATAAATAGTAAGTAACAATTTGATAAATAGTAAGTAACGATTTGATAAATAGAAAGTAACAATTTGATAAATAGTAAGTAACAATTTAATAAACAGTAACAATTTAATAAATAGCAACTAAAAATTTAATAAATAGCAAGTAAAAATTTAATAAATAGTTTGTAACAATTTAATAAATAGTAAGTGTCAATTTAATAAATAATAAGTAACAATGTAATAAATAGTAAGTAACAATTAATAAATAGTAAGTAACAATTTAATAAACAGTAAGTAACAATTTAATAAATAGTATGTAACAATTTAATAAATAGTAAGTAACAATTTAATACATAGTAAGTAACAATTTAATAAATAGTAAGTAACAATTTAATAAATAGTAAGTAACAATATAATAAATAGTATGTATCAATATTATAAATAGTAAGTAACAATTTAATAAATAGGAACAATTTAATAAATAGTAAGTGACTATTTAATAAATAGTAAGTAACAATTTAATAAATAGTAAGTAACAATTTGATAAATAGTAAGTAACAATTTAATAAATAGTAAGTAACAATTTAATAAATAGATAGTAACAATTTAATTAATAGTAAGTAACAACTTAATAAATAGTAAGTAACCATTTAATAAATAGTAAGTAACAATTTAATAAATAGTAAGTAACAATTTAATAAATAGTAAGTAACAATTTAATAAATAGTAAGTAACAATTTAATAAATAGTAAGTAACAATTTAATAAATAGTGAGTAACAATTTAATAAATAGTAAGTAACAATTTAATAAATAGTATGAAACAATTTAATAAATAGTATGTAACAATTTAATAAATAGTAAGTAACAATTTAATAAATATTATGTAACAATTTAATAAATAGTAAGTAACAATTTAATAAATAGTAAGTAACAATTTAATAAATTGTAAGTAACAATTTAATAAATATTAAGTAACTATTTAAAAAATAGTAACAATTTAATAAATAGTAAGTAACAATTTAATAAATAGTAAGTAACAATTTGATAAATAGTAAGTAACAATTTAATAAATAGTAAGTAACAATTTAATAAATAGTAAGTAACAATTTGATAAATAGTAAGTAACAATTTGATAAATAGTAAGTAACAATTTGATAAATAGTAAGTAACCATTTGATAAATAGTAAGTAACCATTTGATAAATAGTACGTAACCATTTGATAAATAGTAAGTAACAATTTAATAAATAGTAAGTAACAATTTAATTAATAGTATGTAACAATTTAATAAATAGTAAGTAACAATTTGTTAAATAGTAAGTAACAATTTGATAAATAGTAAGTGACAATTTGATAAATAGTAAGTAACCATTTGATAAATAGTAAGTAACCATTTGATAAATAGTAAGTAACAATTGAATAAATAGTAAGTAACAAATTAATAAATAGATAGTAACAATTTAATTAATAGTAAGTAACAACTTAATAAATAGTAAGTAACAATTTAATAAATAGTAAGAAACATTTTAATAAATAGTAAGTAACAATTTGATAAATAGTAAGTAACGTTTTGTTAAATAGAATGTAACAATTTGATAAATAGTAAGTAACAATTTAATAAATAGTAAGTAACATTTTGATAAATAGTAAGTAACAATTTGATAAATAGTAAGTAACCATTTGATAAATAGTAAGTAACAATTTGATAAATAGTAAGTAACAATTTGATAAATAGTAAGTAACAATTTGATAAATAGTAAGTATCAATTTAATAAATAGTAAGTAACAATTTAATAAATAGTAAGTAACAATTTAAAAAATAGTAACAATTTAATAAATAGTGAGTAACAATTTAATAAATAGTAAGTAACAATTTAATAAATAGTAAGTAACAATTTAATAAATAGTAAGTAACAATTTAATAAATAGTAAGTAACAATTTAATAAATAGTAAGTAACAATTTAATAAATAGATAGTAACAATTTAATTAATAGTAAGTAACAACTTAATAAATAGTAAGTAACAATTTAATAAATAGTAAGAAACATTTTAATAAATAGTAAGTAACAATTTGATAAATAGTAAGTAACGATTTGATAAATAGAAAGTAACAATTTGATAAATAGTAAGTAACAATTTAATAAACAGTAACAATTTAATAAATAGCAAGTAAAAATTTAATAAATAGTTTGTAACAATTTAATAAATAGTAAGTGTCAATTTAATAAATAATAAGTAACAATTTAATAAATAGTAAGTAACAATTTAATAAATAGTAAGTAACAATTTAATAAATAGTAAGTAACAATTTAATAAATAGTAAGTAACAATTTAATAAATAGTATGTAACAATTTAATAAATTGTAAGTAACAATTTAATAAATAGTATGTAACAATTTAAAAATGGTAAGTAACAATTTAATACATAGTAAGTAACAATTTAATAAATAGTAAGTAACAATTTAATAAATAGTATGTAACAATTTAAAAAATAGTAACAATTTAATAAATAGTAAGTAACAATTTAATAAATAGTAAGTAACAAATTAATAAATGGTAAGTAACAATTTAATAAATATTAAGTAACAATTTAATAAATTGTAAGTAACAATTTAATAAATAGTAAGTAACAATTTAATAAATAGATAGTAACAATTTAATTAATAGTAAGTAACAACTTAATAAATAGTAAGTAACAATTTAATAAATAGTAAGAAACATTTTAATAAATAGAAAGTAACAATTTGATAAATAGTAAGTAACGATTTGATAAATAGAAAGTAACAATTTGATAAATAGTAAGTAACAATTTAATAAATAGTAAGTAACAATTTAATAAATAGTAAGTAAAAATTTAATAAATAGTTTGTAACAATTTAATAAATAGTAAGTGTCAATTTAATAAATAATAAGTAACAATTTAATAAATAGTAAGTATCAATTTAATAAATAGTAAGTAACAATTTAATAAATAGTAAGTAACAATTTAATAAACAGTAAGTAACAATTTAATAAATAGTATGTAACAATTTAATAAATAGTAAGTAACAATTTAATACATAGTAAGTAACAATTTAATAAATAGTAAGTAACAATTTAATAAATAGTAAGTAACAATATAATAAATAGTATGTATCAATATTATAAATAGTAAGTAACAATTTAATAAATAGGAACAATTTAATAAATAGTAAGTGACTATTTAATAAATAGTAAGTAACAATTTAATAAATAGTAAGTAACAATTTGATAAATAGTAAGTAACAATTTGATAAATAGTAAGTAACAATTTGATAAATAGTAAGTATCAATTTAATAAATAGTAAGTAACAATTTAATAAATAGTAAGTAACAATTTAAAAAATAGTAACAATTTAATAAATAGTAAGTAACAATTTAATAAATAGTAAGTAACAATTTAATAAATAGTAAGTAACAATTTAATAAATAGTAAGTAACAATTTAATAAATAGTAAGTAACAATTTAATAAATAGTAAGTAACAATTTAATAAATAGATAGTAACAATTTAATTAATAGTAAGTAACAACTTAATAAATAGTAAGTAACAATTTAATAAATAGTAAGAAACATTTTAATAAATAGTAAGTAACAATTTGATAAATAGTAAGTAACGATTTGATAAATAGAAAGTAACAATTTGATAAATAGTAAGTAACAATTTAATAAACAGTAACAATTTAATAAATAGCAAGTAAAAATTTAATAAATAGTTTGTAACAATTTAATAAATAGTAAGTGTCAATTTAATAAATAATAAGTAACAATTTAATAAATAGTAAGTAACAATTTAATAAATAGTAAGTAACAATTTTATAAATAGTAAGTAACAATTTAATAAATAGTAAGTAACAATTTAATAAATAGTATGTAACAATTTAATAAATTGTAAGTAACAATTTAATAAATAGTATGTAACAATTTAAAAATGGTAAGTAACAATTTAATACATAGTAAGTAACAATTTAATAAATAGTAAGTAACAATTTAATAAATAGTATGTAACAATTTAAAAAATAGTAACAATTTAATAAATAGTAAGTAACAATTTAATAAATAGTAAGTAACAAATTAATAAATGGTAAGTAACAATTTAATAAATATTAAGTAACAATTTAATAAATTGTAAGTAACAATTTAATAAATAGTAAGTAACAATTTAATAAATAGATAGTAACAATTTAATTAATAGTAAGTAACAACTTAATAAATAGTAAGTAACAATTTAATAAATAGTAAGAAACATTTTAATAAATAGAAAGTAACAATTTGATAAATAGTGAGTAACGATTTGATAAATAGAAAGTAACAATTTGATAAATAGTAAGTAACAATTTAATAAATAGTAAGTAACAATTTAATAAATAGTAAGTAAAAATTTAATAAATAGTTTGTAACATTTTAATAAATAGTAAGTGTCAATTTAATAAATAATAAGTAACAATTTAATAAATAGTAAGTATCAATTTAATAAATAGTAAGTAACAATTTAATAAATAGTAAGTAACAATTTAATAAACAGTAAGTAACAATTTAATAAATAGTATGTAACAATTTAATAAATAGTAAGTAACAATTTAATACATAGTAAGTAACAATTTAATAAATAGTAAGTAACAATTTAATAAATAGTAAGTAACAATATAATAAATAGTATGTATCAATATTATAAATAGTAAGTAACAATTTAATAAATAGGAACAATTTAATAAATAGTAAGTGACTATTTAATAAATAGTAAGTAACAATTTAATAAATAGTAAGTAACAATTTGATAAATAGTAAGTAACAATTTAATAAATAGTAAGTAACAATTTAATAAATAGATAGTAACAATTTAATTAATAGTAAGTAACAACTTAATAAATAGTAAGTAACCATTTAATAAATAGTAAGTAACAATTTAATAAATAGTAAGTAACAATTTGATAAATAGTAAGTAACAATTTGATAAATAGTAAGTAACAATTTGATAAATAGTAAGTAACCATTTGATAAATAGTAAGTAACCATTTAATAAATAGTAAGTAACAATTTAATAAACAGTAAGTAACAATTTAATAAATAGTATGTAACAATTTAATAAATAGTAAGTAACAATTTAATACATAGTAAGTAACAATTTAATAAATAGTAAGTAACAATTTAATAAATAGTAAGTAACAATATAATAAATAGTATGTATCAATATTATAAATAGTAAGTAACAATTTAATAAATAGGAACAATTTAATAAATAGTAAGTGACTATTTAATAAATAGTAAGTAACAATTTAATAAATAGTAAGTAACAATTTGATAAATAGTAAGTAACAATTTAATAAATAGTAAGTAACAATTTAATAAATAGATAGTAACAATTTAATTAATAGTAAGTAACAACTTAATAAATAGTAAGTAACCATTTAATAAATAGTAAGTAACAATTTAATAAATAGTAAGTAACAATTTAATAAATAGTAAGTAACAATTTAATAAATAGTAAGTAACAATTTAATAAATAGTAAGTAACAATTTAATAAATAGTGAGTAACAATTTAATAAATAGTAAGTAACAATTTAATAAATAGTATGAAACAATTTAATAAATAGTATGTAACAATTTAATAAATAGTAAGTAACAATTTAATAAATATTTAGTAACAATTTAATAAATAGTAAGTAACAATTTAATAAATAGTAAGTAACAATTTAATAAATTGTAAGTAACAATTTAATAAATAGTATGTAACAATTTAATAAATAGTAAGTAACAATTTAATAAATAGTAAGTAACTATTTAAAAAATAGTAACAATTTAATAAATAGTAAGTAACAATTTAATAAATAGTAAGTAACAATTTGATAAATAGTAAGTAACAATTTAATAAATAGTAAGTAACAATTTAATAAATAGTAAGTAACAATTTGATAAATAGTAAGTAACAATTTGATAAATAGTAAGTAACCATTTGATAAATAGTAAGTAACCATTTGATAAATAGTAAGTAACAATTTGATAAATAGTAAGAAACATTTTAATAAATAGTAAGTAACAATTTGATAAATAGCTAGTAACAATTTGATAAATAGTAAGTAACAATTTGATAAATAGTAAGTAACAATTTGATAAATAGTAAGTAACCATTTGATAAATAGTAAGTAACCATTTGATAAATAGTACGTAACCATTTGATAAATAGTAAGTAACAATTTAATAAATAGTAAGTAACAATTTAATTAATAGTATGTAACAATTTAATAAATAGTAAGTAACAATTTGATAAATAGTAAGTAACAATTTGATAAATAGTAAGTGACAATTTGATAAATAGTAAGTAACCATTTGATAAATAGTAAGTAACCATTTGATAAATAGTAAGTAACAATTGAATAAATAGTAAGTAACAATTTAATAAATAGATAGTAACAATTTAATTAATAGTAAGTAACAACTTAATAAATAGTAAGTAACAATTTAATAAATAGTAAGAAACATTTTAATAAATAGTAAGTAACAATTTGATAAATAGTAAGTAACGATTTGTTAAATAGAATGTAACAATTTGATAAATAGTAAGTAACAATTTAATAAATAGTAAGTAACAATTTGATAAATAGTAAGTAACAATTTGATAAATAGTAAGTAGCAATTTGATAAATAGTAAGTAACAATTTGATAAATAGTAAGTAACCATTTGATAAATAGTAAGTAACCATTTGATAAATAGTAAGTAACCATTTGATAAATAGTAAGTAACAATTTGATAAATAGTAAGTAACAATTTGATAAATAGTAAGTAACAATTTGATAAATAGTAAGTATCAATTTAATAAATAGTAAGTAACAATTTAATAAATAGTAAGTAACAATTTAAAAAATAGTAACAATTTAATAAATAGTGAGTAACAATTTAATAAATAGTAAGTAACAATTTAATAAATAGTAAGTAACAATTTAATAAATAGTAAGTAACAATTTAATAAATAGTAAGTAACAATTTAATAAATAGTAAGTAACAATTTAATAAATAGATAGTAACAATTTAATTAATAGTATGTAACAACTTAATAAATAGTAAGTAACAATTTAATAAATAGTAAGAAACATTTTAATAAATAGTAAGTAACAATTTGATAAATAGTAAGTAACGATTTGATAAATAGAAAGTAACAATTTGATAAATAGTAAGTAACAATTTAATAAACAGTAACAATTTAATAAATAGTAAGTAAAAATTTAATAACTAGTTTGTAACAATTTAATAAATAGTAAGTGTCAATTTAATAAATAATAAGTAACAATTTAATAAATAGTAAGTAACAATTTAATAAATAGTAAGTAACAATTTAATAAATAGTAAGTAACAATTTAATAAATAGTAAGTAACAATTTAATAAATAGTATGTAACAATTTAATAAATAGTAAGTAACAATTTAATACATAGTAAGTAACAATTTAATAAATAGTAAGTAACAATTTAATAAATAGTAAGTAACAATTTAAAAAATAGTAACAATTTAATAAATAGTAAGTAACAATTTAATAAATAGTAAGTAACAATTTAATAAATAGTAAGTAACAATTTAATAAGTAGAATGTAACAATTTAATAAATAGTAAGTAACAATATGATAAATAGTAAGTAACAATTTGATAAATAGAAAGTAACAATTTGATAAATAGTAAGTAACAATTTAATAAACAGTAACAATTTAATAAATAGTAAGTAAAAATTTAATAAATAGTTTGTAACAATTTAATAAATAGTAAGTGTCAATTTAATAAATAATAAGTAACAATTTAATAAATAGTAAGTAACAATTTAATAAATAGTAAGTAACAATTTGATAAATAGTAAGTAACCATTTGATAAATAGTAAGTAACAATTTGATTAATAGTAAGTAACAATTTAATAAATAGTAAGTAACAATTTAATAAATAGATAGTAACAATTTAATTAATAGTAAGTAACAACTTAATAAATAGTAAGTAACCATTTAATAAATAGTAAGTAACAATTTAATAAATAGTAAGTAACAATTTAATAAATAGTAAGTAACAATTTAATAAATAGTAAGTAACAATTTAATAAATAGTAAGTAACAATTTAATAAATAGTGAGTAACAATTTAATAAATAGTAAGTAACAATTTAATAAATAGTATGAAACAATTTAATAAATAGTATGTAACAATTTAATAAATAGTAAGTAACAATTTAATAAATATTAAGTAACAATTTAATAAATAGTAAGTAACAATTTAATAAATAGTAAGTAACAATTTAATAAATTGTAAGTAACAATTTGATAAATAGCTAGTAACAATTTGATAAATAGTAAGTAACAATTTGATAAATAGTAAGTAACAATTTGATAAATAGTAAGTAACCATTTGATAAATAGTAAGTAACCATTTGATAAATAGTACGTAACCATTTGATAAATAGTAAGTAACAATTTAATAAATAGTAAGTAACAATTTAATTAATAGTATGTAACAATTTAATAAATAGTAAGTAACAATTTGATAAATAGTAAGTAACAATTTGATAAATAGTAAGTGACAATTTGATAAATAGTAAGTAACCATTTGATAAATAGAAAGTAACAATTTGATAAATAGTAAGTAACAATTTAATAAATAGTAAGTAACAATTTGATAAATAGTAAGTAACAAGTTGATAAATAGTAAGTAACAATTTGATAAATAGTAAGTAACAATTTAATAAATAGTAAGTAACAATTTAATAAATAGTAAGTAACTATTTAAAAAATAGTAACAATTTAATAAATAGTAAGTAACAATTTAATAAATAGTAAGTAACAATTGAATAAATAGTAAGTAACAATTTAATAAATAGATAGTAACAATTTAATTAATAGTAAGTAACAACTTAATAAATAGTAAGTAACAATTTAATAAATAGTAAGAAACATTTTAACAAATAGTAAGTAACAATTTGATAAATAGTAAGTAACGATTTGATATATAGAAAGTAACAATTTGATAAATAGTAAGTAACAATTTAATAAATAGTAAGTAACAATTTGATAAATAGTAAGTAACAATTTGATAAATAGTATGTAACAATTTGATAAATAGTAAGTAACAATTTGATAAATAGTAAGTAACAATTTGATAAGTAGTAAGTAACAATTTAATAAATAGTAAGTAACAATTTAATAAATAGTAAGTAACAATTTAATAAATAGTAAGTAACAATTTAATAAATAGTAAGTAACAATTTAATAAATAGTATGTAACAATTTAATAAATAGTAAGTAACAATTTAATAAATAGTAAGTAACAATTTAATAAATAGTAAGTAACAATTTGATAAATAGTAAGTAACAATTTGATAAATAGTAAGTAACAATTTGATAAATAGTATGTAACAATTTGATAAATAGTAAGTAACAATTTGATAAATAGAAAGTAACAATTTGATAAATAGTAAGTAACCATTTGATAAATAGTAAGTAACAATTTAATAAATAGTAAGTAACAATTTAATTAATAGTATGTAACAATTTAATAAATAGTAAGTAACAATTTGATAAATAGTAAGTAACAATTTGATAAATAGTAAGTAACAATTTGATAAATAGTAAGTAACCATTTCATAAATAGTAAGTAACCATTTGATAAATTGTAAGTAACAATTTAATAAATAGTAAGTAACAATTTAATAAATAGATAGTAACAATTTAATTAATAGTAAGTAACAACTTAATAAATAGTAAGTAACAATTTAATAAATAGTAAGAAACATTTTAATAAATAGTAAGTAACAATTTGATAAATAGTGAGTAACGATTTGATAAATAGAAAGTAACAATTTGATAAATAGTAAGTAACAATTTAATAAATAGTAAGTAACAATTTGATAAATAGTAAGTAACAATTTGATAAATAGTAAGTAACAATTTGATAAATAGTAAGTAACAATTTGATAAATAGTAAGTAACAATTTGATAAGTAGTAAGTAACAATTTAATAAACAGTAAGTAACAATTTAATAAATAGTAAGTAACAATTTAATAAATAGTAAGTAACAATTTAATAAATAGTAAGTAACAATTTGATAAATAGTAAGTAACAATTTGATAAATAGTAAGTAACAATTTGATAAATAGTAAGTAACAATTTAATAAATAGTAAGTAACAATTTAATAAATAGTAAGTAACTATTTAAAAAATAGTAACAATTTAATAAATAGTAAGTAACAATTTAATAAATAGTAAGTAACAATTTGATAAATAGTAAGTAACAATTTAATAAATAGTAAGTAACAATTTAATAAATAGTAAGTAACAATTTAATAAATAGTAAGAAACATTTTAATAAATAGTAAGTAACAATTTGATAAATAGTAAGTAACGATTTGTTAAATAGAATGTAACAATTTGATAAATAGTAAGTAACAATTTAATAAATAGTAAGTAACAATTTGATAAATAGTAAGTAACAATTTGATAAATAGTAAGTAACAATTTGATAAATAGTAAGTAACAATTTGATAAATAGTAAGTAACCATTTGATAAATAGTAAGTAACCATTTGATAAATAGTAAGTAACCATTTGATAAATAGTAAGTAACAATTTGATAAATAGTAAGTAACAATTTGATAAATAGTAAGTAACAATTTGATAAATAGTAAGAATCAATTTAATAAATAGTAAGTAACAATTTAATAAATAGTAAGTAACAATTTAAAAAATAGTAACAATTTAATAAATAGTGAGTAACAATTTAATAAATAGTAAGTAACAATTTAATAAATAGTAAGTAACAATTTAATAAATAGTAAGTAACAATTTAATAAATAGTAAGTAACAATTTAATAAATAGTAAGTAACAATTTAATAAATAGATAGTAACAATTTAATTAATAGTAAGTAACAACTTAATAAATAGTAAGTAACAATTTAATAAATAGTAAGAAACATTTTAATAAATAGTAAGTAACAATTTGATAAATAGTAAGTAACGATTTGATAAATAGAAAGTAACAATTTGATAAATAGTAAGTAACAATTTAATAAACAGTAACAATTTAATAAATAGTAAGTAAAAATTTAATAAATAGTTTGTAACAATTTAATAAATAGTAAGTGTCAATTTAATAAATAATAAGTAACAATTTAATAAATAGTAAGTAACAATTTAATAAATAGTAAGTAACAATTTAATAAATAGTAAGTAACAATTTAATAAATAGTAAGTAACAATTTAATAAATAGTATGTAACAATTTAATAAATAGTAAGTAACAATTTAATACATAGTAAGTAACAATTTAATAAATAGTAAGTAACAATTTAATAAATAGTAAGTAACAATTTAAAAAATAGTAACAATTTAATAAATAGTAAGTAACAATTTAATAAATAGTAAGTAACAATTTAATAAATAGTAAGTAACAATTTAATAAGTAGAATGTAACAATTTAATAAATAGTAAGTAACAATTTAATAAATAGTAAGTAACAATTTGATAAATAGTAAGTAACCATTTGATAAATAGTAAGTAACAATTTGATAAATAGTAAGTAACAATTTAATAAATAGTAAGTAACAATTTAATAAATAGATAGTAACAATTTAATTAATAGTAAGTAACAACTTAATAAATAGGAAGTAACCATTTAATAAATAGTAAGTAACAATTTAATAAATAGTAAGTAACAATTTAATAAATAGTAAGTAACAATTTAATAAATAGTAAGTAACAATTTAATAAATAGTAAGTAACAATTTAATAAATAGTGAGTAACAATTTAATAAATAGTAAGTAACAATTTAATAAATAGTATGAAACAATTTAATAAATAGTATGTAACAATTTAATAAATAGTAAGTAACAATTTAATAAATATTAAGTAACAATTTAATAAATAGTAAGTAACAATTTAATAAATAGTAAGTAACAATTTAATCAATTGTAAGTAACAATTTGATAAATAGCTAGTAACAATTTGATAAATAGTAAGTAACAATTTGATAAATAGTAAGTAACAATTTGATAAATAGTAAGTAACCATTTGATAAATAGTAAGTAACCATTTGATAAATAGTACGTAACCATTTGATAAATAGTAAGTAACAATTTAATAAATAGTAAGTAACAATTTAATTAATAGTATGTAACAATTTAATAAATAGTAAGTAACAATTTGATAAATAGTAAGTAACAATTTGATAAATAGTAAGTGACAATTTGATAAATAGTAAGTAACCATTTGATAAATAGTAAGTAACCATTTGATAAATAGTAAGTAACAATTGAATAAATAGTAAGTAACAATTTAATAAATAGATAGTAACAATTTAATTAATAGTAAGTAACAACTTAATAAATAGTAAGTAACAATTTAATAAATAGTAAGAAACATTTTAACAAATAGTAAGTAACAATTTGATAAATAGTAAGTAACGATTTGATATATAGAAAGTAACAATTTGATAAATAGTAAGTAACAATTTAATAAATAGTAAGTAACAATTTGATAAATAGTAAGTAACAATTTGATAAATAGTATGTAACAATTTGATAAATAGTAAGTAACAATTTGATAAATAGTAAGTAACAATTTGATAAGTAGTAAGTAACAATTTAATAAATAGTAAGTAACAATTTAATAAATAGTAAGTAACAATTTAATAAATAGTAAGTAACAATTTAATAAATAGTAAGTAACAATTTAATAAATAGTATGTAACAATTTAATAAATAGTAAGTAACAATTTAATAAATAGTAAGTAACAATTTAATAAATAGTAAGTAACAATTTGATAAATAGTAAGTAACAATTTGATAAATAGTAAGTAACAATTTGATAAATAGTATGTAACAATTTGATAAATAGTAAGTAACAATTTGATAAATAGAAAGTAACAATTTGATAAATAGTAAGTAACCATTTGATAAATAGTAAGTAACAATTTAATAAATAGTAACAATTTAATTAATAGTATGTAACAATTTAATAAATAGTAAGTAACAATTTGATAAATAGTAAGTAACAATTTGATAAATAGTAAGTAACAATTTGATAAATAGTAAGTAACCATTTCATAAATAGTAAGTAACCATTTGATAAATAGTAAGTAACAATTTAATAAATAGTAAGTAACAATTTAATAAATAGATAGTAACAATTTAATTAATAGTAAGTAACAACTTAATAAATAGTAAGTAACAATTTAATAAATAGTAAGAAACATTTTAATAAATAGTAAGTAACAATTTGATAAATAGTGAGTAACGATTTGATAAATAGAAAGTAACAATTTGATAAATAGTAAGTAACAATTTAATAAATAGTAAGTAACAATTTGATAAATAGTAAGTAACAATTTGATAAATAGTAAGTAACAATTTGATAAATAGTAAGTAACAATTTGATAAATAGTAAGTAACAATTTGATAAGTAGTAAGTAACAATTTAATAAACAGTAAGTAACAATTTAATAAATAGTAAGTAACAATTTAATAAATAGTAAGTAACAATTTAATAAATAGTAAGTAACAATTTGATAAATAGTAAGTAACAATTTGATAAATAGTAAGTAACAATTTGATAAATAGTAAGTAACAATTTGATAAATAGTAAGTAACAATTTGATAAGTAGTAAGTAACAATTTAATAAACAGTAAGTAACAATTTAATAAATAGTAAGTAACAATTTAATAAATAGTAAGTAACAATTTAATAAATAGTAAGTAACAATTTGATAAATAGTAAGTAACAATTTGATAAATAGTAAGTAACAATTTGATAAATAGTAAGTAACAATTTAATAAATAGTAAGTAACAATTTAATAAATAGTAAGTAACTATTTAAAAAATAGTAACAATTTAATAAATAGTAAGTAACAATTTAATAAATAGTAAGTAACAATTTGATAAATAGTAAGTAACAATTTAATAAATAGTAAGTAACAATTTAATAAATAGTAAGTAACAATTTGATAAATAGTAAGTAACAATTTGATAAATAGTAAGTATCCATTTGATAAATAGTAAGTAACCATTTGATAAATAGTAAGTAACAATTTGATAAATAGTAAGAAACATTTTAATAAATAGTAAGTAACAATTTGATAAATAGCTAGTAACAATTTGATAAATAGTAAGTAACAATTTGATAAATAGTAAGTAACAATTTGATAAATAGTAAGTAACCATTTGATAAATAGTAAGTAACCATTTGATAAATAGTACGTAACCATTTGATAAATAGTAAGTAACAATTTAATAAATAGTAAGTAACAATTTAATTAATAGTATGTAACAATTTAATAAATAGTAAGTAACAATTTAATAAATAGTAAGTAAAAATTTAATAAATAGTTTGTAACAATTTAATAAATAGTAAGTAACAATTTAATAAATAGTAAGTAACAATTTAATAAATAGTGTGTAACAATTTAATAAATAGTAAGTAACAATTTAATACATAGTAAGTAACAATTTAATAAATAGTAAGTAACAATTTAATAAATAGTAAGAAACAATTTGATAAATAGTAAGTAACAATTTGATAAATAGTAAGTAACAATTTGATAAATAGTAAGTAACAATTTGATAAATAGTAAGTAACCATTTCATAAATAGTAAGTAACCATTTGATAAATAGTAAGTAACAATTTAATAAATAGTAAGTAACAATTTAATAAATAGATAGTAACAATTTAATTACTAGTAAGTAACAACTTAATAAATAGTAAGTAACAATTTAATAAATAGTAAGAAACATTTTAATAAATAGTAAGTAACAATTTGATAAATAGTAAGTAACGATTTGATAAATAGAAAGTAACAATTTGATAAATAGTAAGTAACAATTTAATAAATAGTAAGTAACAATTTGATAAATAGTAAGTAACAATTTGATAAATAGTAAGTAACAATTTGATAAATATTAAGTAACAATTTAATAAATATTAAGTAACCATTTCATAAATAGTAAGTAACCATTTGATAAATAGTAAGTAACAATTTAATAAATAGTAAGTAACAATTTAATAAATAGATAGTAACAATTTAATTACTAGTAAGTAACAACTTAATAAATAGTAAGTAACAATTTAATAAATAGTAAGAAACATTTTAATAAATAGTAAGTAACAATTTGATAAATAGTAAGTAACGATTTGATAAATAGAAAGTAACAATTTGATAAATAGTAAGTAACAATTTAATAAATAGTAAGTAACAATTTGATAAATAGTAAGTAACAATTTGATAAATAGTAAGTAACAATTTGATAAATATTAAGTAACAATTTAATAAATATTAAGTAACAATTTAATAAATAGTAAGTAACAATTTAATAAATAGTAAGTAACAATTTAATAAATAGTAAGTAACAATTTAATAAATAGTAAGTAACAATTTAATAAATAGTATGTAACAATTTAATAAATAGTAAGTAACAATTTAATACATATTAAGTAACAATTTAATAAATAGTATGTAACAATTTAATAAATAGTAAGTAACAATTTAATAAATAGTAAGTAACAATTTAATAAATAGTAAGTAACAATTTAATAAATAGTAAGTAACAATTTAATAAATAGTGAGTAACAATTTAATAAATAGTAAGTAACAATTTAATAAATAGTATGAAACAATTTAATAAATAGTATGTAACAATTTAATAAATAGTAAGTAACAATTTAATAAATATTAAGTAACAATTTAATAAATAGTAAGTAACAATTTAATACATATTAAGTAACAATTTAATAAATAGTATGTAACAATTTAATAAATAGTAAGTAACAATTTAATAAATAGATAGTAACAATTTAATTAATAGTAAGTAACAACTTAATAAATAGTAAGTAACAATTTAATAAATAGTAAGTAACAATTTGATAAATAGTAAGTAACAATTTGATAAATAGTAAGTAACCATTTGATAAATAGTAAGTAACCATTTGATAAATAGTAAGTAACCATTTGATAAATAGTAAGTAACAATTTGATAAATAGTAAGTAACAATTTGATAAATAGTAAGTAACAATTTGATAAATAGTAAGTAACAATTTGATAAATAGTAAGTAACAATTTAATAAATAGTAAGTAACAATTTAATAAATAGTAAGTAACTATTTAAAAAATAGTAACAATTTAATAAATAGTAAGTAACAATTTAATAAATAGTAAGTAACAATTTGATAAATAGTAAGTAACAATTTAATAAATAGTAAGTAACAATTTAATAAATAGTAAGTAACAATTTGATAAATAGTAAGTAACAATTTGATAAATAGTAAGTAACCATTTGATAAATAGTAAGTAACCATTTGATAAATAGTAAGTAACAATTTGATAAATAGTAAGAAACATTTTAATAAATAGTAAGTAACAATTTGATAAATAGCTAGTAACAATTTGATAAATAGTATGTAACAATTTGATAAATAGTAAGTAACAATTTGATAAATAGTAAGTAACCATTTGATAAATAGTAAGTAACCATTTGATAAATAGTACGTAACCATTTGATAAATAGTAAGTAACAATTTAATAAATAGTAAGTAACAATTTAATTAATAGTATGTAACAATTTAATAAATAGTAAGTAACAATTTGATAAATAGTAAGTAACAATTTGATAAATAGTAAGTGACAATTTGATAAATAGTAAGTAACCATTTGATAAATAGTAAGTAACCATTTGATAAATAGTAAGTAACAATTGAATAAATAGTAAGTAACAATTTAATAAATAGATAGTAACAATTTAATTAATAGTAAGTAACAACTTAATAAATAGTAAGTAACAATTTAATAAATAGTAAGAAACATTTTAATAAATAGTATGTAACAATTTGATAAATAGTAAGTAACGATTTGATAAATAGAATGTAACAATTTGATAAATAGTAAGTAACAATTTAATAAATAGTAAGTAACAATTTGATAAATAGTAAGTAACAATTTGATAAATAGTAAGTAACAATTTGATAAATAGTAAGTAACAATTTGATAAATAGTAAGTAACCATTTGATAAATAGTAAGTAACCATTTGATAAATAGTAAGTAACCATTTGATAAATAGTAAGTAACAATTTGATAAATAGTAAGTATCAATTTAATAAATAGTAAGTAACAATTTAATAAATAGTAAGTAACAATTTAAAAAATAGTAACAATTTAATAAATAGTGAGTACCAATTTAATAAATAGTAAGTAACAATTTAATTAATAGTAAGTAACAACTTAATAAATAGTAAGTAACAATTTAATAAATAGTAAGAAACATTTTAATAAATAGTAAGTAACAATTTGATAAATAGTAAGTAACGATTTGATAAATAGAAAGTAACAATTTGATAAATAGTAAGTAACAATTTAATAAACAGTAACAATTTAATAAATAGTAAGTAAAAATTTAATAAATAGTTTGTAACAATTTAATAAATAGTAAGTGTCAATTTAATAAATAATAAGTAACAATTTAATAAATAGTAAGTAACAATTTAATAAATAGTAAGTAACAATTTTATAAATAGTAAGTAACAATTTGATAAATAGTAGGTAACAATATGATAAATAGTAAGTAACAATTTGATAAATAGTACGTAACAATTTGATAAATAATAAGTAACCATTTGATAAATAGTAAGTAACCATTTGATAAATAGTAAGTAACAATTTGATAAATAGTAAGAAACATTTTAATAAATAGTAAGTAACAATTTGATAAATAGCTAGTAACAATTTGATAAATAGTAAGTAACAATTTGATAAATAGTAAGTACCAATTTGATAAATAGTAAGTAACCATTTGATAAATAGTAAGTAACCATTTGATAAATAGTACGTAACCATTTGATAAATAGTAAGTAACAATTTAATAAATAGTAAGTAACAATTTAATTAATAGTATGTAACAATTTAATAAATAGTAAGTAACAATTTGATAAATAGTAAGTAACAATTTGATAAATAGTAAGTGACAATTTGATAAATAGTAAGTAACCATTTGATAAATAGTAAGTAACCATTTGATAAATAGTAAGTAACAATTGAATAAATAGTAAGTAACAATTTAATAAATAGATAGTAACAATTTAATTAATAGTAAGTAACAACTTAATAAATAGTAAGTAACAATTTAATAAATAGTAAGAAACATTTTAATAAATAGTAAGTAACAATTTGATAAATAGTAAGTAACGATTTGATATATAGAAAGTAACAATTTGATAAATAGTAAGTAACAATTTAATAAATAGTAAGTAACAATTTGATAAATAGTAAGTAACAATTTGATAAATAGTATGTAACAATTTGATAAATAGTAAGTAACAATTTAATAAGTAGAATGTAACAATTTAATAAATAGTAAGTAACAATTTAATAAATAGTAAGTAACAATTTGATAAATAGTAAGTAACCATTTGATAAATAGTAAGTAACAATTTGATAAATAGTAAGTAACAATTTAATAAATAGTAAGTAACAATTTAATAAATAGATAGTAACAATTTAATTAATAGTAAGTAACAACTTAATAAATAGGAAGTAACCATTTAATAAATAGTAAGTAACAATTTAATAAATAGTAAGTAACAATTTAATAAATAGTAAGTAACAATTTAATAAATAGTAAGTAACAATTTAATAAATAGTAAGTAACAATTTAATAAATAGTGAGTAACAATTTAATAAATAGTAAGTAACAATTTAATAAATAGTATGAAACAATTTAATAAATAGTATGTAACAATTTAATAAATAGTAAGTAACAATTTAATAAATATTAAGTAACAATTTAATAAATAGTAAGTAACAATTTAATAAATAGTAAGTAACAATTTAATCAATTGTAAGTAACAATTTGATAAATAGCTAGTAACAATTTGATAAATAGTAAGTAACAATTTGATAAATAGTAAGTAACAATTTGATAAATAGTAAGTAACCATTTGATAAATAGTAAGTAACCATTTGATAAATAGTACGTAACCATTTGATAAATAGTAAGTAACAATTTAATAAATAGTAAGTAACAATTTAATTAATAGTATGTAACAATTTAATAAATAGTAAGTAACAATTTGATAAATAGTAAGTAACAATTTGATAAATAGTAAGTGACAATTTGATAAATAGTAAGTAACCATTTGATAAATAGTAAGTAACCATTTGATAAATAGTAAGTAACAATTGAATAAATAGTAAGTAACAATTTAATAAATAGATAGTAACAATTTAATTAATAGTAAGTAACAACTTAATAAATAGTAAGTAACAATTTAATAAATAGTAAGAAACATTTTAACAAATAGTAAGTAACAATTTGATAAATAGTAAGTAACGATTTGATATATAGAAAGTAACAATTTGATAAATAGTAAGTAACAATTTAATAAATAGTAAGTAACAATTTGATAAATAGTAAGTAACAATTTGATAAATAGTATGTAACAATTTGATAAATAGTAAGTAACAATTTGATAAATAGTAAGTAACAATTTGATAAGTAGTAAGTAACAATTTAATAAATAGTAAGTAACAATTTAATAAATAGTAAGTAACAATTTAATAAATAGTAAGTAACAATTTAATAAATAGTAAGTAACAATTTAATAAATAGTATGTAACAATTTAATAAATAGTAAGTAACAATTTAATAAATAGTAAGTAACAATTTAATAAATAGTAAGTAACAATTTGATAAATAGTAAGTAACAATTTGATAAATAGTAAGTAACAATTTGATAAATAGTATGTAACAATTTGATAAATAGTAAGTAACAATTTGATAAATAGAAAGTAACAATTTGATAAATAGTAAGTAACCATTTGATAAATAGTAAGTAACAATTTAATAAATAGTAACAATTTAATTAATAGTATGTAACAATTTAATAAATAGTAAGTAACAATTTGATAAATAGTAAGTAACAATTTGATAAATAGTAAGTAACAATTTGATAAATAGTAAGTAACCATTTCATAAATAGTAAGTAACCATTTGATAAATAGTAAGTAACAATTTAATAAATAGTAAGTAACAATTTAATAAATAGATAGTAACAATTTAATTAATAGTAAGTAACAACTTAATAAATAGTAAGTAACAATTTAATAAATAGTAAGAAACATTTTAATAAATAGTAAGTAACAATTTGATAAATAGTGAGTAACGATTTGATAAATAGAAAGTAACAATTTGATAAATAGTAAGTAACAATTTAATAAATAGTAAGTAACAATTTGATAAATAGTAAGTAACAATTTGATAAATAGTAAGTAACAATTTGATAAATAGTAAGTAACAATTTGATAAATAGTAAGTAACAATTTGATAAGTAGTAAGTAACAATTTAATAAACAGTAAGTAACAATTTAATAAATAGTAAGTAACAATTTAATAAATAGTAAGTAACAATTTAATAAATAGTAAGTAACAATTTGATAAATAGTAAGTAACAATTTGATAAATAGTAAGTAACAATTTGATAAATAGTAAGTAACAATTTGATAAATAGTAAGTAACAATTTGATAAGTAGTAAGTAACAATTTAATAAACAGTAAGTAACAATTTAATAAATAGTAAGTAACAATTTAATAAATAGTAAGTAACAATTTAATAAATAGTAAGTAACAATTTGATAAATAGTAAGTAACAATTTGATAAATAGTAAGTAACAATTTGATAAATAGTAAGTAACAATTTAATAAATAGTAAGTAACAATTTAATAAATAGTAAGTAACTATTTAAAAAATAGTAACAATTTAATAAATAGTAAGTAACAATTTAATAAATAGTAAGTAACAATTTGATAAATAGTAAGTAACAATTTAATAAATAGTAAGTAACAATTTAATAAATAGTAAGTAACAATTTGATAAATAGTAAGTAACAATTTGATAAATAGTAAGTATCCATTTGATAAATAGTAAGTAACCATTTGATAAATAGTAAGTAACAATTTGATAAATAGTAAGAAACATTTTAATAAATAGTAAGTAACAATTTGATAAATAGCTAGTAACAATTTGATAAATAGTAAGTAACAATTTGATAAATAGTAAGTAACAATTTGATAAATAGTAAGTAACCATTTGATAAATAGTAAGTAACCATTTGATAAATAGTACGTAACCATTTGATAAATAGTAAGTAACAATTTAATAAATAGTAAGTAACAATTTAATTAATAGTATGTAACAATTTAATAAATAGTAAGTAACAATTTAATAAATAGTAAGTAAAAATTTAATAAATAGTTTGTAACAATTTAATAAATAGTAAGTAACAATTTAATAAATAGTAAGTAACAATTTAATAAATAGTGTGTAACAATTTAATAAATAGTAAGTAACAATTTAATACATAGTAAGTAACAATTTAATAAATAGTAAGTAACAATTTAATAAATAGTAAGAAACAATTTGATAAATAGTAAGTAACAATTTGATAAATAGTAAGTAACAATTTGATAAATAGTAAGTAACAATTTGATAAATAGTAAGTAACCATTTCATAAATAGTAAGTAACCATTTGATAAATAGTAAGTAACAATTTAATAAATAGTAAGTAACAATTTAATAAATAGATAGTAACAATTTAATTACTAGTAAGTAACAACTTAATAAATAGTAAGTAACAATTTAATAAATAGTAAGAAACATTTTAATAAATAGTAAGTAACAATTTGATAAATAGTAAGTAACGATTTGATAAATAGAAAGTAACAATTTGATAAATAGTAAGTAACAATTTAATAAATAGTAAGTAACAATTTGATAAATAGTAAGTAACAATTTGATAAATAGTAAGTAACAATTTGATAAATATTAAGTAACAATTTAATAAATATTAAGTAACCATTTCATAAATAGTAAGTAACCATTTGATAAATAGTAAGTAACAATTTAATAAATAGTAAGTAACAATTTAATAAATAGATAGTAACAATTTAATTACTAGTAAGTAACAACTTAATAAATAGTAAGTAACAATTTAATAAATAGTAAGAAACATTTTAATAAATAGTAAGTAACAATTTGATAAATAGTAAGTAACGATTTGATAAATAGAAAGTAACAATTTGATAAATAGTAAGTAACAATTTAATAAATAGTAAGTAACAATTTGATAAATAGTAAGTAACAATTTGATAAATAGTAAGTAACAATTTGATAAATATTAAGTAACAATTTAATAAATATTAAGTAACAATTTAATAAATAGTAAGTAACAATTTAATAAATAGTAAGTAACAATTTAATAAATAGTAAGTAACAATTTAATAAATAGTAAGTAACAATTTAATAAATAGTATGTAACAATTTAATAAATAGTAAGTAACAATTTAATACATATTAAGTAACAATTTAATAAATAGTATGTAACAATTTAATAAATAGTAAGTAACAATTTAATAAATAGTAAGTAACAATTTAATAAATAGTAAGTAACAATTTAATAAATAGTAAGTAACAATTTAATAAATAGTGAGTAACAATTTAATAAATAGTAAGTAACAATTTAATAAATAGTATGAAACAATTTAATAAATAGTATGTAACAATTTAATAAATAGTAAGTAACAATTTAATAAATATTAAGTAACAATTTAATAAATAGTAAGTAACAATTTAATACATATTAAGTAACAATTTAATAAATAGTATGTAACAATTTAATAAATAGTAAGTAACAATTTAATAAATAGATAGTAACAATTTAATTAATAGTAAGTAACAACTTAATAAATAGTAAGTAACAATTTAATAAATAGTAAGTAACAATTTGATAAATAGTAAGTAACAATTTGATAAATAGTAAGTAACCATTTGATAAATAGTAAGTAACCATTTGATAAATAGTAAGTAACCATTTGATAAATAGTAAGTAACAATTTGATAAATAGTAAGTAACAATTTGATAAATAGTAAGTAACAATTTGATAAATAGTAAGTAACAATTTGATAAATAGTAAGTAACAATTTAATAAATAGTAAGTAACAATTTAATAAATAGTAAGTAACTATTTAAAAAATAGTAACAATTTAATAAATAGTAAGTAACAATTTAATAAATAGTAAGTAACAATTTGATAAATAGTAAGTAACAATTTAATAAATAGTAAGTAACAATTTAATAAATAGTAAGTAACAATTTGATAAATAGTAAGTAACAATTTGATAAATAGTAAGTAACCATTTGATAAATAGTAAGTAACCATTTGATAAATAGTAAGTAACAATTTGATAAATAGTAAGAAACATTTTAATAAATAGTAAGTAACAATTTGATAAATAGCTAGTAACAATTTGATAAATAGTATGTAACAATTTGATAAATAGTAAGTAACAATTTGATAAATAGTAAGTAACCATTTGATAAATAGTAAGTAACCATTTGATAAATAGTACGTAACCATTTGATAAATAGTAAGTAACAATTTAATAAATAGTAAGTAACAATTTAATTAATAGTATGTAACAATTTAATAAATAGTAAGTAACAATTTGATAAATAGTAAGTAACAATTTGATAAATAGTAAGTGACAATTTGATAAATAGTAAGTAACCATTTGATAAATAGTAAGTAACCATTTGATAAATAGTAAGTAACAATTGAATAAATAGTAAGTAACAATTTAATAAATAGATAGTAACAATTTAATTAATAGTAAGTAACAACTTAATAAATAGTAAGTAACAATTTAATAAATAGTAAGAAACATTTTAATAAATAGTATGTAACAATTTGATAAATAGTAAGTAACGATTTGATAAATAGAATGTAACAATTTGATAAATAGTAAGTAACAATTTAATAAATAGTAAGTAACAATTTGATAAATAGTAAGTAACAATTTGATAAATAGTAAGTAACAATTTGATAAATAGTAAGTAACAATTTGATAAATAGTAAGTAACCATTTGATAAATAGTAAGTAACCATTTGATAAATAGTAAGTAACCATTTGATAAATAGTAAGTAACAATTTGATAAATAGTAAGTATCAATTTAATAAATAGTAAGTAACAATTTAATAAATAGTAAGTAACAATTTAAAAAATAGTAACAATTTAATAAATAGTGAGTACCAATTTAATAAATAGTAAGTAACAATTTAATTAATAGTAAGTAACAACTTAATAAATAGTAAGTAACAATTTAATAAATAGTAAGAAACATTTTAATAAATAGTAAGTAACAATTTGATAAATAGTAAGTAACGATTTGATAAATAGAAAGTAACAATTTGATAAATAGTAAGTAACAATTTAATAAACAGTAACAATTTAATAAATAGTAAGTAAAAATTTAATAAATAGTTTGTAACAATTTAATAAATAGTAAGTGTCAATTTAATAAATAATAAGTAACAATTTAATAAATAGTAAGTAACAATTTAATAAATAGTAAGTAACAATTTTATAAATAGTAAGTAACAATTTGATAAATAGTAGGTAACAATATGATAAATAGTAAGTAACAATTTGATAAATAGTACGTAACAATTTGATAAATAATAAGTAACCATTTGATAAATAGTAAGTAACCATTTGATAAATAGTAAGTAACAATTTGATAAATAGTAAGAAACATTTTAATAAATAGTAAGTAACAATTTGATAAATAGCTAGTAACAATTTGATAAATAGTAAGTAACAATTTGATAAATAGTAAGTACCAATTTGATAAATAGTAAGTAACCATTTGATAAATAGTAAGTAACCATTTGATAAATAGTACGTAACCATTTGATAAATAGTAAGTAACAATTTAATAAATAGTAAGTAACAATTTAATTAATAGTATGTAACAATTTAATAAATAGTAAGTAACAATTTGATAAATAGTAAGTAACAATTTGATAAATAGTAAGTGACAATTTGATAAATAGTAAGTAACCATTTGATAAATAGTAAGTAACCATTTGATAAATAGTAAGTAACAATTGAATAAATAGTAAGTAACAATTTAATAAATAGATAGTAACAATTTAATTAATAGTAAGTAACAACTTAATAAATAGTAAGTAACAATTTAATAAATAGTAAGAAACATTTTAATAAATAGTAAGTAACAATTTGATAAATAGTAAGTAACGATTTGATATATAGAAAGTAACAATTTGATAAATAGTAAGTAACAATTTAATAAATAGTAAGTAACAATTTGATAAATAGTAAGTAACAATTTGATAAATAGTATGTAACAATTTGATAAATAGTAAGTAACAATTTGATAAATAGTAAGTAACAATTTGATAAGTAGTAAGTAACAATTTAATAAATAGTAAGTAACAATTTAATAAATAGTAAGTAACAATTTAATAAATAGTAAGTAACAATTTGATAAATAGTAAGTAACCATTTGATAAATAGTAAGTAACAATTTGATAAATAGTAAGTAACAATTTAATAAATAGTAAGTAACAATTTAATAAATAGATAGTAACAATTTAATTAATAGTAAGTAACAACTTAATAAATAGTAAGTAACCATTTAATAAATAGTAAGTAACAATTTAATAAATAGTAAGTAACAATTTAATAAATAGTAAGTAACAATTTAATAAATAGTAAGTAACAATTTAATAAATAGTAAGTAACAATTTAATAAATAGTGAGTAACAATTTAATAAATAGTAAGTAACAATTTAATAAATAGTATGAAACAATTTAATAAATAGTATGTAACAATTTAATAAATAGTAAGTAACAATTTAATAAATATTAAGTAACAATTTAATAAATAGTAAGTAACAATTTAATAAATAGTAAGTAACAATTTAATAAATTGTAAGTAACAATTTAATAAATAGTATGTAACAATTTAATAAATAGTAAGTAACAATTTAATAAATAGTAAGTAACTATTTAAAAAATAGTAACAATTTAATAAATAGTAAGTAACAATTTAATAAATAGTAAGTAACAATTTGATAAATAGTAAGTAACAATTTAATAAATAGTAAGTAACAATTTAATAAATAGTAAGTAACAATTTGATAAATAGTAAGTAACAATTTGATAAATAGTAAGTAACCTTTTGATAAATAGTAAGTAACCATTTGATAAATAGTAAGTAACAATTTGATAAATAGTAAGAAACATTTTAATAAATAGTAAGTAACAATTTGATAAATAGCTAGTAACAATTTGATAAATAGTAAGTAACAATTTGATAAATAGTAAGTAACAATTTGATAAATAGTAAGTAACCATTTGATAAATAGTAAGTAACCATTTGATAAATAGTACGTAACCATTTGATAAATAGTAAGTAACAATTTAATAAATAGTAAGTAACAATTTAATTAATAGTATGTAACAATTTAATAAATAGTAAGTAACAATTTGATAAATAGTAAGTAACAATTTGATAAATAGTAAGTGACAATTTGATAAATAGTAAGTAACCATTTGATAAATAGTAAGTAACCATTTGATAAATAGTAAGTAACAATTGAATAAATAGTAAGTAACAATTTAATAAATAGATAGTAACAATTTAATTAATAGTAAGTAACAACTTAATAAATAGTAAGTAACAATTTAATAAATAGTAAGAAACATTTTAATAAATAGTAAGTAACAATTTGATAAATAGTAAGTAACGATTTGATATATAGAAAGTAACAATTTGATAAATAGTAAGTAACAATTTAATAAATAGTAAGTAACAATTTGATAAATAGTAAGTAACAATTTGATAAATAGTATGTAACAATTTGATAAATAGTAAGTAACAATTTGATAAATAGTAAGTAACAATTTGATAAGTAGTAAGTAACAATTTAATAAATAGTAAGTAACAATTTAATAAATAGTAAGTAACAATTTAATAAATAGTAAGTAACAATTTAATAAATAGTAAGTAACAATTTAATAAATAGTATGTAACAATTTAATAAATAGTAAGTAACAATTTAATAAATAGTAAGTAACAATTTAATAAATAGTAAGTAACAATTTAATAAATAGTAAGTAACAATTTAATAAATAGTGAGTAACAATTTAATAAATAGTAAGTAACAATTTAATAAATAGTATGAAACAATTTAATAAATAGTATGTAACAATTTAATAAATAGTAAGTAACAATTTAATAAATATTAAGTAACAATTTAATAAATAGTAAGTAACAATTTAATAAATAGTAAGTAACAATTTAATAAATTGTAAGTAACAATTTGATAAATAGCTAGTAACAATTTGATAAATAGTAAGTAACAATTTGATAAATAGTAAGTAACAATTTGATAAATAGTAAGTAACCATTTGATAAATAGTAAGTAACCATTTGATAAATAGTACGTAACCATTTGATAAATAGTAAGTAACAATTTAATAAATAGTAAGTAACAATTTAATTAATAGTATGTAACAATTTAATAAATAGTAAGTAACAATTTGATAAATAGTAAGTAACAATTTGATAAATAGTAAGTGACAATTTGATAAATAGTAAGTAACCATTTGATAAATAGTAAGTAACCATTTGATAAATAGTAAGTAACAATTGAATAAATAGTAAGTAACAATTTAATAAATAGATAGTAACAATTTAATTAATAGTAAGTAACAACTTAATAAATAGTAAGTAACAATTTAATAAATAGTAAGAAACATTTTAACAAATAGTAAGTAACAATTTGATAAATAGTAAGTAACGATTTGATATATAGAAAGTAACAATTTGATAAATAGTAAGTAACAATTTAATAAATAGTAAGTAACAATTTGATAAATAGTAAGTAACAATTTGATAAATAGTATGTAACAATTTGATAAATAGTAAGTAACAATTTGATAAATAGTAAGTAACAATTTGATAAGTAGTAAGTAACAATTTAATAAATAGTAAGTAACAATTTAATAAATAGTAAGTAACAATTTAATAAATAGTAAGTAACAATTTAATAAATAGTAAGTAACAATTTAATAAATAGTATGTAACAATTTAATAAATAGTAAGTAACAATTTAATAAATAGTAAGTAACAATTTAATAAATAGTAAGTAACAATTTGATAAATAGTAAGTAACAATTTGATAAATAGTATGTAACAATTTGATAAATAGTAAGTAACAATTTGATAAATAGTAAGTAACAATTTGATAAGTAGTAAGTAACAATTTAATAAATAGTAAGTAACAATTTAATAAATAGTAAGTAACAATTTAATAAATAGTAAGTAACAATTTGATAAATAGTAAGTAACCATTTGATAAATAGTAAGTAACAATTTGATAAATAGTAAGTAACAATTTAATAAATAGTAAGTAACAATTTAATAAATAGATAGTAACAATTTAATTAATAGTAAGTAACAACTTAATAAATAGTAAGTAACCATTTAATAAATAGTAAGTAACAATTTAATAAATAGTAAGTAACAATTTAATAAATAGTAAGTAACAATTTAATAAATAGTAAGTAACAATTTAATAAATAGTAAGTAACAATTTAATAAATAGTGAGTAACAATTTAATAAATAGTAAGTAACAATTTAATAAATAGTATGAAACAATTTAATAAATAGTATGTAACAATTTAATAAATAGTAAGTAACAATTTAATAAATATTAAGTAACAATTTAATAAATAGTAAGTAACAATTTAATAAATAGTAAGTAACAATTTAATAAATTGTAAGTAACAATTTAATAAATAGTATGTAACAATTTAATAAATAGTAAGTAACAATTTAATAAATAGTAAGTAACTATTTAAAAAATAGTAACAATTTAATAAATAGTAAGTAACAATTTAATAAATAGTAAGTAACAATTTGATAAATAGTAAGTAACAATTTAATAAATAGTAAGTAACAATTTAATAAATAGTAAGTAACAATTTGATAAATAGTAAGTAACAATTTGATAAATAGTAAGTAACCTTTTGATAAATAGTAAGTAACCATTTGATAAATAGTAAGTAACAATTTGATAAATAGTAAGAAACATTTTAATAAATAGTAAGTAACAATTTGATAAATAGCTAGTAACAATTTGATAAATAGTAAGTAACAATTTGATAAATAGTAAGTAACAATTTGATAAATAGTAAGTAACCATTTGATAAATAGTAAGTAACCATTTGATAAATAGTACGTAACCATTTGATAAATAGTAAGTAACAATTTAATAAATAGTAAGTAACAATTTAATTAATAGTATGTAACAATTTAATAAATAGTAAGTAACAATTTGATAAATAGTAAGTAACAATTTGATAAATAGTAAGTGACAATTTGATAAATAGTAAGTAACCATTTGATAAATAGTAAGTAACCATTTGATAAATAGTAAGTAACAATTGAATAAATAGTAAGTAACAATTTAATAAATAGATAGTAACAATTTAATTAATAGTAAGTAACAACTTAATAAATAGTAAGTAACAATTTAATAAATAGTAAGAAACATTTTAATAAATAGTAAGTAACAATTTGATAAATAGTAAGTAACGATTTGATATATAGAAAGTAACAATTTGATAAATAGTAAGTAACAATTTAATAAATAGTAAGTAACAATTTGATAAATAGTAAGTAACAATTTGATAAATAGTATGTAACAATTTGATAAATAGTAAGTAACAATTTGATAAATAGTAAGTAACAATTTGATAAGTAGTAAGTAACAATTTAATAAATAGTAAGTAACAATTTAATAAATAGTAAGTAACAATTTAATAAATAGTAAGTAACAATTTAATAAATAGTAAGTAACAATTAATAAATAGTATGTAACAATTTAATAAATAGTAAGTAACAATTTAATAAATAGTAAGTAACAATTTAATAAATAGTAAGTAACAATTTAATAAATAGTAAGTAACAATTTAATAAATAGTGAGTAACAATTTAATAAATAGTAAGTAACAATTTAATAAATAGTATGAAACAATTTAATAAATAGTATGTAACAATTTAATAAATAGTAAGTAACAATTTAATAAATATTAAGTAACAATTTAATAAATAGTAAGTAACAATTTAATAAATAGTAAGTAACAATTTAATAAATTGTAAGTAACAATTTGATAAATAGCTAGTAACAATTTGATAAATAGTAAGTAACAATTTGATAAATAGTAAGTAACAATTTGATAAATAGTAAGTAACCATTTGATAAATAGTAAGTAACCATTTGATAAATAGTACGTAACCATTTGATAAATAGTAAGTAACAATTTAATAAATAGTAAGTAACAATTTAATTAATAGTATGTAACAATTTAATAAATAGTAAGTAACAATTTGATAAATAGTAAGTAACAATTTGATAAATAGTAAGTGACAATTTGATAAATAGTAAGTAACCATTTGATAAATAGTAAGTAACCATTTGATAAATAGTAAGTAACAATTGAATAAATAGTAAGTAACAATTTAATAAATAGATAGTAACAATTTAATTAATAGTAAGTAACAACTTAATAAATAGTAAGTAACAATTTAATAAATAGTAAGAAACATTTTAACAAATAGTAAGTAACAATTTGATAAATAGTAAGTAACGATTTGATATATAGAAAGTAACAATTTGATAAATAGTAAGTAACAATTTAATAAATAGTAAGTAACAATTTGATAAATAGTAAGTAACAATTTGATAAATAGTATGTAACAATTTGATAAATAGTAAGTAACAATTTGATAAATAGTAAGTAACAATTTGATAAGTAGTAAGTAACAATTTAATAAATAGTAAGTAACAATTTAATAAATAGTAAGTAACAATTTAATAAATAGTAAGTAACAATTTAATAAATAGTAAGTAACAATTTAATAAATAGTATGTAACAATTTAATAAATAGTAAGTAACAATTTAATAAATAGTAAGTAACAATTTAATAAATAGTAAGTAACAATTTGATAAATAGTAAGTAACAATTTGATAAATAGTAAGTAACAATTTGATAAATAGTATGTAACAATTTGATAAATAGTAAGTAACAATTTGATAAATAGAAAGTAACAATTTGATAAATAGTAAGTAACCATTTGATAAATAGTAAGTAACAATTTAATAAATAGTAAGTAACAATTTAATTAATAGTATGTAACAATTTAATAAATAGTAAGTAACAATTTGATAAATAGTAAGTAACAATTTGATAAATAGTAAGTAACAATTTGATAAATAGTAAGTAACCATTTCATAAATAGTAAGTAACCATTTGATAAATAGTAAGTAACAATTTAATAAATAGTAAGTAACAATTTAATAAATAGATAGTAACAATTTAATTAATAGTAAGTAACAACTTAATAAATAGTAAGTAACAATTTAATAAATAGTAAGAAACATTTTAATAAATAGTAAGTAACAATTTGATAAATAGTGAGTAACGATTTGATAAATAGAAAGTAACAATTTGATAAATAGTAAGTAACAATTTAATAAATAGTAAGTAACAATTTGATAAATAGTAAGTAACAATTTGATAAATAGTAAGTAACAATTTGATAAATAGTAAGTAACAATTTGATAAATAGTAAGTAACAATTTGATAAGTAGTAAGTAACAATTTAATAAACAGTAAGTAACAATTTAATAAATAGTAAGTAACAATTTAATAAATAGTAAGTAACAATTTAATAAATAGTAAGTAACAATTTGATAAATAGTAAGTAACAATTTGATAAATAGTAAGTAACAATTTGATAAATAGTAAGTAACAATTTAATAAATAGTAAGTAACAATTTAATAAATAGTAAGTAACTATTTAAAAAATAGTAACAATTTAATAAATAGTAAGTAACAATTTAATAAATAGTAAGTAACAATTGAATAAATAGTAAGTAACAATTTAATAAATAGATAGTAACAATTTAATTAATAGTAAGTAACAACTTAATAAATAGTAAGTAACAATTTAATAAATAGTAAGAAACGTTTTAACAAATAGTAAGTAACAATTTGATAAATAGTAAGTAACGATTTGATATATAGAAAGTAACAATTTGATAAATAGTAAGTAACAATTTAATAAATAGTAAGTAACAATTTGATAAATAGTAAGTAACAATTTGATAAATAGTATGTAACAATTTGATAAATAGTAAGTAACAATTTGATAAATAGTAAGTAACAATTTGATAAGTAGTAAGTAACAATTTAATAAATAGTAAGTAACAATTTAATAAATAGTAAGTAACAATTTAATAAATAGTAAGTAACAATTTAATAAATAGTAAGTAACAATTTAATAAATAGTATGTAACAATTTAATAAATAGTAAGTAACAATTTAATAAATAGTAAGTAACAATTTAATAAATAGTAAGTAACAATTTGATAAATAGTAAGTAACAATTTGATAAATAGTAAGTAACAATTTGATAAATAGTATGTAACAATTTGATAAATAGTAAGTAACAATTTGATAAATAGAAAGTAACAATTTGATAAATAGTAAGTAACCATTTGATAAATAGTAAGTAACAATTTAATAAATAGTAAGTAACAATTTAATTAATAGTATGTAACAATTTAATAAATAGTAAGTAACAATTTGATAAATAGTAAGTAACAATTTGATAAATAGTAAGTAACAATTTGATAAATAGTAAGTAACCATTTCATAAATAGTAAGTAACCATTTGATAAATAGTAAGTAAGAATTTAATAAATAGTAAGTAACAATTTAATAAATAGATAGTAACAATTTAATTAATAGTAAGTAACAACTTAATAAATAGTAAGTAACAATTTAATAAATAGTAAGAAACATTTTAATAAATAGTAAGTAACAATTTGATAAATAGTGAGTAACGATTTGATAAATAGAAAGTAACAATTTGATAAATAGTAAGTAACAATTTAATAAATAGTAAGTAACAATTTGATAAATAGTAAGTAACAATTTGATAAATAGTAAGTAACAATTTGATAAATAGTAAGTAACAATTTGATAAATAGTAAGTAACAATTTGATAAGTAGTAAGTAACAATTTAATAAACAGTAAGTAACAATTTAATAAATAGTAAGTAACAATTTAATAAATAGTAAGTAACAATTTAATAAATAGTAAGTAACAATTTGATAAATAGTAAGTAACAATTTGATAAATAGTAAGTAACAATTTGATAAATAGTAAGTAACAATTTAATAAATAGTAAGTAACAATTTAATAAATAGTAAGTAACTATTTAAAAAATAGTAACAATTTAATAAATAGTAAGTAACAATTTAATAAATAGTAAGTAACAATTTGATAAATAGTAAGTAACAATTTAATAAATAGTAAGTAACAATTTAATAAATAGTAAGTAACAATTTGATAAATAGTAAGTAACAATTTGATAAATAGTAAGTATCCATTTGATAAATAGTAAGTAACCATTTGATAAATAGTAAGTAACAATTTGATAAATAGTAAGAAACATTTTAATAAATAGTAAGTAACAATTTGATAAATAGCTAGTAACAATTTAATTAATAGTATGTAACAATTTAATAAATAGTAAGTAACAATTTAATAAATAGTAAGTAAAAATTTAATAAATAGTTTGTAACAATTTAATAAATAGTAAGTAACAATTTAATAAATAGTAAGTAACAATTTAATAAATAGTGTGTAACAATTTAATAAATAGTAAGTAACAATTTAATACATAGTAAGTAACAATTTAATAAATAGTAAGTAACAATTTAATAAATAGTAAGAAACAATTTGATAAATAGTAAGTAACAATTTGATAAATAGTAAGTAACAATTTGATAAATAGTAAGTAACAATTTGATAAATAGTAAGTAACCATTTCATAAATAGTAAGTAACCATTTGATAAATAGTAAGTAACAATTTAATAAATAGTAAGTAACAATTTAATAAATAGATAGTAACAATTTAATTACTAGTAAGTAACAACTTAATAAATAGTAAGTAACAATTTAATAAATAGTAAGAAACATTTTAATAAATAGTAAGTAACAATTTGATAAATAGTAAGTAACGATTTGATAAATAGAAAGTAACAATTTGATAAATAGTAAGTAACAATTTAATAAATAGTAAGTAACAATTTGATAAATAGTAAGTAACAATTTGATAAATAGTAAGTAACAATTTGATAAATATTAAGTAACAATTTAATAAATATTAAGTAACCATTTCATAAATAGTAAGTAACCATTTGATAAATAGTAAGTAACAATTTAATAAATAGTAAGTAACAATTTAATAAATAGATAGTAACAATTTAATTACTAGTAAGTAACAACTTAATAAATAGTAAGTAACAATTTAATAAATAGTAAGAAACATTTTAATAAATAGTAAGTAACAATTTGATAAATAGTAAGTAACGATTTGATAAATAGAAAGTAACAATTTGATAAATAGTAAGTAACAATTTAATAAATAGTAAGTAACAATTTGATAAATAGTAAGTAACAATTTGATAAATAGTAAGTAACAATTTGATAAATATTAAGTAACAATTTAATAAATATTAAGTAACAATTTAATAAATAGTAAGTAACAATTTAATAAATAGTAAGTAACAATTTAATAAATAGTAAGTAACAATTTAATAAATAGTAAGTAATAATTTAATAAATAGTATGTAACAATTTAATAAATAGTAAGTAACAATTTAATACATATTAAGTAACAATTTAATAAATAGTATGTAACAATTTAATAAATAGTAAGTAACAATTTAATAAATAGTAAGTAACAATTTAATAAATAGTAAGTAACAATTTAATAAATAGTAAGTAACAATTTAATAAATAGTGAGTAACAATTTAATAAATAGTAAGTAACAATTTAATAAATAGTATGAAACAATTTAATAAATAGTATGTAACAATTTAATAAATAGTAAGTAACAATTTAATAAATATTAAGTAACAATTTAATAAATAGTAAGTAACAATTTAATACATATTAAGTAACAATTTAATAAATAGTATGTAACAATTTAATAAATAGTAAGTAACAATTTAATAAATAGATAGTAACAATTTAATTAATAGTAAGTAACAACTTAATAAATAGTAAGTAACAATTTAATAAATAGTAAGTAACAATTTGATAAATAGTAAGTAACAATTTGATAAATAGTAAGTAACCATTTGATAAATAGTAAGTAACCATTTGATAAATAGTAAGTAACCATTTGATAAATAGTAAGTAACAATTTGATAAATAGTAAGTAACAATTTGATAAATAGTAAGTAACAATTTGATAAATAGTAAGTAACAATTTGATAAATAGTAAGTAACAATTTAATAAATAGTAAGTAACAATTTAATAAATAGTAAGTAACTATTTAAAAAATAGTAACAATTTAATAAATAGTAAGTAACAATTTAATAAATAGTAAGTAACAATTTGATAAATAGTAAGTAACAATTTAATAAATAGTAAGTAACAATTTAATAAATAGTAAGTAACAATTTGATAAATAGTAAGTAACAATTTGATAAATAGTAAGTAACCATTTGATAAATAGTAAGTAACCATTTGATAAATAGTAAGTAACAATTTGATAAATAGTAAGAAACATTTTAATAAATAGTAAGTAACAATTTGATAAATAGCTAGTAACAATTTGATAAATAGTATGTAACAATTTGATAAATAGTAAGTAACAATTTGATAAATAGTAAGTAACCATTTGATAAATAGTAAGTAACCATTTGATAAATAGTACGTAACCATTTGATAAATAGTAAGTAACAATTTAATAAATAGTAAGTAACAATTTAATTAATAGTATGTAACAATTTAATAAATAGTAAGTAACAATTTTATAAATAGTAAGTAACAATTTGATAAATAGTAAGTGACAATTTGATAAATAGTAAGTAACCATTTGATAAATAGTAAGTAACCATTTGATAAATAGTAAGTAACAATTGAATAAATAGTAAGTAACAATTTAATAAATAGATAGTAACAATTTAATTAATAGTAAGTAACAACTTAATAAATAGTAAGTAACAATATAATAAATAGTAAGAAACATTTTAATAAATAGTATGTAACAATTTGATAAATAGTAAGTAACGATTTGATAAATAGAATGTAACAATTTGATAAATAGTAAGTAACAATTTAATAAATAGTAAGTAACAATTTGATAAATAGTAAGTAACAATTTGATAAATAGTAAGTAACAATTTGATAAATAGTAAGTAACAATTTGATAAATAGTAAGTAACCATTTGATAAATAGTAAGTAACCATTTGATAAATAGTAAGTAACCATTTGATAAATAGTAAGTAACAATTTGATAAATAGTAAGTATCAATTTAATAAATAGTAAGTAACAATTTAATAAATAGTAAGTAACAATTTAAAAAATAGTAACAATTTAATAAATAGTGAGTACAAATTTAATAAATAGTAAGTAACAATTTAATTAATAGTAAGTAACAACTTAATAAATAGTAAGTAACAATTTAATAAATAGTAAGAAACATTTTAATAAATAGTAAGTAACAATTTGATAAATAGTAAGTAACGATTTGATAAATAGAAAGTAACAATTTGATAAATAGTAAGTAACAATTTAATAAACAGTAACAATTTAATAAATAGTAAGTAAAAATTTAATAAATAGTTTGTAACAATTTAATAAATAGTAAGTGTCAATTTAATAAATAATAAGTAACAATTTAATAAATAGTAAGTAACAATTTAATAAATAGTAAGTAACAATTTTATAAATAGTAAGTAACAATTTGATAAATAGTAGGTAACAATATGATAAATAGTAAGTAACAATTTGATAAATAGTACGTAACAATTTGATAAATAATAAGTAACCATTTGATAAATAGTAAGTAACCATTTGATAAATAGTAAGTAACCATTTGATAAATAGTAAGTAACCATTTGATAAATAGTAAGTAACAATTGAATAAATAGTAAGTAACAATTTAATAAATAGATAGTAACAATTTAATTAATAGTAAGTAACAACTTAATAAATAGTAAGTAACAATTTAATAAATAGTAAGAAACATTTTAACAAATAGTAAGTAACAATTTGATAAATAGTAAGTAACGATTTGATATATAGAAAGTAACAATTTGATAAATAGTAAGTAACAATTTAATAAATAGTAAGTAACAATTTGATAAATAGTAAGTAACAATTTGATAAATAGTATGTAACAATTTGATAAATAGTAAGTAACAATTTGATAAATAGTAAGTAACAATTTGATAAGTAGTAAGTAACAATTTAATAAATAGTAAGTAACAATTTAATAAATAGTAAGTAACAATTTAATAAATAGTAAGTAACAATTTAATAAATAGTAAGTAACAATTTAATAAATAGTATGTAACAATTTAATAAATAGTAAGTAACAATTTAATAAATAGTAAGTAACAATTTAATAAATAGTAAGTAACAATTTGATAAATAGTAAGTAACAATTTGATAAATAGTAAGTAACAATTTGATAAATAGTATGTAACAATTTGATAAATAGTAAGTAACAATTTGATAAATAGAAAGTAACAATTTGATAAATAGTAAGTAACCATTTGATAAATAGTAAGTAACAATTTAATAAATAGTAAGTAACAATTTAATTAATAGTATGTAACAATTTAATAAATAGTAAGTAACAATTTGATAAATAGTAAGTAACAATTTGATAAATAGTAAGTAACAATTTGATAAATAGTAAGTAACCATTTCATAAATAGTAAGTAACCATTTGATAAATAGTAAGTAACAATTTAATAAATAGTAAGTAACAATTTAATAAATAGATAGTAACAATTTAATTAATAGTAAGTAACAACTTAATAAATAGTAAGTAACAATTTAATAAATAGTAAGAAACATTTAATAAATAGTAAGTAACAATTTGATAAATAGTGAGTAACGATTTGATAAATAGAAAGTAACAATTTGATAAATAGTAAGTAACAATTTAATAAATAGTAAGTAACAATTTGATAAATAGTAAGTAACAATTTGATAAATAGTAAGTAACAATTTGATAAATAGTAAGTAACAATTTGATAAATAGTAAGTAACAATTTGATAAGTAGTAAGTAACAATTTAATAAACAGTAAGTAACAATTTAATAAATAGTAAGTAACAATTTAATAAATAGTAAGTAACAATTTAATAAATAGTAAGTAACAATTTGATAAATAGTAAGTAACAATTTGATAAATAGTAAGTAACAATTTGATAAATAGTAAGTAACAATTTAATAAATAGTAAGTAACAATTTAATAAATAGTAAGTAACTATTTAAAAAATAGTAACAATTTAATAAATAGTAAGTAACAATTTAATAAATAGTAAGTAACAATTGAATAAATAGTAAGTAACAATTTAATAAATAGATAGTAACAATTTAATTAATAGTAAGTAACAACTTAATAAATAGTAAGTAACAATTTAATAAATAGTAAGAAACGTTTTAACAAATAGTAAGTAACAATTTGATAAATAGTAAGTAACGATTTGATATATAGAAAGTAACAATTTGATAAATAGTAAGTAACAATTTAATAAATAGTAAGTAACAATTTGATAAATAGTAAGTAACAATTTGATAAATAGTATGTAACAATTTGATAAATAGTAAGTAACAATTTGATAAATAGTAAGTAACAATTTGATAAGTAGTAAGTAACAATTTAATAAATAGTAAGTAACAATTTAATAAATAGTAAGTAACAATTTAATAAATAGTAAGTAACAATTTAATAAATAGTAAGTAACAATTTAATAAATAGTATGTAACAATTTAATAAATAGTAAGTAACAATTTAATAAATAGTAAGTAACAATTTAATAAATAGTAAGTAACAATTTGATAAATAGTAAGTAACAATTTGATAAATAGTAAGTAACAATTTGATAAATAGTATGTAACAATTTGATAAATAGTAAGTAACAATTTGATAAATAGAAAGTAACAATTTGATAAATAGTAAGTAACCATTTGATAAATAGTAAGTAACAATTTAATAAATAGTAAGTAACAATTTAATTAATAGTATGTAACAATTTAATAAATAGTAAGTAACAATTTGATAAATAGTAAGTAACAATTTGATAAATAGTAAGTAACAATTTGATAAATAGTAAGTAACCATTTCATAAATAGTAAGTAACCATTTGATAAATAGTAAGTAAGAATTTAATAAATAGTAAGTAACAATTTAATAAATAGATAGTAACAATTTAATTAATAGTAAGTAACAACTTAATAAATAGTAAGTAACAATTTAATAAATAGTAAGAAACATTTTAATAAATAGTAAGTAACAATTTGATAAATAGTGAGTAACGATTTGATAAATAGAAAGTAACAATTTGATAAATAGTAAGTAACAATTTAATAAATAGTAAGTAACAATTTGATAAATAGTAAGTAACAATTTGATAAATAGTAAGTAACAATTTGATAAATAGTAAGTAACAATTTGATAAATAGTAAGTAACAATTTGATAAGTAGTAAGTAACAATTTAATAAACAGTAAGTAACAATTTAATAAATAGTAAGTAACAATTTAATAAATAGTAAGTAACAATTTAATAAATAGTAAGTAACAATTTGATAAATAGTAAGTAACAATTTGATAAATAGTAAGTAACAATTTGATAAATAGTAAGTAACAATTTAATAAATAGTAAGTAACAATTTAATAAATAGTAAGTAACTATTTAAAAAATAGTAACAATTTAATAAATAGTAAGTAACAATTTAATAAATAGTAAGTAACAATTTGATAAATAGTAAGTAACAATTTAATAAATAGTAAGTAACAATTTAATAAATAGTAAGTAACAATTTGATAAATAGTAAGTAACAATTTGATAAATAGTAAGTATCCATTTGATAAATAGTAAGTAACCATTTGATAAATAGTAAGTAACAATTTGATAAATAGTAAGAAACATTTTAATAAATAGTAAGTAACAATTTGATAAATAGCTAGTAACAATTTAATTAATAGTATGTAACAATTTAATAAATAGTAAGTAACAATTTAATAAATAGTAAGTAAAAATTTAATAAATAGTTTGTAACAATTTAATAAATAGTAAGTAACAATTTAATAAATAGTAAGTAACAATTTAATAAATAGTGTGTAACAATTTAATAAATAGTAAGTAACAATTTAATACATAGTAAGTAACAATTTAATAAATAGTAAGTAACAATTTAATAAATAGTAAGAAACAATTTGATAAATAGTAAGTAACAATTTGATAAATAGTAAGTAACAATTTGATAAATAGTAAGTAACAATTTGATAAATAGTAAGTAACCATTTCATAAATAGTAAGTAACCATTTGATAAATAGTAAGTAACAATTTAATAAATAGTAAGTAACAATTTAATAAATAGATAGTAACAATTTAATTACTAGTAAGTAACAACTTAATAAATAGTAAGTAACAATTTAATAAATAGTAAGAAACATTTTAATAAATAGTAAGTAACAATTTGATAAATAGTAAGTAACGATTTGATAAATAGAAAGTAACAATTTGATAAATAGTAAGTAACAATTTAATAAATAGTAAGTAACAATTTGATAAATAGTAAGTAACAATTTGATAAATAGTAAGTAACAATTTGATAAATATTAAGTAACAATTTAATAAATATTAAGTAACCATTTCATAAATAGTAAGTAACCATTTGATAAATAGTAAGTAACAATTTAATAAATAGTAAGTAACAATTTAATAAATAGATAGTAACAATTTAATTACTAGTAAGTAACAACTTAATAAATAGTAAGTAACAATTTAATAAATAGTAAGAAACATTTTAATAAATAGTAAGTAACAATTTGATAAATAGTAAGTAACGATTTGATAAATAGAAAGTAACAATTTGATAAATAGTAAGTAACAATTTAATAAATAGTAAGTAACAATTTGATAAATAGTAAGTAACAATTTGATAAATAGTAAGTAACAATTTGATAAATATTAAGTAACAATTTAATAAATATTAAGTAACAATTTAATAAATAGTAAGTAACAATTTAATAAATAGTAAGTAACAATTTAATAAATAGTAAGTAACAATTTAATAAATAGTAAGTAATAATTTAATAAATAGTATGTAACAATTTAATAAATAGTAAGTAACAATTTAATACATATTAAGTAACAATTTAATAAATAGTATGTAACAATTTAATAAATAGTAAGTAACAATTTAATAAATAGTAAGTAACAATTTAATAAATAGTAAGTAACAATTTAATAAATAGTAAGTAACAATTTAATAAATAGTGAGTAACAATTTAATAAATAGTAAGTAACAATTTAATAAATAGTATGAAACAATTTAATAAATAGTATGTAACAATTTAATAAATAGTAAGTAACAATTTAATAAATATTAAGTAACAATTTAATAAATAGTAAGTAACAATTTAATACATATTAAGTAACAATTTAATAAATAGTATGTAACAATTTAATAAATAGTAAGTAACAATTTAATAAATAGATAGTAACAATTTAATTAATAGTAAGTAACAACTTAATAAATAGTAAGTAACAATTTAATAAATAGTAAGTAACAATTTGATAAATAGTAAGTAACAATTTGATAAATAGTAAGTAACCATTTGATAAATAGTAAGTAACCATTTGATAAATAGTAAGTAACCATTTGATAAATAGTAAGTAACAATTTGATAAATAGTAAGTAACAATTTGATAAATAGTAAGTAACAATTTGATAAATAGTAAGTAACAATTTGATAAATAGTAAGTAACAATTTAATAAATAGTAAGTAACAATTTAATAAATAGTAAGTAACTATTTAAAAAATAGTAACAATTTAATAAATAGTAAGTAACAATTTAATAAATAGTAAGTAACAATTTGATAAATAGTAAGTAACAATTTAATAAATAGTAAGTAACAATTTAATAAATAGTAAGTAACAATTTGATAAATAGTAAGTAACAATTTGATAAATAGTAAGTAACCATTTGATAAATAGTAAGTAACCATTTGATAAATAGTAAGTAACAATTTGATAAATAGTAAGAAACATTTTAATAAATAGTAAGTAACAATTTGATAAATAGCTAGTAACAATTTGATAAATAGTATGTAACAATTTGATAAATAGTAAGTAACAATTTGATAAATAGTAAGTAACCATTTGATAAATAGTAAGTAACCATTTGATAAATAGTACGTAACCATTTGATAAATAGTAAGTAACAATTTAATAAATAGTAAGTAACAATTTAATTAATAGTATGTAACAATTTAATAAATAGTAAGTAACAATTTTATAAATAGTAAGTAACAATTTGATAAATAGTAAGTGACAATTTGATAAATAGTAAGTAACCATTTGATAAATAGTAAGTAACCATTTGATAAATAGTAAGTAACAATTGAATAAATAGTAAGTAACAATTTAATAAATAGATAGTAACAATTTAATTAATAGTAAGTAACAACTTAATAAATAGTAAGTAACAATTTAATAAATAGTAAGAAACATTTTAATAAATAGTATGTAACAATTTGATAAATAGTAAGTAACGATTTGATAAATAGAATGTAACAATTTGATAAATAGTAAGTAACAATTTAATAAATAGTAAGTAACAATTTGATAAATAGTAAGTAACAATTTGATAAATAGTAAGTAACAATTTGATAAATAGTAAGTAACAATTTGATAAATAGTAAGTAACCATTTGATAAATAGTAAGTAACCATTTGATAAATAGTAAGTAACCATTTGATAAATAGTAAGTAACAATTTGATAAATAGTAAGTATCAATTTAATAAATAGTAAGTAACAATTTAATAAATAGTAAGTAACAATTTAAAAAATAGTAACAATTTAATAAATAGTGAGTACAAATTTAATAAATAGTAAGTAACAATTTAATTAATAGTAAGTAACAACTTAATAAATAGTAAGTAACAATTTAATAAATAGTAAGAAACATTTTAATAAATAGTAAGTAACAATTTGATAAATAGTAAGTAACGATTTGATAAATAGAAAGTAACAATTTGATAAATAGTAAGTAACAATTTAATAAACAGTAACAATTTAATAAATAGTAAGTAAAAATTTAATAAATAGTTTGTAACAATTTAATAAATAGTAAGTGTCAATTTAATAAATAATAAGTAACAATTTAATAAATAGTAAGTAACAATTTAATAAATAGTAAGTAACAATTTTATAAATAGTAAGTAACAATTTGATAAATAGTAGGTAACAATATGATAAATAGTAAGTAACAATTTGATAAATAGTACGTAACAATTTGATAAATAATAAGTAACCATTTGATAAATAGTAAGTAACCATTTGATAAATAGTAAGTAACCATTTCATAAATAGTAAGTAACCATTTGATAAATAGTAAGTAACAATTTAATAAATAGTAAGTAACAATTTAATAAATAGATAGTAACAATTTAATTACTAGTAAGTAACAACTTAATAAATAGTAAGTAACAATTTAATAAATAGTAAGAAACATTTTAATAAATAGTAAGTAACAATTTGATAAATAGTAAGTAACGATTTGATAAATAGAAAGTAACAATTTGATAAATAGTAAGTAACCATTTGATAAATAGTAAGTAACAATTTAATAAATAGTAAGTAACAATTTAATAAATAGATAGTAACAATTTAATTACTAGTAAGTAACAACTTAATAAATAGTAAGTAACAATTTAATAAATAGTAAGAAACATTTTAATAAATAGTAAGTAACAATTTGATAAATAGTAAGTAACGATTTGATAAATAGAAAGTAACAATTTGATAAATAGTAAGTAACAATTTAATAAATAGTAAGTAACAATTTGATAAATAGTAAGTAACAATTTGATAAATAGTAAGTAACAATTTGATAAATATTAAGTAACAATTTAATAAATATTAAGTAACCATTTCATAAATAGTAAGTAACCATTTGATAAATAGTAAGTAACAATTTAATAAATAGTAAGTAACAATTTAATAAATAGATAGTAACAATTTAATTACTAGTAAGTAACAACTTAATAAATAGTAAGTAACAATTTAATAAATAGTAAGAAACATTTTAATAAATAGTAAGTAACAATTTGATAAATAGTAAGTAACGATTTGATAAATAGAAAGTAACAATTTGATAAATAGTAAGTAACAATTTAATAAATAGTAAGTAACAATTTGATAAATAGTAAGTAACAATTTGATAAATAGTAAGTAACAATTTGATAAATATTAAGTAACAATTTAATAAATATTAAGTAACAATTTAATAAATAGTAAGTAACAATTTAATAAATAGTAAGTAACAATTTAATAAATAGTAAGTAACAATTTAATAAATAGTAAGTAACAATTTAATAAATAGTATGTAACAATTTAATAAATAGTAAGTAACAATTTAATACATATTAAGTAACAATTTAATAAATAGTATGTAACAATTTAATAAATAGTAAGTAACAATTTAATAAATAGTAAGTAACAATTTAATAAATAGTAAGTAACAATTTAATAAATAGTATGAAACAATTTAATAAATAGTATGTAACAATTTAATAAATAGTAAGTAACAATTTAATAAATATTAAGTAACAATTTAATAAATAGTAAGTAACAATTTAATACATATTAAGTAACAATTTAATAAATAGTATGTAACAATTTAATAAATAGTAAGTAACAATTTAATAAATAGATAGTAACAATTTAATTAATAGTAAGTAACAACTTAATAAATAGTAAGTAACAATTTAATAAATAGTAAGTAACAATTTGATAAATAGTAACTAACAATTTGATAAATAGTAAGTAACCATTTGATAAATAGTAAGTAACCATTTGATAAATAGTAAGTAACCATTTGATAAATAGTAAGTAACAATTTGATAAATAGTAAGTAACAATTTGATAAATAGTAAGTAACAATTTGATAAATAGTAAGTAACAATTTGATAAATAGTAAGTAACAATTTAATAAATAGTAAGTAACAATTTAATAAATAGTAAGTAACTATTTAAAAAATAGTAACAATTTAATAAATAGTAAGTAACAATTTAATAAATAGTAAGTAACAATTTGATAAATAGTAAGTAACAATTTAATAAATAGTAAGTAACAATTTAATAAATAGTAAGTAACAATTTGATAAATAGTAAGTAACAATTTGATAAATAGTAAGTAACCATTTGATAAATAGTAAGTAACCATTTGATAAATAGTAAGTAACAATTTGATAAATAGTAAGAAACATTTTAATAAATAGTAAGTAACAATTTGATAAATACCTAGTAACAATTTGATAAATAGTATGTAACAATTTGATAAATAGTAAGTAACAATTTGATAAATAGTAAGTAACCATTTGATAAATAGTAAGTAACCATTTGATAAATAGTACGTAACCATTTGATAAATAGTAAGTAACAATTTAATAAATAGTAAGTAACAATTTAATTAATAGTATGTAACAATTTAATAAATAGTAAGTAACAATTTGATAAATAGTAAGTAACAATTTGATAAATAGTAAGTGACAATTTGATAAATAGTAAGTAACCATTTGATAAATAGTAAGTAACCATTTGATAAATAGTAAGTAACAATTGAATAAATAGTAAGTAACAATTTAATAAATAGATAGTAACAATTTAATTAATAGTAAGTAACAACTTAATAAATAGTAAGTAACAATTTAATAAATAGTAAGAAACATTTTAATAAATAGTATGTAACAATTTGATAAATAGTAAGTAACGATTTGATAAATAGAATGTAAAAATTTGATAAATAGTAAGTAACAATTTAATAAATAGTAAGTAACAATTTGATAAATAGTAAGTAACAATTTGATAAATAGTAAGTAACAATTTGATAAATAGTAAGTAACAATTTGATAAATAGTAAGTAACCATTTGATAAATAGTAAGTAACCATTTGATAAATAGTAAGTAACCATTTGATAAATAGTAAGTAACAATTTGATAAATAGTAAGTATCAATTTAATAAATAGTAAGTAACAATTTAATAAATAGTAAGTAACAATTTAAAAAATAGTAACAATTTAATAAATAGTGAGTACCAATTTAATAAATAGTAAGTAACAATTTAATTAATAGTAAGTAACAACTTAATAAATAGTAAGTAACAATTTAATAAATAGTAAGAAACATTTTAATAAATAGTAAGTAACAATTTGATAAATAGTAAGTAACGATTTGATAAATAGAAAGTAACAATTTGATAAATAGTAAGTAACAATTTAATAAACAGTAACAATTTAATAAATAGTAAGTAAAAATTTAATAAATAGTTTGTAACAATTTAATAAATAGTAAGTGTCAATTTAATAAATAATAAGTAACAATTTAATAAATAGTAAGTAACAATTTAATAAATAGTAAGTAACAATTTTATAAATAGTAAGTAACAATTTGATAAATAGTAGGTAACAATATGATAAATAGTAAGTAACAATTTGATAAATAGTACGTAACAATTTGATAAATAATAAGTAACCATTTGATAAATAGTAAGTAACCATTTGATAAATAGTAAGTAACAATTTGATAAATAGTAAGAAACATTTTAATAAATAGTAAGTAACAATTTGATAAATAGCTAGTAACAATTTGATAAATAGTAAGTAACAATTTGATAAATAGTAAGTACCAATTTGATAAATAGTAAGTAACCATTTGATAAATAGTAAGTAACCATTTGATAAATAGTACGTAACCATTTGATAAATAGTAAGTAACAATTTAATAAATAGTAAGTAACAATTTAATTAATAGTATGTAACAATTTAATAAATAGTAAGTAACAATTTGATAAATAGTAAGTAACAATTTGATAAATAGTAAGTGACAATTTGATAAATAGTAAGTAACCATTTGATAAATAGTAAGTAACCATTTGATAAATAGTAAGTAACAATTGAATAAATAGTAAGTAACAATTTAATAAATAGATAGTAACAATTTAATTAATAGTAAGTAACAACTTAATAAATAGTAAGTAACAATTTAATAAATAGTAAGAAACATTTTAATAAATAGTAAGTAACAATTTGATAAATAGTAAGTAACGATTTGATATATAGAAAGTAACAATTTGATAAATAGTAAGTAACAATTTAATAAATAGTAAGTAACAATTTGATAAATAGTAAGTAACAATTTGATAAATAGTATGTAACAATTTGATAAATAGTAAGTAACAATTTGATAAATAGTAAGTAACAATTTGATAAGTAGTAAGTAACAATTTAATAAATAGTAAGTAACAATTTAATAAATAGTAAGTAACAATTTAATAAATAGTAAGTAACAATTTGATAAATAGTAAGTAACCATTTGATAAATAGTAAGTAACAATTTGATAAATAGTAAGTAACAATTTAATAAATAGTAAGTAACAATTTAATAAATAGATAGTAACAATTTAATTAATAGTAAGTAACAACTTAATAAATAGTAAGTAACCATTTAATAAATAGTAAGTAACAATTTAATAAATAGTAAGTAACAATTTAATAAATAGTAAGTAACAATTTAATAAATAGTAAGTAACAATTTAATAAATAGTAAGTAACAATTTAATAAATAGTGAGTAACAATTTAATAAATAGTAAGTAACAATTTAATAAATAGTATGAAACAATTTAATAAATAGTATGTAACAATTTAATAAATAGTAAGTAACAATTTAATAAATATTAAGTAACAATTTAATAAATAGTAAGTAACAATTTAATAAATAGTAAGTAACAATTTAATAAATTGTAAGTAACAATTTAATAAATAGTATGTAACAATTTAATAAATAGTAAGTAACAATTTAATAAATAGTAAGTAACTATTTAAAAAATAGTAACAATTTAATAAATAGTAAGTAACAATTTAATAAATAGTAAGTAACAATTTGATAAATAGTAAGTAACAATTTAATAAATAGTAAGTAACAATTTAATAAATAGTAAGTAACAATTTGATAAATAGTAAGTAACAATTTGATAAATAGTAAGTAACCTTTTGATAAATAGTAAGTAACCATTTGATAAATAGTAAGTAACAATTTGATAAATAGTAAGAAACATTTTAATAAATAGTAAGTAACAATTTGATAAATAGCTAGTAACAATTTGATAAATAGTAAGTAACAATTTGATAAATAGTAAGTAACAATTTGATAAATAGTAAGTAACCATTTGATAAATAGTAAGTAACCATTTGATAAATAGTACGTAACCATTTGATAAATAGTAAGTAACAATTTAATAAATAGTAAGTAACAATTTAATTAATAGTATGTAACAATTTAATAAATAGTAAGTAACAATTTGATAAATAGTAAGTAACAATTTGATAAATAGTAAGTGACAATTTGATAAATAGTAAGTAACCATTTGATAAATAGTAAGTAACCATTTGATAAATAGTAAGTAACAATTGAATAAATAGTAAGTAACAATTTAATAAATAGATAGTAACAATTTAATTAATAGTAAGTAACAACTTAATAAATAGTAAGTAACAATTTAATAAATAGTAAGAAACATTTTAATAAATAGTAAGTAACAATTTGATAAATAGTAAGTAACGATTTGATATATAGAAAGTAACAATTTGAAAAATAGTAAGTAACAATTTAATAAATAGTAAGTAACAATTTGATAAATAGTAAGTAACAATTTGATAAATAGTATGTAACAATTTGATAAATAGTAAGTAACAATTTGATAAATAGTAAGTAACAATTTGATAAGTAGTAAGTAACAATTTAATAAATAGTAAGTAACAATTTAATAAATAGTAAGTAACAATTTAATAAATAGTAAGTAGCAATTTAATAAATAGTAAGTAACAATTTAATAAATAGTATGTAACAATTTAATAAATAGTAAGTAACAATTTAATAAATAGTAAGTAACAATTTAATAAATAGTAAGTAACAATTTGATAAATAGTAAGTAACAATTTGATAAATAGTAAGTAACAATTTGATAAATAGTAAGTAACAATTTGATAAATAGTAAGTAACCATTTGATAAATAGTAAGTAACAATTTAATTAATAGTAAGTAACAATTTAATTAATAGTATGTAACAATTTAATAAATAGTAAGTAACAATTTGATAAATAGTAAGTAACAATTTGATAAATAGTAAGTAACAATTTGATAAATAGTAAGTAACCATTTCATAAATAGTAAGTAACCATTTGATAAATAGTAAGTAACAATTTAATAAATAGTAAGTAACAATTTAATAAATAGATAGTAACAATTTAATTAATAGTAAGTATCAACTTAATAAATAGTAAGTAACAATTTAATAAATAGTAAGAAACATTTTAATAAATAGTAAGTAACAATTTGATAAATAGTGAGTAACGATTTGATAAATAGAAAGTAACAATTTGATAAATAGTAAGTAACAATTTAATAAATAGTAAGTAACAATTTGATAAATAGTAAGTAACAATTTGATAAACAGTAACAATTTAATAAATAGTAAGTAAAAATTTAATAAATAGTTTGTAACAATTTAATAAATAGTAAGTGTCAATTTAATAAATAATAAGTAACAATTTAATAAATAGTAAGTAACAATTTAATAAATAGTAAGTAACAATTTTATAGATAGTAAGTAACAATTTGATAAATAGTAGGTAACAATATGATAAATAGTAAGTAACAATTTGATAAATAGTACGTAACAATTTGATAAATAATAAGTAACCATTTGATAAATAGTAAGTAACCATTTGATAAATAGTAAGTAACAATTTGATAAATAGTAAGAAACATTTTAATAAATAGTAAGTAACAATTTGATAAATAGCTAGTAACAATTTGATAAATAGTAAGTAACAATTTGATAAATAGTAAGTACCAATTTGATAAATAGTAAGTAACCATTTGATAAATAGTAAGTAACCATTTGATAAATAGTACGTAACCATTTGATAAATAGTAAGTAACAATTTAATAAATAGTAAGTAACAATTTAATTAATAGTATGTAACAATTTAATAAATAGTAAGTAACAATTTGATAAATAGTAAGTAACAATTTGATAAATAGTAAGTGACAATTTGATAAATAGTAAGTAACCATTTGATAAATAGTAAGTAACCATTTGATAAATAGTAAGTAACAATTGAATAAATAGTAAGTAACAATTTAATAAATAGATAGTAACAATTTAATTAATAGTAAGTAACAACTTAATAAATAGTAAGTAACAATTTAATAAATAGTAAGAAACATTTTAATAAATAGTAAGTAACAATTTGATAAATAGTAAGTAACGACTTGATATATAGAAAGTAACAATTTGATAAATAGTAAGTAACAATTTAATAAATAGTAAGTAACAATTTGATAAATAGTAAGTAACAATTTGATAAATAGTATGTAACAATTTGATAAATAGTAAGTAACAATTTGATAAATAGTAAGTAACAATTTGATAAGTAGTAAGTAACAATTTAATAAATAGTAAGTAACAATTTAATAAATAGTAAGTAACAATTTAATAAATAGTAAGTAACAATTTGATAAATAGTAAGTAACCATTTGATAAATAGTAAGTAACAATTTGATAAATAGTAAGTAACAATTTAATAAATAGTAAGTAACAATTTAATAAATAGATAGTAACAATTTAATTAATAGTAAGTAACAACTTAATAAATAGTAAGTAACCATTTAATAAATAGTAAGTAACAATTTAATAAATAGTAAGTAACAATTTAATAAATAGTAAGTAACAATTTAATAAATAGTAAGTAACAATTTAATAAATAGTAAGTAACAATTTAATAAATAGTGAGTAACAATTTAATAAATAGTAAGTAACAATTTAATAAATAGTATGAAACAATTTAATAAATAGTATGTAACAATTTAATAAATAGTAAGTAACAATTTAATAAATATTAAGTAACAATTTAATAAATAGTAAGTAACAATTTAATAAATAGTAAGTAACAATTTAATAAATTGTAAGTAACAATTTAATAAATAGTATGTAACAATTTAATAAATAGTAAGTAACAATTTAATAAATAGTAAGTAACTATTTAAAAAATAGTAACAATTTAATAAATAGTAAGTAACAATTTAATAAATAGTAAGTAACAATTTGATAAATAGTAAGTAACAATTTAATAAATAGTAAGTAACAATTTAATAAATAGTAAGTAACAATTTGATAAATAGTAAGTAACAATTTGATAAATAGTAAGTAACCTTTTGATAAATAGTAAGTAACCATTTGATAAATAGTAAGTAACAATTTGATAAATAGTAAGAAACATTTTAATAAATAGTAAGTAACAATTTGATAAATAGCTAGTAACAATTTGATAAATAGTAAGTAACAATTTGATAAATAGTAAGTAACAATTTGATAAATAGTAAGTAACCATTTGATAAATAGTAAGTAACCATTTGATAAATAGTACGTAACCATTTGATAAATAGTAAGTAACAATTTAATAAATAGTAAGTAACAATTTAATTAATAGTATGTAACAATTTAATAAATAGTAAGTAACAATTTGATAAATAGTAAGTAACAATTTGATAAATAGTAAGTGACAATTTGATAAATAGTAAGTAACCATTTGATAAATAGTAAGTAACCATTTGATAAATAGTAAGTAACAATTGAATAAATAGTAAGTAACAATTTAATAAATAGATAGTAACAATTTAATTAATAGTAAGTAACAACTTAATAAATAGTAAGTAACAATTTAATAAATAGTAAGAAACATTTTAATAAATAGTAAGTAACAATTTGATAAATAGTAAGTAACGATTTGATATATAGAAAGTAACAATTTGATAAATAGTAAGTAACAATTTAATAAATAGTAAGTAACAATTTGATAAATAGTAAGTAACAATTTGATAAATAGTATGTAACAATTTGATAAATAGTAAGTAACAATTTGATAAATAGTAAGTAACAATTTGATAAGTAGTAAGTAACAATTTAATAAATAGTAAGTAACAATTTAATAAATAGTAAGTAACAATTTAATAAATAGTAAGTAACAATTTAATAAATAGTAAGTAACAATTTAATAAATAGTATGTAACAATTTAATAAATAGTAAGTAACAATTTAATAAATAGTAAGTAACAATTTAATAAATAGTAAGTAACAATTTGATAAATAGTAAGTAACAATTTGATAAATAGTAAGTAACAATTTGATAAATAGTAAGTAACAATTTGATAAATAGTAAGTAACCATTTGATAAATAGTAAGTAACAATTTAATTAATAGTAAGTAACAATTTAATTAATAGTATGTAACAATTTAATAAATAGTAAGTAACAATTTGATAAATAGTAAGTAACAATTTGATAAATAGTAAGTAACAATTTGATAAATAGTAAGTAACCATTTCATAAATAGTAAGTAACCATTTGATAAATAGTAAGTAACAATTTAATAAATAGTAAGTAACAATTTAATAAATAGATAGTAACAATTTAATTAATAGTAAGTATCAACTTAATAAATAGTAAGTAACAATTTAATAAATAGTAAGAAACATTTTAATAAATAGTAAGTAACAATTTGATAAATAGTGAGTAACGATTTGATAAATAGAAAGTAACAATTTGATAAATAGTAAGTAACAATTTAATAAATAGTAAGTAACAATTTGATAAATAGTAAGTAACAATTTGATAAATAGTAAGTAACAATTTGATAAATAGTAAGTAACAATTTGATAAATAGTAAGTAACAATTTGATAAGTAGTAAGTAACAATTTAATAAACAGTAAGTAACAATTTAATAAATAGTAAGTAACAATTTAATAAATAGTAAGAAACATTTTAATAAATAGTAAGTAACAATTTGATAAATAGTGAGTAACGATTTGATAAATAGAAAGTAACAATTTGATAAATAGTAAGTAACAATTTGATAAATAGTAAGTAACAATTTAATAAATAGTAAGTAACAATTTAATAAATAGTAAGTAACTATTTAAAAAATAGTAACAATTTAATAAATAGTAAGTAACAATTTAATAAATAGTAAGTAACAATTTGATAAATAGTAAGTAACAATTTAATAAATAGTAAGTAACAATTTAATTAATAGTAAGTAACAATTTGATAAATAGTAAGTAACAATTTGATAAATAGTAAGTAACCATTTGATAAATAGTAAGTAACCATTTGATAAATAGTAAGTAACAATTTGATAAATAGTAAGAAACATTTTAATAAATAGTAAGTAACAATTTGATAAATAGCTAGTAACAATTTGATAAATAGTAAGTAACAATTTGATAAATAGTAAGTAACAATTTGATAAATAGTAAGTAACCATTTGATAAATAGTAAGTAACCATTTGATAAATAGTACGTAACCATTTAATAAATATTATGTAACAATTTAATAAATAGTAAGTAACAATTTGATAAATAGTAAGTAACAATTTAATAAATAGTAAGTAACAATTTAATAAATAGTATGTAACAATTTAATAAATAGTAAGTAACAATTTAATACATATTAAGTAACAATTTAATAAATAGTATGTAACAATTTAATAAATAGTAAGTAACAATTTAATAAATAGATAGTAACAATTTAATTAATAGTAAGTAACAACTTAATAAATAGTAAGTAACAATTTAATAAATAGTAAGTAACAATTTAATAAATAGTAAGTAACAATTTAATAAATAGTAAGTAACAATTTAATAAATAGTAAGTAACAATTTAATAAATAGTGAGTAACAATTTAATAAATAGTAAGTAACAATTTAATAAATAGTATGAAACAATTTAATAAATAGTATGTAACAATTTAATAAATAGTAAGTAACAATTTAATAAATATTAAGTAACAATTTAATAAATAGTAAGTAACAATTTAATACATATTAAGTAACAATTTAATAAATAGTATGTAACAATTTAATAAATAGTAAGTAACAATTTAATAAATAGATAGTAACAATTTAATTAATAGTAAGTAACAACTTAATAAATAGTAAGTAACAATTTAATAAATAGTAAGTAACAATTTGATAAATAGTAAGTAACAATTTGATAAATAGTAAGTAACCATTTGATAAATAGTAAGTAACCATTTGATAAATAGTAAGTAACCATTTGATAAATAGTAAGTAACAATTTGATAAATAGTAAGTAACAATTTGATAAATAGTAAGTAACAATTTGATAAATAGTAAGTAACAATTTGATAAATAGTAAGTAACAATTTAATAAATAGTAAGTAACAATTTAATAAATAGTAAGTAACTATTTAAAAAATAGTAACAATTTAATAAATAGTAAGTAACAATTTAATAAATAGTAAGTAACAATTTGATAAATAGTAAGTAACAATTTAATAAATAGTAAGTAACAATTTAATAAATAGTAAGTAACAATTTGAAAAATAGTAAGTAACAATTTGATAAATAGTAAGTAACCATTTGATAAATAGTAAGTAACCATTTGATAAATAGTAAGTAACAATTTGATAAATAGTAAGAAACATTTTAATAAATAGTAAGTAACAATTTGATAAATAGCTAGTAACAATTTGATAAATAGTATGTAACAATTTGATAAATAGTAAGTAACAATTTGATAAATAGTAAGTAACCATTTGATAAATAGTAAGTAACCATTTGATAAATAGTACGTAACCATTTGATAAATAGTAAGTAACAATTTAATAAATAGTAAGTAACAATTTAATTAATAGTATGTAACAATTTAATAAATAGTAAGTAACAATTTGATAAATAGTAAGTAACAATTTGATAAATAGTAAGTGACAATTTGATAAATAGTAAGTAACCATTTGATAAATAGTAAGTAACCATTTGATAAATAGTAAGTAACAATTGAATAAATAATAAGTAACAATTTAATAAATAGATAGTAACAATTTAATTAATAGTAAGTAACAACTTAATAAATAGTAAGTAACAATTTAATAAATAGTAAGAAACATTTTAATAAATAGTAAGTAACAATTTGATAAATAGTAAGTAACGATTTGATAAATAGAATGTAACAATTTGATAAATAGTAAGTAACAATTTAATAAATAGTAAGTAACAATTTGATAAATAGTAAGTAACAATTTGATAAATAGTAAGTAACAATTTGATAAATAGTAAGTAACAATTTGATAAATAGTAAGTAACCATTTGATAAATAGTAAGTAACCATTTGATAAATAGTAAGTAACCATTTGATAAATAGTAAGTAACAATTTGATAAATAGTAAGTATCAATATAATAAATAGTAAGTAACAATTTAATAAATAGTAAGTAACAATTTAAAAAATAGTAACAATTTAATAAATAGTGAGTACCAATTTAATAAATAGTAAGTAACAATTTAATTAATAGTAAGTAACAACTTAATAAATAGTAAGTAACAATTTAATAAATAGTAAGAAACATTTTAATAAATAGTAAGTAACAATTTGATAAATAGTAAGTAACGATTTGATAAATAGAAAGTAACAATTTGATAAATAGTAAGTAACAATTTAATAAACAGTAACATTTTAATAAATAGTAAGTAAAAATTTAATAAGTAGTTTGTAACAATTTAATAAATAGTAAGTGTCAATTTAATAAATAATAAGTAACAATTTAATAAATAGTAAGTAACAATTTAATAAATAGTAAGTAACAATTTTATAAATAGTAAGTAACAATTTGATAAATAGTAGGTAACAATATGATAAATAGTAAGTAACAATTTGATAAATAGTACGTAACAATTTGATAAATAATAAGTAACCATTTGATAAATAGTAAGTAACCATTAGATAAATAGTAAGTAACCATTTGATAAATAGTAAGTAACAATTTAATAAATAGTAAGTAACAATTTAATTAATAGTATGTAACAATTTAATAAATAATAAGTAACAATTTGATAAATAGTAAGTAACAATTTGATAAATAGTAAGTAACAATTTAATAAATAGTGTGTAACAATATAATAAATAGTAAGTAACAATTTAATACATAGTAAGTAACAATTTAGTAAATAGTAAGTAACAATTTAATAAATAGTAAGAAACAATTTGATAAATAGTAAGTAACAATTTGATAAATAGTAAGTAACCATTTGATAAATAGTAAGTAACCATTTGATAAATAGTAAGTAACAATTTAATAAATAGTAAGCAACAATTTAATAAATAGAATATAACATTTTAATAAATAGTAAGTAACAATTTGATAAATAGTAAGTAACAATTTGATAAATAGTAAGGAACCATTTGATAAATAGTAAGTAACCATTTGATAAACAGTAAGTAACAATTTAATAAACAGTAACAATTTAATAAAGAGTAAGTAACAATTTAATAAATAGTAAGTAACAATTTAATAAATAGTAAGTAACAATTTAATAAATAGTGTGTAACAATATAATAAATAGTAAGTAACAATTTAATACATAGTAAGTAACAATTTAATAAATAGTAAGTAACAATTTAATATATAGTAAGAAACAATTTGATAAATAGTAAGTAACAATTTGATAAATAGTAAGTAACAATTTGATAAATAGTAAGTAACAATTTGATAAATAGTAAGTAACAATTTGATAAATAGTAAGTAACCATTTGATAAATAGTAAGTAACAATTTGATAAATAGTAAGAAACATTTTAATAAATAGTAAGTAACAATTTGATAAATAGCTAGTAACAATTTGATAAATAGTAAGTAACAATTTGATAAATAGTAAGTGACAATTTGATAAATAGTAAGTAACCATTTGATAAATAGTAAGTAACCATTTGATAAATAGTAAGTAACAATTGAATAAATAGTAAGTAACAATTTAATAAATAGATAGTAACAATTTAATTAATAGTAAGTAACAACTTAATAAATAGTAAGTAACAATTTAATAAATAGTAAGAAACATTTTAATAAATAGTAAGTAACAATTTGATAAATAGTAAGTAACGATTTGATATATAGAAAGTAACAATTTGATAAATAGTAAGTAACAATTTAATAAATAGTAAGTAACAATTTGATAAATAGTAAGTAACAATTTGATAAATAGTATGTAACAATTTGATAAATAGTAAGTAACCATTTGATAAATAGTAAGTAACAATTTGATAAATAGTAAGTAACAATTTAATAAATAGTAAGTAACAATTTAATAAATAGATAGTAACAATTTAATTAATAGTAAGTAACAACTTAATAAATAGTAAGTAACCATTTAATAAATAGTAAGTAACAATTTAATAAATAGTAAGTAACAATTTAATAAATAGTAAGTAACAATTTAATAAATAGTAAGTAACAATTTAATAAATAGTAAGTAACAATTTGATAAATAGTAAGTAACAATTTGATAAATAGTATGTAACAATTTGATAAATAGTAAGTAACAATTTGATAAATAGTAAGTAACAATTTGATAAGTAGTAAGTAACAATTTAATAAATAGTAAGTAACAATTTAATAAATAGTAAGTAACAATTTAATAAATAGTAAGTAACAATTTGATAAATAGTAAGTAACCATTTGATAAATAGTAAGTAACAATTTGATAAATAGTAAGTAACAATTTAATAAATAGTAAGTAACAATTTAATAAATAGATAGTAACAATTTAATTAATAGTAAGTAACAACTTAATAAATAGTAAGTAACCATTTAATAAATAGTAAGTAACAATTTAATAAATAGTAAGTAACAATTTAATAAATAGTAAGTAACAATTTAATAAATAGTAAGTAACAATTTAATAAATAGTAAGTAACAATTTAATAAATAGTGAGTAACAATTTAATAAATAGTAAGTAACAATTTAATAAATAGTATGAAACAATTTAATAAATAGTATGTAACAATTTAATAAATAGTAAGTAACAATTTAATAAATATTAAGTAACAATTTAATAAATAGTAAGTAACAATTTAATAAATAGTAAGTAACAATTTAATAAATTGTAAGTAACAATTTAATAAATAGTATGTAACAATTTAATAAATAGTAAGTAACAATTTAATAAATAGTAAGTAACTATTTAAAAAATAGTAACAATTTAATAAATAGTAAGTAACAATTTAATAAATAGTAAGTAACAATTTGATAAATAGTAAGTAACAATTTAATAAATAGTAAGTAACAATTTAATAAATAGTAAGTAACAATTTGATAAATAGTAAGTAACAATTTGATAAATAGTAAGTAACCATTTGATAAATAGTAAGTAACCATTTGATAAATAGTAAGTAACAATTTGATAAATAGTAAGAAACATTTTAATAAATAGTAAGTAACAATTTGATAAATAGCTAGTAACAATTTGATAAATAGTAAGTAACAATTTGATAAATAGTAAGTAACAATTTGATAAATAGTAAGTAACCATTTGATAAATAGTAAGTAACCATTTGATAAATAGTACGTAACCATTTGATAAATAGTAAGTAACAATTTAATAAATAGTAAGTAACAATTTAATTAATAGTATGTAACAATTTAATAAATAGTAAGTAACAATTTGATAAATAGTAAGTAACAATTTGATAAATAGTAAGTGACAATTTGATAAATAGTAAGTAACCATCTGATAAATAGTAAGTAACCATTTGATAAATAGTAAGTAACAATTGAATAAATAGTAAGTAACAATTTAATAAATAGATAGTAACAATTTAATTAATAGTAAGTAACAACTTAATAAATAGTAAGTAACAATTTAATAAATAGTAAGAAACATTTTAATAAATAGTAAGTAACAATTTGATAAATAGTAAGTAACGATTTGATATATAGAAAGTAACAATTTGATAAATAGTAAGTAACAATTTAATAAATAGTAAGTAACAATTTGATAAATAGTAAGTAACAATTTGATAAATAGTATGTAACAATTTGATAAATAGTAAGTAACAATTTGATAAATAGTAAGTAACAATTTGATAAGTAGTAAGTAACAATTTAATAAATAGTAAGTAACAATTTAATAAATAGTAAGTAACAATTTAATAAATAGTAAGTAACAATTTAATAAATAGTAAGTAACAATTTAATAAATAGTATGTAACAATTTAATAAATAGTAAGTAACAATTTAATAAATAGTAAGTAACAATTTAATAAATAGTAAGTAACAATTTGATAAATAGTAAGTAACAATTTGATAAATAGTAAGTAACAATTTGATAAATAGTAAGTAACAATTTGATAAATAGTAAGTAACCATTTGATAAATAGTAAGTAACAATTTAATTAATAGTAAGTAACAATTTAATTAATAGTATGTAACAATTTAATAAATAGTAAGTAACAATTTGATAAATAGTAAGTAACAATTTGATAAATAGTAAGTAACAATTTGATAAATAGTAAGTAACCATTTCATAAATAGTAAGTAACCATTTGATAAATAGTAAGTAACAATTTAATAAATAGTAAGTAACAATTTAATAAATAGATAGTAACAATTTAATTAATAGTAAGTATCAACTTAATAAATAGTAAGTAACAATTTAATAAATAGTAAGAAACATTTTAATAAATAGTAAGTAACAATTTGATAAATAGTGAGTAACGATTTGATAAATAGAAAGTAACAATTTGATAAATAGTAAGTAACAATTTAATAAATAGTAAGTAACAATTTGATAAATAGTAAGTAACAATTTGATAAATAGTAAGTAACAATTTGATAAATAGTAAGTAACAATTTGATAAATAGTAAGTAACAATTTGATAAGTAGTAAGTAACAATTTAATAAACAGTAAGTAACAATTTAATAAATAGTAAGTAACAATTTAATAAATAGTAAGAAACATTTTAATAAATAGTAAGTAACAATTTGATAAATAGTGAGTAACGATTTGATAAATAGAAAGTAACAATTTGATAAATAGTAAGTAACAATTTGATAAATAGTAAGTAACAATTTAATAAATAGTAAGTAACAATTTAATAAATAGTAAGTAACTATTTAAAAAATAGTAACAATTTAATAAATAGTAAGTAACAATTTAATAAATAGTAAGTAACAATTTGATAAATAGTAAGTAACAATTTAATAAATAGTAAGTAACAATTTAATTAATAGTAAGTAACAATTTGATAAATAGTAAGTAACAATTTGATAAATAGTAAGTAACCATTTGATAAATAGTAAGTAACCATTTGATAAATAGTAAGTAACAATTTGATAAATAGTAAGAAACATTTTAATAAATAGTAAGTAACAATTTGATAAATAGCTAGTAACAATTTGATAAATAGTAAGTAACAATTTGATAAATAGTAAGTAACAATTTGATAAATAGTAAGTAACCATTTGATAAATAGTAAGTAACCATTTGATAAATAGTACGTAACCATTTGATAAATAGTAAGTAACAATTTAATAAATAGTAAGTAACAATTTAATTAATAGTATGTAACAATTTAATAAATAGTAAGTAACAATTTAATAAATAGTAAGTAAAAATTTAATAAATAGTTTGTAACAATTTAATAAATAGTAAGTAACAATTTAATAAATAGTAAGTAACAATTTAATAAATAGTGTGTAACAATTTAATAAATAGTAAGTAACAATTTAATACATAGTAAGTAACAATTTAATAAATAGTAAGTAACAATTTAATAAATAGTAAGAAACAATTTGATAAATAGTAAGTAACAATTTGATAAATAGTAAGTAACAATTTGATAAATAGTAAGTAACAATTTGATAAATAGTAAGTAACCATTTCATAAATAGTAAGTAACCATTTGATAAATAGTAAGTAACAATTTAATAAATAGTAAGTAACAATTTAATAAATAGATAGTAACAATTTAATTACTAGTAAGTAACAACTTAATAAATAGTAAGTAACAATTTAATAAATAGTAAGAAACATATTAATAAATAGTAAGTAACAATTTGATAAATAGTAAGTAACGATTTGATAAATAGAAAGTAACAATTTGATAAATAGTAAGTAACAATTTAATAAATAGTAAGTAACAATTTGATAAATAGTAAGTAACAATTTGATAAATATTAAGTAACAATTTAATAAATATTATGTAACAATTTAATAAATAGTAAGTAACAATTTAATAAATAGTAAGTAACAATTTAATAAATAGTAAGTAACAATTTAATAAATAGTAAGTAACAATTTAATAAATAGTATGTAACAATTTAATAAATAGTAAGTAACAATTTGATAAATAGTAAGTAACAATTTGATAAATAGTAAGTAACCATTTGATAAATAGTAAGTAACCATTTGATAAATAGTAAGTAACCATTTGATAAATAGTAAGTAACAATTTGATAAATAGTAAGTAACAATTTGATAAATAGTAAGTAACAATTTGATAAATAGTAAGTAACAATTTGATAAATAGTAAGTAACAATTTAATAAATAGTAAGTAACAATTTAATAAATAGTAAGTAACTATTTAAAAAATAGTAACAATTTAATAAATAGTAAGTAACAATTTAATAAATAGTAAGTAACAATTTGATAAATAGTAAGTAACAATTTAATAAATAGTAAGTAACAATTTAATAAATAGTAAGTAACAATTTGAAAAATAGTAAGTAACAATTTGATAAATAGTAAGTAACCATTTGATAAATAGTAAGTAACCATTTGATAAATAGTAAGTAACAATTTGATAAATAGTAAGAAACATTTTAATAAATAGTAAGTAACAATTTGATAAATAGCTAGTAACAATTTGATAAATAGTATGTAACAATTTGATAAATAGTAAGTAACAATTTGATAAATAGTAAGTAACCATTTGATAAATAGTAAGTAACCATTTGATAAATAGTACGTAACCATTTGATAAATAGTAAGTAACAATTTAATAAATAGTAAGTAACAATTTAATTAATAGTATGTAACAATTTAATAAATAGTAAGTAACAATTTGATAAATAGTAAGTAACAATTTGATAAATAGTAAGTGACAATTTGATAAATAGTAAGTAACCATTTGATAAATAGTAAGTAACCATTTGATAAATAGTAAGTAACAATTGAATAAATAATAAGTAACAATTTAATAAATAGATAGTAACAATTTAATTAATAGTAAGTAACAACTTAATAAATAGTAAGTAACAATTTAATAAATAGTAAGAAACATTTTAATAAATAGTAAGTAACAATTTGACAAATAGTAAGTAACGATTTGATAAATAGAATGTAACAATTTGATAAATAGTAAGTAACAATTTAATAAATAGTAAGTAACAATTTGATAAATAGTAAGTAACAATTTGATAAATAGTAAGTAACAATTTGATAAATAGTAAGTAACAATTTGATAAATAGTAAGTAACCATTTGATAAATAGTAAGTAACCATTTGATAAATAGTAAGTAACCATTTGATAAATAGTAAGTAACAATTTGATAAATAGTAAGTATCAATTTAATAAATAGTAAGTAACAATTTAATAAATAGTAAGTAACAATTTAAAAAATAGTAACAATTTAATAAATAGTGAGTACCAATTTAATAAATAGTAAGTAACAATTTAATTAATAGTAAGTAACAACTTAATAAATAGTAAGTAACAATTTAATAAATAGTAAGAAACATTTTAATAAATAGTAAGTAACAATTTGATAAATAGTAAGTAACGATTTGATAAATAGAAAGTAACAATTTGATAAATAGTAAGTAACAATTTAATAAACAGTAACAATTTAATAAATAGTAAGTAAAAATTTAATAAGTAGTTTGTAACAATTTAATAAATAGTAAGTGTCAATTTAATAAATAATAAGTAACAATTTAATAAATAGTAAGTAACAATTTAATAAATAGTAAGTAACAATTTTATAAATAGTAAGTAACAATTTGATAAATAGTAGGTAACAATATGATAAATAGTAAGTAACAATTTGATAAATAGTACGTAACAATTTGATAAATAATAAGTAACCATTTGATAAATAGTAAGTAACCATTAGATAAATAGTAAGTAACCATTTGATAAATAGTAAGTAACAATTTAATAAATAGTAAGTAACAATTTAATTAATAGTATGTAACAATTTAATAAATAATAAGTAACAATTTGATAAATAGTAAGTAACAATTTGATAAATAGTAAGTAACAATTTAATAAATAGTGTGTAACAATATAATAAATAGTAAGTAACAATTTAATACATAGTAAGTAACAATTTAGTAAATAGTAAGTAACAATTTAATAAATAGTAAGAAACAATTTGATAAATAGTAAGTAACAATTTGATAAATAGTAAGTAACCATTTGATAAATAGTAAGTAACCATTTGATAAATAGTAAGTAACAATTTAATAAATAGTAAGCAACAATTTAATAAATAGAATATAACATTTTAATAAATAGTAAGTAACAATTTGATAAATAGTAAGTAACAATTTGATAAATAGTAAGGAACCATTTGATAAATAGTAAGTAACCATTTGATAAATAGTAAGTAACAATTTAATAAACAGTAACAATTTAATAAAGAGTAAGTAACAATTTAATAAATAGTAAGTAACCATTTAATAAATAGTAAGTAACAATTTAATAAATAGTGTGTAACAATATAATAAATAGTAAGTAACAATTTAATACATAGTAAGTAACAATTTAATAAATAGTAAGTAACAATTTAATAAATAGTAAGAAACAATTTGATAAATAGTAAGTAACAATTTGATAAATAGTAAGTAACAATTTGATAAATAGTAAGTAACAATTTGATAAATAGTAAGTAACCATTTGATAAATAGTAAGTAACCATTTGATAAATAGTAAGTAACAATTTGATAAATAGTAAGTAACCATTTGATAAATAGTAAGTAACCATTTGATAAATAGTACGTAACCATTTGATAAATAGTAAGTAACAATTTAATAAATAGTAAGTAACAATTTAATTAATAGTATGTAACAATTTAATAAATAGTAAGTAACAATTTAATAAATAGTAAGTAAAAATTTAATAAATAGTTTGTAACAATTTAATAAATAGTAAGTAACAATTTAATAAATAGTAAGTAACAATTTAATAAATAGTGTGTAACAATTTAATAAATAGTAAGTAACAATTTAATACATAGTATGTAACAATTTAATAAATAGTAAGTAACAATTTAATAAATAGGAAGAAACAATTTGATAAATAGTAAGTAACAATTTGATAAATTGTAAGTAACAATTTGATAAATAGTAAGTAACAATTTGATAAATAGTAAGTAACCATTTCATAAATAGTAAGTAACCATTTGATAAATAGTAAGTAACAATTTAATAAATAGTAAGTAACAATTTAATAAATAGATAGTAACAATTTAATTACTAGTAAGTAACAACTTAATAAATAGTAAGTAACAATTTAATAAATAGTAAGAAACATTTTAATAAATAGTAAGTAACAATTTGATAAATAGTAAGTAACGATTTGATAAATAGAAAGTAACAATTTGATAAATAGTAAGTAACAATTTAATAAATAGTAAGTAACAATTTGATAAATAGTAAGTAACAATTTGATAAATAGTAAGTAACAATTTGATAAATATTAAGTAACAATTTAATAAATATTATGTAACAATTTAATAAATAGTAAGTAACAATTTAATAAATAGTAAGTAACAATTTAATAAATAGTAAGTAACAATTTAATAAATAGTAAGTAACAATTTAATAAATAGTATGTAACAATTTAATAAATAGTAAGTAACAATTTAATACATATTAAGTAACAATTTAATAAATAGTATGTAACAATTTAATAAATAGTAAGTAACAATTTAATAAATAGATAGTAACAATTTAATTAATAGTAAGTAACAACTTAATAAATAGTAAGTAACAATTTAATAAATAGTAAGTAACAATTTAATAAATAGTAAGTAACAATTTAATAAATAGTAAGTAACAATTTAATAAATAGTAAGTAACAATTTAATAAATAGTGAGTAACAATTTAATAAATAGTAAGTAACAATTTAATAAATAGTATGAAACAATTTAATAAATAGTATGTAACAATTTAATAAATAGTAAGTAACAATTTAATAAATATTAAGTAACAATTTAATAAATAGTAAGTAACAATTTAATACATATTAAGTAACAATTTAATAAATAGTATGTAACAATTTAATAAATAGTAAGTAACAATTTAATAAATAGATAGTAACAATTTAATTAATAGTAAGTAACAACTTAATAAATAGTAAGTAACAATTTAATAAATAGTAAGTAACAATTTGATAAATAGTAAGTAACAATTTGATAAATAGTAAGTAACCATTTGATAAATAGTAAGTAACCATTTGATAAATAGTAAGTAACCATTTGATAAATAGTAAGTAACAATATGATAAATAGTAAGTACCAATTTGATAAATAGTAAGTAACAATTTGATAAATAGTAAGTAACAATTTGATAAATAGTAAGTAACAATTTAATAAATAGTAAGTAACAATTTAATAAATAGTAAGTAACTATTTAAAAAATAGTAACAATTTACTAAATAGTAAGTAACAATTTAATAAATAGTAAGTAACAATTTGATAAATAGTAAGTAACAATTTAATAAATAGTAAGTAACAATTTAATAAATAGTAAGTAACAATTTAATAAATAGTAAGTAACAATTTAATAAATAGTATGTAACAATTTAATAAATAGTAAGTAACAATTTAATAAATAGTAAGTAACAATTTAATAAATAGTAAGTAACAATTTGATAAATAGTAAGTAACAATTTGATAAATAGTAAGTAACAATTTGATAAATAGTAAGTAACAATTTGATAAATAGTAAGTAACAATTTGATAAATAGAAAGTACAATTTGATAAATAGTAAGTAACCATTTGATAAATAGTAAGTAACAATTTAATTAATAGTAAGTAACAATTTAATTAATAGTATGTAACAATTTAATAAATAGTAAGTGACAATTTGATAAATTGTAAGTAACAATTTGATAAATAGTAAGTAACAATTTGATAAATAGTAAGTAACCATTTCATAAATAGTAAGTAACCATTTGATAAATAGTAAGTAACAATTTAATAAATAGTAAGTAACAATTTAATAAATAGATAGTAACAATTTAATTAATAGTAAGTAACAACTTAATAAATAGTATGTAACAATTTAATAAATAGTAAGAAACATTTTAATAAATAGTAAGTAACAATTTGATAAATAGTGAGTAACGATTTGATAAATAGAAAGTAACAATTTGATAAATAGTAAGTAACAATTTAATAAATAGTAAGTAACAATTTGATAAATAGTAAGTAACAATTTGATAAATAGTAAGTAACAATTTGATAAATAGTAAGTAACAATTTGATAAATAGTAAGTAACAATTTGATAAGTAGTAAGTAACAATTTAATAAACAGTAAGTAACAATTTAAAAATAGTAAGTAACAATTTAATAAATAGTAAGTAACAATTTAATAAATAGTAAGTAACAATTTGATAAATAGTAAGTAACAATTTGATAAATAGTAAGTAACAATTTGATAAATAGTAAGTAACAATTTAATAAATAGTAAGTAACAATTTAATAAATAGTAAGTAACTATTTAAAAAATAGTAACAATTTAATAAATAGTAAGTAACAATTTAATAAATAGTAAGTAACAATTTGATAAATAGTAAGTAACAATTTAATAAATAGTAAGTAACAATTTAATTAATAGTAAGTAACAATTTGATAAATAGTAAGTAACAATTTGATAAATAGTAAGTAACCATTTGATAAATAGTAAGTAACCATTTGATAAATAGTAAGTAACAATTTGATAAATAGTAAGAAACATTTTAATAAATAGTAAGTAACAATTTGATAAATAGCTAGTAACAATTTGATAAATAGTAAGTAACAATTTGATAAATAGTAAGTAACAATTTGATAAATAGTAAGTAACCATTTGATAAATAGTAAGTAACCATTTGATAAATAGTACGTAACCATTTGATAAATAGTAAGTAACAATTTAATAAATAGTAAGTAACAATTTAATTAATAGTATGTAACAATTTAATAAATAGTAAGTAACAATTTAATAAATAGTAAGTAAATATTTAATAAATAGTTTGTAACAATTTAATAAATAGTAAGTAACAATTTAATAAATAGTAAGTAACAATTTAATAAATAGTGTGTAACAATTTAATAAATAGTAAGTAACAATTTAATACATAGTAAGTAACAATTTAATAAATAGTAAGTAACAATTTAATAAATAGTAAGAAACAATTTGATAAATAGTAAGTAACAATTTGATAAATTGTAAGTAACAATTTGATAAATAGTAAGTAACAATTTGATAAATAGTAAGTAACCATTTCATAAATAGTAAGTAACCATTTGATAAATAGTAAGTAACAATTAAATAAATAGTAAGTAACAATTTAATAAATAGATAGTAACAATTTAATTACTAGTAAGTAACAACTTAATAAATAGTAAGTAACAATTTAATAAATAGTAAGTAACGATTTGATAAATAGAATGTAACAATTTGATAAATAGTAAGTAACAATTTAATAAATAGTAAGTAACAATTTGATAAATAGTAAGTAACAATTTGATAAATAGTAAGTAACAATTTGATAAATAGTAAGTAACAATTTGATAAATAGTAAGTAACCATTTGATAAATAGTAAGTAACCATTTGATAAATAGTAAGTAACCATTTGATAAATAGTAAGTAACAATTTGATAAATAGTAAGTATCAATTTAATAAATAGTAAGTAACAATTTAATAAATAGTAAGTAACAATTTGATAAATAGTAAGTAACAATTTGATAAATAGTAAGTAACAATTTGATAAATAGTAAGTAACAATTTGATAAATAGTAAGTAACAATTTAATAAATAGTAAGTAACAATTTAATAAATAGTAAGTAACTATTTAAAAAATAGTAACAATTTAATAAATAGTAAGTAACAATTTAATAAATAGTAAGTAACAATTTGATAAATAGTAAGTAACAATTTAATAAATAGTAAGTAACAATTTAATAAATAGTAAGTAACAATTTGATAAATAGTAAGTAACCATTTGATAAATAGTAAGTAACCATTTGATAAATAGTAAGTAACAATTTGATAAATAGTAAGAAACATTTTAATAAATAGTAAGTAACAATTTGATAAATAGCTAGTAACAATTTGATAAATAGTAAGTAACAATTTGATAAATAGTAAGTAACAATTTGATAAATAGTAAGTAACCATTTGATAAATAGTAAGTAACCATTTGATAAATAGTACGTAACCATTTGATAAATAGTAAGTAACAATTTAATAAATAGTAAGTAACAATTTAATTAATAGTATGTAACAATTTAATAAATAGTAAGTAACAATTTAATAAATAGTAAGTAAAAATTTAATAAATAGTTTGTAACAATTTAATAAATAGTAAGTAACAATTTAATAAATAGTAAGTAACAATTTAATAAATAGTAAGTAACAATTTGATAAATAGTAAGTAACAATTTGATAAATAGTAAGTAACAATTTGATAAATAGTAAGTAACAATTTAATAAATAGTAAGTAACAATTTAATAAATAGTAAGTAACTATTTAAAAAATAGTAACAATTTAATAAATAGTAAGTAACAATTTAATAAATAGTAAGTAACAATTTGATAAATAGTAAGTAACAATTTAATAAATAGTAAGTAACAATTTAATTAATAGTAAGTAACAATTTGATAAATAGTAAGTAACAATTTGATAAATAGTAAGTAACCATTTGATAAATAGTAAGTAACCATTTGATAAATAGTAAGTAACAATTTGATAAATAGTAAGAAACATTTTAATAAATAGTAAGTAACAATTTGATAAATAGCTAGTAACAATTTGATAAATAGTAAGTAACAATTTGATAAATAGTAAGTAACAATTTGATAAATAGTAAGTAACCATTTGATAAATAGTAAGTAACCATTTGATAAATAGTACGTAACCATTTGATAAATAGTAAGTAACAATTTAATAAATAGTAAGTAACAATTTAATTAATAGTATGTAACAATTTAATAAATAGTAAGTAACAATTTAATAAATAGTAAGTAAATATTTAATAAATAGTTTGTAACAATTTAATAAATAGTAAGTAACAATTTAATAAATAGTAAGTAACAATTTAATAAATAGTGTGTAACAATTTAATAAATAGTAAGTAACAATTTAATACATAGTAAGTAACAATTTAATAAATAGTAAGTAACAATTTAATAAATAGTAAGAAACAATTTGATAAATAGTAAGTAACAATTTGATAAATTGTAAGTAACAATTTGATAAATAGTAAGTAACAATTTGATAAATAGTAAGTAACCATTTCATAAATAGTAAGTAACCATTTGATAAATAGTAAGTAACAATTAAATAAATAGTAAGTAACAATTTAATAAATAGATAGTAACAATTTAATTACTAGTAAGTAACAACTTAATAAATAGTAAGTAACAATTTAATAAATAGTAAGTAACGATTTGATAAATAGAATGTAACAATTTGATAAATAGTAAGTAACAATTTAATAAATAGTAAGTAACAATTTGATAAATAGTAAGTAACAATTTGATAAATAGTAAGTAACAATTTGATAAATAGTAAGTAACAATTTGATAAATAGTAAGTAACCATTTGATAAATAGTAAGTAACCATTTGATAAATAGTAAGTAACCATTTGATAAATAGTAAGTAACAATTTGATAAATAGTAAGTATCAATTTAATAAATAGTAAGTAACAATTTAATAAATAGTAAGTAACAATTTGATAAATAGTAAGTAACAATTTGATAAATAGTAAGTAACAATTTGATAAATAGTAAGTAACAATTTGATAAATAGTAAGTAACAATTTAATAAATAGTAAGTAACAATTTAATAAATAGTAAGTAACTATTTAAAAAATAGTAACAATTTAATAAATAGTAAGTAACAATTTAATAAATAGTAAGTAACAATTTGATAAATAGTAAGTAACAATTTAATAAATAGTAAGTAACAATTTAATAAATAGTAAGTAACAATTTAATAAATAGTAAGTAACAATTTAATAAATAGTATGTAACAATTTAATAAATAGTAAGTAACAATTTGATAAATAGTAAGTAACCATTTCATAAATAGTAAGTAACCATTTGATAAATAGGAAGTAACAATTTAATAAATAGTAAGTAACAATTTAATAAATAGATAGTAACAATTTAATTACTAGTAAGTAACAACTTAATAAATAGTAAGTAACAATTTAATAAATAGTAAGAAACATTTTAATAAATAGTAAGTAACAATTTGATAAATAGTAAGTAACGATTTGATAAATAGAAAGTAACAATTTAATTACTAGTAAGTAACAACTTAATAAATAGTAAGTAACAATTTAATAAATAGTAAGAAACATTTTAATAAATAGTAAGTAACAATTTGATAAATAGTAAGTAACGATTTGATAAATAGAAAGTAACAATTTGATAAATAGTAAGTAACAATTTAATAAATAGTAAGTAACAATTTGATAAATAGTAAGTAACAATTTGATAAATAGTAAGTAACAATTTGATAAATATTAAGTAACAATTTAATAAATATTATGTAACAATTTAATAAATAGTAAGTAACAATTTAATAAATAGTAAGTAAAAATTTAATAAATAGTTTGTAACAATTTAATAAATAGTAAGTAACAATTTAATAAATAGTAAGTAACAATTTAATAAATAGTGTGTAACAATTTAATAAATAGTAAGTAACAATTTAATACATAGTATGTAACAATTTAATAAATAGTAAGTAACAATTTAATAAATAGGAAGAAACAATTTGATAAATAGTAAGTAACAATTTGATAAATTGTAAGTAACAATTTGATAAATAGTAAGTAACAATTTGATAAATAGTAAGTAACAATTTGATAAATAGTAAGTAACAATTTGATAAGTAGTAAGTAACAATTTAATAAACAGTAAGTAACAATTTAAAAATAGTAAGTAACAATTTAATAAATAGTAAGTAACAATTTAATAAATAGTAAGTAACAATTTGATAAATAGTAAGTAACAATTTGATAAATAGTAAGTAACAATTTGATAAATAGTAAGTAACTATTTAATAAATAGTAAGTAACAATTTAATAAATAGTAAGTAACTATTTAAAAAATAGTAACAATTTAATAAATAGTAAGTAACAATTTAATAAATAGTAAGTAACAATTTGATAAATAGTAAGTAACAATTTAATAAATAGTAAGTAACAATTTAATTAATAGTAAGTAACAATTTGATAAATAGTAAGTAACAATTTGATAAATAGTAAGTAACCATTTGATAAATAGTAAGTAACCATTTGATAAATAGTAAGTAACAATTTGATAAATAGTAAGAAACATTTTAATAAATAGTAAGTAACAATTTGATAAATAGCTAGTAACAATTTGATAAATAGTAAGTAACAATTTGATAAATAGTAAGTAACAATTTGATAAATAGTAAGTAACCATTTGATAAATAGTAAGTAACCATTTGATAAATAGTACGTAACCATTTGATAAATAGTAAGTAACAATTTAATAAATAGTAAGTAACAATTTAATTAATAGTATGTAACAATTTAATAAATAGTAAGTAACAATTTAATAAATAGTAAGTAAAAATTTAATAAATAGTTTGTAACAATTTAATAAATAGTAAGTAACAATTTAATAAATAGTAAGTAACAATTTAATAAATAGTGTGTAACAATTTAATAAATAGTAAGTAACAATTTAATACATAGTAAGTAACAATTTAATAAATAGTAAGTAACAATTTAATAAATAGTAAGAAACAATTTGATAAATAGTAAGTAACAATTTGATAAATTGTAAGTAACAATTTGATAAATAGTAAGTAACAATTTGATAAATAGTAAGTAACCATTTCATAAATAGTAAGTAACCATTTGATAAATAGTAAGTAACAATTAAATAAATAGTAAGTAACAATTTAATAAATAGATAGTAACAATTTAATTACTAGTAAGTAACAACTTAATAAATAGTAAGTAACAATTTAATAAATAGTAAGTAACGATTTGATAAATAGAATGTAACAATTTGATAAATAGTAAGTAACAATTTAATAAATAGTAAGTAACAATTTGATAAATAGTAAGTAACAATTTGATAAATAGTAAGTAACAATTTGATAAATAGTAAGTAACAATTTGATAAATAGTAAGTAACCATTTGATAAATAGTAAGTAACCATTTGATAAATAGTAAGTAACCATTTGATAAATAGTAAGTAACAATTTGATAAATAGTAAGTATCAATTTAATAAATAGTAAGTAACAATTTAATAAATAGTAAGTAACAATTTGATAAATAGTAAGTAACAATTTGATAAATAGTAAGTAACAATTTGATAAATAGTAAGTAACAATTTGATAAATAGTAAGTAACAATTTAATAAATAGTAAGTAACAATTTAATAAATAGTAAGTAACTATTTAAAAAATAGTAACAATTTAATAAATAGTAAGTAACAATTTAATAAATAGTAAGTAACAATTTGATAAATAGTAAGTAACAATTTAATAAATAGTAAGTAACAATTTAATAAATAGTAAGTAACAATTTAATAAATAGTAAGTAACAATTTAATAAATAGTATGTAACAATTTAATAAATAGTAAGTAACAATTTGATAAATAGTAAGTAACCATTTCATAAATAGTAAGTAACCATTTGATAAATAGTAAGTAACAATTTAATAAATAGTAAGTAACAATTTAATAAATAGATAGTAACAATTTAATTACTAGTAAGTAACAACTTAATAAATAGTAAGTAACAATTTAATAAATAGTAAGAAACATTTTAATAAATAGTAAGTAACAATTTGATAAATAGTAAGTAACGATTTGATAAATAGAAAGTAACAATTTGATAAATAGTAAGTAACAATTTAATAAATAGTAAGTAACAATTTGATAAATAGTCAGTAACAATTTGATAAATAGTAAGTAACAATTTGATAAATATTAAGTAACAATTTAATAAATATTATGTAACAATTTAATAAATAGTAAGTAACAATTTAATAAATAGTAAGTAACAATTTAATAAATAGTAAGTAACAATTTAATAAATAGTAAGTAACAATTTAATAAATAGTATGTAACAATTTAATAAATAGTAAGTAACAATTTGATAAATAGTAAGTAACGATTTGATAAATAGAAAGTAACAATTTAATTACTAGTAAGTAACAATTTAATAAATAGATAGTAACAATTTAATTAATAGTAAGTAACATTTTAATAAATAGTAAGTAACAATTTGATAAATAGTAAGTAACGATTTGATAAATAGAAAGTAACAATTTGATAAATAGTAAGTAACAATTTAATAAATAGTAAGTAACAATTTGATAAATAGTAAGTAACAATTTGATAAATAGTAAGTAACAATTTGATAAATATTAAGTAACAATTTAATAAATATTATGTAACAATTTAATAAATAGTAAGTAACAATTTAATAAATAGTAAGTAAAAATTTAATAAATAGTTTGTAACAATTTAATAAATAGTAAGTAACAATTTAATAAATAGTAAGTAACAATTTAATAAATAGTGTGTAACAATTTAATAAATAGTAAGTAACAATTTAATACATAGTATGTAACAATTTAATAAATAGTAAGTAACAATTTAATAAATAGGAAGAAACAATTTGATAAATAGTAAGTAACAATTTGATAAATTGTAAGTAACAATTTGATAAATAGTAAGTAACAATTTGATAAATAGTAAGTAACAATTTGATAAATAGTAAGTAACAATTTGATAAGTAGTAAGTAACAATTTAATAAACAGTAAGTAACAATTTAAAAATAGTAAGTAACAATTTAATAAATAGTAAGTAACAATTTAATAAATAGTAAGTAACAATTTGATAAATAGTAAGTAACAATTTGATAAATAGTAAGTAACAATTTGATAAATAGTAAGTAACAATTTAATAAATAGTAAGTAACAATTTAATAAATAGTAAGTAACTATTTAAAAAATAGTAACAATTTAATAAATAGTAAGTAACAATTTAATAAATAGTAAGTAACAATTTGATAAATAGTAAGTAACAATTTAATAAATAGTAAGTAACAATTTAATTAATAGTAAGTAACAATTTGATAAATAGTAAGTAACAATTTGATAAATAGTAAGTAACCATTTGATAAATAGTAAGTAACCATTTGATAAATAGTAAGTAACAATTTGATAAATAGTAAGAAACATTTTAATAAATAGTAAGTAACAATTTGATAAATAGCTAGTAACAATTTGATAAATAGTAAGTAACAATTTGATAAATAGTAAGTAACAATTTGATAAATAGTAAGTAACCATTTGATAAATAGTAAGTAACCATTTGATAAATAGTACGTAACCATTTGATAAATAGTAAGTAACAATTTAATAAATAGTAAGTAACAATTTAATTAATAGTATGTAACAATTTAATAAATAGTAAGTAACAATTTAATAAATAGTAAGTAAAAATTTAATAAATAGTTTGTAACAATTTAATAAATAGTAAGTAACAATTTAATAAATAGTAAGTAACAATTTAATAAATAGTGTGTAACAATTTAATAAATAGTAAGTAACAATTTAATACATAGTAAGTAACAATTTAATAAATAGTAAGTAACAATTTAATAAATAGTAAGAAACAATTTGATAAATAGTAAGTAACAATTTGATAAATTGTAAGTAACAATTTGATAAATAGTAAGTAACAATTTGATAAATAGTAAGTAACCATTTCATAAATAGTAAGTAACCATTTGATAAATAGTAAGTAACAATTAAATAAATAGTAAGTAACAATTTAATAAATAGATAGTAACAATTTAATTACTAGTAAGTAACAACTTAATAAATAGTAAGTAACAATTTAATAAATAGTAAGTAACGATTTGATAAATAGAATGTAACAATTTGATAAATAGTAAGTAACAATTTAATAAATAGTAAGTAACAATTTGATAAATAGTAAGTAACAATTTGATAAATAGTAAGTAACAATTTGATAAATAGTAAGTAACAATTTGATAAATAGTAAGTAACCATTTGATAAATAGTAAGTAACCATTTGATAAATAGTAAGTAACCATTTGATAAATAGTAAGTAACAATTTGATAAATAGTAAGTATCAATTTAATAAATAGTAAGTAACAATTTAATAAATAGTAAGTAACAATTTGATAAATAGTAAGTAACAATTTGATAAATAGTAAGTAACAATTTGATAAATAGTAAGTAACAATTTGATAAATAGTAAGTAACAATTTAATAAATAGTAAGTAACAATTTAATAAATAGTAAGTAACTATTTAAAAAATAGTAACAATTTAATAAATAGTAAGTAACAATTTAATAAATAGTAAGTAACAATTTGATAAATAGTAAGTAACAATTTAATAAATAGTAAGTAACAATTTAATAAATAGTAAGTAACAATTTAATAAATAGTAAGTAACAATTTAATAAATAGTATGTAACAATTTAATAAATAGTAAGTAACAATTTGATAAATAGTAAGTAACCATTTCATAAATAGTAAGTAACCATTTGATAAATAGTAAGTAACAATTTAATAAATAGTAAGTAACAATTTAATAAATAGATAGTAACAATTTAATTACTAGTAAGTAACAACTTAATAAATAGTAAGTAACAATTTAATAAATAGTAAGAAACATTTTAATAAATAGTAAGTAACAATTTGATAAATAGTAAGTAACGATTTGATAAATAGAAAGTAACAATTTGATAAATAGTAAGTAACAATTTAATAAATAGTAAGTAACAATTTGATAAATAGTCAGTAACAATTTGATAAATAGTAAGTAACAATTTGATAAATATTAAGTAACAATTTAATAAATATTATGTAACAATTTAATAAATAGTAAGTAACAATTTAATAAATAGTAAGTAACAATTTAATAAATAGTAAGTAACAATTTAATAAATAGTAAGTAACAATTTAATAAATAGTATGTAACAATTTAATAAATAGTAAGTAACAATTTAATACATATTAAGTAACAATTTAATAAATAGTATGTAACAATTTAATAAATAGTAAGTAACAATTTAATAAATAGATAGTAACAATTTAATTAATAGTAAGTAACAACTTAATAAATAGTAAGTAACAATTTAATAAATAGTAAGTAACAATTTAATAAATAGTAAGTAACAATTTAATAAATAGTAAGTAACAATTTAATAAATAGTAAGTAACAATTTAATAAATAGTGAGTAACAATTTAATAAATAGTAAGTAACAATTTAATAAATAGTATGAAACAATTTAATAAATAGTATGTAACAATTTAATAAATAGTAAGTAACAATTTAATAAATATTAAGTAACAATTTAATAAATAGTAAGTAACAATTTAATACATATTAAGTAACAATTTAATAAATAGTATGTAACAATTTAATAAATAGTAAGTAACAATTTAATAAATAGATAGTAACAATTTAATTAATAGTAAGTAACAACTTAATAAATAGTAAGTAACAATTTAATAAATAGTAAGTAACAATTTGATAAATAGTAAGTAACAATTTGATAAATAGTAAGTAACCATTTGATAAATAGTAAGTAACCATTTGATAAATAGTAAGTAACCATTTGATAAATAGTAAGTAACAATTTGATAAATAGTAAGTAACAATTTGATAAATAGTAAGTAACAATTTGATAAATAGTAAGTAACAATTTGATAAATAGTAAGTAACAATTTAATAAATAGTAAGTAACAATTTAATAAATAGTAAGTAACTATTTAAAAAATAGTAACAATTTACTAAATAGTAAGTAACAATTTAATAAATAGTAAGTAACAATTTGATAAATAGTAAGTAACAATTTAATAAATAGTAAGTAACAATTTAATAAATAGTAAGTAACAATTTAAGAAATAGTAAGTAACAATTTAATAAATAGTATGTAACAATTTAATAAATAGTAAGTAACAATTTAATAAATAGTAAGTAACAATTTAATAAATAGTAAGTAACAATTTGATAAATAGTAAGTAACAATTTGATAAATAGTAAGTAACAATTTGATAAATAGTAAGTAACAATTTGATAAATAGTAAGTAACAATTTGATAAATAGAAAGTAACAATTTGATAAATAGTAAGTAACCATTTGATAAATAGTAAGTAACAATTTAATTAATAGTAAGTAACAATTTAATTAATAGTATGTAACAATTTAATAAATAGTAAGTGACAATTTGATAAATAGTAAGTAACAATTTGATAAATAGTACGTAACAATTTGATAAATAGTAAGTAACCATTTCATAAATAGTAAGTAACCATTTGATAAATAGTAAGTAACAATTTAATAAATAGTAAGTAACAATTTAATAAATAGATAGTAACAATTTAATTAATAGTAAGTAACAACTTAATAAATAGTATGTAACAATTTAATAAATAGTAAGAAACATTTTAATAAATAGTAAGTAACAATTTGATAAATAGTGAGTAACGATTTGATAAATAGAAAGTAACAATTTGATAAATAGTAAGTAACAATTTAATAAATAGTAAGTAACAATTTGATAAATAGTAAGTAACAATTTGATAAATAGTAAGTAACAATTTGATAAATAGTAAGTAACAATTTGATAAATAGTAAGTAACAATTTGATAAGTAGTAAGTAACAATTTAATAAACAGTAAGTAACAATTTAAAAATAGTAAGTAACAATTTAATAAATAGTAAGTAACAATTTAATAAATAGTAAGTAACAATTTGATAAATAGTAAGTAACAATTTGATAAATAGTAAGTAACAATTTGATAAATAGTAAGTAACAATTTAATAAATAGTAAGTAACAATTTAATAAATAGTAAGTAACTATTTAAAAAATAGTAACAATTTAATAAATAGTAAGTAACAATTTAATAAATAGTAAGTAACAATTTGATAAATAGTAAGTAACAATTTAATAAATAGTAAGTAACAATTTAATTAATAGTAAGTAACAATTTGATAAATAGTAAGTAACAATTTGATAAATAGTAAGTAACCATTTGATAAATAGTAAGTAACCATTTGATAAATAGTAAGTAACAATTTGATAAATAGTAAGAAACATTTTAACAAATAGTAAGTAACAATTTGATAAATAGCTAGTAACAATTTGATAAAAAGTAAGTAACAATTTGATAAATAGTAAGTAACAATTTGATAAATAGTAAGTAACCATTTGATAAATAGTAAGTAACCATTTGATAAATAGTACGTAACCATTTGATAAATAGTAAGTAACAATTTAATAAATAGTAAGTAACAATTTAATTAATAGTATGTAACAATTTAATAAATAGTAAGTAACAATTTAATAAATAGTAAGTAAAAATTTAATAAATAGTTTGTAACAATTTAATAAATAGTAAGTAACAATTTAATAAATAGTAAGTAACAATTTAATAAATAGTGTGTAACAATTTAATAAATAGTAAGTAACAATTTAATACATAGTAAGTAACAATTTAATAAATAGTAAGTAACAATTTAATAAATAGTAAGAAACAATTTGATAAATAGTAAGTAACAATTTGATAAATTGTAAGTAACAATTTGATAAATAGTAAGTAACAATTTGATAAATAGTAAGTAACCATTTCATAAATAGTAAGTAACCATTTGATAAACAGTAAGTAACAATTTAATAAATAGTAAGTAACAATTTAATAAATAGATAGTAACAATTTAATTACTAGTAAGTAACAACTTAATAAATAGTAAGTAACAATTTAATAAATAGTAAGTAACGATTTGATAAATAGAATGTAACAATTTGATAAATAGTAAGTAACAATTTAATAAATAGTAAGTAACAATTTGATAAATAGTAAGTAACAATTTGATAAATAGTAAGTAACAATTTGATAAATAGTAAGTAACAATTTGATAAATAGTAAGTAACCATTTGATAAATAGTAAGTAACCATTTGATAAATAGTAAGTAACCATTTGATAAATAGTAAGTAACAATTTGATAAATAGTAAGTAACAATTTAATAAATAGTAAGTAACAATTTAATAAATAGTAAGTAACTATTTAAAAAATAGTAACAATTTAATAAATAGTAAGTAACAATTTAATAAATAGTAAGTAACAATTTGATAAATAGTAAGTAACAATTTAATAAATAGTAAGTAACAATTTAATAAATAGTAAGTAACAATTTAATAAATAGTATGTAACAATTTAATAAATAGTAAGTAACAATTTAATAAATAGTAAGTAACAATTTAATAAATAGTAAGTAACAATTTGATAAATAGTAAGTAACAATTTGATAAATAGTAAGTAACAATTTGATAAATAGTAAGTAACAATTTGATAAATAGTAAGTAACAATTTGATAAATAGAAAGTAACAATTTGATAAATAGTAAGTAACCATTTGATAAATAGTAAGTAACAATTTAATTAATAGTAAGTAACAATTTAATTAATAGTATGTAACAATTTAATAAATAGTAAGTGACAATTTGATAAATAGTAAGTAACAATTTGATAAATAGTAAGTAACAATTTGATAAATAGTAAGTAACCATTTCATAAATAGTAAGTAACCATTTGATAAATAGTAAGTTACAATTTAATAAATAGTAAGTAACAATTTAATAAATAGATAGTAACAATTTAATTAATAGTATGTAACAACTTAATAAATAGTAAGTAACAATTTAATAAATAGTAAGAAACATTTTAATAAATAGTAAGTAACAATTTGATAAATAGTGAGTAACGATTTGATAAATAGAAAGTAACAATTTGATAAATAGTAAGTAACAATTTAATAAATAGTAAGTAACAATTTGATAAATAGTAAGTAACAATTTGATAAATAGTAAGTAACAATTTGATAAATAGTAAGTAACAATTTGATAAATAGTAAGTAACAATTTGATAAGTAGTAAGTAACAATTTAATAAACAGTAAGTAACAATTTAATAAATAGTAAGTAACAATTTAATAAATAGTAAGTAACAATTTAATAAATAGTAAGTAACAATTTGATAAATAGTAAGTAACAATTTGATAAATAGTAAGTAACAATTTGATAAATAGTAAGTAACAATTTAATAAATAGTAAGTAACAATTTAATAAATAGTAAGTAACTATTTAAAAAATAGTAACAATTTAATAAATAGTAAGTAACAATTTAATAAATAGTAAGTAACAATTTGATAAATAGTAAGTAACAATTTAATAAATAGTAAGTAACAATTTAATTAATAGTGAGTAACAATTTGATAAATAGTAAGTAACAATTTGATAAATAGTAAGTAACCATTTGATAAATAGTAAGTAACCATTTGATAAATAGTAAGTAACAATTTGATAAATAGTAAGAAACATTTTAATAAATAGTAAGTAACAATTTGATAAATAGCTAGTAACAATTTGATAAATAGTAAGTAACAATTTGATAAATAGTAAGTAACAATTTGATAAATAGTAAGTAACCATTTGATAAATAGTAAGTAACCATTTGATAAATAGTACGTAACCATTTGATAAATAGTAAGTAACAATTTAATAAATAGTAAGTAACAATTTAATTAATAGTATGTAACAATTTAATAAATAGTAAGTAACAATTTAATAAATAGTAAGTAAAAATTTAATAAATAGTTTGTAACAATTTAATAAATAGTAAGTAACAATTTAATAAATAGTAAGTAACAATTTAATAAATAGTGTGTAACAATTTAATAAATAGTAAGTAACAATTTAATACATAGTAAGTAACAATTTAATAAATAGTAAGTAACAATTTAATAAATAGTAAGAAACAATTTGATAAATAGTAAGTAACAATTTGATAAATTGTAAGTAACAATTTGATAAATAGTAAGTAACAATTTGATAAATAGTAAGTAACCATTTCATAAATAGTAAGTAACCATTTGATAAATAGTAAGTAACAATTTAATAAATAGTAAGTAACAATTTAATAAATAGATAGTAACAATTTAATTACTAGTAAGTAACAACTTAATAAATAGTAAGTAACAATTTAATAAATAGTAAGAAACATTTTAATAAATAGTAAGTAACAATTTGATAAATAGTAAGTAACGATTTGATAAATAGAAAGTAACAATTTGATAAATAGTAAGTAACAATTTAATAAATAGTAAGTAACAATTTGATAAATAGTAAGTAACAATTTGATAAATAGTAAGTAACAATTTGATAAATATTAAGTAACAATTTAATAAATATTATGTAACAATTTAATAAATAGTAAGTAACAATTTAATAAATAGTAAGTAACAATTTAATAAATAGTAAGTAACAATTTAATAAATAGTAAGTAACAATTTAATAAATAGTATGTAACAATTTAATAAATAGTAAGTAACAATTTAATACATATTAAGTAACAATTTAATAAATAGTATGTAACAATTTAATAAATAGTAAGTAACAATTTAATAAATAGATAGTAACAATTTAATTAATAGTAAGTAACAACTTAATAAATAGTAAGTAACAATTTAATAAATAGTAAGTAACAATTTAATAAATAGTAAGTAACAATTTAATAAATAGTAAGTAACAATTTAATAAATAGTAAGTAACAATTTAATAAATAGTGAGTAACAATTTAATAAATAGTAAGTAACAATTTAATAAATAGTATGAAACAATTTAATAAATAGTATGTAACAATTTAATAAATAGTAAGTAACAATTTAATAAATATTAAGTAACAATTTAATAAATAGTAAGTAACAATTTAATACATATTAAGTAACAATTTAATAAATAGTATGTAACATTTTAATAAATAGTAAGTAACAATTTAATAAATAGATAGTAACAATTTAATTAATAGTAAGTAACAACTTAATAAATAGTAAGTAACAATTTAATAAATAGTAAGTAACAATTTGATAAATAGTAAGTAACAATTTGATAAATAGTTAGTAACCATTTGATAAATAGTAAGTAACCATTTGATAAATAGTAAGTAACCATTTGATAAATAGTAAGTAACAATTTGATAAATAGTAAGTAACAATTTGATAAATAGTAAGTAACAATTTGATAAATAGTAAGTAACAATTTGATAAATAGTAAGTAACAATTTAATAAATAGTAAGTAACAATTTAATAAATAGTAAGTAACTATTTAAAAAATAGTAACAATTTAATAAATAGTAAGTAACAATTTAATAAATAGTAAGTAACAATTTGATAAATAGTAAGTAACAATTTAATAAATAGTAAGTAACAATTTAATAAATAGTAAGTAACAATTTGATAAATAGTAAGTAACAATTTGATAAATAGTAAGTAACCATTTGATAAATAGTAAGTAACCATTTGATAAATAGTAAGTAACAATTTGATAAATAGTAAGAAACATTTTAATAAATAGTAAGTAACAATTTGATAAATAGCTAGTAACAATTTGATAAATAGTAAGTAACAATTTGATAAATAGTAAGTAACCATTTGATAAATAGTAAGTAACCATTTGATAAATAGTAAGTAACAATTTGATAAATAGTAAGAAACATTTTAATAAATAGTAAGTAACAATTTGATAAATAGCTAGTAACAATTTGATAAATAGTATGTAACAATTTGATAAATAGTAAGTAACAATTTGATAAATAGTAAGTAACCATTTGATAAATAGTAAGTAACCATTTGATAAATAGTACGTAACCATTTGATAAATAGTAAGTAACAATTTAATAAATAGTAAGTAACAATTTAATTAATAGTATGTAACAATTTAATAAATAGTAAGTAACAATTTGATAAATAGTAAGTAACAATTTGATAAATAGTAAGTGACAATTTGATAAATAGTAAGTAACCATTTGATAAATAGTAAGTAACCATTTGATAAATAGAAAGTAACAATTGAATAAATAATAAGTAACAATTTAATAAATAGATAGTAACAATTTAATTAATAGTAAGTAACAACTTAATAAATAGTAAGTAACAATTTAATAAATAGTAAGAAACATTTTAATAAATAGTAAGTAACAATTTGATAAATAGTAAGTAACGATTTGATAAATAGAATGTAACAATTTGATAAATAGTAAGTAACAATTTAATAAATAGTAAGTAACAATTTGATAAATAGTAAGTAACAATTTGATAAATAGTAAGTAACAATTTGATAAATAGTAAGTAACAATTTGATAAATAGTAAGTAACCATTTGATAAATAGTAAGTAACCATTTGATAAATAGTAAGTAACCATTTGATAAATAGTAAGTAACAATTTGATAAATAGTAAGTATCAATTTAATAAATAGTAAGTAACAATTTAATAAATAGTAAGTAACAATTTGATAAATAGTAAGTAACAATTTGATAAATAGTAAGTAACAATTTGATAAATAGTAAGTAACAATTTGATAAATAGTAAGTAACAATTTAATAAATAGTAAGTAACAATTTAATAAATAGTAAGTAACTATTTAAAAAATAGTAACAATTTAATAAATAGTAAGTAACAATTTAATAAATAGTAAGTAACAATTTGATAAATAGTAAGTAACAATTTAATAAATAGTAAGTAACAATTTAATAAATAGTAAGTAACAATTTAATAAATAGTAAGTAACAATTTAATAAATAGTATGTAACAATTTAATAAATAGTAAGTAACAATTTAATAAATAGTAAGTAACAATTTAATAAATAGTAAGTAACAATTTGATAAATAGTAAGTAACAATTTGATAAATAGTAAGTAACAATTTGATAAATAGTAAGTAACAATTTGATAAATAGTAAGTAACAATTTGATAAATAGAAAGTAACAATTTGATAAATAGTAAGTAACCATTTGATAAATAGTAAGTAACAATTTAATTAATAGTAAGTAACAATTTAATTAATAGTATGTAACAATTTAATAAATAGTAAGTGACAATTTGATAAATAGTAAGTAACAATTTGATAAATAGTAAGTAACAATTTGATAAATAGTAAGTAACCATTTCATAAATAGTAAGTAACCATTTGATAAATAGTAAGTAACAATTTAATAAATAGTAAGTAACAATTTAATAAATAGATAGTAACAATTTAATTAATAGTAAGTAACAACTTAATAAATAGTAAGTAACAATTTAATAAATAGTAAGAAACATTTTAATAAATAGTAAGTAACAATTTGATAAATAGTGAGTAACGATTTGATAAATAGAAAGTAACAATTTGATAAATAGTAAGTAACAATTTAATAAATAGTAAGTAACAATTTGATAAATAGTAAGTAACAATTTGATAAATAGTAAGTAACAATTTGATAAATAGTAAGTAACAATTTGATAAATAGTAAGTAACAATTTGATAAGTAGTAAGTAACAATTTAATAAACAGTAAGTAACAATTTAATAAATAGTAAGTAACAATTTAATAAATAGTAAGTAACAATTTAATAAATAGTAAGTAACAATTTGATAAATAGTAAGTAACAATTTGATAAATAGTAAGTAACAATTTGATAAATAGTAAGTAACAATTTAATAAATAGTAAGTAACAATTTAATAAATAGTAAGTAACTATTTAAAAAATAGTAACAATTTAATAAATAGTAAGTAACAATTTAATAAATAGTAAGTAACAATTTGATAAATAGTAAGTAACAATTTAATAAATAGTAAGTAACAATTTAATTAATAGTGAGTAACAATTTGATAAATAGTAAGTAACAATTTGATAAATAGTAAGTAACCATTTGATAAATAGTAAGTAACCATTTGATAAATAGTAAGTAACAATTTGATAAATAGTAAGAAACATTTTAATAAATAGTAAGTAACAATTTGATAAATAGTGAGTAACGATTTGATAAATAGAAAGTAACAATTTGATAAATAGTAAGTAACAATTTAATAAATAGTAAGTAACAATTTGATAAATAGTAAGTAACAATTTGATAAATAGTAAGTAACAATTTGATAAATAGTAAGTAACAATTTGATAAATAGTAAGTAACAATTTGATAAGTAGTAAGTAACAATTTAATAAACAGTAAGTAACAATTTAATAAATAGTAAGTAACAATTTAATAAATAGTAAGTAACAATTTAATAAATAGTAAGTAACAATTTGATAAATAGTAAGTAACAATTTGATAAATAGTAAGTAACAATTTGATAAATAGTAAGTAACAATTTAATAAATAGTAAGTAACAATTTAATAAATAGTAAGTAACTATTTAAAAAATAGTAACAATTTAATAAATAGTAAGTAACAATTTAATAAATAGTAAGTAACAATTTGATAAATAGTAAGTAACAATTTAATAAATAGTAAGTAACAATTTAATTAATAGTGAGTAACAATTTGATAAATAGTAAGTAACAATTTGATAAATAGTAAGTAACCATTTGATAAATAGTAAGTAACCATTTGATAAATAGTAAGTAACAATTTGATAAATAGTAAGAAACATTTTAATAAATAGTAAGTAACAATTTGATAAATAGCTAGTAACAATTTGATAAATAGTAAGTAACAATTTGATAAATAGTAAGTAACAATTTGACAAATAGTAAGTAACCATTTGATAAATAGTAAGTAACCATTTGATAAATAGTACGTAACCATTTAATAAATAGATAGTAACAATTTAATTACTAGTAAGTAACAACTTAATAAATAGTAAGTAACAATTTAATAAATAGTAAGAAACATTTTAATAAATAGTAAGTAACAATTTGATAAATAGTAAGTAACGATTTGATAAATAGAAAGTAACAATTTGATAAATAGTAAGTAACAATTTAATAAATAGTAAGTAACAATTTGATAAATAGTAAGTAACAATTTGATAAATAGTAAGTAACAATTTGATAAATATTAAGTAACAATTTAATAAATATTATGTAACAATTTAATAAATAGTAAGTAACAATTTAATAAATAGTAAGTAACAATTTAATAAATAGTAAGTAACAATTTAATAAATAGTAAGTAACAATTTAATAAATAGTATGTAACAATTTAATAAATAGTAAGTAACAATTTAATACATATTAAGTAACAATTTAATAAATAGTACGTAACAATTTAATAAATAGTAAGTAACAATTTAATAAATAGATAGTAACAATTTAATTAATAGTAAGTAACAACTTAATAAATAGTAAGTAACAATTTAATAAATAGTAAGTAACAATTTAATAAATAGTATGTAACAATTTAATAAATAGTAAGTAACAATTTAATAAATATTAAGTAACAATTTAATAAATAGTAAGTAACAATTTAATACATATTAAGTAACAATTTAATAAATAGTATGTAACATTTTAATAAATAGTAAGTAACAATTTAATAAATAGATAGTAACAATTTAATTAATAGTAAGTAACAACTTAATAAATAGTAAGTAACAATTTAATAAATAGTAAGTAACAATTTGATAAATAGTAAGTAACAATTTGATAAATAGTAAGTAACCATTTGATAAATAGTAAGTAACCATTTGATAAATAGTAAGTAACCATTTGATAAATAGTAAGTAACAATTTGATAAATAGTAAGTAACAATTTGATAAATAGTAAGTAACAATTTGATAAATAGTAAGTAACAATTTGATAAATAGTAAGTAACAATTTAATAAATAGTAAGTAACAATTTAATAAATAGTAAGTAACTATTTAAAAAATAGTAACAATTTAATAAATAGTAAGTAACAATTTAATAAATAGTAAGTAACAATTTGATAAATAGTAAGTAACAATTTAATAAATAGTAAGTAACAATTTAATAAATAGTAAGTAACAATTTGATAAATAGTAAGTAACAATTTGATAAATAGTAAGTAACCATTTGATAAATAGTAAGTAACCATTTGATAAATAGTAAGTAACAATTTGATAAATAGTAAGAAACATTTTAATAAATAGTAAGTAACAATTTGATAAATAGCTAGTAACAATTTGATAAATAGTATGTAACAATTTGATAAATAGTAAGTAACAATTTGATAAATAGTAAGTAACCATTTGATAAATAGTAAGTAACCATTTGATAAATAGTACGTAACCATTTGATAAATAGTAAGTAACAATTTAATAAATAGTAAGTAACAATTTAATTAATAGTATGTAACAATTTAATAAATAGTAAGTAACAATTTGATAAATAGTAAGTAACAATTTGATAAATAGTAAGTGACAATTTGATAAATAGTAAGTAACCATTTGATAAATAGTAAGTAACCATTTGATAAATAGTAAGTAACAATTGAATAAATAATAAGTAACAATTTAATAAATAGATAGTAACAATTTAATTAATAGTAAGTAACAACTTAATAAATAGTAAGTAACAATTTAATAAATAGTAAGAAACATTTTAATAAATAGTAAGTAACAATTTGATAAATAGTAAGTAACGATTTGATAAATAGAATGTAACAATTTGATAAATAGTAAGTAACAATTTAATAAATAGTAAGTAACAATTTGATAAATAGTAAGTAACAATTTGATAAATAGTAAGTAACAATTTGGTAAATAGTAAGTAACAATTTGATAAATAGTAAGTAACCATTTGATAAATAGTAAGTAACCATTTGATAAATAGTAAGTAACCATTTGATAAATAGTAAGTAACAATTTGATAAATAGTAAGTATCAATTTAATAAATAGTAAGTAACAATTTAATAAATAGTAAGTAACAATTTAAAAAATAGTAACAATTTAATAAATAGTGAGTACCAATTTAATAAATAGTAAGTAACAATTTAATTAATAGTAAGTAACAACTTAATAAATAGTAAGTAACAATTTAATAAATAGTAAGAAACATTTTAATAAATTGTAAGTAACAATTTGATAAATAGCAAGTAACGATTTGATAAATAGAAAGTAACAATTTGATAAATAGTAAGTAACAATTTAATAAACAGTAACAATTTAATAAATAGTAAGTAAAAATTTAATAAGTAGTTTGTAACAATTTAATAAATACTAAGTGTCAATTTAATAAATAATAAGTAACAATTTAATAAATAGTAAGTAACAATTTAATAAATAGTAAGTAACAATTTTATAAATAGTAAGTAACAATTTGATAAATAGTAGGTAACAATATGATAAATAGTAAGTAACAATTTGATAAATAGTACGTAACAATTTGATAAATAATAAGTAACCATTTGATAAATAGTAAGTAACCATTAGATAAATAGTAAGTAACCATTTGATAAATAGTAAGTAACAATTTAATAAATAGTAAGTAACAATTTAATTAATAGTATGTAACAATTTAATAAATAATAAGTAACAATTTGATAAATAGTAAGTAACAATTTGATAAATAGTAAGTAACAATTTAATAAATAGTAAGTAACAATTTAATAAATAGTAAGTAACAATTTAATAAATAGTAAGTAACAATTTAATAAATAGTAAGTAACAATTTAATAAATAGTATGTAACAATTTAATAAATAGTAAGTAACAATTTAATACATATTAAGTAACAATTTAATAAATAGTACGTAACAATTTAATAAATAGTAAGTAACAATTTAATAAATAGATAGTAACAATTTAATTAATAGTAAGTAACAACTTAATAAATAGTAAGTAACAATTTAATAAATAGTAAGTAACAATTTAATAAATAGTATGTAACAATTTAATAAATAGTAAGTAACAATTTAATAAATATTAAGTAACAATTTAATAAATAGTAAGTAACAATTTAATACATATTAAGTAACAATTTAATAAATAGTATGTAACATTTTAATAAATAGTAAGTAACAATTTAATAAATAGATAGTAACAATTTAATTAATAGTAAGTAACAACTTAATAAATAGTAAGTAACAATTTAATAAATAGTAAGTAACAATTTGATAAATAGTAAGTAACAATTTGATAAATAGTAAGTAACCATTTGATAAATAGTAAGTAACCATTTGATAAATAGTAAGTAACCATTTGATAAATAGTAAGTAACAATTTGATAAATAGTAAGTAACAATTTGATAAATAGTAAGTAACAATTTGATAAATAGTAAGTAACAATTTGATAAATAGTAAGTAACAATTTAATAAATAGTAAGTAACAATTTAATAAATAGTAAGTAACTATTTAAAAAATAGTAACAATTTAATAAATAGTAAGTAACAATTTAATAAATAGTAAGTAACAATTTGATAAATAGTAAGTAACAATTTAATAAATAGTAAGTAACAATTTAATAAATAGTAAGTAACAATTTGATAAATAGTAAGTAACAATTTGATAAATAGTAAGTAACCATTTGATAAATAGTAAGTAACCATTTGATAAATAGTAAGTAACAATTTGATAAATAGTAAGAAACATTTTAATAAATAGTAAGTAACAATTTGATAAATAGCTAGTAACAATTTGATAAATAGTATGTAACAATTTGATAAATAGTAAGTAACAATTTGATAAATAGTAAGTAACCATTTGATAAATAGTAAGTAACCATTTGATAAATAGTACGTAACCATTTGATAAATAGTAAGTAACAATTTAATAAATAGTAAGTAACAATTTAATTAATAGTATGTAACAATTTAATAAATAGTAAGTAACAATTTGATAAATAGTAAGTAACAATTTGATAAATAGTAAGTGACAATTTGATAAATAGTAAGTAACCATTTGATAAATAGTAAGTAACCATTTGATAAATAGTAAGTAACAATTGAATAAATAATAAGTAACAATTTAATAAATAGATAGTAACAATTTAATTAATAGTAAGTAACAACTTAATAAATAGTAAGTAACAATTTAATAAATAGTAAGAAACATTTTAATAAATAGTAAGTAACAATTTGATAAATAGTAAGTAACGATTTGATAAATAGAATGTAACAATTTGATAAATAGTAAGTAACAATTTAATAAATAGTAAGTAACAATTTGATAAATAGTAAGTAACAATTTGATAAATAGTAAGTAACAATTTGATAAATAGTAAGTAACAATTTGATAAATAGTAAGTAACCATTTGATAAATAGTAAGTAACCATTTGATAAATAGTAAGTAACCATTTGATAAATAGTAAGTAACAATTTGATAAATAGTAAGTATCAATTTAATAAATAGTAAGTAACAATTTAATAAATAGTAAGTAACAATTTAAAAAATAGTAACAATTTAATAAATAGTGAGTACCAATTTAATAAATAGTAAGTAACAATTTAATTAATAGTAAGTAACAACTTAATAAATAGTAAGTAACAATTTAATAAATAGTAAGAAACATTTTAATAAATTGTAAGTAACAATTTGATAAATAGCAAGTAACGATTTGATAAATAGAAAGTAACAATTTGATAAATAGTAAGTAACAATTTAATAAACAGTAACAATTTAATAAATAGTAAGTAAAAATTTAATAAGTAGTTTGTAACAATTTAATAAATACTAAGTGTCAATTTAATAAATAATAAGTAACAATTTAATAAATAGTAAGTAACAATTTAATAAATAGTAAGTAACAATTTTATAAATAGTAAGTAACAATTTGATAAATAGTAGGTAACAATATGATAAATAGTAAGTAACAATTTGATAAATAGTACGTAACAATTTGATAAATAATAAGTAACCATTTGATAAATAGTAAGTAACCATTAGATAAATAGTAAGTAACCATTTGATAAATAGTAAGTAACAATTTAATAAATAGTAAGTAACAATTTAATTAATAGTATGTAACAATTTAATAAATAATAAGTAACAATTTGATAAATAGTAAGTAACAATTTGATAAATAGTAAGTAACAATTTAATAAATAGTAAGTAACAATTTAATAAATAGTGTGTAACAATATAATAAATAGTAAGTAACAATTTAATACATAGTTAGTAACAATTTAATAAATAGTAAGTAACAATTTAATAAATAGTAAGAAACAATTTGATAAATAGTAAGTAACAATTTGATAAATAGTAAGTAACAATTTGATAAATAGTAAGTAACAATTTGATAAATAGTAAGTAACCATTTGATAAATAGTAAGTAACCATTTGATAAATAGTAAGTAACCATTTGATAAATAGTAAGTAACAATTTAATAAATAGTAAGTAACAATTTAATAAATAGAATGTAACAATTTAATAAATAGTAAGTAACAATTTGATAAATAGTAAGTAACAATTTGATAAATTAGTAAGTAACAATTTGATAAATAGTAAGTAACTATTTAATAAATAGTAAGTAACAATTTAATCAATAGTAAGTAACAATTTAATAAATAATAAGTAACAATTTAATAAATAGTAAGTAACAATTTAATAAACAGTAAGTAACAATTTAATAAATAGTAAGTAACAATTTAATAAATAGTATATAACAATTTAATAAATAGTAAGTAACAATTTAATAAATTGTAAGTAACAATTTAATAAATAGTATGTAACAATTTAAAAATAGTAAGTAACAATTTAATACATAGTAAGTAAGAATTTAATAAATAGAAAGTAACAATTTAATAAATAGTAAGTAACAATTTAAAAAATAGTAACAATTTAATAAATAGTAAGTAACAATTTAATAAATAGTAAGTAACAATTTAATAAATTGTAAGTAACAATTTAATAAATAGTAAGTAACAATTTAATAAATAGATTGTAACAATTTAATTAATAGTAAGTAACAACTTAATAAATAGTAAGTAACAATTTAATAAATAGTAAGAAACATTTTAATAAATAGTAAGTAACAATTTGATAAATAGTAAGTAACGATTTGATAAATAGAAAGTAACAATTTGATAAATAGTAAGTAACAATTTAATAAACAGTAACAATTTAATAAATAGTAAGTAACAATTTAATAAATAGTAAGTAAAAATTTAATAAATAGTTTGTAACAATTTAATAAATGGTAAGTAACAATTTAATAAATAGTAAGTAACAATTTAATAAATAGTGTGTAACAATTTAATAAATAGTAAGTAACAATTTAATACATAGTAAGTAACAATTTAATAAATAGTAAGTAACAATTTAATAAATAGTAAGAAACAATTTGATAAATAGTAAGTAACAATTTGATAAATAGTAAGTAACAATTTGATAAATAGTAAGTAACAATTTGATAAATAGTAAGTAACAATTTGATAAATAGTAAGTAACCATTTGATAAATAGTAAGTAACCATTTGATAAATAGTAAGTAACCATTTGATAAATAGTAAGTAACAATTTGATAAATAGTAAGTAACAATTTGATAAATAGTAAGTAACAATTTGATAAATAGTAAGTATCAATTTAATAAATAGTAAGTAACAATTTAATAAATAGTAAGTAACAATTTAAAAAATAGTAACAATTTAATAAATAGTGAGTAACAATTTAATAAATAGTAAGTAACAATTTAATAAATAGTAAGTAACAATTTAATAAATAGTAAGTAACAATTTAATAAATAGTAAGTAACAATTTAATAAATAGTAAGTAACAATTTAATAAATAGATAGTAACAATTTAATTAATAGTAAGTAACAACTTAATAAATAGTAAGTAACAATTTAATAAATAGTAAGAAACATTTTAATAAATAGTAAGTAACAATTTGATAAATAGTAAGTAACGATTTGATAAATAGAAAGTAACAATTTGATAAATAGTAAGTAACAATTTAATAAACAGTAACAATTTAATAAATAGTAAGTAAAAATTTAATAAATAGTTTGTAACAATTTAATAAATAGTAAGTGTCAATTTAATAAATAATAAGTAACAATTTAATAAATAGTAAGTAACAATTTAATAAATAGTAAGTAACAATTTAATAAATAGTAAGTAACAATTTAATAAATAGTAAGTAACAATTTAATAAATAGTATGTAACAATTTAATAAATAGTAAGTAACAATTTAATACATAGTAAGTAACAATTTAATAAATAGTAAGTAACAATTTAATAAATAGTAAGTAACAATTTAATAAATAGTAAGTAACAATTTAAAAAATAGTAACAATTTAATAAATAGTAAGTAACAATTTAATAAATAGTAAGTAACAATTTAATAAGTAGAATGTAACAATTTAATAAATAGTAAGTAACAATATGATAAATAGTAAGTAACAATTTGATAAATAGAAAGTAACAATTTGATAAATAGTAAGTAACAATTTAATAAACAGTAACAATTTAATAAATAGTAAGTAAAAATTTAATAAATAGTTTGTAACAATTTAATAAATAGTAAGTGTCAATTTAATAAATAATAAGTAACAATTTAATAAATAGTAAGTAACAATTTAATAAATAGTAAGTAACAATTTGATAAATAGTAAGTAACCATTTGATAAATAGTAAGTAACAATTTGATAAATAGTAAGTAACAATTTAATAAATAGTAAGTAACAATTTAATAAATAGATAGTAACAATTTAATTAATAGTAAGTAACAACTTAATAAATAGTAAGTAACCATTTAATAAATAGTAAGTAACAATTTAATAAATAGTAAGTAACAATTTAATAAATAGTAAGTAACAATTTAATAAATAGTAAGTAACAATTTAATAAATAGTAAGTAACAATTTAATAAATAGTGAGTAACAATTTAATAAATAGTAAGTAACAATTTAATAAATAGTATGAAACAATTTAATAAATAGTATGTAACAATTTAATAAATAGTAAGTAACAATTTAATAAATATTAAGTAACAATTTAATAAATAGTAAGTAACAATTTAATAAATAGTAAGTAACAATTTAATAAATTGTAAGTAACAATTTAATAAATAGTATGTAACAATTTAATAAATAGTAAGTAACAATTTAATAAATAGTAAGTAACTATTTAAAAAATAGTAACAATTTAATAAATAGTAAGTAACAATTTAATAAATAGTAAGTAACAATTTGATAAATAGTAAGTAACAATTTAATAAATAGTAAGTAACAATTTAATAAATAGTAAGTAACAATTTGATAAATAGTAAGTAACAATTTGATAAATAGTAAGTAACCATTTGATAAATAGTAAGTAACCATTTGATAAATAGTAAGTAACAATTTGATAAATAGTAAGAAACATTTTAATAAATAGTAAGTAACAATTTGATAAATAGCTAGTAACAATTTGATAAATAGTAAGTAACAATTTGATAAATAGTAAGTAACAATTTGATAAATAGTAAGTAACCATTTGATAAATAGTAAGTAACCATTTGATAAATAGTACGTAACCATTTGATAAATAGTAAGTAACAATTTAATAAATAGTAAGTAACAATTTAATTAATAGTATGTAACAATTTAATAAATAGTAAGTAACAATTTGATAAATAGTAAGTAACAATTTGATAAATAGTAAGTGACAATTTGATAAATAGTAAGTAACCATTTGATAAATAGTAAGTAACCATTTGATAAATAGTAAGTAACAATTGAATAAATAGTAAGTAACAATTTAATAAATAGATAGTAACAATTTAATTAATAGTAAGTAACAACTTAATAAATAGTAAGTAACAATTTAATAAATAGTAAGAAACATTTTAATAAATAGTAAGTAACAATTTGATAAATAGTAAGTAACGATTTGATATATAGAAAGTAACAATTTGATAAATAGTAAGTAACAATTTAATAAATAGTAAGTAACAATTTGATAAATAGTAAGTAACAATTTGATAAATAGTATGTAACAATTTGATAAATAGTAAGTAACAATTTGATAAATAGTAAGTAACAATTTGATAAGTAGTAAGTAACAATTTAATAAATAGTAAGTAACAATTTAATAAATAGTAAGTAACAATTTAATAAATAGTAAGTAACAATTTAATAAATAGTAAGTAACAATTTAATAAATAGTATGTAACAATTTAATAAATAGTAAGTAACAATTTAATAAATAGTAAGTAACAATTTAATAAATAGTAAGTAACAATTTGATAAATAGTAAGTAACAATTTGATAAATAGTAAGTAACAATTTGATAAATAGTAAGTAACAATTTGATAAATAGTAAGTAACAATTTGATAAATAGAAAGTAACAATTTGATAAATAGTAAGTAACCATTTGATAAATAGTAAGTAACAATTTAATTAATAGTAAGTAACAATTTAATTAATAGTATGTAACAATTTAATAAATAGTAAGTAACAATTTGATAAATAGTAAGTAACAATTTGATAAATAGTAAGTAACAATTTGATAAATAGTAAGTAACCATTTCATAAATAGTAAGTAACCATTTGATAAATAGTAAGTAACAATTTAATAAATAGTAAGTAACAATTTAATAAATAGATAGTAACAATTTAATTAATAGTAAGTAACAACTTAATAAATAGTAAGTAACAATTTAATAAATAGTAAGAAACATTTTAATAAATAGTAAGTAACAATTTGATAAATAGTGAGTAACGATTTGATAAATAGAAAGTAACAATTTGATAAATAGTAAGTAACAATTTAATAAATAGTAAGTAACAATTTGATAAATAGTAAGTAACAATTTGATAAATAGTAAGTAACAATTTGATAAATAGTAAGTAACAATTTGATAAATAGTAAGTAACAATTTGATAAGTAGTAAGTAACAATTTAATAAACAGTAAGTAACAATTTAATAAATAGTAAGTAACAATTTAATAAATAGTAAGTAACAATTTAATAAATAGTAAGTAACAATTTGATAAATAGTAAGTAACAATTTGATAAATAGTAAGTAACAATTTGATAAATAGTAAGTAACAATTTAATAAATAGTAAGTAACAATTTAATAAATAGTAAGTAACTATTTAAAAAATAGTAACAATTTAATAAATAGTAAGTAACAATTTAATAAATAGTAAGTAACAATTTGATAAATAGTAAGTAACAATTTAATAAATAGTAAGTAACAATTTAATTAATAGTAAGTAACAATTTGATAAATAGTAAGTAACAATTTGATAAATAGTAAGTAACCATTTGATAAATAGTAAGTAACCATTTGATAAATAGTAAGTAACAATTTGATAAATAGTAAGAAACATTTTAAAAAATAGTAAGTAACAATTTGATAAATAGCTAGTAACAATTTGATAAATAGTAAGTAACAATTTGATAAATAGTAAGTAACAATTTGATAAATAGTAAGTAACAATTTGATAAATAGTAAGTAACAATTTGATAAATAGTAAGTAACGATTTGATAAATAGAAAGTAACAATTTGATAAATAGTAAGTAACAATTTAATAAATAGTAAGTAACAATTTGATAAATAGTAAGTAACAATTTGATAAATAGTAAGTAACAATTTGATAAATATTAAGTAACAATTTAATAAATATTATGTAACAATTTAATAAATAGTAAGTAACAATTTAATAAATAGTAAGTAACAATTTAATAAATAGTAAGTAACAATTTAATAAATAGTAAGTAACAATTTAATAAATAGTATGTAACAATTTAATAAATAGTAAGTAACAATTTAATACATATTAAGTAACAATTTAATAAATAGTATGTAACAATTTAATAAATAGTAAGTAACAATTTAATAAATAGATAGTAACAATTTAATTAATAGTAAGTAACAACTTAATAAATAGTAAGTAACAATTTAATAAATAGTAAGTAACAATTTAATAAATAGTAAGTAACAATTTAATAAATAGTAAGTAACAATTTAATAAATAGTAAGTAACAATTTAATAAATAGTGAGTAACAATTTAATAAATAGTAAGTAACAATTTAATAAATAGTATGAAACAATTTAATAAATAGTATGTAACAATTTAATAAATAGTAAGTAACAATTTAATAAATATTAAGTAACAATTTAATAAATAGTAAGTAACAATTTAATACATATTAAGTAACAATTTAATAAATAGTATGTAACAATTTAATAAATAGTAAGTAACAATTTAATAAATAGATAGTAACAATTTAATTAATAGTAAGTAACAACTTAATAAATAGTAAGTAACAATTTAATAAATAGTAAGTAACAATTTGATAAATAGTAAGTAACAATTTGATAAATAGTAAGTAACCATTTGATAAATAGTAAGTAACCATTTGATAAATAGTAAGTAACCATTTGATAAATAGTAAGTAACAATTTGATAAATAGTAAGTAACAATTTGATAAATAGTAAGTAACACCTTGATAAATAGTAAGTAACAATTTGATAAATAGTAAGTAACAATTTAATAAATAGTAAGTAACAATTTAATAAATAGTAAGTAACTATTTAAAAAATAGTAACAATTTAATAAATAGTAAGTAACAATTTAATAAATAGTAAGTAACAATTTGATAAATAGTAAGTAACAATTTAATAAATAGTAAGTAACAATTTAATAAATAGTAAGTAACAATTTGATAAATAGTAAGTAACAATTTGATAAATAGTAAGTAACCATTTGATAAATAGTAAGTAACCATTTGATAAATAGTAAGTAACCATTTGATAAATAGTAAGTAACAATTTGATAAATAGTAAGTAACAATTTGATAAATAGTAAGTAACAATTTGATAAATAGTAAGTATCAATTTAATAAATAGTAAGTAACAATTTAATAAATAGTAAGTAACAATTTAAAAAATAGTAACAATTTAATAAATAGTGAGTAACAATTTAATAAATAGTAAGTAACAATTTAATAAATAGTAAGTAACAATTTAATAAATAGTAAGTAACAATTTAATAAATAGTAAGTAACAATTTAATAAATAGTAAGTAACAATTTAATAAATAGATAGTAACAATTTAATTAATAGTAAGTAACAACTTAATAAATAGTAAGTAACAATTTAATAAATAGTAAGAAACATTTTAATAAATAGTAAGTAACAATTTGATAAATAGTAAGTAACGATTTGATAAATAGAAAGTAACAATTTGATAAATAGTAAGTAACAATTTAATAAACAGTAACAATTTAATAAATAGTAAGTAAAAATTTAATAAATAGTTTGTAACAATATAATAAATAGTAAGTGTCAATTTAATAAATAATAAGTAACAATTTAATAAATAGTAAGTAACAATTTAATAAATAGTAAGTAACAATTTAATAAATAGTAAGTAACAATTTAATAAATAGTAAGTAACAATTTAATAAATAGTATGTAACAATTTAATAAATAGTAAGTAACAATTTAATACATAGTAAGTAACAATTTAATAAATAGTAAGTAACAATTTAATAAATAGTAAGTAACAATTTAATAAATAGTAAGTAACAATTTAAAAAATAGTAACAATTTAATAAATAGTAAGTAACAATTTAATAAATAGTAAGTAACAATTTAATAAGTAGAATGTAACAATTTAATAAATAGTAAGTAACAATATGATAAATAGTAAGTAACAATTTGATAAATAGAAAGTAACAATTTGATAAATAGTAAGTAACAATTTAATAAACAGTAACAATTTAATAAATAGTAAGTAAAAATTTAATAAATAGTTTGTAACAATTTAATAAATAGTAAGTGTCAATTTAATAAATAATAAGTAACAATTTAATAAATAGTAAGTAACAATTTAATAAATAGTAAGTATCAATTTGATAAATAGTAAGTAACCATTTGATAAATAGTAAGTAACAATTTGATAAATAGTAAGTAACAATTTAATAAATAGTAAGTAACAATTTAATAAATAGATAGTAACAATTTAATTAATAGTAAGTAACAACTTAATAAATAGTAAGTAACCATTTAATAAATAGTAAGTAACAATTTAATAAATAGTAAGTAACAATTTAATAAATAGTAAGTAACAATTTAATAAATAGTAAGTAACAATTTAATAAATAGTAAGTAACAATTTAATAAATAGTGAGTAACAATTTAATAAATAGTAAGTAACAATTTAATAAATAGTATGAAACAATTTAATAAATAGTATGTAACAATTTAATAAATAGTAAGTAACAATTTAATAAATATTAAGTAACAATTTAATAAATAGTAAGTAACAATTTAATAAATAGTAAGTAACAATTTAATAAATTGTAAGTAACAATTTAATAAATAGTATGTAACAATTTAATAAATAGTAAGTAACAATTTAATAAATAGTAAGTAACTATTTAAAAAATAGTAACAATTTAATAAATAGTAAGTAACAATTTAATAAATAGTAAGTAACAATTTGATAAATAGTAAGTAACAATTTAATAAATAGTAAGTAACAATTTAATAAATAGTAAGTAACAATTTGATAAATAGTAAGTAACAATTTGATAAATAGTAAGTAACCATTTCATAAATAGTAAGTAACCATTTGATAAATAGTAAGTAACAATTTGATAAATAGTAAGAAACATTTTAATAAATAGTAAGTAACAATTTGATAAATAGCTAGTAACAATTTGATAAATAGTAAGTAACAATTTGATAAATAGTAAGTAACAATTTGATAAATAGTAAGTAACCATTTGATAAATAGTAAGTAACCATTTGATAAATAGTACGTAACCATTTGATAAATAGTAAGTAACAATTTAATAAATAGTAAGTAACAATTTAATTAATAGTATGTAACAATTTAATAAATAGTAAGTAACAATTTGATAAATAGTAAGTAACAAATTGATAAATAGTAAGTGACAATTTGATAAATAGTAAGTAACCATTTGATAAATAGTAAGTAACCATTTGATAAATAGTAAGTAACAATTGAATAAATAGTAAGTAACAATTTAATAAATAGATAGTAACAATTTAATTAATAGTAAGTAACAACTTAATAAATAGTAAGTAACAATTTAATAAATAGTAAGAAACATTTTAATAAATAGTAAGTAACAATTTGATAAATAGTAAGTAACGATTTGATATATAGAAAGTAACAATTTGATAAATAGTAAGTAACAATTTAATAAATAGTAAGTAACAATTTGATAAATAGTAAGTAACAATTTGATAAATAGTATGTAACAATTTGATAAATAGTAAGTAACAATTTGATAAATAGTAAGTAACAATTTGATAAGTAGTAAGTAACAATTTAATAAATAGTAAGTAACAATTTAATAAATAGTAAGTAACAATTTAATAAATAGTAAGTAACAATTTAATAAATAGTAAGTAACAATTTAATAAATAGTATGTAACAATTTAATAAATAGTAAGTAACAATTTAATAAATAGTAAGTAACAATTTAATAAATAGTAAGTAACAATTTGATAAATAGTAAGTAACAATTTGATAAATAGTAAGTAACAATTTGATAAATAGTAAGTAACAATTTGATAAATAGTAAGTAACAATTTGATAAATAGAAAGTAACAATTTGATAAATAGTAAGTAACCATTTGATAAATAGTAAGTAACAATTTAATTAATAGTAAGTAACAATTTAATTAATAGTATGTAACAATTTAATAAATAGTAAGTAACAATTTGATAAATAGTAAGTAACAATTTGATAAATAGTAAGTAACAATTTGATAAATAGTAAGTAACCATTTCATAAATAGTAAGTAACCATTTGATAAATAGTAAGTAACAATTTAATAAATAGTAAGTAACAATTTAATAAATAGATAGTAACAATTTAATTAATAGTAAGTAACAACTTAATAAATAGTAAGTAACAATTTAATAAATAGTAAGAAACATTTTAATAAATAGTAAGTAACAATTTGATAAATAGTGAGTAACGATTTGATAAATAGAAAGTAACAATTTGATAAATAGTAAGTAACAATTTAATAAATAGTAAGTAACAATTTGATAAATAGTAAGTAACAATTTGATAAATAGTAAGTAACAATTTGATAAATAGTAAGTAACAATTTGATAAATAGTAAGTAACAATTTGATAAGTAGTAAGTAACAATTTAATAAACAGTAAGTAACAATTTAATAAATAGTAAGTAACAATTTAATAAATAGTAAGTAACAATTTAATAAATAGTAAGTAACAATTTGATAAATAGTAAGTAACAATTTGATAAATAGTAAGTAACAATTTGATAAATAGTAAGTAACAATTTAATAAATAGTAAGTAACAATTTAATAAATAGTAAGTAACTATTTAAAAAATAGTAACAATTTAATAAATAGTAAGTAACAATTTAATAAATAGTAAGTAACAATTTGATAAATAGTAAGTAACAATTTAATAAATAGTAAGTAACAATTTAATTAATAGTAAGTAACAATTTGATAAATAGTAAGTAACAATTTGATAAATAGTAAGTAACCATTTGATAAATAGTAAGTAACCATTTGATAAATAGTAAGTAACAATTTGATAAATAGTAAGAAACATTTTAAAAAATAGTAAGTAACAATTTGATAAATAGCTAGTAACAATTTGATAAATAGTAAGTAACAATTTGATAAATAGTAAGTAACAATTTGATAAATAGTAAGTAACCATTTGATAAATAGTAAGTAACCATTTGATAAATAGTACGTAACCATTTGATAAATAGTAAGTAACAATTTAATAAATAGTAAGTAACAATTTAATTAATAGTATGTAACAATTTAATAAATAGTAAGTAACAATTTAATAAATAGTAAGTAAAAATTTAATAAATAGTTTGTAACAATTTAATAAATAGTAAGTAACAATTTAATAAATAGTAAGTAACAATTTAATAAATAGTGTGTAACAATTTAATAAATAGTAAGTATCAATTTAATACATAGTAAGTAACAATTTAATAAATAGTAAGTAACAATTTAATAAATAGTAAGAAACAATTTGATAAATAGTAAGTAACAATTTGATAAATAGTAAGTAACAATTTGATAAATAGTAAGTAACAATTTGATAAATAGTAAGTAACCATTTCATAAATAGTAAGTAACCATTTGATAAATAGTAAGTAACAATTTAATAAATAGTAAGTAACAATTTAATAAATAGATAGTAACAATTTAATTACTAGTAAGTAACAACTTAATAAATAGTAAGTAACAATTTAATAAATAGTAAGAAACATTTTAATAAATAGTAAGTAACAATTTGATAAATAGTAAGTAACGATTTGATAAATAGAAAGTAACAATTTGATAAATAGTAAGTAACAATTTAATAAATAGTAAGTAACAATTTGATAAATAGTAAGTAACAATTTGATAAATAGTAAGTAACAATTTGATAAATATTAAGTAACAATTTAATAAATATTATGTAACAATTTAATAAATAGTAAGTAACAATTTAATAAATAGTAAGTAACAATTTAATAAATAGTAAGTAACAATTTAATAAATAGTAAGTAACAATTTAATAAATAGTATGTAACAATTTAATAAATAGTAAGTAACAATTTAATACATATTAAGTAACAATTTAATAAATAGTATGTAACAATTTAATAAATAGTAAGTAACAATTTAATAAATAGATAGTAACAATTTAATTAATAGTAAGTAACAACTTAATAAATAGTAAGTAACAATTTAATAAATAGTAAGTAACAATTTAATAAATAGTAAGTAACAATTTAATAAATAGTAAGTAACAATTTAATAAATAGTAAGTAACAATTTAATAAATAGTGAGTAACAATTTAATAAATAGTAAGTAACAATTTAATAAATAGTATGAAACAATTTAATAAATAGTATGTAACAATTTAATAAATAGTAAGTAACAATTTAATAAATATTAAGTAATAATTTAATAAATAGTAAGTAACAATTTAATACATATTAAGTAACAATTTAATAAATAGTATGTAACAATTTAATAAATAGTAAGTAACAATTTAATAAATAGATAGTAACAATTTAATTAATAGTAAGTAACAACTTAATAAATAGTAAGTAACAATTTAATAAATAGTAAGTAACAATTTGATAAATAGTAAGTAACAATTTGATAAATAGTAAGTAACCATTTGATAAATAGTAAGTAACCATTTGATAAATAGTAAGTAACCATTTGATAAATAGTAAGTAACAATTTGATAAATAGTAAGTAACAATTTGATAAATAGTAAGTAACAATTTGATAAATAGTAAGTAACAATTTGATAAATAGTAAGTAACAATTTAATAAATAGTAAGTAACAATTTAATAAATAGTAAGTAACTATTTAAAAAATAGTAACAATTTAATAAATAGTAAGTAACAATTTAATAAATAGTAAGTAACAATTTGATAAATAGTAAGTAACAATTTAATAAATAGTAAGTAACAATTTAATAAATAGTAAGTAACAATTTGATAAATAGTAAGTAACAATTTGATAAATAGTAAGTAACCATTTGATAAATAGTAAGTAACCATTTGATAAATAGTAAGTAACAATTTGATAAATAGTAAGAAACATTTTAATAAATAGTAAGTAACAATTTGATAAATAGCTAGTAACAATTTGATAAATAGTATGTAACAATTTGATAAATAGTAAGTAACAATTTGATAAATAGTAAGTAACCATTTGATAAATAGTAAGTAACCATTTGATAAATAGTACGTAACCATTTGATAAATAGTAAGTAACAATTTAATAAATAGTAAGTAACAATTTAATTAATAGTATGTAACAATTTAATAAATAGTAAGTAACAATTTGATAAATAGTAAGTAACAATTTGATAAATAGTAAGTGACAATTTGATAAATAGTAAGTAACCATTTGATAAATAGTAAGTAACCATTTGATAAATAGTAAGTAACAATTGAATAAATAATAAGTAACAATTTAATAAATAGATAGTAACAATTTAATTAATAGTAAGTAACAACTTAATAAATAGTAAGTAACAATTTAATAAATAGTAAGAAACATTTTAATAAATAGTAAGTAACAATTTGATAAATAGTAAGTAACGATTTGATAAATAGAATGTAACAATTTGATAAATAGTAAGTAACAATTTAATAAATAGTAAGTAACAATTTGATAAATAGTAAGTAACAATTTGATAAATAGTAAGTAACAATTTGATAAATAGTAAGTAACAATTTGATAAATAGTAAGTAACCATTTGATAAATAGTAAGTAACCATTTGATAAATAGTAAGTAACCATTTGATAAATAGTAAGTAACAATTTGATAAATAGTAAGTATCAATTTAATAAATAGTAAGTAACAATTTAATAAATAGTAAGTAACAATTTAAAAAATAGTAACAATTTAATAAATAGTGAGTACCAATTTAATAAATAGTAAGTAACAATTTAATTAATAGTAAGTAACAACTTAATAAATAGTAAGTAACAATTTAATAAATAGTAAGAAACATTTTAATAAATAGTAAGTAACAATTTGATAAATAGTAAGTAACGATTTGATAAATAGAATGTAACAATTTGATAAATAGTAAGTAACAATTTAATAAACAGTAACAATTTAATAAATAGTAAGTAAAAATTTAATAAGTAGTTTGTAACAATTTAATAAATAGTAAGTGTCAATTTAATAAATAATAAGTAACAATTTAATAAATAGTAAGTAACAATTTAATAAATAGTAAGTAACAATTTTATAAATAGTAAGTAACAACTTGATAAATAGTAGGTAACAATATGATAAATAGTAAGAAACAATTTAATAAATAGTAAGTAACAATTTAATAAATAGTAAGTAACAATTTAATAAATAGTAAGTAACAATTTAATAAATAGTAAGTAACAATTTAATAAATAGTAAGTAACAATTTAATAAATAGTATGAAACAATTTAATAAATAGTATGTAACAATTTAATAAATAGTAAGTAACAATTTAATAAATAGTAAGTAACAATTTAATAAATAGTAAGTAACAATTTAATAAATAGTAAGTAACAATTTAATAAATAGTAAGTAACAATTTGATAAATAGTAAGTAACAATTTGATAAATAGTAAGTAACAATTTGATAAATAGTAAGTAACAATTTGATAAATAGTAAGTAACAATTTGATAAATAGAAAGTAACAATTTGATAAATAGTAAGTAACCATTTGAAAAATAGTAAGTAACAATTTAATAAATAGTAAGTAACAATTTAATTAATAGTATGTAACAATTTAATAAATAGTAAGTAACAATTTGATAAATAGTAAGTAACAATTTGATAAATAGTAAGTAACAATTTGATAAATAGTAAGTAACCATTTCATAAGTAGTAAGTAACCATTTGATAAATAGTAAGTAACAATTTAATAAATAGTAAGTAACAATTTAATAAATAGATAGTAACAATTTAATTAATAGTAAGTAACAACTTAATAAATAGTAAGTAACAATTTAATAAATAGTAAGTAATAATTTAATAAATAGTAAGTAACAATTTAATAAATAGTAAGTAACAATTTAATAAATAGTAAGTAACAATTTGATAAATAGTAAGTAACAATTTGATAAATTGTAAGTAACAATTTAATAAATAGTATGTAACAATTTAATAAATAGTAAGTAACAATTTAATAAATAGTAAGTCACAATTTAATAAATAGTGAGTAACAATTTGATAAATAGTAAGTAACAATTTAATAAATAGTAAGTAACTATTTAATAAATAGTAAGTAACAATTTAATAAATAGTAAGTAACAATTTAATAAATAATAAGTAACAATTTAATAAATAGTAAGTAACAATTTAATACATAGTAAGTAACAATTTAATAAATAGTAAGTAACAATTTAATAAATAGTAAGAAACAATTTGATAAATAGTAAGTAACAATTTGATAAATAGTAAGTAACAATTTGATTAATAGTAAGTAACAATTTGATAAATAGTAAGTAACAATTTGATAAATAGTAAGTAACAATTTGATAAATAGTAAGTAACCATTTGATAAATAGTAAGTAACCATTTGATAAATAGTAAGTAACCATTTGATAAATAGTAAGTAACAATTAGATAAATAGTAAGTAACAATTTGATAAATAGTAAGTAACAATTTGATAATTAGTAAGTAACAATTTGATAAGTAGTAAGTAACAATTTAATAAATAGTAAGTAACAATTTAATAAATAGTAAGTAACAATTTAATTAATAGTAAGTAACAATTTGATAAATAGTAAGTAACAATTTGATAAATAGTAAGTAACAATTTGATAAATAGTAAGTAACAATTTGATAAATAGTAAGTAACAATTTGATAAATAGAAAGTAACAATTTGATAAATAGTAACTAACAATTTAATAAATAGTAAGTAACAATTTAATAAATAGTAAGTAACAATTTAATAAATAGTAATTAACAATTTAATAAATAGTAAGTAACAATTTAATAAATATTAAGTAACAATTTGATAAATAGTAAGTAACAATTTGATAAATAGTATGTAACAATTTGATAAATAGTAAGTATCCATTTGATAAATAGTAAGTAACCATTTGATAAATAGTAAGTAACCATTTGATAAATAGTAAGTAACAATTTGATAAATAGTAATTAACAATTTGATAAATAGTAAGTAAAAATTTGATAAATAGTAAGTAACAATTTAATAAATTGTAAGTAACAATTTAATAAATAGTAAGTAACAATTTAATAAATAGATTGTAACAATTTAATTAATAGTAAGTAACAACTTAATAAATAGTAAGTAACAATTTAATAAATAGTAAGAAACATTTTAATAAATAGTAAGTAACAATTTGATAAATAGTAAGTAACGATTTGATAAATAGAAAGTAACAATTTCATAAATAGTAAGTAACAATTTAATAAACAGTAACAATTTAATAAATAGTAAGTAACAATTTAATAAATAGTAAGTAAAAATTTAATAAATAGTTTGTAACAATTTAATAAATAGTAAGTAACAATTTAATAAATAGTAAGTAACAATTTAATAAATAGTGTGTAACAATTTAATAAATAGTAAGTAACAATTTAATACATAGTAAGTAACAATTTAATAAATAGTAAGTAACAATTTAATAAATAGTAAGAAACAATTTGATAAATAGTAAGTAACAATTTGATAAATAGTAAGTAACAATTTGATTAATAGTAAGTAACAATTTGATAAATAGTAAGTAACAATTTGATAAATAGTAAGTAACAATTTGATAAATAGTAAGTAACCATTTGATAAATAGTAAGTAACCATTTGATAAATAGTAAGTAACCATTTGATAAATAGTAAGTAACAATTAGATAAATAGTAAGTAACAATTTGATAAATAGTAAGTAACAATTTGATAAATAGTAAGTAACAATTTGATAAGTAGTAAGTAACAATTTAATAAATAGTAAGTATCAATTTAATAAATAGTAAGTAACAATTTAATTAATAGTAAGTAACAATTTGATAAATAGTAAGTAACAATTTGATAAATAGTAAGTAACAATTTGATAAATAGTAAGTAACAATTTGATAAATAGTAAGTAACAATTTGATAAATAGAAAGTAACAATTTGATAAATAGTAACTAACAATTTAATAAATAGTAAGTAACAATTTAATAAATAGTAAGTAACAATTTAATAAATAGTAATTAACAATTTAATAAATAGTAAGTAACAATTTAATAAATATTAAGTAACAATTTGATAAATAGTAAGTAACAATTTGATAAATAGTATGTAACAATTTGATAAATAGTAAGTAACCATTTGATAAATAGTAAGTAACCATTTGATAAATAGTAAGTAACCATTTGATAAATAGTAAGTAACAATTTGATAAATAGTAAGTAACAATTTGATAAATAGTAAGTAAAAATTTGATAAATAGTAAGTAACAATTTGATAAGTAGTAAGAAACAATTTAATAAATAGTAAGTAACAATTTAATAAATAGTAAGTAACAATTTAATAAATAGTAAGTAACAATTTAATAAATAGTAAGTAACAATTTAATAAATAGTAAGTAACAATTTAATAAATAGTATGAAACTATTTAATAAATAGTATGTAACAATTTAATAAATAGTAAGTAACAATTTAATAAATAGTAAGTAACAATTTAATAAATAGTAAGTAACAATTTAATAAATAGTAAGTAACAATTTAATAAATAGTAAGTAACAATTTAATAAATAGTAAGTAACAATTTGATAAATAGTAAGTAACAATTTGATAAATAGTAAGTAACAATTTGATAAATAGTAAGTAACAATTTGATAAATAGTAAGTAACAATTTGATAAATAGAAAGTAACAATTTGATAAATAGTAAGTAACCATTTGAAAAATAGTAAGTAACAATTTAATAAATAGTAAGTAACAATTTAATTAATAGTATGTAACAATTTAATAAATAGTAAGTAACAATTTGATAAATAGTAAGTAACAATTTGATAAATAGTAAGTAACAATTTGATAAATAGTAAGTAACCATTTCATAAGTAGTAAGTAACCATTTGATAAATAGTAAGTAACAATTTAATAAATAGTAAGTAACAATTTAATAAATAGATAGTAACAATTTAATTAATAGTAAGTAACAACTTAATAAATAGTAAGTAACAATTTAATAAATAGTAAGTAATAATTTAATAAATAGTAAGTAACAATTTAATAAATAGTAAGTAACAATTTAATAAATAGTAAGTAACAATTTGATAAATAGTAAGTAACAATTTGATAAATTGTAAGTAACAATTTAATAAATAGTATGTAACAATTTAATAAATAGTAAGTAACAATTTAATAAATAGTAAGTCACAATTTAATAAATAGTGAGTAACTATTTGATAAATAGTACGTAACAATTTAATAAATAGTAAGTAACTATTTAATAAATAGTAAGTAACAATTTAATAAATAGTAAGTAACAATTTAATAAATAATAAGTAACAATTTAATAAATAGTAAGTAACAATTTAATACATAGTAAGTAACAATTTAATAAATAGTAAGTAACAATTTAATAAATAGTAAGAAACAATTTGATAAATAGTAAGTAACAATTTGATAAATAGTAAGTAACAATTTGATTAATAGTAAGTAACAATTTGATAAATATTAAGTAACAATTTGATAAATAGTAAGTAACAATTTGATAAATAGTAAGTAACCATTTGATAAATAGTAAGTAACCATTTGATAAATAGTAAGTAACCATTTGATAAATAGTAAGTAACAATTAGATAAATAGTAAGTAACAATTTGATAAATAGTAATTAACAATTTGATAAATAGTAAGTAACAATTTGATAAGTAGTAAGTAACAACTTAATAAATAGTAAGTAACAATTTAATAAATAGTAAGTAACAATTTAATTAATAGTAAGTAACAATTTGATAAATAGTAAGTAACAATTTGATAAATAGTAAGTAACAATTTGATAAATAGTAAGTAACAATTTGATAAATAGTAAGTAACAATTTGATAAATAGAAAGTAACAATTTGATAAATAGTAACTAACAATTTAATAAATAGTAAGTAACGATTTGATAAATAGAAAGTAACAATTTGATAAATAGTAAGTAACAATTTAATAAATAGTAAGTAACAATTTGATAAATAGTAAGTAACAATTTGATAAATAGTAAGTAACAATTTGATAAATATTAAGTAACAATTTAATAAATATTATGTAACAATTTAATAAATAGTAAGTAACAATTTAATAAATAGTAAGTAACAATTTAATAAATAGTAAGTAACAATTTAATAAATAGTAAGTAACAATTTAATAAATAGTATGTAACAATTTAATAAATAGTAAGTAACAATTTGATACATATTAAGTAACAATTTAATAAATAGTATGTAACAATTTAATAAATAGTAAGTAACAATTTAATAAATAGATAGTAACAATTTAATTAATAGTAAGTAACAACTTAATAAATAGTAAGTAACAATTTAATAAATAGTAAGTAACAATTTAATAAATAGTAAGTAACAATATAATAAATAGTAAGTAACAATTTAATAAATATTAAGTAACAATTTAATAAATAGTAAGTAACAATTTAATACATATTAAGTAACAATTTAATAAATAGTATGTAACATTTTAATAAATAGTAAGTAACAATTTAATAAATAGATAGTAACAATTTAATTAATAGTAAGTAACAACTTAATAAATAGTAAGTAACAATTTAATAAATAGTAAGTAACAATTTGATAAATAGTAAGTAACAATTTGATAAATAGTAAGTAACCATTTGATAAATAGTAAGTAACCATTTGATAAATAGTAAGTAACCATTTGATAAATAGTAAGTAACAATTTGATAAATAGTAAGTAACAATTTGATAAATAGTAAGTAACAATTTGATAAATAGTAAGTAACAATTTGATAAATAGTAAGTAACAATTTAATAAATAGTAAGTAACAATTTAATAAATAGTAAGTAACTATTTAAAAAATAGTAACAATTTAATAAATAGTAAGTAACAATTTAATAAATAGTAAGTAACAATTTGATAAATAGTAAGTAACAATTTAATAAATAGTAAGTAACAATTTAATAAATAGTAAGTAACAATTTGATAAATAGTAAGTAACAATTTGATAAATAGTAAGTAACCATTTGATAAATAGTAAGTAACCATTTGATAAATAGTAAGTAACAATTTGATAAATAGTAAGAAACATTTTAATAAATAGTAAGTAACAATTTGATAAATAGCTAGTAACAATTTGATAAATAGTATGTAACAATTTGATAAATAGTAAGTAACAATTTGATAAATAGTAAGTAACCATTTGATAAATAGTAAGTAACCATTTGATAAATAGTACGTAACCATTTGATAAATAGTAAGTAACAATTTAATAAATAGTAAGTAACAATTTAAAAAATAGTAACAATTTAATAAATAGTGAGTACCAATTTAATAAATAGTAAGTAACAATTTAATTAATAGTAAGTAACAACTTAATAAATAGTAAGTAACAATTTAATAAATAGTAAGAAACATTTTAATAAATTGTAAGTAACAATTTGATAAATAGTAAGTAACGATTTGATAAATAGAAAGTAACAATTTGATAAATAGTAAGTAACAATTTAATAAACAGTAACAATTTAATAAATAGTAAGTAAAAATTTAATAAGTAGTTTGTAACAATTTAATAAATACTAAGTGTCAATTTAATAAATAATAAGTAACAATTTAATAAATAGTAAGTAACAATTTAATAAATAGTAAGTAACAATTTTATAAATAGTAAGTAACAATTTGATAAATAGTAGGTAACAATATGATAAATAGTAAGTAACAATTTGATAAATAGTACGTAACAATTTGATAAATAATAAGTAACCATTTGATAAATAGTAAGTAACCATTAGATAAATAGTAAGTAACCATTTGATAAATAGTAAGTAACAATTTAATAAATAGTAAGTAACAATTTAATTAATAGTATGTAACAATTTAATAAATAATAAGTAACAATTTGATAAATAGTAAGTAACAATTTGATAAATAGTAAGTAACAATTTAATAAATAGTAAGTAACAATTTAATAAATAGTGTGTAACAATATAATAAATAGTAAGTAACAATTTAATACATAGTTAGTAACAATTTAATAAATAGTAAGTAACAATTTAATAAATAGTAAGAAACAATTTGATAAATAGTAAGTAACAATTTGATAAATAGTAAGTAACAATTTGATAAATAGTAAGTAACAATTTGATAAATAGTAAGTAACCATTTGATAAATAGTAAGTAACCATTTGATAAATAGTAAGTAACCATTTGATAAATAGTAAGTAACAATTTAATAAATAGTAAGTAACAATTTAATAAATAGAATGTAACAATTTAATAAATAGTAAGTAACAATTTGATAAATAGTAAGTAACAATTTGATAAATTAGTAAGTAACAATTTGATAAATAGTAAGTAACTATTTAATAAATAGTAAGTAACAATTTAATCAATAGTAAGTAACAATTTAATAAATAATAAGTAACAATTTAATAAATAGTAAGTAACAATTTAATAAACAGTAAGTAACAATTTAATAAATAGTAAGTAACAATTTAATAAATAGTATATAACAATTTAATAAATAGTAAGTAACAATTTAATAAATTGTAAGTAACAATTTAATAAATAGTATGTAACAATTTAAAAATAGTAAGTAACAATTTAATACATAGTAAGTAAGAATTTAATAAATAGAAAGTAACAATTTAATAAATAGTAAGTAACAATTTAAAAAATAGTAACAATTTAATAAATAGTAAGTAACAATTTAATAAATAGTAAGTAACAATTTAATAAATTGTAAGTAACAATTTAATAAATAGTAAGTAACAATTTAATAAATAGATTGTAACAATTTAATTAATAGTAAGTAACAACTTAATAAATAGTAAGTAACAATTTAATAAATAGTAAGAAACATTTTAATAAATAGTAAGTAACAATTTGATAAATAGTAAGTAACGATTTGATAAATAGAAAGTAACAATTTGATAAATAGTAAGTAACAATTTAATAAACAGTAACAATTTAATAAATAGTAAGTAACAATTTAATAAATAGTAAGTAAAAATTTAATAAATAGTTTGTAACAATTTAATAAATAGTAAGTAACAATTTAATAAATAGTAAGTAACAATTTAATAAATAGTGTGTAACAATTTAATAAATAGTAAGTAACAATTTAATACATAGTAAGTAACAATTTAATAAATAGTAAGTAACAATTTAATAAATAGTAAGAAACAATTTGATAAATAGTAAGTAACAATTTGATAAATAGTAAGTAACAATTTGATAAATAGTAAGTAACAATTTGATAAATAGTAAGTAACAATTTGATAAATAGTAAGTAACCATTTGATAAATAGTAAGTAACCATTTGATAAATAGTAAGTAACCATTTGATAAATAGTAAGTAACAATTTGATAAATAGTAAGTAACAATTTGATAAATAGTAAGTAACAATTTGATAAATAGTAAGTATCAATTTAATAAATAGTAAGTAACAATTTAATAAATAGTAAGTAACAATTTAAAAAATAGTAACAATTTAATAAATAGTGAGTAACAATTTAATAAATAGTAAGTAACAATTTAATAAATAGTAAGTAACAATTTAATAAATAGTAAGTAACAATTTAATAAATAGTAAGTAACAATTTAATAAATAGTAAGTAACAATTTAATAAATAGATAGTAACAATTTAATTAATAGTAAGTAACAACTTAATAAATAGTAAGTAACAATTTAATAAATAGTAAGAAACATTTTAATAAATAGTAAGTAACAATTTGATAAATAGTAAGTAACGATTTGATAAATAGAAAGTAACAATTTGATAAATAGTAAGTAACAATTTAATAAACAGTAACAATTTAATAAATAGTAAGTAAAAATTTAATAAATAGTTTGTAACAATTTAATAAATAGTAAGTGTCAATTTAATAAATAATAAGTAACAATTTAATAAATAGTAAGTAACAATTTAATAAATAGTAAGTAACAATTTAATAAATAGTAAGTAACAATTTAATAAATAGTAAGTAACAATTTAATAAATAGTATGTAACAATTTAATAAATAGTAAGTAACAATTTAATACATAGTAAGTAACAATTTAATAAATAGTAAGTAACAATTTAATAAATAGTAAGTAACAATTTAATAAATAGTAAGTAACAATTTAAAAAATAGTAACAATTTAATAAATAGTAAGTAACAATTTAATAAATAGTAAGTAACAATTTAATAAGTAGAATGTAACAATTTAATAAATAGTAAGTAACAATATGATAAATAGTAAGTAACAATTTGATAAATAGAAAGTAACAATTTGATAAATAGTAAGTAACAATTTAATAAACAGTAACAATTTAATAAATAGTAAGTAAAAATTTAATAAATAGTTTGTAACAATTTAATAAATAGTAAGTGTCAATTTAATAAATAATAAGTAACAATTTAATAAATAGTAAGTAACAATTTAATAAATAGTAAGTAACAATTCGATAAATAGTAAGTAACCATTTGATAAATAGTAAGTAACAATTTGATAAATAGTAAGTAACAATTTAATAAATAGTAAGTAACAATTTAATAAATAGATAGTAACAATTTAATTAATAGTAAGTAACAACTTAATAAATAGTAAGTAACCATTTAATAAATAGTAAGTAACAATTTAATAAATAGTAAGTAACAATTTAATAAATAGTAAGTAACAATTTAATAAATAGTAAGTAACAATTTAATAAATAGTAAGTAACAATTTAATAAATAGTGAGTAACAATTTAATAAATAGTAAGTAACAATTTAATAAATAGTATGAAACAATTTAATAAATAGTATGTAACAATTTAATAAATAGTAAGTAACAATTTAATAAATATTAAGTAACAATTTAATAAATAGTAAGTAACAATTTAATAAATAGTAAGTAACAATTTAATAAATTGTAAGTAACAATTTAATAAATAGTATGTAACAATTTAATAAATAGTAAGTAACAATTTAATAAATAGTAAGTAACTATTTAAAAAATAGTAACAATTTAATAAATAGTAAGTAACAATTTAATAAATAGTAAGTAACAATTTGATAAATAGTAAGTAACAATTTAATAAATAGTAAGTAACAATTTAATAAATAGTAAGTAACAATTTGATAAATAGTAAGTAACAATTTGATAAATAGTAAGTAACCATTTGATAAATAGTAAGTAACCATTTGATAAATAGTAAGTAACAATTTGATAAATAGTAAGAAACATTTTAATAAATAGTAAGTAACAATTTGATAAATAGCTAGTAACAATTTGATAAATAGTAAGTAACAATTTGATAAATAGTAAGTAACAATTTGATAAATAGTAAGTAACCATTTGATAAATAGTAAGTAACCATTTGATAAATAGTACGTAACCATTTGATAAATAGTAAGTAACAATTTAATAAATAGTAAGTAACAATTTAATTAATAGTATGTAACAATTTAATAAATAGTAAGTAACAATTTGATAAATAGTAAGTAACAATTTGATAAATAGTAAGTGACAATTTGATAAATAGTAAGTAACCATTTGATAAATAGTAAGTAACCATTTGATAAATAGTAAGTAACAATTGAATAAATAGTAAGTAACAATTTAATAAATAGATAGTAACAATTTAATTAATAGTAAGTAACAACTTAATAAATAGTAAGTAACAATTTAATAAATAGTAAGAAACATTTTAATAAATAGTAAGTAACAATTTGATAAATAGTAAGTAACGATTTGATATATAGAAAGTAACAATTTGATAAATAGTAAGTAACAATTTAATAAATAGTAAGTAACAATTTGATAAATAGTAAGTAACAATTTGATAAATAGTATGTAACAATTTGATAAATAGTAAGTAACAATTTGATAAATAGTAAGTAACAATTTGATAAGTAGTAAGTAACAATTTAATAAATAGTAAGTAACAATTTAATAAATAGTAAGTAACAATTTAATAAATAGTAAGTAACAATTTAATAAATAGTAAGTAACAATTTAATAAATAGTATGTAACAATTTAATAAATAGTAAGTAACAATTTAATAAATAGTAAGTAACAATTTAATAAATAGTAAGTAACAATTTGATAAATAGTAAGTAACAATTTGATAAATAGTAAGTAACAATTTGATAAATAGTAAGTAACAATTTGATAAATAGTAAGTAACAATTTGATAAATAGAAAGTAACAATTTGATAAATAGTAAGTAACCATTTGATAAATAGTAAGTAACAATTTAATTAATAGTAAGTAACAATTTAATTAATAGTATGTAACAATTTAATAAATAGTAAGTAACAATTTGATAAATAGTAAGTAACAATTTGATAAATAGTAAGTAACAATTTGATAAATAGTAAGTAACCATTTCATAAATAGTAAGTAACCATTTGATAAATAGTAAGTAACAATTTAATAAATAGTAAGTAACAATTTAATAAATAGATAGTAACAATTTAATTAATAGTAAGTAACAACTTAATAAATAGTAAGTAACAATTTAATAAATAGTAAGAAACATTTTAATAAATAGTAAGTAACAATTTGATAAATAGTGAGTAACGATTTGATAAATAGAAAGTAACAATTTGATAAATAGTAAGTAACAATTTAATAAATAGTAAGTAACAATTTGATAAATAGAAAGTAACAATTTGATAAATAGTAAGTAACAATTTGATAAATAGTAAGTAACAATTTGATAAATAGTAAGTAACAATTTGATAAGTAGTAAGTAACAATTTAATAAACAGTAAGTAACAATTTAATAAATAGTAAGTAACAATTTAATAAATAGTAAGTAACAATTTAATAAATAGTAAGTAACAATTTGATAAATAGTAAGTAACAATTTGATAAATAGTAAGTAACAATTTGATAAATAGTAAGTAACAATTTAATAAATAGTAAGTAACAATTTAATAAATAGTAAGTAACTATTTAAAAAATAGTAACAATTTAATAAATAGTAAGTAACAATTTAATAAATAGTAAGTAACAATTTGATAAATAGTAAGTAACAATTTAATAAATAGTAAGTAACAATTTAATTAATAGTAAGTAACAATTTGATAAATAGTAAGTAACAATTTGATAAATAGTAAGTAACCATTTGATAAATAGTAAGTAACCATTTGATAAATAGTAAGTAACAATTTGATAAATAGTAAGAAACATTTTAAAAAATAGTAAGTAACAATTTGATAAATAGCTAGTAACAATTTGATAAATAGTAAGTAACAATTTGATAAATAGTAAGTAACAATTTGATAAATAGTAAGTAACCATTTGATAAATAGTAAGTAACCATTTGATAAATAGTACGTAACCATTTGATAAATAGTAAGTAACAATTTAATAAATAGTAAGTAACAATTTAATTAATAGTATGTAACAATTTAATAAATAGTAAGTAACAATTTAATAAATAGTAAGTAAAAATTTAATAAATAGTTTGTAACAATTTAATAAATAGTAAGTAACAATTTAATAAATAGTAAGTAACAATTTAATAAATAGTGTGTAACAATTTAATAAATAGTAAGTATCAATTTAATACATAGTAAGTAACAATTTAATAAATAGTAAGTAACAATTTAATAAATAGTAAGAAACTATTTGATAAATAGTAAGTAACAATTTGATAAATAGTAAGTAACAATTTGATAAATAGTAAGTAACAATTTGATAAATAGTAAGTAACCATTTCATAAATAGTAAGTAACCATTTGATAAATAGTAAGTAACAATTTAATAAATAGTAAGTAACAATTTAATAAATAGATAGTAACAATTTAATTACTAGTAAGTAACAACTTAATAAATAGTAAGTAACAATTTAATAAATAGTAAGAAACATTTTAATAAATAGTAAGTAACAATTTGATAAATAGTAAGTAACGATTTGATAAATAGAAAGTAACAATTTGATAAATAGTAAGTAACAATTTAATAAATAGTAAGTAACAATTTGATAAATAGTAAGTAACAATTTGATAAATAGTAAGTAACAATTTGATAAATATTAAGTAACAATTTAATAAATATTATGTAACAATTTAATAAATAGTAAGTAACAATTTAATAAATAGTAAGTAACAATTTAATAAATAGTAAGTAACAATTTAATAAATAGTAAGTAACAATTTAATAAATAGTATGTAACAATTTAATAAATAGTAAGTAACAATTTAATACATATTAAGTAACAATTTAATAAATAGTATGTAACAATTTAATAAATAGTAAGTAACAATTTAATAAATAGATAGTAACAATTTAATTAATAGTAAGTAACAACTTAATAAATAGTAAGTAACAATTTAATAAATAGTAAGTAACAATTTAATAAATAGTAAGTAACAATTTAATAAATAGTAAGTAACAATTTAATAAATAGTAAGTAACAATTTAATAAATAGTGAGTAACAATTTAATAAATAGTAAGTAACAATTTAATAAATAGTATGAAACAATTTAATAAATAGTATGTAACAATTTAATAAATAGTAAGTAACAATTTAATAAATATTAAGTAACAATTTAATAAATAGTAAGTAACAATTTAATACATATTAAGTAACAATTTAATAAATAGTATGTAACAATTTAATAAATAGTAAGTAACAATTTAATAAATAGATAGTAACAATTTAATTAATAGTAAGTAACAACTTAATAAATAGTAAGTAACAATTTAATAAATAGTAAGTAACAATTTGATAAATAGTAAGTAACAATTTGATAAATAGTAAGTAACCATTTGATAAATAGTAAGTAACCATTTGATAAATAGTAAGTAACCATTTGATAAATAGTAAGTAACAATTTGATAAATAGTAAGTAACAATTTGATAAATAGTAAGTAACAATTTGATAAATAGTAAGTAACAATTTGATAAATAGTAAGTAACAATTTGATAAATAGTAAGTAACAATTTAATAAATAGTAAGTAACAATTTAATAAATAGTAAGTAACTATTTAAAAAATAGTAACAATTTAATAAATAGTAAGTAACAATTTAATAAATAGTAAGTAACAATTTGATAAATAGTAAGTAACAATTTAATAAATAGTAAGTAACAATTTAATAAATAGTAAGTAACAATTTGATAAATAGTAAGTAACAATTTGATAAATAGTAAGTAACCATTTGATAAATAGTAAGTAACCATTTGATAAATAGTAAGTAACCATTTGATAAATAGTAAGTAACAATTTGATAAATAGTAAGTAACAATTTGATAAATAGTAAGTAACAATTTGATAAATAGTAAGTATCAATTTAATAAATAGTAAGTAACAATTTAATAAATAGTAAGTAACAATTTAAAAAATAGTAACAATTTAATAAATAGTGAGTAACAATTTAATAAATAGTAAGTAACAATTTAATAAATAGTAAGTAACAATTTAATAAATAGTAAGTAACAATTTAATAAATAGTAAGTAACAATTTAATAAATAGTAAGTAACAATTTAATAAATAGATAGTAACAATTTAATTAATAGTAAGTAACAACTTAATAAATAGTAAGTAACAATTTAATAAATAGTAAGAAACATTTTAATAAATAGTAAGTAACAATTTGATAAATAGTAAGTAACGATTTGATAAATAGAAAGTAACAATTTGATAAATAGTAAGTAACAATTTAATAAACAGTAACAATTTAATAAATAGTAAGTGTCAATTTAATAAATAATAAGTAACAATTTAATAAATAGTAAGTAACAATTTAATAAATACTAAGTAACAATTTAATAAATAGTAAGTAACAATTTAATAAATAGTAAGTAACAATTTAATAAATAGTATGTAACAATTTAATAAATAGTAAGTAACAATTTAATACATAGTAAGTAACAATTTAATAAATAGTAAGTAACAATTTAATAAATAGTAAGTAACAATTTAATAAATAGTAAGTAACAATTTAATAAATAGTAAGTAACAATTTAAAAAATAGTAACAATTTAATAAATAGTAAGTAACAATTTAATAAATAGTAAGTAACAATTTAATAAGTAGAATGTAACAATTTAATAAATAGTAAGTAACAATATGATAAATAGTAAGTAACAATTTGATAAATAGAAAGTAACAATTTGATAAATAGTAAGTAACAATTTAATAAACAGTAACAATTTAATAAATAGTAAGTAAAAATTTAATAAATAGTTTGTAACAATTTAATAAATAGTAAGTGTCAATTTAATAAATAATAAGTAACAATTTAATAAATAGTAAGTAACAATTTAATAAATAGTAAGTAACAATTTGATAAATAGTAAGTAACCATTTGATAAATAGTAAGTAACAATTTGATAAATAGTAAGTAACAATTTAATAAATAGTAAGTAACAATTTAATAAATAGATAGTAACAATTTAATTAATAGTAAGTAACAACTTAATAAATAGTAAGTAACCATTTAATAAATAGTAAGTAACAATTTAATAAATAGTAAGTAACAATTTAATAAATAGTAAGTAACAATTTAATAAATAGTAAGTAACAATTTAATAAATAGTAAGTAACAATTTAATAAATAGTAAGTAACAATTTAATTAATAGTAAGTAACAATTTGATAAATAGTAAGTAACAATTTGATAAATAGTAAGTAACCATTTGATAAATAGTAAGTAACCATTTGATAAATAGTAAGTAACAATTTGATAAATAGTAAGAAACATTTTAAAAAATAGTAAGTAACAATTTGATAAATAGCTAGTAACAATTTGATAAATAGTAAGTAACAATTTGATAAATATTAAGTAACAATTTAATAAATATTATGTAACAATTTAATAAATAGTAAGTAACAATTTAATAAATAGTAAGTAACAATTTAATAAATAGTAAGTAACAATTTAATAAATAGTAAGTAACAATTTAATAAATAGTATGTAACAATTTAATAAATAGTAAGTAACAATTTAATACATATTAAGTAACAATTTAATAAATAGTATGTAACAATTTAATAAATAGTAAGTAACAATTTAATAAATAGATAGTAACAATTTAATTAATAGTAAGTAACAACTTAATAAATAGTAAGTAACAATTTAATAAATAGTAAGTAACAATTTAATAAATAGTAAGTAACAATTTAATAAATAGTAAGTAACAATTTAATAAATAGTAAGTAACAATTTAATAAATAGTGAGTAACAATTTAATAAATAGTAAGTAACAATTTAATAAATAGTATGAAACAATTTAATAAATAGTATGTAACAATTTAATAAATAGTAAGTAACAATTTAATAAATATTAAGTAACAATTTAATAAATAGTAAGTAACAATTTAATACATATTAAGTAACAATTTAATAAATAGTATGTAACAATTTAATAAATAGTAAGTAACAATTTAATAAATAGATAGTAACAATTTAATTAATAGTAAGTAACAACTTAATAAATAGTAAGTAACAATTTAATAAATAGTAAGTAACAATTTGATAAATAGTAAGTAACAATTTGATAAATAGTAAGTAACCATTTGATAAATAGTAAGTAACCATTTGATAAATAGTAAGTAACCATTTGATAAATAGTAAGTAACAATTTGATAAATAGTAAGTAACAATTTGATAAATAGTAAGTAACAATTTGATAAATAGTAAGTAACAATTTGATAAATAGTAAGTAACAATTTGATAAATAGTAAGTAACAATTTAATAAATAGTAAGTAACAATTTAATAAATAGTAAGTAACTATTTAAAAAATAGTAACAATTTAATAAATAGTAAGTAACAATTTAATAAATAGTAAGTAACAATTTGATAAATAGTAAGTAACAATTTAATAAATAGTAAGTAACAATTTAATAAATAGTAAGTAACAATTTGATAAATAGTAAGTAACAATTTGATAAATAGTAAGTAACCATTTGATAAATAGTAAGTAACCATTTGATAAATAGTAAGTAACCATTTGATAAATAGTAAGTAACAATTTGATAAATAGTAAGTAACAATTTGATAAATAGTAAGTAACAATTTGATAAATAGTAAGTATCAATTTAATAAATAGTAAGTAACAATTTAATAAATAGTAAGTAACAATTTAAAAAATAGTAACAATTTAATAAATAGTGAGTAACAATTTAATAAATAGTAAGTAACAATTTAATAAATAGTAAGTAACAATTTAATAAATAGTAAGTAACAATTTAATAAATAGTAAGTAACAATTTAATAAATAGTAAGTAACAATTTAATAAATAGATAGTAACAATTTAATTAATAGTAAGTAACAACTTAATAAATAGTAAGTAACAATTTAATAAATAGTAAGAAACATTTTAATAAATAGTAAGTAACAATTTGATAAATAGTAAGTAACGATTTGATAAATAGAAAGTAACAATTTGATAAATAGTAAGTAACAATTTAATAAACAGTAACAATTTAATAAATAGTAAGTGTCAATTTAATAAATAATAAGTAACAATTTAATAAATAGTAAGTAACAATTTAATAAATACTAAGTAACAATTTAATAAATAGTAAGTAACAATTTAATAAATAGTAAGTAACAATTTAATAAATAGTATGTAACAATTTAATAAATAGTAAGTAACAATTTAATACATAGTAAGTAACAATTTAATAAATAGTAAGTAACAATTTAATAAATAGTAAGTAACAATTTAATAAATAGTAAGTAACAATTTAATAAATAGTAAGTAACAATTTAAAAAATAGTAACAATTTAATAAATAGTAAGTAACAATTTAATAAATAGTAAGTAACAATTTAATAAGTAGAATGTAACAATTTAATAAATAGTAAGTAACAATATGATAAATAGTAAGTAACAATTTGATAAATAGAAAGTAACAATTTGATAAATAGTAAGTAACAATTTAATAAACAGTAACAATTTAATAAATAGTAAGTAAAAATTTAATAAATAGTTTGTAACAATTTAATAAATAGTAAGTGTCAATTTAATAAATAATAAGTAACAATTTAATAAATAGTAAGTAACAATTTAATAAATAGTAAGTAACAATTTGATAAATAGTAAGTAACCATTTGATAAATAGTAAGTAACAATTTGATAAATAGTAAGTAACAATTTAATAAATAGTAAGTAACAATTTAATAAATAGATAGTAACAATTTAATTAATAGTAAGTAACAACTTAATAAATAGTAAGTAACCATTTAATAAATAGTAAGTAACAATTTAATAAATAGTAAGTAACAATTTAATAAATAGTAAGTAACAATTTAATAAATAGTAAGTAACAATTTAATAAATAGTAAGTAACAATTTAATAAATAGTAAGTAACAATTTAATTAATAGTAAGTAACAATTTGATAAATAGTAAGTAACAATTTGATAAATAGTAAGTAACCATTTGATAAATAGTAAGTAACCATTTGATAAATAGTAAGTAACAATTTGATAAATAGTAAGAAACATTTTAAAAAATAGTAAGTAACAATTTGATAAATAGCTAGTAACAATTTGATAAATAGTAAGTAACAATTTGATAAATAGTAAGTAACAATTTGATAAATAGTAAGTAACCATTTGATAAATAGTAAGTAACCATTTGATAAATAGTACGTAACCATTTGATAAATAGTAAGTAACAATTTAATAAATAGTAAGTAACAATTTAATTAATAGTATGTAACAATTTAATAAATAGTAAGTAACAATTTAATAAATAGTAAGTAAAAATTTAATAAATAGTTTGTAACAATTTAATAAATAGTAAGTAACAATTTAATAAATAGTAAGTAACAATTTAATAAATAGTGTGTAACAATTTAATAAATAGTAAGTATCAATTTAATACATAGTAAGTAACAATTTAATAAATAGTAAGTAACAATTTAATAAATAGTAAGAAACAATTTGATAAATAGTAAGTAACAATTTGATAAATAGTAAGTAACAATTTGATAAATAGTAAGTAACAATTTGATAAATAGTAAGTAACCATTTCATAAATAGTAAGTAACCATTTGATAAATAGTAAGTAACAATTTAATAAATAGTAAGTAACAATTTAATAAATAGATAGTAACAATTTAATTACTAGTAAGTAACAACTTAATAAATAGTAAGTAACAATTTAATAAATAGTAAGAAACATTTTAATAAATAGTAAGTAACAATTTGATAAATAGTAAGTAACGATTTGATAAATAGAAAGTAACAATTTGATAAATAGTAAGTAACAATTTAATAAATAGTAAGTAACAATTTGATAAATAGTAAGTAACAATTTGATAAATAGTAAGTAACAATTTGATAAATATTAAGTAACAATTTAATAAATATTATGTAACAATTTAATAAATAGTAAGTAACAATTTAATAAATAGTAAGTAACAATTTAATAAATAGTAAGTAACAATTTAATAAATAGTAAGTAACAATTTAATAAATAGTATGTAACAATTTAATAAATAGTAAGTAACAATTTAATACATATTAAGTAACAATTTAATAAATAGTATGTAACAATTTAATAAATAGTAAGTAACAATTTAATAAATAGATAGTAACAATTTAATTAATAGTAAGTAACAACTTAATAAATAGTAAGTAACAATTTAATAAATAGTAAGTAACAATTTAATAAATAGTAAGTAACAATTTAATAAATAGTAAGTAACAATTTAATAAATAGTAAGTAACAATTTAATAAATAGTGAGTAACAATTTAATAAATAGTAAGTAACAATTTAATAAATAGTATGAAACAATTTAATAAATAGTATGTAACAATTTAATAAATAGTAAGTAACAATTTAATAAATATTAAGTAACAATTTAATAAATAGTAAGTAACAATTTAATACATATTAAGTAACAATTTAATAAATAGTATGTAACAATTTAATAAATAGTAAGTAACAATTTAATAAATAGATAGTAACAATTTAATTAATAGTAAGTAACAACTTAATAAATAGTAAGTAACAATTTAATAAATAGTAAGTAACAATTTGATAAATAGTAAGTAACAATTTGATAAATAGTAAGTAACCATTTGATAAATAGTAAGTAACCATTTGATAAATAGTAAGTAACCATTTGATAAATAGTAAGTAACAATTTGATAAATAGTAAGTAACAATTTGATAAATAGTAAGTAACAATTTGATAAATAGTAAGTAACAATTTGATAAATAGTAAGTAACAATTTAATAAATAGTAAGTAACAATTTAATAAATAGTCAGTAACTATTTAAAAAATAGTAACAATTTAATAAATAGTAAGTAACAATTTAATAAATAGTAAGTAACAATTTGATAAATAGTAAGTAACAATTTAATAAATAGTAAGTAACAATTTAATAAATAGTAAGTAACAATTTGATAAATAGTAAGTAACAATTTGATAAATAGTAAGTAACCATTTGATAAATAGTAAGTAACCATTTGATAAATAGTAAGTAACCATTTGATAAATAGTAAGTAACAATTTGATAAATAGTAAGTAACAATTTGATAAATAGTAAGTAACAATTTGATAAATAGTAAGTATCAATTTAATAAATAGTAAGTAACAATTTAATAAATAGTAAGTAACAATTTAAAAAATAGTAACAATTTAATAAATAGTGAGTAACAATTTAATAAATAGTAAGTAACAATTTAATAAATAGTAAGTAACAATTTAATAAATAGTAAGTAACAATTTAATAAATAGTAAGTAACAATTTAATAAATAGTAAGTAACAATTTAATAAATAGATAGTAACAATTTAATTAATAGTAAGTAACAACTTAATAAATAGTAAGTAACAATTTAATAAATAGTAAGAAACATTTTAATAAATAGTAAGTAACAATTTGATAAATAGTAAGTAACGATTTGATAAATAGAAAGTAACAATTTGATAAATAGTAAGTAACAATTTAATAAACAGTAACAATTTAATAAATAGTAAGTAAAAATTTAATAAATAGTTTGTAACAATTTAATAAATAGTAAGTGTCAATTTAATAAATAATAAGTAACAATTTAATAAATAGTAAGTAACAATTTAATAAATACTAAGTAACAATTTAATAAATAGTAAGTAACAATTTAATAAATAGTAAGTAACAATTTAATAAATAGTATGTAACAATTTAATAAATAGTAAGTAACAATTTAATACATAGTAAGTAACAATTTAATAAATAGTAAGTAACAATTTAATAAATAGTAAGTAACAATTTAATAAATAGTAAGTAACAATTTAAAAAATAGTAACAATTTAATAAATAGTAAGTAACAATTTAATAAATAGTAAGTAACAATTTAATAAGTAGAATGTAACAATTTAATAAATAGTAAGTAACAATATGATAAATAGTAAGTAACAATTTGATAAATAGAAAGTAACAATTTGATAAATAGTAAGTAACAATTTAATAAACAGTAACAATTTAATAAATAGTAAGTAAAAATTTAATAAATAGTTTGTAACAATTTAATAAATAGTAAGTGTCAATTTAATAAATAATAAGTAACAATTTAATAAATAGTAAGTAACAATTTAATAAATAGTAAGTAACAATTTGATAAATAGTAAGTAACCATTTGATAAATAGTAAGTAACAATTTGATAAATAGTAAGTAACAATTTAATAAATAGTAAGTAACAATTTAATAAATAGATAGTAACAATTTAATTAATAGTAAGTAACAACTTAATAAATAGTAAGTAACCATTTAATAAATAGTAAGTAACAATTTAATAAATAGTAAGTAACAATTTAATAAATAGTAAGTAACAATTTAATAAATAGTGTGTAACAATTTAATAAATAGTAAGTATCAATTTAATACATAGTAAGTAACAATTTAATAAATAGTAAGTAACAATTTAATAAATAGTAAGTATCAATTTAATAAATAGTAAGTAACAATTTAATAAATAGTAAGTAACAATTTAAAAAATAGTAACAATTTAATAAATAGTGAGTAACAATTTAATAAATAGTATGTAACAATTTAATAAATAGTAAGTAACAATTTAATAAATATTAAGTAACAATTTAATAAATAGTAAGTAACAATTTAATAAATAGTAAGTAACAATTTAATAAATTGTAAGTAACAATTTAATAAATAGTATGTAACAATTTAATAAATAGTAAGTAACAATTTAATAAATAGTAAGTAACTATTTAAAAAATAGTAACAATTTAATAAATAGTAAGTAACAATTTAATAAATAGTAAGTAACAATTTGATAAATAGTAAGTAACAATTTAATAAATAGTAAGTAACAATTTAATAAATAGTAAGTAACAATTTGATAAATAGTAAGTAACAATTTGATAAATAGTAAGTAACCATTTGATAAATAGTAAGTAACCATTTGATAAATAGTAAGTAACAATTTGATAAATAGTAAGAAACATTTTAATAAATAGTAAGTAACAATTTGATAAATAGCTAGTAACAATTTGATAAATAGTAAGTAACAATTTGATAAATAGTAAGTAACAATTTGATAAATAGTAAGTAACCATTTGATAAATAGTAAGTAACCATTTGATAAATAGTACGTAACCATTTGATAAATAGTAAGTAACAATTTAATAAATAGTAAGTAACAATTTAATTAATAGTATGTAACAATTTAATAAATAGTAAGTAACAATTTGATAAATAGTAAGTAACAATTTAATAAATATTAAGTAACAATTTAATAAATAGTAAGTAACAATTTAATACATATTAAGTAACAATTTAATAAATAGTATGTAACAATTTAATAAATAGTAAGTAACAATTTAATAAATAGATAGTAACAATTTAATTAATAGTAAGTAACAACTTAATAAATAGTAAGTAACAATTTAATAAATAGTAAGTAACAATTTGATAAATAGTAAGTAACAATTTGATAAATAGTAAGTAACCATTTGATAAATAGTAAGTAACCATTTGATAAATAGTAAGTAACCATTTGATAAATAGTAAGTAACAATTTGATAAATAGTAAGTAACAATTTGATAAATAGTAAGTAACAATTTGATAAATAGTAAGTAACAATTTGATAAATAGTAAGTAACAATTTGATAAATAGTAAGTAACGATTTGATATATAGAAAGTAACAATTTGATAAATAGTAAGTAACAATTTAATAAATAGTAAGTAACAATTTGATAAATAGTAAGTAACAATTTGATAAATAGTATGTAACAATTTGATAAATAGTAAGTAACAATTTGATAAATAGTAAGTAACAATTTGATAAGTAGTAAGTAACAATTTAATAAATAGTAAGTAACAATTTAATAAATAGTAAGTAACAATTTAATAAATAGTAAGTAACAATTTAATAAATAGTAAGTAACAATTTAATAAATAGTATGTAACAATTTAATAAATAGTAAGTAACAATTTAATAAATAGTAAGTAACAATTTAATAAATAGTAAGTAACAATTTGATAAATAGTAAGTAACAATTTGATAAATAGTAAGTAACAATTTGATAAATAGTAAGTAACAATTTGATAAATAGTAAGTAACAATTTGATAAATAGAAAGTAACAATTTGATAAATAGTAAGTAACCATTTGATAAATAGTAAGTAACAATTTAATTAATAGTAAGTAACAATTTAATTAATAGTATGTAACAATTTAATAAATAGTAAGTAACAATTTGATAAATAGTAAGTAACAATTTGATAAATAGTAAGTAACAATTTGATAAATAGTAAGTAACCATTTCATAAATAGTAAGTAACCATTTGATAAATAGTAAGTAACAATTTAATAAATAGTAAGTAACAATTTAATAAATAGATAGTAACAATTTAATTAATAGTAAGTAACAACTTAATAAATAGTAAGTAACAATTTAATAAATAGTAAGAAACATTTTAATAAATAGTAAGTAACAATTTGATAAATAGTGAGTAACGATTTGATAAATAGAAAGTAACAATTTGATAAATAGTAAGTAACAATTTAATAAATAGTAAGTAACAATTTGATAAATAGTAAGTAACAATTTGATAAATAGTAAGTAACAATTTGATAAATAGTAAGTAACAATTTGATAAATAGTAAGTAACAATTTGATAAGTAGTAAGTAACAATTTAATAAACAGTAAGTAACAATTTAATAAATAGTAAGTAACAATTTAATAAATAGTAAGTAACAATTTAATAAATAGTAAGTAACAATTTGATAAATAGTAAGTAACAATTTGATAAATAGTAAGTAACAATTTGATAAATAGTAAGTAACAATTTAATAAATAGTAAGTAACAATTTAATAAATAGTAAGTAACTATTTAAAAAATAGTAACAATTTAATAAATAGTAAGTAACAATTTAATAAATAGTAAGTAACAATTTGATAAATAGTAAGTAACAATTTAATAAATAGTAAGTAACAATTTAATTAATAGTAAGTAACAATTTGATAAATAGTAAGTAACAATTTGATAAATAGTAAGTAACCATTTGATAAATAGTAAGTAACCATTTGATAAATAGTAAGTAACAATTTGATAAATAGTAAGAAGCATTTTAAAAAATAGTAAGTAACAATTTGATAAATAGCTAGTAACAATTTGATAAATAGTAAGTAACAATTTGATAAATAGTAAGTAACAATTTGATAAATAGTAAGTAACCATTTGATAAATAGTAAGTAACCATTTGATAAATAGTACGTAACCATTTGATAAATAGTAAGTAACAATTTAATAAATAGTAAGTAACAATTTAATTAATAGTATGTAACAATTTAATAAATAGTAAGTAACAATTTAATAAATAGTAAGTAAAAATTTAATAAATAGTTTGTAACAATTTAATAAATAGTAAGTAACAATTTAATAAATAGTAAGTAACAATTTAATAAATAGTGTGTAACAATTTAATAAATAGTAAGTATCAATTTAATACATAGTAAGTAACAATTTAATAAATAGTAAGTAACAATTTAATAAATAGTAAGAAACAATTTGATAAATAGTAAGTAACAATTTGATAAATAGTAAGTAACAATTTGATAAATAGTAAGTAACAATTTGATAAATAGTAAGTAACCATTTCATAAATAGTAAGTAACCATTTGATAAATAGTAAGTAACAATTTAATAAATAGTAAGTAACAATTTAATAAATAGATAGTAACAATTTAATTACTAGTAAGTAACAACTTAATAAATAGTAAGTAACAATTTAATAAATAGTAAGAAACATTTTAATAAATAGTAAGTAACAATTTGATAAATAGTAAGTAACGATTTGATAAATAGAAAGTAACAATTTGATAAATAGTAAGTAACAATTTAATAAATAGTAAGTAACAATTTGATAAATAGTAAGTAACAATTTGATAAATAGTAAGTAACAATTTGATAAATATTAAGTAACAATTTAATAAATATTATGTAACAATTTAATAAATAGTAAGTAACAATTTAATAAATAGTAAGTAACAATTTAATAAATAGTAAGTAACAATTTAATAAATAGTAAGTAACAATTTAATAAATAGTATGTAACAATTTAATAAATAGTAAGTAACAATTTAATACATATTAAGTAACAATTTAATAAATAGTATGTAACAATTTAATAAATAGTAAGTAACAATTTAATAAATAGATAGTAACAATTTAATTAATAGTAAGTAACAACTTAATAAATAGTAAGTAACAATTTAATAAATAGTAAGTAACAATTTAATAAATAGTAAGTAACAATTTAATAAATAGTAAGTAACAATTTAATAAATAGTAAGTAACAATTTAATAAATAGTGAGTAACAATTTAATAAATAGTAAGTAACAATTTAATAAATAGTATGAAACAATTTAATAAATAGTATGTAACAATTTAATAAATAGTAAGTAACAATTTAATAAATATTAAGTAACAATTTAATAAATAGTAAGTAACAATTTAATACATATTAAGTAACAATTTAATAAATAGTATGTAACAATTTAATAAATAGTAAGTAACAATTTAATAAATAGATAGTAACAATTTAATTAATAGTAAGTAACAACTTAATAAATAGTAAGTAACAATTTAATAAATAGTAAGTAACAATTTAATAAATAGTAAGTAACAATTTAATAAATAGTATGTAACAATTTAATAAATAGTAAGTAACAATTTAATAAATAGTAAGTAACAATTTAATAAATAGTAAGTAACAATTTGATAAATAGTAAGTAACAATTTGATAAATAGTAAGTAACAATTTGATAAATAGTAAGTAACAATTTGATAAATAGTAAGTAACAATTTGATAAATAGTATGTAACAATTTGATAAATAGTAAGTAACAATTTGATAAATAGTAAGTAACAATTTGATAAGTAGTAAGTAACAATTTAATAAATAGTAAGTAACAATTTAATAAATAGTAAGTAACAATTTAATAAATAGTAAGTAACAATTTAATAAATAGTAAGTAACAATTTAATAAATAGTATGTAACAATTTAATAAATAGTAAGTAACAATTTAATAAATAGTAAGTAACAATTTAATAAATAGTAAGTAACAATTTGATAAATAGTAAGTAACAATTTGATAAATAGTAAGTAACAATTTGATAAATAGTAAGTAACAATTTGATAAATAGTAAGTAACAATTTGATAAATAGTAAGTAACAATTTGATAAATAGTAAGTAACAATTTGATAAATAGAAAGTAACAATTTGATAAATAGTAAGTAACCATTTGATAAATAGTAAGTAACAATTTAATTAATAGTAAGTAACAATTTAATTAATAGTATGTAACAATTTAATAAATAGTAAGTAACAATTTGATAAATAGTAAGTAACAATTTGATAAATAGTAAGTAACAATTTGATAAATAGTAAGTAACCATTTCATAAATAGTAAGTAACCATTTGATAAATAGTAAGTAACAATTTAATAAGTAGTAAGTAACAATTTAATAAATAGATAGTAACAATTTAATTAATAGTAAGTAACAACTTAATAAATAGTAAGTAACAATTTAATAAATAGTAAGAAACATTTTAATAAATAGTAAGTAACAATTTGATAAATAGTGAGTAACGATTTGATAAATAGAAAGTAACAATTTGATAAATAGTAAGTAACAATTTAATAAATAGTAAGTAACAATTTGATAAATAGTAAGTAACAATTTGATAAATAGTAAGTAACAATTTGATAAATAGTAAGTAACAATTTGATAAATAGTAAGTAACAATTTGATAAGTAGTAAGTAACAATTTAATAAACAGTAAGTAACAATTTAATAAATAGTAAGTAACAATTTAATAAATAGTAAGTAACAATTTAATAAATAGTAAGTAACAATTTGATAAATAGTAAGTAACAATTTGATAAATAGTAAGTAACAATTTGATAAATAGTAAGTAACAATTTAATAAATAGTAAGTAACAATTTAATAAATAGTAAGTAACTATTTAAAAAATAGTAACAATTTAATAAATAGTAAGTAACAATTTAATAAATAGTAAGTAACAATTTGATAAATAGTAAGTAACAATTTAATAAATAGTAAGTAACAATTTAATTAATAGTAAGTAACAATTTGATAAATAGTAAGTAACAATTTGATAAATAGTAAGTAACCATTTGATAAATAGTAAGTAACCATTTGATAAATAGTAAGTAACAATTTGATAAATAGTAAGAAACATTTTAAAAAATAGTAAGTAACAATTTGATAAATAGCTAGTAACAATTTGATAAATAGTAAGTAACAATTTGATAAATAGTAAGTAACAATTTGATAAATAGTAAGTAACCATTTGATAAATAGTAAGTAACCATTTGATAAATAGTACGTAACCATTTGATAAATAGTAAGTAACAATTTAATAAATAGTAAGTAACAATTTAATTAATAGTATGTAACAATTTAATAAATAGTAAGTAACAATTTAATAAATAGTAAGTAAAAATTTAATAAATAGTTTGTAACAATTTAATAAATAGTAAGTAACAATTTAATAAATAGTAAGTAACAATTTAATAAATAGTGTGTAACAATTTAATAAATAGTAAGTATCAATTTAATACATAGTAAGTAACAATTTAATAAATAGTAAGTAACAATTTAATAAATAGTAAGAAACAATTTGATAAATAGTAAGTAACAATTTGATAAATAGTAAGTAACAATTTGATAAATAGTAAGTAACAATTTGATAAATAGTAAGTAACCATTTCATAAATAGTAAGTAACCATTTGATAAATAGTAAGTAACAATTTAATAAATAGCAAGTAACAATTTAATAAATAGATAGTAACAATTTAATTATTAGTAAGTAACAACTTAATAAATAGTAAGTAACAATTTAATAAATAGTAAGAAACATTTTAATAAATAGTAAGTAACAATTTGATAAATAGTAAGTAACGATTTGATAAATAGAAAGTAACAATTTGATAAATAGTAAGTAACAATTTAATAAATAGTAAGTAACAATTTGATAAATAGTAAGTAACAATTTGATAAATAGTAAGTAACAATTTGATAAATATTAAGTAACAATTTAATAAATATTATGTAACAATTTAATAAACAGTAAGTAACAATTTAATAAATAGTAAGTAACAATTTAATAAATAGTAAGTAACAATTTAATAAATAGTAAGTAACAATTTAATAAATAGTATGTAACAATTTAATAAATAGTAAGTAACAATTTAATACATATTAAGTAACAATTTAATAAATAGTATGTAACAATTTAATAAATAGTAAGTAACAATTTAATAAATAGATAGTAACAATTTAATTAATAGTAAGTAACAACTTAATAAATAGTAAGTAACAATTTAATAAATAGTAAGTAACAATTTAATAAATAGTAAGTAACAATTTAATAAATAGTAAGTAACAATTTAATAAATAGTAAGTAACAATTTAATAAATAGTGAGTAACAATTTAATAAATAGTAAGTAACAATTTAATAAATAGTATGAAACAATTTAATAAATAGTATGTAACAATTTAATAAATAGTAAGTAACAATTTAATAAATATTAAGTAACAATTTAATAAATAGTAAGTAACAATTTAATACATATTAAGTAACAATTTAATAAATAGTATGTAACAATTTAATAAATAGTAAGTAACAATTTAATAAATAGATAGTAACAATTTAATTAATAGTAAGTAACAACTTAATAAATAGTAAGTAACAATTTAATAAATAGTAAGTAACAATTTGATAAATAGTAAGTAACAATTTGATAAATAGTAAGTAACCATTTGATAAATAGTAAGTAACCATTTGATAAATAGTAAGTAACCATTTGATAAATAGTAAGTAACAATTTGATAAATAGTAAGTAACAATTTGATAAATAGTAAGTAACAATTTGATAAATAGTAAGTAACAATTTGATAAATAGTAAGTAACAATTTGATAAATAGTAAGTAACAATTTAATAAATAGTAAGTAACAATTTAATAAATAGTAAGTAACTATTTAAAAAATAGTAACAATTTAATAAATAGTAAGTAACAATTTAATAAATAGTAAGTAACAATTTGATAAATAGTAAGTAACAATTTAATAAATAGTAAGTAACAATTTAATAAATAGTAAGTAACAATTTGATAAATAGTAAGTAACAATTTGATAAATAGTAAGTAACCATTTGATAAATAGTAAGTAACCATTTGATAAATAGTAAGTAACAATTTGATAAATAGTAAGAAACATTTTAATAAATAGTAAGTAACAATTTGATAAATAGCTAGTAACAATTTGATAAATAGTATGTAACAATTTGATAAATAGTAAGTAACAATTTGATAAATAGTAAGTAACCATTTGATAAATAGTAAGTAACCATTTGATAAATAGTACGTAACCATTTGATAAATAGTAAGTAACAATTTAATAAATAGTAAGTAACAATTTAATTAATAGTATGTAACAATTTAATAAATAGTAAGTAACAATTTGATAAATAGTAAGTAACAATTTGATAAATAGTAAGTGACAATTTGATAAATAGTAAGTAACCATTTGATAAATAGTAAGTAACCATTTGATAAATAGTAAGTAACAATTGAATAAATAATAAGTAACAATTTAATAAATAGATAGTAACAATTTAATTAATAGTAAGTAACAACTTAATAAATAGTAAGTAACAATTTAATAAATAGTAAGAAACATTTTAATAAATAGTAAGTAACAATTTGATAAATAGTAAGTAACGATTTGATAAATAGAATGTAACAATTTGATAAATAGTAAGTAACAATTTAATAAATAGTAAGTAACAATTTGATAAATAGTAAGTAACAATTTGATAAATAGTAAGTAACAATTTGATAAATAGTAAGTAACAATTTGATAAATAGTAAGTAACCATTTGATAAATAGTAAGTAACCATTTGATAAATAGTAAGTAACCATTTGATAAATAGTAAGTAACAATTTGATAAATAGTAAGTATCAATTTAATAAATAGTAAGTAACAATTTAATAAATAGTAAGTAACAATTTAAAAAATAGTAACAATTTAATAAATAGTGAGTACCAATTTAATAAATAGTAAGTAACAATTTAATTAATAGTAAGTAACAACTTAATAAATAGTAAGTAACAATTTAATAAATAGTAAGAAACATTTTAATAAATAGTAAGTAACAATTTGATAAATAGTAAGTAACGATTTGATAAATAGAAAGTAACAATTTGATAAATAGTAAGTAACAATTTAATAAACAGTAACAATTTAATAAATAGTAAGTAAAAATTTAATAAGTAGTTTGTAACAATTTAATAAATAGTAAGTGTCAATTTAATAAATAATAAGTAACAATTTAATAAATAGTAAGTAACAATTTAATAAATAGTAAGTAACAATTTTATAAATAGTAAGTAACAATTTGATAAATAGTAGGTAACAATATGATAAATAGTAAGAAACAATTTAATAAATAGTAAGTAACAATTTAATAAATAGTAAGTAACAATTTAATAAATAGTAAGTAACAATTTAATAAATAGTAAGTAACAATTTAATAAATAGTAAGTAACAATTTAATAAATAGTATGAAACAATTTAATAAATAGTATGTAACAATTTAATAAATAGTAAGTAACAATTTAATAAATAGTAAGTAACAATTTAATAAATAGTAAGTAACAATTTAATAAATAGTAAGTAACAATTTAATTAATAGTATGTAACAATTTAATAAATAGTAAGTAACAATTTGATAAATAGTAAGTAACAATTTAATAAATATTAAGTAACAATTTAATAAATAGTAAGTAACAATTTAATACATATTAAGTAACAATTTAATAAATAGTATGTAACAATTTAATAAATAGTAAGTAACAATTTAATAAATAGATAGTAACAATTTAATTAATAGTAAGTAACAACTTAATAAATAGTAAGTAACAATTTAATAAATAGTAAGTAACAATTTGATAAATAGTAAGTAACAATTTGATAAATAGTAAGTAACCATTTGATAAATAGTAAGTAACCATTTGATAAATAGTAAGTAACCATTTGATAAATAGTAAGTAACAATTTGATAAATAGTAAGTAACAATTTGATAAATAGTAAGTAACAATTTGATAAATAGTAAGTAACAATTTGATAAATAGTAAGTAACAATTTGATAAATAGTAAGTAACGATTTGATATATAGAAAGTAACAATTTGATAAATAGTAAGTAACAATTTAATAAATAGTAAGTAACAATTTGATAAATAGTAAGTAACAATTTGATAAATAGTATGTAACAATTTGATAAATAGTAAGTAACAATTTGATAAATAGTAAGTAACAATTTGATAAGTAGTAAGTAACAATTTAATAAATAGTAAGTAACAATTTAATAAATAGTAAGTAACAATTTAATAAATAGTAAGTAACAATTTAATAAATAGTAAGTAACAATTTAATAAATAGTATGTAACAATTTAATAAATAGTAAGTAACAATTTAATAAATAGTAAGTAACAATTTAATAAATAGTAAGTAACAATTTGATAAATAGTAAGTAACAATTTGATAAATAGTAAGTAACAATTTGATAAATAGTAAGTAACAATTTGATAAATAGTAAGTAACAATTTGATAAATAGAAAGTAACAATTTGATAAATAGTAAGTAACCATTTGATAAATAGTAAGTAACAATTTAATTAATAGTAAGTAACAATTTAATTAATAGTATGTAACAATTTAATAAATAGTAAGTAACAATTTGATAAATAGTAAGTAACAATTTGATAAATAGTAAGTAACAATTTGATAAATAGTAAGTAACCATTTCATAAATAGTAAGTAACCATTTGATAAATAGTAAGTAACAATTTAATAAATAGTAAGTAACAATTTAATAAATAGATAGTAACAATTTAATTAATAGTAAGTAACAACTTAATAAATAGTAAGTAACAATTTAATAAATAGTAAGAAACATTTTAATAAATAGTAAGTAACAATTTGATAAATAGTGAGTAACGATTTGATAAATAGAAAGTAACAATTTGATAAATAGTAAGTAACAATTTAATAAATAGTAAGTAACAATTTGATAAATAGTAAGTAACAATTTGATAAATAGTAAGTAACAATTTGATAAATAGTAAGTAACAATTTGATAAATAGTAAGTAACAATTTGATAAGTAGTAAGTAACAATTTAATAAACAGTAAGTAACAATTTAATAAATAGTAAGTAACAATTTAATAAATAGTAAGTAACAATTTAATAAATAGTAAGTAACAATTTGATAAATAGTAAGTAACAATTTGATAAATAGTAAGTAACAATTTGATAAATAGTAAGTAACAATTTAATAAATAGTAAGTAACAATTTAATAAATAGTAAGTAACTATTTAAAAAATAGTAACAATTTAATAAATAGTAAGTAACAATTTAATAAATAGTAAGTAACAATTTGATAAATAGTAAGTAACAATTTAATAAATAGTAAGTAACAATTTAATTAATAGTAAGTAACAATTTGATAAATAGTAAGTAACAATTTGATAAATAGTAAGTAACCATTTGATAAATAGTAAGTAACCATTTGATAAATAGTAAGTAACAATTTGATAAATAGTAAGAAGCATTTTAAAAAATAGTAAGTAACAATTTGATAAATAGCTAGTAACAATTTGATAAATAGTAAGTAACAATTTGATAAATAGTAAGTAACAATTTGATAAATAGTAAGTAACCATTTGATAAATAGTAAGTAACCATTTGATAAATAGTACGTAACCATTTGATAAATAGTAAGTAACAATTTAATAAATAGTAAGTAACAATTTAATTAATAGTATGTAACAATTTAATAAATAGTAAGTAACAATTTAATAAATAGTAAGTAAAAATTTAATAAATAGTTTGTAACAATTTAATAAATAGTAAGTAACAATTTAATAAATAGTAAGTAACAATTTAATAAATAGTGTGTAACAATTTAATAAATAGTAAGTATCAATTTAATACATAGTAAGTAACAATTTAATAAATAGTAAGTAACAATTTAATAAATAGTAAGAAACAATTTGATAAATAGTAAGTAACAATTTGATAAATAGTAAGTAACAATTTGATAAATAGTAAGTAACAATTTGATAAATAGTAAGTAACCATTTCATAAATAGTAAGTAACCATTTGATAAATAGTAAGTAACAATTTAATAAATAGTAAGTAACAATTTAATAAATAGATAGTAACAATTTAATTACTAGTAAGTAACAACTTAATAAATAGTAAGTAACAATTTAATAAATAGTAAGAAACATTTTAATAAATAGTAAGTAACAATTTGATAAATAGTAAGTAACGATTTGATAAATAGAAAGTAACAATTTGATAAATAGTAAGTAACAATTTAATAAATAGTAAGTAACAATTTGATAAATAGTAAGTAACAATTTGATAAATAGTAAGTAACAATTTGATAAATATTAAGTAACAATTTAATAAATATTATGTAACAATTTAATAAATAGTAAGTAACAATTTAATAAATAGTAAGTAACAATTTAATAAATAGTAAGTAACAATTTAATAAATAGTAAGTAACAATTTAATAAATAGTATGTAACAATTTAATAAATAGTAAGTAACAATTTAATACATATTAAGTAACAATTTAATAAATAGTATGTAACAATTTAATAAATAGTAAGTAACAATTTAATAAATAGATAGTAACAATTTAATTAATAGTAAGTAACAACTTAATAAATAGTAAGTAACAATTTAATAAATAGTAAGTAACAATTTAATAAATAGTAAGTAACAATTTAATAAATAGTAAGTAACAATTTAATAAATAGTAAGTAACAATTTAATAAATAGTGAGTAACAATTTAATAAATAGTAAGTAACAATTTAATAAATAGTATGAAACAATTTAATAAATAGTATGTAACAATTTAATAAATAGTAAGTAACAATTTAATAAATATTAAGTAACAATTTAATAAATAGTAAGTAACAATTTAATACATATTAAGTAACAATTTAATAAATAGTATGTAACAATTTAATAAATAGTAAGTAACAATTTAATAAATAGATAGTAACAATTTAATTAATAGTAAGTAACAACTTAATAAATAGTAAGTAACAATTTAATAAATAGTAAGTAACAATTTGATAAATAGTAAGTAACAATTTGATAAATAGTAAGTAACCATTTGATAAATAGTAAGTAACCATTTGATAAATAGTAAGTAACCATTTGATAAATAGTAAGTAACAATTTGATAAATAGTAAGTAACAATTTGATAAATAGTAAGTAACAATTTGATAAATAGTAAGTAACAATTTGATAAATAGTAAGTAACAATTTAATAAATAGTAAGTAACAATTTAATAAATAGTAAGTAACTATTTAAAAAATAGTAACAATTTAATAAATAGTAAGTAACAATTTAATAAATAGTAAGTAACAATTTGATAAATAGTAAGTAACAATTTAATAAATAGTAAGTAACAATTTAATAAATAGTAAGTAACAATTTGATAAATAGTAAGTAACAATTTGATAAATAGTAAGTAACCATTTGATAAATAGTAAGTAACCATTTGATAAATAGTAAGTAACAATTTGATAAATAGTAAGAAACATTTTAATAAATAGTAAGTAACAATTTGATAAATAGCTAGTAACAATTTGATAAATAGTATGTAACAATTTGATAAATAGTAAGTAACAATTTGATAAATAGTAAGTAACGATTTGATAAATAGAATGTAACAATTTGATAAATAGTAAGTAACAATTTAATAAATAGTAAGTAACAATTTGATAAATAGTAAGTAACAATTTGATAAATAGTAAGTAACAATTTGATAAATAGTAAGTAACAATTTGATAAATAGTAAGTAACCATTTGATAAATAGTAAGTAACCATTTGATAAATAGTAAGTAACCATTTGATAAATAGTAAGTAACAATTTGATAAATAGTAAGTATCAATTTAATAAATAGTAAGTAACAATTTAATAAATAGTAAGTAACAATTTAAAAAATAGTAACAATTTAATAAATAGTGAGTACCAATTTAATAAATAGTAAGTAACAATTTAATTAATAGTAAGTAACAACTTAATAAATAGTAAGTAACAATTTAATAAATAGTAAGAAACATTTTAATAAATAGTAAGTAACAATTTGATAAATAGTAAGTAACGATTTGATAAATAGAAAGTAACAATTTGATAAATAGTAAGTAACAATTTAATAAACAGTAACAATTTAATAAATAGTAAGTAAAAATTTAATAAGTAGTTTGTAACAATTTAATAAATAGTAAGTGTCAATTTAATAAATAATAAGTAACAATTTAATAAATAGTAAGTAACAATTTAATAAATAGTAAGTAACAATTTTATAAATAGTAAGTAACAATTTGATAAATAGTAGGTAACAATATGATAAATAGTAAGAAACAATTTAATAAATAGTAAGTAACAATTTAATAAATAGTAAGTAACAATTTAATAAATAGTAAGTAACAATTTAATAAATAGTAAGTAACAATTTAATAAATAGTAAGTAACAATTTAATAAATAGTATGAAACAATTTAATAAATAGTATGTAACAATTTAATAAATAGTAAGTAACAATTTAATAAATAGTAAGTAACAATTTAATAAATAGTAAGTAACAATTTAATAAATAGTAAGTAACAATTTAATAAATAGTAAGTAACAATTTGATAAATAGTAAGTAACAATTTGATAAATAGTAAGTAACAATTTGATAAATAGTAAGTAACAATTTGATAAATAGTAAGTAACAATTTGATAAATAGAAAGTAACAATTTGATAAATAGTAAGTAACCATTTGAAAAATAGTAAGTAACAATTTAATAAATAGTAAGTAACAATTTAATTAATAGTATGTAACAATTTAATAAATAGTAAGTAACAATTTGATAAATAGTAAGTAACAATTTGATAAATAGTAAGTAACAATTTGATAAATAGTAAGTAACCATTTCATAAGTAGTAAGTAACCATTTGATAAATAGTAAGTAACAATTTAATAAATAGTAAGTAACAATTTAATAAATAGATAGTAACAATTTAATTAATAGTAAGTAACAACTTAATAAATAGTAAGTAACAATTTAATAAATAGTAAGTAATAATTTAATAAATAGTAAGTAACAATTTAATAAATAGTAAGTAACAATTTAATAAATAGTAAGTAACAATTTGATAAATAGTAAGTAACAATTTGATAAATTGTAAGTAACAATTTAATAAATAGTATGTAACAATTTAATAAATAGTAAGTAACAATTTAATAAATAGTAAGTCACAATTTAATAAATAGTGAGTAACAATTTGATAAATAGTAAGTAACAATTTAATAAATAGTAAGTAACTATTTAATAAATAGTAAGTAACAATTTAATAAATAGTAAGTAACAATTTAATAAATAATAAGTAACAATTTAATAAATAGTAAGTAACAATTTAATACATAGTAAGTAACAATTTAATAAATAGTAAGTAACAATTTAATAAATAGTAAGAAACAATTTGATAAATAGTAAGTAACAATTTGATAAATAGTAAGTAACAATTTGATTAATAGTAAGTAACAATTTGATAAATAGTAAGTAACAATTTGATAAATAGTAAGTAACAATTTGATAAATAGTAAGTAACCATTTGATAAATAGTAAGTAACCATTTGATAAATAGTAAGTAACCATTTGATAAATAGTAAGTAACAATTAGATAAATAGTAAGTAACAATTTGATAAATAGTAAGTAACAATTTGATAATTAGTAAGTAACAATTTGATAAGTAGTAAGTAACAATTTAATAAATAGTAAGTAACAATTTAATAAATAGTAAGTAACAATTTAATTAATAGTAAGTAACAATTTGATAAATAGTAAGTAACAATTTGATAAATAGTAAGTAACAATTTGATAAATAGTAAGTAACAATTTGATAAATAGTAAGTAACAATTTGATAAATAGAAAGTAACAATTTGATAAATAGTAACTAACAATTTAATAAATAGTAAGTAACAATTTAATAAATAGTAAGTAACAATTTAATAAATAGTAATTAACAATTTAATAAATAGTAAGTAACAATTTAATAAATATTAAGTAACAATTTGATAAATAGTAAGTAACAATTTGATAAATAGTATGTAACAATTTGATAAATAGTAAGTATCCATTTGATAAATAGTAAGTAACCATTTGATAAATAGTAAGTAACCATTTGATAAATAGTAAGTAACAATTTGATAAATAGTAATTAACAATTTGATAAATAGTAAGTAAAAATTTGATAAATAGTAAGTAACAATTTAATAAATTGTAAGTAACAATTTAATAAATAGTAAGTCACAATTTAATAAATAGTGAGTAACAATTTGATAAATAGTAAGTAACAATTTAATAAATAGTAAGTAACTATTTAATAAATAGTAAGTAACAATTTAATAAATAGTAAGTAACAATTTAATAAATAATAAGTAACAATTTAATAAATAGTAAGTAACAATTTAATACATAGTAAGTAACAATTTAATAAATAGTAAGTAACAATTTAATAAATAGTAAGAAACCATTTGATAAATAGTAAGTAACAATTTGATAAATAGTAAGTAACAATTTGATTAATAGTAAGTAACAATTTGATAAATATTAAGTAACAATTTGATAAATAGTAAGTAACAATTTGATAAATAGTAAGTAACCATTTGATAAATAGTAAGTAACCATTTGATAAATAGTAAGTAACCATTTGATAAATAGTAAGTAACAATTAGATAAATAGTAAGTAACAATTTGATAAATAGTAATTAACAATTTGATAAATAGTAAGTAACAATTTGATAAGTAGTAAGTAACAACTTAATAAATAGTAAGTAACAATTTAATAAATAGTAAGTAACAATTTAATTAATAGTAAGTAACAATTTGATAAATAGTAAGTAACAATTTGATAAATAGTAAGTAACAATTTGATAAATAGTAAGTAACAATTTGATAAATAGTAAGTAACAATTTGATAAATAGAAAGTAACAATTTGATAAATAGTAACTAACAATTTAATAAATAGTAAGTAACAATTTAATAAATAGAAAGTAACAATTTAATAAATAGTAATTAACAATTTAATAAATAGTAAGTAACAATTTAATAAATATTAAGTAACAATTTGATAAATAGTAAGTAACAATTTGATAAATAGTATGTAACAATTTGATAAATAGTAAGTAACCATTTGATAAATAGTAAGTAACCATTTGATAAATAGTAAGTAACCATTTGATAAATAGTAAGTAACAATTTGATAAATAGTAAGTAACAATTTGATAAATAGTAAGTAAAAATTTGATAAATAGTAAGTAACAATTTGATAAGTAGTAAGAAACAATTTAATAAATAGTAAGTAACAATTTAATAAATAGTAAGTAACAATTTAATAAATAGTAAGTAACAATTTAATAAATAGTAAGTAACAATTTAATAAATAGTAAGTAACAATTTAATAAATAGTATGAAACAATTTAATAAATAGTATGTAACAATTTAATACATAGTAAGTAACAATTTAATAAATAGTAAGTAACAATTTAATAAATAGTAAGTAACAATTTAATAAATAGTAAGTAACAATTTAATAAATAGTAAGTAACAATTTGATAAATAGTAAGTAACAATTTGATAAATAGTAAGTAACAATTTAATTAATAGTATGTAACAATTTAATAAATAGTAAGTAACAATTTGATAAATAGTAAGTAACAATTTGATAAATAGTAAGTAACAATTTGATAAATAGTAAGTAACCATTTCATAAGTAGTAAGTAACCATTTGATAAATAGTAAGTAACAATTTAATAAATAGTAAGTAACAATTTAATAAATAGATAGTAACAATTTAATTAATAGTAAGTAACAACTTAATAAATAGTAAGTAACAATTTAATAAATAGTAAGTAATAATTTAATAAATAGTAAGTAACAATTTAATAAATAGTAAGTAACAATTTAATAAATAGTAAGTAACAATTTGATAAATAGTAAGTAACAATTTGATAAATTGTAAGTAACAATTTAATAAATAGTATGTAACAATTTAATAAATAGTAAGTAACAATTTAATAAATAGTAAGTCACAATTTAATAAATAGTGAGTAACAATTTGATAAATAGTAAGTAACAATTTAATAAATAGTAAGTAACTATTTAATAAATAGTAAGTAACAATTTAATAAATAGTAAGTAACAATTTAATAAATAATAAGTAACAATTTAATAAATAGTAAGTAACAATTTAATAAACCGTAAGTAACAATTTAATAAATAGTAAGTAACAATTTAATAAATAGTATGTAACAATTTAATAAATAGTAAGTAACAATTTAATTAATAGTATGTAACAATTTAATAAATAGTAAGTAACAATTTGATAAATAGTAAGTAACAATTAGATAAATAGTAAGTAACAATTTAATAAATAGTAAGTAACAATTTAATAAATAGATAGTAACAATTTAATTAATAGTAAGTAACAACTTAATAAATAGTAAGTAACAATTTAATAAATAGTAAGAAACATTTTAATAAATAGTAAGTAACAATTTGATAAATAGTAAGTAACGATTTGATAAATAGAATGTAACAATTTGATAAATAGTAAGTAACAATTTAATAAATAGTAAGTAACAATTTGATAAATAGTAAGTAACAATTTTATAAATAGTAAGTAACAATTTGATAAATAGTAAGTAACAATTTGATAAATAGTAAGTAACAATTTGATAAATAGTAAGTAGCAATTTGATAAATAGTAAGTAACAATTTGATAAATAGTAAGTAACAATTTGATAAATAGTAAGTAACAATTTGATAAATAGTAAGTAACAATTTGATAAATAGTAAGTAACAATTTGATAAATAGTAAGTAACAATTTGATAAATAGTAAGTAACAATTTGATAAATAGTAAGTAACAATTTGATAAATAGTTAGTAACAATTTGAAAAATATTAAGTAACAATTTGATAAATAGTAAGTAACAATTTGATAAATAGTATGTAACCATTTGATAAATAGTAAGTAACAATTTGATAAATAGTAAGTAACAATTTGATAAATAGTAAGTAACAATTTGATAAATAGTAAGTAACAATTTGATAAGTAGTAAGAAACAATTTAATAAATAGTAAGCAACAATTTAATAAATAGTAAGTAACAATTTAATAAATAGTAAGTAACAATTTAATAAATAGTAAGTAACAATTTAATAAATAGTAAGTAACAATTTAATAAATAGTATGAAACAATTTAATAAATAGTATGTAACAATTTAATAAATAGTAAGTAACAATTTAATAAATAGTAAGTAACAATTTAATAAATAGTAAGTAACAATTTAATAAATAGTAAGTAACAATTTGATAAATAGTAAGTAACAATTTGATAAATAGTAAGTAACAATTTGATAAATAGTAAGTAACAATTTGATAAATAGTAAGTAACCATTTCATAAATAGTAAGTAACAATTTGATAAATAGTAAGTAACAATTTGATAAATAGTAAGTAACAATTTGATAAATAGTAAGTAACAATTTGATAAATAGTAAGTAACAATTTGATAAGTAGTAAGTAACAATTTAATAAATAGTAAGTAACAATTTAATAAATAGTAAGTAACAATTTAATAAATAGTAAGTAACAATTTAATAAATAGTAAGTAACAATTTAATAAATAGTGGGTAACAATTTAATAAATAGTAAGTAACAATTTAATAAATAGTATGAAACAATTTAATAAATAGTATGTAACAATTTAATAAATAGTAAGTAACAATTTAATAAATAGTAAGTAACAATTTAATAAATAGTAAGTAACCATTTAATAAATAGTAAGTAACAATTTAATAAATAGTAAGTAACAATTTGATAAATAGTAAGTAACAATTTGATAAATAGTAAGTAACAATTTGATAAATAGTAAGTAACAATTTGATAAATAGTAAGTAACAATTTGATAAGTAGTAAGTAACAATTTAATAAATAGTAAGTAACAATTTAATAAATAGTAAGTAACAATTTAATTAATAGTATGTAACAATTTAATAAATAGTAAGTAACAATTTGATAAATAGTAAGTAACAATTTGATAAATAGTAAGTAACAATTTGATAAATAGTAAGTAACAATTTAATAAATAGTAAGTAACAATTTAATAAATAGTAAGAAACAATTTAATAAATAGTAAGTAACAATTTGATATATAGTAAGTAACGAATTGATAACTAGAAAGTAACAATTTGATAAATAGTAAGTAACAATTTGATAAATAGTAAGTAACAATTTGATAAATAGTATGTAACAATTTGATAAATAGTAAGTAACAATTTGATAAATAGTAATTAGCAATTTGATAAATAGTAAGTAACAATTTGATAAATAGTAAGTAACAATTTGATAAATAGTAAGTAACAATTTGATAAATAGTAAGTAACAATTTGATAAATAGTAAGTAACAATTTGATAAATACTAAGTAACAATTTGATAAATAGTAAGTAACAATTTGATAAATAGTTAGTAACAATTTGATAAATATTAAGTAACAATTTGATAAATAGTAAGTAACAATTTGATAAATAGTAAGTAACAATTTGATAAATAGTAAGTAACAATTTGATAAATAGTAAGTAACAATTTGATAAGTAGTAAGTAACAATTTAATAAATAGTAAGTAACAATTTAATAAATAGTAAGTAACAATTTAATAAATAGTAAGTAACAATTTAATAAATAGTAAGTAACAATTTAATAAATAGTGGGTAACAATTTAATAAATAGTAAGTAACAATTTAATAAATAGTATGAAACAATTTAATAAATAGTATGTAACAATTTAATAAATAGTAAGTAACAATTTAATAAATAGTAAGTAACAATTTAATAAATAGTAAGTAACAATTTAATAAATAGTAAGTAACAATTTAATAAATAGTAAGTAACAATTTGATAAATAGTAAGTAACAATTTGATAAATAGTAAGTAACAATTTGATAAATAGTAAGTAACAATTTAATAAATAGTAAGTAACCATTTAATAAATAGTGGGTAACAATTTAATAAATAGTAAGTAACAATTTAATAAATAGTATGAAACAATTTAATAAATAGTATGTAACAATTTAATAAATAGTAAGTAACAATTTAATAAATAGTAAGTAACAATTTAATAAATAGTAAGTAACCATTTAATAAATAGTAAGTAACAATTTAATAAATAGTAAGTAACAATTTGATAAATAGTAAGTAACAATTTGATAAATAGTAAGTAACAATTTGATAAATAGTAAGTAACAATTTGATAAATAGTAAGTAACAATTTGATAAATAGTAAGTAACAATTTGATAAGTAGTAAGTAACAATTTAATAAATAGTAAGTAACAATTTAATAAATAGTAAGTAACAATTTAATAAATAGTATGTAACAATTTAATAAATAGTAAGTAACAATTTGATAAATAGTAAGTAACAATTTGATAAATAGTAAGTAACAATTTGATAAATAGTAAGTAACAATTTAATAAATAGTAAGTAACAATTTAATAAATAGTAAGTAACAATTTAATAAATAGTAAGTAACAATTTGATATATAGTAAGTAACGATTTGATAAGTAGAAAGTAACAATTTGATAAATAGTAAGTAACAATTTGATAAATAGTAAGTAACAATTTGATAAATAGTATGTAACAATTTGATAAATAGTAAGTAACAATTTGATAAATAGTAATTAGCTATTTGATAAATAGTAAGTAACAATTTGATAAATAGTAAGTAACAATTTGATATATAGTAAGTAACGATTTGATAAGTAGAAAGTAACAATTTGATAAATAGTAAGTAACAATTTGATAAATAGTAAGTAACAATTTGATAAATAGTATGTAACAATTTGATAAATAGTAAGTAACAATTTGATAAATAGTAAGTAGCAATTTGATAAATAGTAAGTAACAATTTGATAAATAGTAAGTAACAATTTGATAAATAGTAAGTAACAATTTGATAAATAGTAAGTAACAATTTGATAAATAGTAAGTAACAATTTGATAAATAGTAAGTAACAATTTGATAAATAGTAAGTAACAATTTAATAAATAGTAAGTAATAATTTAGTAAATAGTAAGTAACAATTTAATAAATAGTAAGTAACAATTTAATAAATAGTAAGTAACAATTTGATAAATAGTAAGTAACAATTTGATAAATTGTAAGTAACAATTTAATAAATAGTATGTAACAATTTAATAAATAGTAAGTAACAATTTAATAAATAGTAAGTCACAATTTAATAAATAGTGAGTAACAATTTGATAAATAGTAAGTAACAATTTAATAAATAGTAAGTAACTATTTAATAAATAGTAGGTAACAATTTAATAAATAGTAAGTAACAATTTAATAAATAATAAGTAACAATTTAATAAATAGTAAGTAACAATTTAATACATAGTAAGTAACAATTTAATAAATAGTAAGTAACAATTTAATAAATAGTAAGAAACAATTTGATAAATAGTAAGTAACAATTTGATAAATAGTAAGTAACAATTTGATTAATAGTAAGTAACAATTTGATAAATAGTAAGTAACAATTTGATAAATAGTAAGTAACAATTTGATAAACAGTAAGTAACCATTTGATAAATAGTAAGTAACCATTTGATAAATAGTAAGTAACCATTTGATAATATGTAAGTAACAATTAGATAAATAGTAAGTAACAATTTGATAAATAGTAAGTAACAATTTGATAAATAGTAAGTAACAATTTGATAAGTAGTAAGTAACAATTTAATAAATAGTAAGTAACAATTTAATAAATAGTAAGTAACAATTTAATTAATAGTAAGTAACAATTTGATAAATAGTAAGTAACAATTTGATAAATAGTAAGTAACAATTTGATAAATAGTAAGTAACAATTTGATAAATAGTAAGTAACAATTTGATAAATAGAAAGTAACAATTTGATAAATAGTAACTAACAATTTAATAAATAGTAAGTAACAATTTAATAAATAGTAAGTAACAATTTAATAAATAGTAATTAACAATTTAATAAATAGTAAGTAACAATTTAATAAATATTAAGTAACAATTTGATAAATAGTAAGTAACAATTTGATAAATAGTATGTAACAATTTGATAAATAGTAAGTATCCATTTGATAAATAGTAAGTAACCATTTGATAAATAGTAAGTAACCATTTGATAAATAGTAAGTAACAATTTGATAAATAGTAATTAACAATTTGATAAATAGTAAGTAAAAATTTGATAAATTGTAAGTAACAATTTAATAAATTGTAAGTAACAATTTAATAAATAGTAAGTAACAATTTAATAAATAGATTGTAACAATTTAATTAATAGTAAGTAACAACTTAATAAATAGTAAGTAACAATTTAATAAATAGTAAGAAACATTTTAATAAATAGTAAGTAACAATTTGATAAATAGTAAGTAACGATTTGATAAATAGAAAGTAACAATTTGATAAATAGTAAGTAACAATTTAATAAACAGTAACAATTTAATAAATAGTAAGTAACAATTTAATAAATAGTAAGTAAAAATTTAATAAATAGTTTGTAACAATTTAATAAATAGTAAGTAACAATTTAATAAATAGTGTATAACAATTTAATAAATAGTAAGTAACAATTTAATACATAGTAAGTAACAATTTAATAAATAGTAAGTAACAATTTAATAAATAGTAAGAAACAATTTGATAAATAGTAAGTAACAATTTGATAAATAGTAAGTAACAATTTGATTAATAGTAAGTAACAATTTGATAAATAGTAAGTAACAATTTGATAAATAGTAAGTAACAATTTGATAAATAGTAAGTAACCATTTGATAAATAGTAAGTAACCATTTGATAAATAGTAAGTAACCATTTGATAAATAGTAAGTAACAATTAGATAAATAGTAAGTAACAATTTGATAAATAGTAAGTAACAATTTGATAAATAGTAAGTAACAATTTGATAAGTAGTAAGTAACAATTTAATAAATAGTAAGTATCAATTTAATAAATAGTAAGTAACAATTTAATTAATAGTAAGTAACAATTTGATAAATAGTAAGTAACAATTTGATAAATAGTAAGTAACAATTTGATAAATAGTATGTAACAATTTGATAAATAGTAAGTAACAATTTGATAAATAGAAAGTAACAATTTGATAAATAGTAACTAACAATTTAATAAATAGTAAGTAACAATTTAATAAATAGTAAGTAACAATTTAATAAATAGTAATTAACAATTTAATAAATAGTAAGTAACAATTTAATAAATATTAAGTAACAATTTGATAAATAGTAAGTAACAATTTGATAAATAGTATGTAACAATTTGATAAATAGTAAGTAACCATTTGATAAATAGTAAGTAACCATTTGATAAATAGTAAGTAACCATTTGATAAATAGTAAGTAACAATTTGATAAATAGTAAGTAACAATTTGATAAATAGTAAGTAAAAATTTGATAAATAGTAAGTAACAATTTGATAAGTAGTAAGAAACAATTTAATAAATAGTAAGTAACAATTTAATAAATAGTAAGTAACAATTTAATAAATAGTAAGTAACAATTTAATAAATAGTAAGTAACAATTTAATAAATAGTAAGTAACAATTTAATAAATAGTATGAAACAATTTAATAAATAGTATGTAACAATTTAATAAATAGTAAGTAACAATTTAATAAATAGTAAGTAACAATTTAATAAATAGTAAGTAACAATTTAATAAATAGTAAGTAACAATTTAATAAATAGTAAGTAACAATTTGATAAATAGTAAGTAACAATTTGATAAATAGTAAGTAACAATTTGATAAATAGTAAGTAACAATTTGATAAATAGTAAGTAACAATTTGATAAGTAGTAAGTAACAATTTAATAAATAGTAAGTAACAATTTAATAAATAGTAAGTAACAATTTAATAAATAGTATGTAACAATTTAATAAATAGTAAGTAACAATTTGATAAATAGTAAGTAACAATTTGATAAATAGTAAGTAACAATTTGATAAATAGTAAGTAACAATTTAATAAATAGTAAGTAACAATTTAATAAATAGTAAGTAACAATTTAATAAATAGTAAGTAACAATTTGATATATAGTAAGTAACGATTTGATAAGTAGAAAGTAACAATTTGATAAATAGTAAGTAACAATTTGATAAATAGTAAGTAACAATTTGATAAATAGTATGTAACAATTTGATAAATAGTAAGTAACAATTTGATAAATAGTAATTAGCAATTTGATAAATAGTAAGTAACAATTTGATAAATAGTAAGTAACAATTTGATATATAGTAAGTAACGATTTGATAAGTAGAAAGTAACAATTTGATAAATAGTAAGTAACAATTTGATAAATAGTAAGTAACAATTTGATAAATAGTAAGTAACAATTTGATAAGTAGTAAGTAACAATTTAATAAATAGTAAGTAACAATTTAATAAATAGTAAGTAACAATTTAATAAATAGTATGTAACAATTTAATAAATAGTAAGTAACAATTTGATAAATAGTAAGTAACAATTTGATAAATAGTAAGTAACAATTTGATAAATAGTAAGTAACAATTTAATAAATAGTAAGTAACAATTTAATAAATAGTAAGTAACAATTTAATAAATAGTAAGTAACAATTTGATATATAGTAAGTAACGATTTGATAAGTAGAAAGTAACAATTTGATAAATAGTAAGTAACAATTTGATAAATAGTAAGTAACAATTTGATAAATAGTATGTAACAATTTGATAAATAGTAAGTAACAATTTGATAAATAGTAATTAGCAATTTGATAAATAGTAAGTAACAATTTGATAAATAGTAAGTAACAATTTGATATATAGTAAGTAACGATTTGATAAGTAGAAAGTAACAATTTGATAAATAGTAAGTAACAATTTGATAAATAGTAAGTAACAATTTGATAAATAGTATGTAACAATTTGATAAATAGTAAGTAACAATTTGATAAATAGTAAGTAGCAATTTGATAAATAGTAAGTAACAATTTGATAAATAGTAAGTAACAATTTGATAAATAGAAAGTAACAATTTGATAAATAGTAAGTAACAATTTGATAAATAGTAAGTAACAATTTGATAAATAGTAAGTAACAATTTGATAAATAGTAAGTAACAATTTAATAAATAGTAAGTAATAATTTAGTAAATAGTAAGTAACAATTTAATAAATAGTAAGTAACAATTTAATAAATAGTAAGTAACAATTTGATAAATAGTAAGTAACAATTTGATAAATTGTAAGTAACAATTTAATAAATAGTATGTAACAATTTAATAAATAGTAAGTAACAATTTAATAAATAGTAAGTCACAATTTAATAAATAGTGAGTAACAATTTGATAAATAGTAAGTAACAATTTAATAAATAGTAAGTAACTATTTAATAAATAGTAGGTAACAATTTAATAAATAGTAAGTAACAATTTAATAAATAATAAGTAACAATTTAATAAATAGTAAGTAACAATTTAATACATAGTAAGTAACAATTTAATAAATAGTAAGTAACAATTTAATAAATAGTAAGAAACAATTTGATAAATAGTAAGTAACAATTTGATAAATAGTAAGTAACAATTTGATTAATAGTAAGTAACAATTTGATAAATAGTAAGTAACAATTTGATAAATAGTAAGTAACAATTTGATAAATAGTAAGTAACCATTTGATAAATAGTAAGTAACCATTTGATAAATAGTAAGTAACCATTTGATAATATGTAAGTAACAATTAGATAAATAGTAAGTAACAATTTGATAAATAGTAAGTAACAATTTGATAAATAGTAAGTAACAATTTGATAAGTAGTAAGTAACAATTTAATAAATAGTAAGTAACAATTTAATAAATAGTAAGTAACAATTTAATTAATAGTAAGTAACAATTTGATAAATAGTAAGTAACAATTTGATAAATAGTAAGTAACAATTTGATAAATAGTAAGTAACAATTTGATAAATAGTAAGTAACAATTTGATAAATAGAAAGTAACAATTTGATAAATAGTAACTAACAATTTAATAAATAGTAAGTAACAATTTAATAAATAGTAAGTAACAATTTAATAAATAGTAATTAACAATTTAATAAATAGTAAGTAACAATTTAATAAATATTAAGTAACAATTTGATAAATAGTAAGTAACAATTTGATAAATAGTATGTAACAATTTGATAAATAGTAAGTATCCATTTGATAAATAGTAAGTAACCATTTGATAAATAGTAAGTAACCATTTGATAAATAGTAAGTAACAATTTGATAAATAGTAATTAACAATTTGATAAATAGTAAGTAAAAATTTGATAAATTGTAAGTAACAATTTAATAAATTGTAAGTAACAATTTAATAAATAGTAAGTAACAATTTAATAAATAGATTGTAACAATTTAATTAATAGTAAGTAACAACTTAATAAATAGTAAGTAACAATTTAATAAATAGTAAGAAACATTTTAATAAATAGTAAGTAACAATTTGATAAATAGTAAGTAACGATTTGATAAATAGAAAGTAACAATTTGATAAATAGTAAGTAACAATTTAATAAACAGTAACAATTTAATAAATAGTAAGTAACAATTTAATAAATAGTAAGTAAAAATTTTATAAATAGTTTGTAACAATTTAATAAATAGTAAGTAACAATTTAATAAATAGTAAGTAACAATTTAATAAATAGTGTATAACAATTTAATAAATAGTAAGTAACAATTTAATACATAGTAAGTAACAATTTAATAAATAGTAAGTAACAATTTAATAAATAGTAAGAAACAATTTGATAAATAGTAAGTAACAATTTGATAAATAGTAAGTAACAATTTGATTAATAGTAAGTAACAATTTGATAAATAGTAAGTAACAATTTGATAAATAGTAAGTAACAATTTGATAAATAGTAAGTAACCATTTGATAAATAGTAAGTAACCATTTGATAAATAGTAAGTAACCATTTGATAAATAGTAAGTAACAATTAGATAAATAGTAAGTAACAATTTGATAAATAGTAAGTAACAATTTGATAAATAGTAAGTAACAATTTGATAAGTAGTAAGTAACAATTTAATAAATAGTAAGTATCAATTTAATAAATAGTAAGTAACAATTTAATTAATAGTAAGTAACAATTTGATAAATAGTAAGTAACAATTTGATAAATAGTAAGTAACAATTTGATAAATAGTAAGTAACAATTTGATAAATAGTAAGTAACAATTTGATAAATAGAAAGTAACAATTTGATAAATAGTAACTAACAATTTAATAAATAGTAAGTAACAATTTAATAAATAGTAAGTAACAATTTAATAAATAGTAATTAACAATTTAATAAATAGTAAGTAACAATTTAATAAATATTAAGTAACAATTTGATAAATAGTAAGTAACAATTTGATAAATAGTATGTAACAATTTGATAAATAGTAAGTAACCATTTGATAAATAGTAAGTAACCATTTGATAAATAGTAAGTAACCATTTGATAAATAGTAAGTAACAATTTGATAAATAGTAAGTAACAATTTGATAAATAGTAAGTAAAAATTTGATAAATAGTAAGTAACAATTTGATAAGTAGTAAGAAACAATTTAATAAATAGTAAGTAACAATTTAATAAATAGTAAGTAACAATTTAATAAATAGTAAGTAACAATTTAATAAATAGTAAGTAACAATTTAATAAATAGTAAGTAACAATTTAATAAATAGTATGAAACAATTTAATAAATAGTATGTAACAATTTAATAAATAGTAAGTAACAATTTAATAAATAGTAAGTAACAATTTAATAAATAGTAAGTAACAATTTAATAAATAGTAAGTAACAATTTAATAAATAGTAAGTAACAATTTGATAAATAGTAAGTAACAATTTGATAAATAGTAAGTAACAATTTGATAAATAGTAAGTAACAATTTGATAAATAGTAAGTAACAATTTGATAAATAGAAAGTAACAATTTGATAAATAGTAAGTAACCATTTGAAAAATAGTAAGTAACAATTTAATAAATAGTAAGTAACAATTTAATTAATAGTATGTAACAATTTAATAAATAGTAAGTAACAATTTGATAAATAGTAAGTAACAATTTGATAAATAGTAAGTAACAATTTGATAAATAGTAAGTAACCATTTCATAAGTAGTAAGTAACCATTTGATAAATAGTAAGTAACAATTTAATAAATAGTAAGTAACAATTTAATAAATAGATAGTAACAATTTAATTAATAGTAAGTAACAACTTAATAAATAGTAAGTAACAATTTAATAAATAGTAAGTAATAATTTAATAAATAGTAAGTAACAATTTAATAAATAGTAAGTAACAATTTAATAAATAGTAAGTAACAATTTGATAAATAGTAAGTAACTATTTGATAAATTGTAAGTAACAATTTAATAAATAGTATGTAACAATTTAATAAATAGTAAGTAACAATTTAATAAATAGTAAGTCACAATTTAATAAATAGTGAGTAACAATTTGATAAATAGTAAGTAACAATTTAATAAATAGTAAGTAACTATTTAATAAATAGTAAGTAACAATTTAATAAATAGTAAGTAACAATTTAATAAATAATAAGTAACAATTTAATAAATAGTAAGTAACAATTTAATACATAGTAAGTAACAATTTAATAAATAGTAAGTAACAATTTAATAAATAGTAAGAAACAATTTGATAAATAGTAAGTAACAATTTGATAAATAGTAAGTAACAATTTGATTAATAGTAAGTAACAATTTGATAAATAGTAAGTAACAATTTGATAAATAGTAAGTAACAATTTGATAAATAGTAAGTAACCATTTGATAAATAGTAAGTAACCATTTGATAAATAGTAAGTAACCATTTGATAAATAGTAAGTAACAATTAGATAAATAGTAAGTAACAATTTGATAAATAGTAATTAACAATTTGATAAATAGTAAGTAACAATTTGATAAGTAGTAAGTAACAACTTAATAAATAGTAAGTAACAATTTAATAAATAGTAAGTAACAATTTAATTAATAGTAAGTAACAATTTGATAAATAGTAAGTAACAATTTGATAAATAGTAAGTAACAATTTGATAAATAGTAAGTAACAATTTGATAAATAGTAAGTAACAATTTGATAAATAGAAAGTAACAATTTGATAAATAGTAACTAACAATTTAATAAATAGTAAGTAACAATTTAATAAATAGTAAGTAACAATTTAATAAATAGTAATTAACAATTTAATAAATAGTAAGTAACAATTTAATAAACAGTAACAATTTAATAAAGAGTAAGTAACAATTTAATAAATAGTAAGTAACAATTTAATAAATAGTAAGTAACAATTTAAAAAATAGTAACAATTTAATAAATAGTAAGTAACAATTTAATAAATAGTGAGTAACAATTTGATAAATAGTAAGTAACAATTTAATAAATAGTAAGTAACTATTTAATAAATAGTAAGTAACAATTTAATAAATAGTAAGTAACAATTTAATAAATAATAAGTAACAATTTAATAAATAGTAAGTAACAATTTAATAAACCGTAAGTAACAATTTAATAAATAGTAAGTAACAATTTAATAAATAGTATGTAACAATTTAATAAATAGTAAGTAACAATTTAATAAATTGTAAGTAACAATTTAATAAATAGTATGTAACAATTTAAAAATAGTAAGTAACAATTTAATACATAGTAAGTAACAATTTAATAAATAGTAAGTAACAATTTAATAAATTGTAAGTAACAATTTAATAAATAGTATGTAACAATTTAATAAATAGTAAGTAACAATTTAATACATATTAAGTAACAATTTAATAAATAGTATGTAACAATTTAATAAATAGTAAGTAACAATTTAATAAATAGTAAGCAACAATTTAATAAATAGTAAGTAACAATTTAATAAATAGTAAGTAACAATTTAAAAAATAGTAAGTAACAATTTGATATATAGTAAGTAACGATTTGATAAGTAGAAAGTAACAATTTGATAAATAGTAAGTAACAATTTGATAAATAGTAAGTAACAATTTGATAAATAGTAAGTAACAATTTGATAAATAGTAAGTAACAATTTGATAAATAGTAAGTAACAATTTGATAAATAGTAAGTAACAATTTGATAAATAGTTAGTAACAATTTGAAAAATATTAAGTAACAATTTGATAAATAGTAAGTAACAATTTGATAAATAGTATGTAACCATTTGATAAATAGTAAGTAACAATTTGATAAATAGTAAGTAACAATTTGATAAATAGTAAGTAACAATTTGATAAATAGTAAGTAACAATTTGATAAGTAGTAAGAAACAATTTAATAAATAGTAAGCAACAATTTAATAAATAGTAAGTAACAATTTAATAAATAGTAAGTAACAATTTACTAAATAGTAAGTAACAATTTAATAAATAGTAAGTAACAATTTAATAAATAGTATGAAACAATTTAATAAATAGTATGTAACAATTTAATAAATAGTAAGTAACAATTTAATAAATAGTAAGTAACAATTTAATAAATAGTAAGTAACAATTTAATAAATAGTAAGTAACAATTTGATAAATAGTAAGTAACAATTTAATAAATAGTAATTAACAATTTAATAAATAGTAAGTAACAATTTAATAAATATTAAGTAACAATTTGATAAATAGTAAGTAACAATTTGATAAATAGTATGTAACAATTTGATAAATAGTAAGTAACCATTTGATAAATAGTAAGTAACCATTTGATAAATAGTAAGTAACCATTTGATAAATAGTAAGTAACAATTTGATAAATAGTAAGTAACAATTTGATAAATAGTAAGTAAAAATTTGATAAATAGTAAGTAACAATTTGATAAGTAGTAAGAAACAATTTAATAAATAGTAAGTAACAATTTAATAAATAGTAAGTAACAATTTAATAAATAGTAAGTAACAATTTAATAAATAGTAAGTAACAATTTAATAAATAGTAAGTAACAATTTAATAAATAGTATGAAACAATTTAATAAATAGTATGTAACAATTTAATAAATAGTAAGTAACAATTTAATAAATAGTAAGTAACAATTTAATAAATAGTAACAATTTAATAAATAGTAAGTAACAATTTAATAAATAGTAAGTAACAATTTGATAAATAGTAAGTAACAATTTGATAAATAGTAAGTAACAATTTGATAAATAGTAAGTAACAATTTGATAAATAGTAAGTAACAATTTGATAAATAGAAAGTAACAATTTGATAAATAGTAAGTAACCATTTGAAAAATAGTAAGTAACAATTTAATAAATAGTAAGTAACAATTTAATTAATAGTATGTAACAATTTAATAAATAGTAAGTAACAATTTGATAAATAGTAAGTAACAATTTGATAAATAGTAAGTAACAATTTGATAAATAGTAAGTAACCATTTCATAAGTAGTAAGTAACCATTTGATAAATAGTAAGTAACAATTTAATAAATAGTAAGTAACAATTTAATAAATAGTAAGTCACAATTTAATAAATAGTGAGTAACAATTTGATAAATAGTAAGTAACAATTTAATAAATAGTAAGTAACTATTTAATAAATAGTAAGTAACAATTTAATAAATAGTAAGTAACAATTTAATAAATAATAAGTAACAATTTAATAAATAGTAAGTAACAATTTAATACATAGTAAGTAACAATTTAATAAATAGTAAGTAACAATTTAATAAATAGTAAGAAACAATTTGATAAATAGTAAGTAACAATTTGATAAATAGTAAGTAACAATTTGATTAATAGTAAGTAACAATTTGATAAATAGTAAGTAACAATTTGATAAATAGTAAGTAACAATTTGATAAATAGTAAGTAACCATTTGATAAATAGTAAGTAACCATTTGATAAATAGTAAGTAACCATTTGATAAATAGTAAGTAACAATTAGATAAATAGTAAGTAACAATTTGATAAATAGTAATTAACAATTTGATAAATAGTAAGTAACAATTTGATAAGTAGTAAGTAACAACTTAATAAATAGTAAGTAACAATTTAATAAATAGTAAGTAACAATTTAATTAATAGTAAGTAACAATTTGATAAATAGTAAGTAACAATTTGATAAATAGTAAGTAACAATTTGATAAATAGTAAGTAACAATTTGATAAATAGTAAGTAACAATTTGATAAATAGAAAGTAACAATTTGATAAATAGTAACTAACAATTTAATAAACAGTAAGTAACAATTTAATAAATAGTAAGTAACAATTTAATAAATAGTAATTAACAATTTAATAAATAGTAAGTAACAATTTAATAAATATTAAGTAACAATTTGATAAATAGTAAGTAACAATTTGATAAATAGTATGTAACAATTTGATAAATAGTAAGTAACAATTTAATAAATAGTAAGTAACAATTTAATACATAGTAAGTAACAATTTAATAAATAGTAAGTAACAATTTAATAAATAGTAAGAAACAATTTGATAAATAGTAAGTAACAATTTGATAAATAGTAAGTAACAATTTGATTAATAGTAAGTAACAATTTGATAAATAGTAAGTAACAATTTGATAAATAGTAAGTAACAATTTGATAAATAGTAAGTAACCATTTGATAAATAGTAAGTAACCATTTGATAAATAGTAAGTAACCATTTGATAAATAGTAAGTAACAATTAGATAAATAGTAAGTAACAATTTGATAAATAGTAATTAACAATTTGATAAATAGTAAGTAACAATTTGATAAGTAGTAAGTAACAACTTAATAAATAGTAAGTAACAATTTAATAAATAGTAAGTAACAATTTAATTAATAGTAAGTAACAATTTGATAAATAGTAAGTAACAATTTGATAAATAGTAAGTAACAATTTGATAAATAGTAAGTAACAATTTGATAAATAGTAAGTAACAATTTGATAAATAGAAAGTAACAATTTGATAAATAGTAACTAACAATTTAATAAACAGTAAGTAACAATTTAATAAATAGTAAGTAACAATTTAATAAATAGTAATTAACAATTTAATAAATAGTAAGTAACAATTTAATAAATATTAAGTAACAATTTGATAAATAGTAAGTAACAATTTGATAAATAGTATGTAACAATTTGATAAATAGTAAGTAACCATTTGATAAATAGTAAGTAACCATTTGATAAATAGTAAGTAACCATTTGATAAATAGTAAGTAACAATTTGATAAATAGTAAGTAACAATTTGATAAATAGTAAGTAAAAATTTGATAAATAGTAAGTAACAATTTGATAAGTAGTAAGAAACCATTTAATAAATAGTAAGTAACAATTTAATAAATAGTAAGTAACAATTTAATAAATAGTAAGTAACAATTTAATAAATAGTAAGTAACAATTTAATAAATAGTAAGTAACAATTTAATAAATAGTATGAAACAATTTAATAAATAGTATGTAACAATTTAATACATAGTAAGTAACAATTTAATAAATAGTAAGTAACTATTTAATAAATAGTAAGTAACAATTTAATAAATAGTAAGTAACAATTTAATAAATAATAAGTAACAATTTAATAAATAGTAAGTAACAATTTAATAAACCGTAAGTAACAATTTAATAAATAGTAAGTAACAATTTAATAAATAGTATGTAACAATTTAATAAATAGTAAGTAACAATTTAATTAATAGTATGTAACAATTTAATAAATAGTAAGTAACAATTTGATAAATAGTAAGTAACAATTTGATAAATAGTAAGTAACAATTTAATAAATAGTAAGTAACAATTTAATAAATAGATAGTAACAATTTAATTAATAGTAAGTAACAACTTAATAAATAGTAAGTAACAATTTAATAAATAGTAAGAAACATTTTAATAAATAGTAAGTAACAATTTGATAAATAGTAAGTAACGATTTGATAAATAGAAAGTAACAATTTGATAAATAGTAAGTAACAATTTAATAAATAGTAAGTAACAATTTGATAAATAGTAAGTAACAATTTGATAAATAGTAAGTAACAATTTGATAAATAGTAAGTAACAATTTAGTAAATAGTAAGTAACAATTTAATAAATAGTATGTAACAATTTAATAAATAGTGAGTAACAATTTAATAAATAGTAAGTAACAATTTAATAAATAGTATGAAACAATTTAATAAATAGTATGTAACAATTTAATAAATAGTAAGTAACAATTTACTAAATAGTAAGTAACAATTTAATAAATAGTAAGTAACAATTTAATAAACAGTAACAATTTAATAAAGAGTAAGTAACAATTTAATAAATAGTAAGTAACAATTTAATAAATAGTAAGTAACAATTTAAAAAATAGTAACAATTTAATAAATAGTAAGTAACAATTTAATAAATAGTGAGTAACAATTTGATAAATAGTAAGTAACAATTTAATAAATAGTAAGTAACTATTTAATAAATAGTAAGTAACAATTTAATAAATAGTAAGTAACAATTTAATAAATAATAAGTAACAATTTAATAAATAGTAAGTAACAATTTAATAAACCGTAAGTAACAATTTAATAAATAGTAAGTAACAATTTAATAAATAGTATGTAACAATTTAATAAATAGTAAGTAACAATTTAATAAATTGTAAGTAACAATTTAATAAATAGTATGTAACAATTTAAAAATAGTAAGTAACAATTTAATACATAGTAAGTAACAATTTAATAAATAGTAAGTAACAATTTAATAAATTGTAAGTAACAATTTAATAAATAGTATGTAACAATTTAATAAATAGTAAGTAACAATTTAATACATATTAAGTAACAATTTAATAAATAGTATGTAACAATTTAATAAATAGTAAGTAACAATTTAATAAATAGTAAGTAACAATTTAATAAATAGTAAGTAACAATTTAATAAATAGTAAGTAACAATTTAAAAAATAGTAAGTAACAATTTGATATATAGTAAGTAACGATTTGATAAGTAGAAAGTAACAATTTGATAAATAGTAAGTAACAATTTGATAAATAGTAAGTAACAATTTGATAAATAGTAAGTAACAATTTGATAAATAGTAAGTAACAATTTGATAAATAGTAAGTAACAATTTGATAAATAGTAAGTAACAATTTGATAAATAGTTAGTAACAATTTGAAAAATATTAAGTAACAATTTGATAAATAGTAAGTAACAATTTGATAAATAGTATGTAACCATTTGATAAATAGTAAGTAACAATTTGATAAATAGTAAGTAACAATTTGATAAATAGTAAGTAACAATTTGATAAATAGTAAGTAACAATTTGATAAGTAGTAAGAAACAATTTAATAAATAGTAAGCAACAATTTAATAAATAGTAAGTAACAATTTAATAAATAGTAAGTAACAATTTAATAAATAGTAAGTAACAATTTAATAAATAGTAAGTAACAATTTAATAAATAGTATGAAACAATTTAATAAATAGTATGTAACAATTTAATAAATAGTAAGTAACAATTTAATAAATAGTAAGTAACAATTTAATAAATAGTAAGTAACAATTTAATAAATAGTAAGTAACAATTTGATAAATAGTAAGTAACAATTTGATAAATAGTAAGTAACAATTTGATAAATAGTAAGTAACAATTTGATAAATAGTAAGTAACCATTTCATAAATAGTAAGTAACAATTTGATAAATAGTAAGTAACAATTTGATAAATAGTAAGTAACAATTTGATAAATAGTAAGTAACAATTTGATAAGTAGTAAGTAACAATTTAATAAATAGTAAGTAACAATTTAATAAATAGTAAGTAACAATTTAATAAATAGTAAGTAACAATTTAATAAATAGTAAGTAACAATTTAATAAATAGCAAGTAACAATTTAATAAATAGTATGAAACAATTTAATAAATAGTATGTAACAATTTAATAAATAGTAAGTAACAATTTAATGAATAGTAAGTAACAATTTAATAAATAGTAAGTAACCATTTAATAAATAGTAAGTAACAATTTAATAAATAGTAAGTAACAATTTGATAAATAGTAAGTAACAATTTGATAAATAGTAAGTAACAATTTGATAAATAGTAAGTAACAATTTGATAAATAGTAAGTAACAATTTGATAAGTAGTAAGTAACAATTTAATAAATAGTAAGTAACAATTTAATAAATAGTAAGTAACAATTTAATTAATAGTATGTAACAATTTAATAAATAGTAAGTAACAATTTGATAAATAGTAAGTAACAATTTGATAAATAGTAAGTAACAATTTGATAAATAGTAAGTAACAATTTAATAAATAGTAAGTAACAATTTAATAAATAGTAAGTAACAATTTAATAAATAGTAAGTAACAATTTGATATATAGTAAGTAACGATTTGATAAGTAGAAAGTAACAATTTGATAAATAGTAAGTAACAATTTGATAAATAGTAAGTAACAATTTGATAAATAGTATGTAACAATTTGATAAATAGTAAGTAACAATTTGATAAATAGTAATTAGCAATTTGATAAATAGTAAGTAACAATTTGATAAATAGTAAGTAACAATTTGATAAATAGTAAGTAACAATTTGATAAATAGTACGTAACAATTTGATAAATAGTAAGTAACAATTTGATAAATACTAAGTAACAATTTGATAAATAGTAAGTAACAATTTGATAAATAGTTAGTAACAATTTGATAAATATTAAGTAACAATTTGATAAATAGTAAGTAACAATTTGATAAATAGTATGTAACCATTTGATAAATAGTAAGTAACAATTTGATAAATAGTAAGTAACAATTTGATAAATAGTAAGTAACAATTTGATAAATAGTAAGAAACAATTTGATAAGTGGTAAGAAACAATTTAATAAATAGTAAGTACCAATTTAATAAATAGTAAGTAACAATTTAATAAATAGTAAGTAACAATTTAATAAATAGTAAGTAACAATATAATAAATAGTAAGTAACAATTTAATAAATAGTATGAAACAATTTAATAAATAGTATGTAACAATTTAATAAATAGTAAGTAACAATTTAATAAATAGTAAGTAACAATTTAATAAATAGTAAGTAACCATTTAATAAATAGTAAGTAACAATTTAATAAATAGTAAGTAACAATTTGATAAATAGTAAGTAACAATTTGATAATTAGTAAGTAACAATTTGATAAATAGTAAGTAACAATTTGATAAATAGTAAGTAACAATTTGATAAATAGTAAGTAACAATTTGATAAGTAGTAAGTAACAATTTAATAAATAGTAAGTAACAATTTAATAAATAGTAAGTAACAATTTAATTAATAGTATGTAACAATTTAATAAATAGTAAGTAACAATTTGATAAATAGTAAGTAACAATTTGATAAATAGTAAGTAACAATTTGATAAATAGTAAGTAACAATTTAATAAATAGTTAGTAACAATTTGAAAAATATTAAGTAACAATTTGATAAATAGTAAGTAACAATTTGATAAATAGTATGTAACCATTTGGTAAATAGTAAGTAACAATTTGATAAATAGTAAGTAACAATTTGATAAATAGTAAGTAACAATTTGATAAATAGTAAGTAACAATTTGATAAGTAGTAAGAAACAATTTAATAAATAGTAAGTAACAATTTAATAAATAGTAAGTAACAATTTAATAAATAGTAAGTAACAATTTAATAAATAGTAAGTAACAATTTAATAAATAGTAAGTAACAATTTAATAAATAGTATGTAACAATTTAATAAATAGTATGAAACAATTTAATAAATAGTATGTAACAATTTAATAAATAGTAAGTAACAATTTAATAAATAGTAAGTAACAATTTAATAAATAGTAAGTAACAATTTAATAAATAGTAAGTAACAATTTGATAAATAGTAAGTAACAATTTGATAAATAGTAAGTAACAATTTGATAAATAGTAAGTAACAATTTGATAAATAGTAAGTAACCATTTCATAAATAGTAAGTAACAATTTGATAAATAGTAAGTAACAATTTGATAAATAGTAAGTAACAATTTGATAAATAGTAAGTAACAATTTGATAAATAGTAAGTAACAATTTGATAAATAGTAAGTAACAATTTGATAAATAGTACGTAACAATTTGATAAATAGTAAGTAACAATTTGATAAATACTAAGTAACAATTTGATAAATAGTAAGTAACAATTTGATAAATAGTTAGTAACAATTTGATAAATATTAAGTAACAATTTGATAAATAGTAAGTAACAATTTGATAAGTAGTAAGTAACAATTTAATAAATAGTAAGTAACAATTTAATAAATAGTAAGTAACAATTTAATTAATAGTATGTAACAATTTGATAAATAGTAAGTAACAATTTGATAAATAGTAATTAGCAATTTGATAAATAGTAAGTAACAATTTGATAAATAGTAAGTAACAATTTGATAAATAGTAAGTAACAATTTGATAAATAATAAGTAACAATTTGATAAATAGTAAGTAACAATTTGATAAATACTAAGTAACAATTTGATAAATAGTAAGTAACAATTTGATAAATAGTTAGTAACAATTTGATAAATATTAAGTAACAATTTGATAAATAGTAAGTAACAATTTGATAAATAGTATGTAACCATTTGATAAATAGTAAGTAACAATTTGATAAATAGTAAGTAACAATTTGATAAATAGTAAGTAACAATTTGATAAATAGTAAGTAACAATTTGATAAGTAGTAAGAAACAATTTAATAAATAGTAAGTAACAATTTAATAAATAGTAAGTAACAATTTAATAAATAGTAAGTAACAATTTAATAAATAGTAAGTAACAATTTAATAAATAGTAAGTAACAATTTAATAAATAGTATGAAACAATTTAATAAATAGTATGTAACAATTTAATAAATAGTAAGTAACAATTTAATAAATAGTAAGTAACAATTTAATAAATAGTAAGTAACAATTTAATAAATAGTAAGTAACAATTTAATAAATAGTAAGTAACAATTTGATAAATAGTAAGTAACAATTTGATAAATAGTAAGTAACAATTTGATAAATAGTAAGTAACAATTTGATAAATAGTAAGTAACAATTTGATAAATAGTAAGTAACAATTTGATAAATAGTAAGTAACAATTTGATAAATAGAAAGTAACAATTTGATAAATAGTAAGTAACCATTTGATAAATAGTAAGTAACAATTTAATAAATAGTAAGTAACAATTTAATTAATAGTATGTAACAATTTAATAAATAGTAAGTAACAATTTGATAAATAGTAAGTAACAATTTGATAAATAGTAAGTAACAATTTGATAAATAGTAAGTAACCATTTCATAAATAGTAAGTAACCATTTGATAAATAGTAAGTATCAATTTAATAAATAGTAAGTAACAATTTAATAAATAGATAGTAACAATTTAATTAATAGTAAGTAACAACTTAATAAATAGTAAGTAACAATTTAATAAATAGTAAGAAACATTTTAATAAATAGTAAGTAACAATTTGATAAATAGTAAGTAACGATTTGATAAATAGAAAGTAACAATTTGATAAATAGTAAGTAACAATTTAATAAATAGTAAGTAACAATTTGATAAATAGTAAGTAACAATTTGATAAATAGTAAGTAACAATTTGATAAATAGTATGTAACAATTTGATAAATAGTAAGTAACAATTTGATAAATAGTAAGTAGCAATTTGATAAATAGTAAGTAACAATTTGATAAATAGTAAGTAACACTTTGATAAATAGTAAGTAACAATTTAATAAATAGTAAGTAACAATTTAATAAATAGATAGTAACAATTTAATTAATAGTAAGTAACAACTTAATAAATAGTAAGTAACAATTTAATAAATAGTAAGTAATAATTTAATAAATAGTAAGTAGCAATTTAATAAATAGTAAGTAACAATTTAATAAATAGTAAGTAACAATTTGATAAATAGTAAGTAACAATTTGATAAATTGTGAGTAACAATTTAATAAATAGTATGTAACAATTTAATAAATAGTATGTAACAATTTAATACATAGTAAGTAATAATTTAATAAATAGTAAGTAACAATTTAGTAAATAATAAGTAACAATTTAATAAATAGTATGTAACAATTTAATAAATAGTGAGTAACAATTTAATAAAAAGTAAGTAACAATTTAATAAATAGTATGAAACAATTTAATAAATAGTATGTAACAATTTAATAAATAGTAAGTAACAATTTACTAAATAGTAAGTAACAATTTAATAAATAGTAAGTAACAATTTAATAAATAGTAACAATTTAATAAAGAGTAAGTAACAATTTAATAAATAGTAAGTAACAATTTAATAAGTAGTAAGTAACAATTTAAAAAATAGTAACAATTTAATAAATAGTAAGTAACAATTTAATAAATAGTGAGTAACAATTTGATAAATAGTAAGTAACAATTTAATAAATAGTAAGTAACTATTTAATAAATAGTAAGTAACAATTTAATAAATAGTAAGTAACAATTTAATAAATAATAAGTAACAATTTAATAAATAGTAAGTAACAATTTAATAAACAGTAAGTAACAATTTAATAAATAGTAAGTAACAATTTAATAAATAGTATGTAACAATTTAATAAATAGTAAGTAACAATTTAATAAATTGTAAGTAACAATTTAATAAATAGTATGTAACAATTTAAAAATAGTAAGTAACAATTTAATACATAGTAAGTAACAATTTAATAAATAGTAAGTAACAATTTAAAAAATAGTAACAATTTAATAAATAGTAAGTAACAATTTAATAAATAGTAAGTAACAATTTAATAAATTGTAAGTAACAATTTAATAAATAGTAAGTAACAATTTAATAAATAGATTGTAACAATTTAATTAATAGTAAGTAACAACTTAATAAATAGTAAGTAACAATTTAATAAATAGTAAGAAACATTTTAATAAATAGTAAGTAACAATTTGATAAATAGTAAGTAACGATTTGATAAATAGAAAGTAACAATTTGATAAATAGTAAGTAACAATTTAATAAACAGTAACAATTTAATAAATAGTAAGTAACAATTTAATAAATAGTAAGTAAAAATTTAATAAATAGTTTGTAACAATTTAATAAATAGTAAGTAACAATTTAATAAATAGTAAGTATCAATTTAATAAATAGTGTGTAACAATTTAATAAATAGTAAGTAACAATTTAATACATAGTAAGTAACAATTTAATAAATAGTAAGTAACAATTTAATAAATAGTAAGAAACAATTTAGTAAATAGTAAGTAACAATTTAATAAATAGTATGAAACAATTTAATAAATAGTATGTAACAATTTAATAAATAGTAAGTAACAATTTAATAAATAGTAAGTAACAATTTAATAAATAGTAAGTAACAATTTAATAAATAGTAAGTAACAATTTAATAAATAGTAAGTAACAATTTGATAAATAGTAAGTAACGATTTGATAAATAGAAAGTAACAATTTGATAAATAGTAAGTAACAATTTAATAAATAGTAAGTAACAATTTGATAAATAGTAAGTAACAATTTGATAAATAGTAAGTAACAATTTGATAAATAGTATGTAACAATTTGATAAATAGTAAGTAACAATTTGATAAATAGTAAGTAGCAATTTGATAAATTGTAAGTAACAATTTAATAAATAGTATGTAACAATTTAATAAATAGTAAGTAACAATTTAATACATCGTAAGTAATAATTTAATAAATAGTAAGTAACAATTTAGTAAATAGTAAGTTACAATTTAATAAATAGTATGTAACAATTTAATAAACAGTGAGTAACAATATAATAAATAGTAAGTAACAATTTAATAAATAGTATGAAACAATTTAATAAATAGTATGTAACAATTTAATAAATAGTAAGTAACAATTTACTAAATAGTAAGTAACATTTTAATAAATAGTGAGTAACAATTTAATAAACAGTAACAATTTAATAAAGAGTAAGTAACAATTTAATAAATAGTAAGTAACAATTTAATAAATAGTAAGTAACAATTTAAAAAATAGTAACAATTTAATAAATAGTACGTAACAATTTAATAAAAACTTTAGATATCTAGGATACACACTAATGGGGAATGGGGGACAGGAGGAACACATTAAGGAAAGGGTAAGGAAAGGGGCTGCGGTGATGGGGCAAGTATGGGGGATTGGAAAAAGGAAATTTGGGAAAGACTGGGGGAAAAGGCTGTGGCTTTTTGATAAGTTGGTGTGGGCGGTGATCAGCTATGGGGTGGAGGTGTGGGGGTGGAAAGGAAGGGAAAAGATAGAAGTGCTGCAGGAGAGGTACATGAGGTGGGTGTTGGGGGTGGACCGGAATACCCCAGGATATTTGGTAAGGGAAGAACTGCAGAGGGGGTTGATGAAGGGAGGGGCAGGAATAAGGGCTTGGGGATACGAGAGGAAGTTAGAGGAGGGGAAGGGGGGTGAGTTGGCAAGAGAGTGCTGGGAGGAAATGAAGAGGAGGATGAGGAGGGGAAAGGTTCTGCAGGGATGGGAGGAGGAAAGGGAACAGTATTTTAAGGACAGGGGATGGACCGTAGAGGAGGTAGAAAGGTTGAGAGAAGGAGGGGGTATTAGGGGGGAGGATTTGGTGGAGAGGGAGAGAAAGATGCAGGAGGAGGAGAGGTGGGGGAGGATTAGAGAGGCGAGGTATAATGAGTGGTACGGGAGGGTAAAAGGGACGGGGGTGCCGGGTTATCTAAAGAAAGGTTGGGGGGAGGATAGGTGGAGGAGGGTAGTAAGGTTTAGACTTGGGAACGAGATGAAAGGAGGGAGATACTGGGAGGAGGAGGATAAAAGAATGTGTAGAATGTGTGGGATGGAAGAGGAGACATGGATGCATGTATGGGAGGTGTGCACGGGATGGGGGATTGAGAAGGGATGGCAAGAGGTAGCGAGGGAGGTGTTAGGAGATGAGGGGGAGGGGGAAGAATGGATGAAGAGGTTGGAGGAAAGAAGAGCGGTGTGTGAGGGGAGGGGGGTCGGATGTGAGAGTGGAGGAATGGGAATGAGAGGGGAAGCGAGTGGAAGCGGAGGTCCGGGAGACGGAGGGGAGAGAGCGAGCGTGCGAGCGAGAGGGATTAGGGAATAAGACTAGATTAAATTCATATGTATATTTTAAGTTTAGGATTAGGTTAAGTTAGAATAAGTTAGAATAAGTTGCGAGAAAGTAGGATAAGTGTATAATGTAAGGAAAGGTGTTTGGGAATTTGTAACCCCTAGGGGATCAAATAAAAGAACTACTACTACTACGTAACAATTTAATAAATAGTGAGTAACAATTTGATAAATAGTAAGTAACATTTTAATAAATAGTAACAATTTAATAAATAGTAAGTAACAATTTAATAAATAGTAAGTAAAAATTTAATAAATAGTTTGTAACAATTTAATAAATAGTAAGTAACAATTTAATAAATAGTAAGTAACAATTTAATAAATAGTGTGTAACAATTTAATAAATAGTAAGTAACAATTTAATACATAGTGAGTAACAATTTAATAAATAGTAAGTAACAATTTAATAAATAGTAAGAAACAATTTAATAAATAGTAAGTAACAATTTGATAAATAGTAAGTAACAATTTGATTAATAGTAAGTAACAATTTGATAAATAGTAAGTAACCATTTGATAAATAGTAAGTAACCATTTGATAAATAGTAAGTAACCATTTGATAAATAGTAAGTAACAATTTAATAAATAGTAAGTAACAATTTAATAAATAGTATGTAACAATTTAATAAATAGTAAGTAACAATTTGATAAATAGTAAGTAACAATTTGATAAATAGTAAGTAACAATTTGATAAATAGTAAGTAACAATTTAATAAATAGTGAGTAACAATTTAATAAATAGTAAGTAACAATTTAATAAATAGTAAGTAACAATTTGATAAATAGTAAGTAACAATTTGATATATAGTAAGTAACAATCTAATAAATAGATAGTAACAATTTAATTAATAGTAAGTAACAACTTAATAAATAGTAAGTAACAATTTAATAAATAGTAAGAAACATTTTAATAAATAGTAAGTAACAATTTGATAAATAGTAAGTAACGATTTGATAAATAGAAAGTAACAATTTGATAAATAGTAAGTAACAATTTAATAAATAGTAAGTAACAATTTGATAAATAGTAAGTAACAATTTGATAAATAGTAAGTAACATTTTAATAAATAGTAACAATTTAATAAATAGTAAGTAACAATTTAATAAATAGTAAGTAAAAATTTAATAAATAGTTTGTAACAATTTAATAAATAGTAAGTAACAATTTAATAAATAGTGTGTAACAATTTAATAAATAGTAAGTAACAATTTAATACATAGTGAGTAACAATTTAATAAATAGTAAGTAACAATTTAATAAATAGTAAGAAACAATTTGATAAATAGTAAGTAACAATTTGATAAATAGTAAGTAACAATTTGATTAATAGTAAGTAACAATTTTATAAATAGTAAGTAACCATTTGATAAATAGTAAGTAACCATTTGATAAATAGTAAGTAACCATTTGATAAATAGTAAGTAACAATTTAATAAATAGTAAGTAACAATTTAATAAATAGTATGTAACAATTTAATAAATAGTAAGTAACAATTTGATAAATAGTAAGTAACAATTTGATAAATAGTAAGTAACAATTTGATAAATAGTAAGTAACAATTTAATAAATAGTGAGTAACAATTTAATAAATAGTAAGTAACAATTTAATAAATAGTAAGTAACAATTTGATAAATAGTAAGTAACAATTTGATAAATAGTAAGTAACAATCTAATAAATAGATAGTAACAATTTAATTAATAGTAAGTAACAACTTAATAAATAGTAAGTAACAATTTAATAAATAGTAAGAAACATTTTAATAAATAGTAAGTAGCAATTTGATAAATAGTAAGTAACAATTTAATAAATAGTAAGTAACAATTTAATACATAGTAAGTAATAATTTAATAAATAGTAAGTAACAATTTAGTAAATAGTAAGTAACAAGTTAATAAATAGTAAGTAACAATTTAGTAAATAGTAAGTAACAATTTAATAAATAGTATGTAACAATTTGATAAATAGTGAGTAACAATTTAATAAATAGTAAGTAACAATTTAATAAATAGTATGAAACAATTTAATAAATAGTATGTAACAATTTAATAAATAGTAAGTAACAATTTACTAAATAGTAAGTAACAATTTAATAAATAGTAAGTAACAATTTAATAAACAGTAACAATTTAATAAAGAGTAAGTAACAATTTAATAAATAGTAAGTAACAATTTAATAAATAGTAAGTAACAATTTAAAAAATAGTAACAATTTAATAAATAGTAAGTAACAATTTAATAAATAGTGAGTAACAATTTGATAAATAGTAAGTAACAATTTAATAAATAGTAAGTAACTATTTAATAAATAGTAAGTAACAATTTAATAAATAGTAAGTAACAATTTAATAAATAATAAGTAACAATTTAATAAATAGTAAGTAACAATTTAATAAACCGTAAGTAACAATTTAATAAATAGTAAGTAACAATTTAATAAATAGTATGTAACAATTTAATAAATAGTAAGTAACAATTTAATAAATTGTAAGTAACAATTTAATAAATAGTATGTAACAATTTAAAAATAGTAAGTAACAATTTAATACATAGTAAGTAACAATTTAATAAATAGTAAGTAACAATTTAATAAATTGTAAGTAACAATTTAATAAATAGTATGTAACAATTTAATAAATAGTAAGTAACAATTTAATACATATTAAGTAACAATTTAATAAATAGTATGTAACAATTTAATAAATAGTATGTAACAATTTAATAAATAGTAAGTAACAATTTACTAAATAGTAAGTAACAATTTAATAAATAGTAAGTAACAATTTAATAAACAGTAACAATTTAATAAAGAGTAAGTAACAATTTAATAAATAGTAAGTAACAATTTAATAAATAGTAAGTAACAATTTAAAAAATAGTAACAATTTAATAAATAGTAAGTAACAATTTAATAAATAGTGAGTAACAATTTGATAAATAGTAAGTAACAATTTAATAAATAGTAAGTAACAATTTAATAAATAGTAAGTAACAATTTAAAAAATAGTAACAATTTAAAAAATAGTAACAATTTAATAAATAGTAAGTAACAATTTAATAAATAGTGAGTAACAATTTGATAAATAGTAAGTAACAATTTAATAAATAGTAAGTAACTATTTAATAAATAGTAAGTAACAATTTAATAAATAGTAAGTAACAATTTAATAAATAATAAGTAACAATTTAATAAATAGTAAGTAACAATTTAATAAACCGTAAGTAACAATTTAATAAATAGTAAGTAACAATTTAATAAATAGTATGTGACAATTTAATAAATAGTAAGTAACAATTTAATAAATTGTAAGTAACAATTTAATAAATAGTATGTAACAATTTAAAAATAGTAAGTAACAATTTAATACATAGTAAGTAACAATTTAATAAATAGTAAGTAACAATTTAATAAATTGTAAGTAACAATTTAATAAATAGTATGTAACAATTTAATAAATAGTAAGTAACAATTTAATACATATTAAGTAACAATTTAATAAATAGTATGTAACAATTTAATAAATAGTAAGTAACAATTTAATAAATAGTAAGTAACAATTTAATAAATAGTAAGTAACAATTTAATAAATAGTAAGTAACAATTTAATAAATAGTAAGTAACAATTTGATATATAGTAAGTAACGATTTGATAAGTAGAAAGTAACAATTTGATAAATAGTAAGTAACAATTTGATAAATAGTAAGTAACAATTTGATAAATAGTATGTAACAATTTGATAAATAGTAAGTAACAATTTGATAAATAGTAAGTAGCAATTTGATAAATAGTAAGTAACAATTTGATAAATAGTATGTAACAATTTGATAAATAGTAAGTAACAATTTGATAAATAGTAAGTAGCAATTTGATAAATAGTAAGTAACAATTTGATAAATAGTAAGTAACAATTTGATAAATAGTAAGTAACAATTTGATAAATAGTAAGTAACAATTTGATAAATAGTAAGTAACAATTTGATAAATAGTAAGTAACAATTTAATAAATAGTAAGTAACAATTTAATAAATAGATAGTACCAATTTAATTAATAGTAAGTAACAACTTAATAAATAGTAAGTAACATTTTAATAAATAGTAAGTAACAATTTGATAAATAGTAAGTAACGATTTGATAAATAGAAAGTAACAATTTGATAAATAGTAAGTAACAATTTAATAAATAGTAAGTAACAATTTGATAAATAGTAAGTAACAATTTGATAAATAGTAAGTAACAATTTGATAAATAGTATGTAACAATTTGATAAATAGTAAGTAACAATTTGATAAATAGTAAGTAGCAATTTGATAAATAGTAAGTAACAATTTGATAAATAGTAAGTAACAATTTGATAAATAGTAAGTAACAATTTAATAAATAGTAAGTAACAATTTAATAAATAGATAGTAACAATTTAATTAATAGTAAGTAACAACTTAATAAATAGTAAGTAACAATTTAATAAATAGTAAGTAATAATTTAATAAATAGTAAGTAACCATTTAATAAATAGTAAGTAACAATTTAATAAATAGTAAGTAACAATTTGATAAATAGTAAGTAACAATTTGATAAATTGTAAGTAACAATTTAATAAATAGTATGTAACAATTTAATAAATAGTAAGTAACAATTTAATACATAGTAAGTAATAATTTAATAAATAGTAAGTAACAATTTAGTAAATAGTAAGTAACAATTTAATAAATAGTATGTAACAATTTAATAAATAGTGAGTAACAATTTAATAAATAGTAAGTAACAATTTAATAAATAGTATGAAACAATTTAATAAATAGTATGTAACAATTTAATAAATAGTAAGTAACAATTTACTAAATAGTAAGTAACAATTTAATAAATAGTAAGTAACAATTTAATAAACAGTAACAATTTAATAAAGAGTAAGTAACAATTTAATAAATAGTAAGTAACAATTTAATAAATAGTAAGTAACAATTTAAAAAATAGTAACAATTTAATAAATAGTACGTTACAATTTAATAAATAGTGAGTAACAATTTGATAAATAGTAAGTAACAATTTAATAAATAGTAACAATTTAATAAATAGTAAGTAACAATTTAATAAATAGTAAGTAAAAATTTAATAAATAGTTTGTAACAATTTAATAAATAGTAAGTAACAATTTAATAAATAGTAAGTAACAATTTAATAAATAGTGTGTAACAATTTAATAAATAGTAAGTAACAATTTAATACATAGTGAGTAACAATTTAATAAATAGTAAGTAACAATTTAATAAATAGTAAGAAACAATTTGATTAATAGTAAGTAACAATTTGATAAATAGTAAGTAACAATTTAATTAATAGTAAGTAACAATTTGATAAATAGTAAGTAACCATTTGATAAATAGTAAGTAACCATTTGATAAATAGTAAGTAACCATTTGATAAATAGTAAGTAACAATTTAATAAATGGTAAGTAACAATTTAATAAATAGTATGTAACAATTTAATAAATAGTAAGTAACAATTTGATAAATAGTAAGTAACAATTTGATAAATAGTAAGTAACAATTTGATAAATAGTAAGTAACAATTTAATAAATAGTGAGTAACAATTTAATAAATAGTAAGTAACAATTTAATAAATAGTAAGTAACAATTTGATAAATAGTAAGTAACAATTTGATAAATAGTAAGTAACAATTTGATAAATAGTAAGTAACAATTTGATAAATAGTAAGTAACAATTTGATAAATAGTAAGTAACAATTTGATAAATTGTAAGTAACAATTTAATAAATAGTATGTAACAATTTAATAAATAGTAAGTAACAATTTAATACATAGTAAGTAATAATTTAATAAATAGTAAGTAACAATTTAGTAAATAGTTAGTAACAATTTAATAAATAGTATGTAACAATTTAATAAATAGTGAGTAACAATTTAATAAATAGTAAGTAACAATTTAATAAATAGTATGAAACAACTTAATAAATAGTATGTAACAATTTAATAAATAGTAAGTAACAATTTACTAAATAGTAAGTAACAATTTAATAAATAGTAAGTAACAATTTAATAAGCAGTAACAATTTAATAAAGAGTAAGTAACAATTTAATAAATAGTAAGTAACAATTTAATAAATAGTAAGTAACAATTTAAAAAATAGTAACAATTTAATAAATAGTAAGTAACAATTTAATAAATAGTGAGTAACAATTTGATAAATAGTAAGTAACAATTTAATAAATAGTAAGTAACTATTTAATAAATAGTAAGTAACAATTTAATAAATAGTAAGTAACAATTTAATAAATAATAAGTAACAATTTAATAAATAGTAAGTAACAATTTAATAAACCGTAAGTAACAATTTAATAAATAGTAAGTAACAATTTAATAAATAGTATGTAACAATTTAATAAATAGTAAGTAACAATTTAATAAATTGTAAGTAACAATTTAATAAATAGTATGTAACAATTTAAAAATAGTAAGTAACAATTTAATACATAGTAAGTAACAATTTAATAAATAGTAAGTAACAATTTAATAAATTGTAAGTAACAATTTAATAAATAGTATGTAACAATTTAATAAATAGTAAGTAACAATTTAATACATATTAAGTAACAATTTAATAAATAGTATGTAACAATTTAATAAATAGTAAGTAACAATTTAATAAATAGTAAGTAACAATTTAATAAATAGTAAGTAACAATTTAATAAATAGTAAGTAACAATTTAATAAATAGTAAGTAACAATTTGATATATAGTAAGTAACGATTTGATAAGTAGAAAGTAACAATTTGATAAATAGTAAGTAACAATTTGATAAATAGTAAGTAACAATTTGATAAATAGTATGTAACAATTTGATAAATAGTAAGTAACAATTTGATAAATAGTTAGTAACAATTTGAAAAATATTAAGTAACAATTTGGTAAATAGTAAGTAACAATTTGATAAATAGTATGTAACCATTTGATAAATAGTAAGTAACAATTTGATAAATAGTAAGTAACAATTTGATAAATAGTAAGTAACAATTTGATAAATAGTAAGTAACAATTTGATAAGTAGTAAGAAACAATTTAATAAATAGTAAGTAACAATTTAATAAATAGTAAGTAACAATTTAATAAATAGTAAGTAACAATTTAATAAATAGTAAGTAACAATTTAATAAATAGTAAGTAACAATTTAATAAATAGTATGAAACAATTTAATAAATAGTATGTAACAATTTAATAAATAGTAAGTAACAATTTAATAAATAGTAAGTAACAATTTAATAAATAGTAAGTAACAATTTAATAAATAGTAAGTAACAATTTAATAAATAGTAAGTAACAATTTGATAAATAGTAAGTAACAATTTGATAAATAGTAAGTAACAATTTGATAAATAGTAAATAACAATTTGATAAATAGTAAGTAACAATTTGATAAATAGAAAGTAACAATTTGATAAATAGTAAGTAACCATTTGATAAATAGTAAGTAACAATTTAATAAATAGTGTGTAACAATTTAATAAATAGTAAGTAACAATTTAATACATAGTGAGTAACAATTTAATAAATAGTAAGTAACAATTTAATAAATAGTAAGAAACAATTTGATAAATAGTAAGTAACAATTTGATAAATAGTAAGTAACAATTTGATTAATAGTAAGTAACAATTTGATAAATAGTAAGTAACCATTTGATAAATAGTAAGTAACCATTTGATAAATAGTAAGTAACCATTTGATAAATAGTAAGTAACAATTTAATAAATAGTAAGTAACAATTTAATAAATAGTATGTAACAATTTAATAAATAGTAAGTAACAATTTGATAAATAGTAAGTAACAATTTGATAAATAGTAAGTAACAATTTGATAAATAGTAAGTAACAATTTGATAAATAGTGAGTAACAATTTAATAAATAGTAAGTAACAATTTAATAAATAGTAAGTAACAATTTGATAAATAGTAAGTAACAATTTGATAAATAGTAAGTAACAATTTGATAAATAGTAAGTAACAATTTGATAAATAGTAAGTAACAATTTGATAAATAGTAAGTAACAATTTGATAAATTGTAAGTAACAATTTAATAAATAGTATGTAACAATTTAATAAATAGTAAGTAACAATTTAATACATAGTAAGTAATAATTTAGTAAATAGTAAGTAACAATTTAGTAAATAGTAAGTAACAATTTAATAAATAGTATGTAACAATTTAATAAATAGTGAGTAACAATTTAATAAATAGTAAGTAACAATTTAATAAATAGTAAGTAACAATTTAAAAAATAGTAACAATTTAATAAATAGTACGTTACAATTTAATAAATAGTGAGTAACAATTTGATAAATAGTAAGTAACAATTTACTAAATAGTAAGTAACAATTTAATAAATAGTAAGTAACAATTTAATAAATAGTAACAATTTAATAAATAGTAAGTAACAATTTAATAAATAGTAAGTAAAAATTTAATAAATAGTTTGTAACAATTTAATAAATAGTAAGTAACAATTTAATAAATAGTAAGTAACAATTTAATAAATAGTGTGTAACAATTTAATAAATAGTAAGTAACAATTTAATACATAGTGAGTAACAATTTAATAAATAGTAAGTAACAATTTAATAAATAGTAAGAAACAATTTGATAAATAGTAAGTAACAATTTGATAAATAGTAAGTAACAATTTGATTAATAGTAAGTAACAAATTGATAAATAGTAAGTAACCATTTGATAAATAGTAAGTAACCATTTGATAAATAGTAAGTAACCATTTGATAAATAGTAAGTAACAATTTAATAAATAGTAAGTAACAATTTAATAAATAGTATGTAACAATTTAATAAATAGTAAGTAACAATTTGATAAATAGTAAGTAACAATTTGATAAATAGTAAGTAACAATTTGATAAATAGAAAGTAACAATTTAATAAATAGTGAGTAACAATTTAATAAATAGTAAGTAACAATTTAATAAATAGTAAGTAACAATTTGATAAATAGTAAGTAACAATTTGATAAATAGTAAGTAACAATTTGATAAATAGTAAGTAACAATTTGATAAATAGTAAGTAACAATTTGATAAATAGTAAGTAACAATTTGATAAATTGTAAGTAACAATTTAATAAATATTATGCAACAATTTAATAAATAGTAAGTAACAATTTAATACATAGTAAGTAATAATTTAATAAATGGTAAGTAACAATTTAGTAAATAGTTAGTAACAATTTAATAAATAGTATGTAACAATTTAATAAATAGTGAGTAACAATTTAATAAATAGTAAGTAACAATTTAATAAATAGTATGAAACAATTTAATAAATAGTATGTAACAATTTAATAAATAGTAAGTAACAATTTACTAAATAGTAAGTAACAATTTAATAAATAGTAAGTAACAATTTAATAAACAGTAACAATTTAATAAAGAGTAAGTAACAATTTAATAAATAGTAAGTAACAATTTAATAAATAGTAAGTAACAATTTAAAAAATAGTAACAATTTAATAAATAGTAAGTAACAACTTAATAAATAGTGAGTAACAATTTGATAAATAATAAGTAACAATTTAATAAATAGTAAGTAACTAATTAATAAATAGTAAGTAACAATTTAATAAATAGTAAGTAACAATTTAATAAATAATAAGTAACAATTTAATAAATAGTAAGTAACAATTTAATAAACCGTAAGTAACAATTTAATAAATAGTAAGTAACAATTTAATAAATAGTATGTAACAATTTAATAAATAGTAAGTAACAATTTAATAAATTGTAAGTAACAATTTAATAAATAGTATGTAACAATTTAAAAATAGTAAGTAACAATTTAATACATAGTAAGTAACAATTTAAAAAATAGTAACAATTTAATAAATAGTACGTTACAATTTAATAAATAGTGAGTAACAATTTGATAAATAGTAAGTAACAATTTACTAAATAGTAAGTAACAATTTAATAAATAGTAAGTAACAATTTAATAAATAGTGAGTAACAATTTGATAAATAGTAAGTAACAATTTAATAAATAGTAAGTAACTATTTAATAAATAGTAAGTAACAATTTAATAAATAGTAAGTAACAATTTAATAAATAATAAGTAACAATTTAATAAATAGTAAGTAACAATTTAATAAACCGTAAGTAACAATTTAATAAATAGTAAGTAACAATTTAATAAATAGTATGTAACAATTTAATAAATAGTAAGTAACAATTTAATAAATTGTAAGTAACAATTTAATAAATAGTATGTAACAATTTAAAAATAGTAAGTAACAATTTAATACATAGTAAGTAACAATTTAATAAATAGTAAGTAACAATTTAATAAATTGTAAGTAACAATTTAATAAATAGTATGTAACAATTTAATAAATAGTAAGTAACAATTTAATACATATTAAGTAACAATTTAATAAATAGTATGTAACAATTTAATAAATAGTAAGTAACAATTTAATAAATAGTAAGTAACAATTTAATAAATAGTAAGTAACAATTTAATAAGTAGTAAGTAACAATTTAATAAATAGTAAGTAACAATTTGATATATAGTAAGTAACGATTTGATAAGTAGAAAGTAACAATTTGATAAATAGTAAGTAACAATTTGATAAATAGTAAGTAACAATTTGATAAATAGTATGTAACAATTTGATAAATAGTAAGTAACAATTTGATAAATAGTAAGTAGCAATTTGATAAATAGTAAGTAACAATTTGATAAATAGTAAGTAACAATTTGATAAATAGTAAGTAACAATTTCATAAATAGTAAGTAACAATTTGATAAATAGTAAGTAACAATTTGATAAATAGTAAGTAACAATTTGATAAATAGTAAGTAACAATTTGATAAATAGTTAGTAACAATTTGAAAAATATTAAGTAACAATTTGGTAAATAGTAAGTAACAATTTGATAAATAGTATGTAACCATTTGATAAATAGTAAGTAACAATTTGATAAATAGTAAGTAACAATTTGATAAATAGTAAGTAACAATTTGATAAATAGTAAGTAACAATTTGATAAGTAGTAAGAAACAATTTAATAAATAGTAAGTAACAATTTAATAAATAGTAAGTAACAATTTAATAAATAGTAAGTAACAATTTAATAAATAGTAAGTAACAATTTAATAAATAGTAAGTAACAATTTAATAAATAGTATGAAACAATTTAATAAATAGTATGTAACAATTTAATAAATAGTAAGTAACAATTTAATAAATAGTAAGTAACAATTTAATAAATAGTAAGTAACAATTTAATAAATAGTAAGTAACAATTTAATAAATAGTAAGTAACAATTTGATAAATAGTAAGTAACAATTTGATAAATAGTAAGTAACAATTTGATAAATAGTAAATAACAATTTGATAAATAGTAAGTAACAATTTGATAAATAGAAAGTAACAATTTGATAAATAGTAAGTAACCATTTGATAAATAGTAAGTAACAATTTAATAAATAGTGTGTAACAATTTAATAAATAGTAAGTAACAATTTAATACATAGTGAGTAACAATTTAATAAATAGTAAGTAACAATTTAATAAATAGTAAGAAACAATTTGATAAATAGTAAGTAACAATTTGATAAATAGTAAGTAACAATTTGATTAATAGTAAGTAACAATTTGATAAATAGTAAGTAACCATTTGATAAATAGTAAGTAACCATTTGATAAATAGTAAGTAACCATTTGATAAATAGTAAGTAACAATTTAATAAATAGTAAGTAACAATTTAATAAATAGTATGTAACAATTTAATAAATAGTAAGTAACAATTTGATAAATAGTAAGTAACAATTTGATAAATAGTAAGTAACAATTTGATAAATAGTAAGTAACAATTTGATAAATAGTGAGTAACAATTTAATAAATAGTAAGTAACAATTTAATAAATAGTAAGTAACAATTTGATAAATAGTAAGTAACAATTTGATAAATAGTAAGTAACAATTTGATAAATAGTAAGTAACAAATTTGATAAATAGTAAGTAACAATTTGATAAATAGTAAGTAACAATTTGATAAATTGTAAGTAACAATTTAATAAATAGTATGTAACAATTTAATAAATAGTAAGTAACAATTTAATACATAGTAAGTAATAATTTAGTAAATAGTAAGTAACAATTTAGTAAATAGTAAGTAACAATTTAATAAATAGTATGTAACAATTTAATAAATAGTGAGTAACAATTTAATAAATAGTAAGTAACAATTTAATAAATAGTAAGTAACTATTTAATAAATAGTAAGTAACAATTTAATAAATAGTAAGTAACAATTTAATAAATAATAAGTAACAATTTAATAAATAGTAAGTAACAATTTAATAAACCGTAAGTAACAATTTAATAAATAGTAAGTAACAATTTAATAAATAGTATGTAACAATTTAATAAATAGTAAGTAACAATTTAATAAATTGTAAGTAACAATTTAATAAATAGTATGTAACAATTTAAAAATAGTAAGTAACAATTTAATACATAGTAAGTAACAATTTAATAAATAGTAAGTAACAATTTAATAAATTGTAAGTAACAATTTAATAAATAGTATGTAACAATTTAATAAATAGTAAGTAACAATTTAATACATATTAAGTAACAATTTAATAAATAGTATGTAACAATTTAATAAATAGTAAGTAACAATTTAATAAATAGTAAGTAACAATTTAATAAATAGTAAGTAACAATTTAATAAATAGTAAGTAACAATTTAATAAATAGTAAGTAACAATTTGATATATAGTAAGTAACGATTTGATAAGTAGAAAGTAACAATTTGATAAATAGTAAGTAACAATTTGATAAATAGTAAGTAACAATTTGATAAATAGTATGTAACAATTTGATAAATAGTAAGTAACAATTTGATAAATAGTAAGTAGCAATTTGATAAATAGTAAGTAACAATTTGATAAATAGTAAGTAACAATTTGATAAATAGTAAGTAACAATTTCATAAATAGTAAGTAACAATTTGATAAATAGTAGGTAACAATTTGATAAATAGTAAGTAACAATTTGATAAATAGTAAGTAACAATTTGATAAATAGTTAGTAACAATTTGAAAAATATTAAGTAACAATTTGGTAAATAGTAAGTAACAATTTGATAAATAGTATGTAACCATTTGATAAATAGTAAGTAACAATTTGATAAATAGTAAGTAACAATTTGATAAATAGTAAGTAACAATTTGATAAATAGTAAGTAACAATTTGATAAGTAGTAAGAAACAATTTAATAAATAGTAAGTAACAATTTAATAAATAGTAAGTAACAATTTAATAAATAGTAAGTAACAATTTAATAAATAGTAAGTAACAATTTAATAAATAGTAAGTAACAATTTAATAAATAGTATGAAACAATTTAATAAATAGTATGTAACAATTTAATAAATAGTAAGTAACAATTTAATAAATAGTAAGTAACAATTTAATAAATAGTAAGTAACAATTTAATAAATAGTAAGTAACAATTTAATATATAGTAAGTAACAATTTGATAAATAGTAAGTAACAATTTGATAAATAGTAAGTAACAATTTGATAAATAGTAAATAACAATTTGATAAATAGTAAGTAACAATTTGATAAATAGAAAGTAACAATTTGATAAATAGTAAGTAACCATTTGATAAATAGTAAGTAACAATTTAATAAATAGTGTGTAACAATTTAATAAATAGTAAGTAACAATTTAATACATAGTGAGTAACAATTTAATAAATAGTAAGTAACAATTTAATAAATAGTAAGAAACAATTTGATAAATAGTAAGTAACAATTTGATAAATAGTAAGTAACAATTTGATTAATAGTAAGTAACAATTTGATAAATAGTAAGTAACCATTTGATAAATAGTAAGTAACCATTTGATAAATAGTAAGTAACCATTTGATAAATAGTAAGTAACAATTTAATAAATAGTAAGTAACAATTTAATAAATAGTATGTAACAATTTAATAAATAGTAAGTAACAATTTGATAAATAGTAAGTAACAATTTGATAAATAGTAAGTAACAATTTGATAAATAGTAAGTAACAATTTGATAAATAGTGAGTAACAATTTAATAAATAGTAAGTAACAATTTAATAAATAGTAAGTAACAATTTGATAAATAGTAAGTAACAATTTGATAAATAGTAAGTAACAATTTGATAAATAGTAAGTAACAATTTGATAAATAGTAAGTAACAATTTGATAAATAGTAAGTAACAATTTGATAAATTGTAAGTAACAATTTAATAAATAGTATGTAACAATTTAATAAATAGTAAGTAACAATTTAATACATAGTAAGTAATAATTTAGTAAATAGTAAGTAACAATTTAGTAAATAGTAAGTAACAATTTAATAAATAGTATGTAACAATTTAATAAATAGTGAGTAACAATTTAATAAATAGTAAGTAACAATTTAATAAATAGTAAGTAACAATTTAAAAAATAGTAACAATTTAATAAATAGTACGTTACAATTTAATAAATAGTGAGTAACAATTTGATAAATAGTAAGTAACAATTTACTAAATAGTAAGTAACAATTTAATAAATAGTAAGTAACAATTTAATAAATAGTAACAATTTAATAAATAGTAAGTAACAATTTAATAAATAGTAAGTAAAAATTTAATAAATAGTTTGTAACAATTTAATAAATAGTAAGTAACAATTTAATAAATAGTAAGTAACAATTTAATAAATAGTGTGTAACAATTTAATAAATAGTAAGTAACAATTTAATACATAGTGAGTAACAATTTAATAAATAGTAAGTAACAATTTAATAAATAGTAAGAAACAATTTGATAAATAGTAAGTAACAATTTGATAAATAGTAATTAACAATTTGATTAATAGTAAGTAACAAATTGATAAATAGTAAGTAACCATTTGATAAATAGTAAGTAACCATTTGATAAATAGTAAGTAACCATTTGATAAATAGTAAGTAACAATTTAATAAATAGTAAGTAACAATTTAATAAATAGTATGTAACAATTTAATAAATAGTAAGTAACAATTTGATAAATAGTAAGTAACAATTTGATAAATAGTAAGTAACAATTTGATAAATAGTAAGTAACAATTTAATAAATAGTGAGTAACAATTTAATAAATAGTAAGTAACAATTTAATAAATAGTAAGTAACAATTTGATAAATAGTAAGTAACAATTTGATAAATAGTAAGTAACAATTTGATAAATAGTAAGTAACAATTTGATAAATAGTAAGTAACAATTTGATAAATAGTAAGTAACAATTTGATAAATTGTAAGTAACAATTTAATAAATATTATGCAACAATTTAATAAATAGTAAGTAACAATTTAATACATAGTAAGTAATAATTTAATAAATGGTAAGTAACAATTTAGTAAATAGTTAGTAACAATTTAATAAATAGTATGTAACAATTTAATAAATAGTGAGTAACAATTTAATAAATAGTAAGTAACAATTTAATAAATAGTATGAAACAATTTAATAAATAGTATGTAACAATTTAATAAATAGTAAGTAACAATTTACTAAATAGTAAGTAACAATTTAATAAATAGTAAGTAACAATTTAATAAACAGTAACAATTTAATAAAGAGTAAGTAACAATTTAATAAATAGTAAGTAACAATTTAATAAATAGTAAGTAACAATTTAAAAAATAGTAACAATTTAATAAATAGTAAGTAACAACTTAATAAATAGTGAGTAACAATTTGATAAATAATAAGTAACAATTTAATAAATAGTAAGTAACTAATTAATAAATAGTAAGTAACAATTTAATAAATAGTAAGTAACAATTTAATAAATAATAAGTAACAATTTAATAAATAGTAAGTAACAATTTAATAAACCGTAAGTAACAATTTAATAAATAGTAAGTAACAATTTAATAAATAGTATGTAACAATTTAATAAATAGTAAGTAACAATTTAATAAATTGTAAGTAACAATTTAATAAATAGTATGTAACAATTTAAAAATAGTAAGTAACAATTTAATACATAGTAAGTAACAATTTAAAAAATAGTAACAATTTAATAAATAGTACGTTACAATTTAATAAATAGTGAGTAACAATTTGATAAATAGTAAGTAACAATTTACTAAATAGTAAGTAACAATTTAATAAATAGTAAGTAACAATTTAATAAATAGTAACAATTTAATAAATAGTAAGTAACAATTTAATAAATAGTAAGTAACAATTTAATAAATAGTGTGTAACAATTTAATAAATAGTAAGTAACAATTTAATACATAGTGAGTAACAATTTAATAAATAGTAAGTAACAATTTAATAAATAGTAAGAAACAATTTGATAAATAGTAAGTAACAATTTGATAAATAGTAAGTAACAATTTGATTAATAGTAAGTAACAATTTGATAAATAGTAAGTAACCATTTGATAAATAGTAAGTAACCATTTGATAAATAGTAAGTAACCATTTGATAAATAGTAAGTAACAATTTAATAAATAGTAAGTAACAATTTAATAAATAGTATGTAACAATTTAATAAATAGTAAGTAACAATTTGATAAATAGTAAGTAACAATTTGATAAATAGTAAGTAACAATTTGATAAATAGTAAGTAACAATTTAATAAATAGTAAGTAACAATTTAAAAAATAGTAACAATTTAATAAATAGTAAGTAACAATTTAATAAATAGTGAGTAACAATTTGATTAATAATAAGTAACAATTTAATAAATAGTAAGTAACTAATTAATAAATAGTAAGTAACAATTTAATAAATAGTAAGTAACAATTTAATAAATAGTATGTAACAATTTGATAAATAGTAAGTAACAATTTAATACATAGTAAGTAACAATTTAATAAATAGTAAGTAACAATTTAATAAATTGTAAGTAACAATTTAATAAATAGTATGTAACAATTTAATAAATAGTAAGTAACAATTTAATACATATTAAGTAACAATTTAATAAATAGTATGTAACAATTTGATAAATAGTAAGTAACAATTTAATACATAGTAAGTAACAATTTAATAAATAGTAAGTAACAATTTAATAAATTGTAAGTAACAATTTAATAAATAGTATGTAACAATTTAATAAATAGTAAGTAACAATTTAATACATATTAAGTAACAATTTAATAAATAGTATGTAACAATTTAATAAATAGTATGTAACAATTTAATAAATAGTAAGTAACAATTTAATAAATAGTAAGTAACAATTTAATAAATAGTAAGTAACAATTTAATAAATAGTAAGTAACAATTTGATATATAGTAAGTAACGATTTGATAAGTAGAAAGTAACAATTTGATAAATAGTAAGTAACAATTTGATAAATAGTAAGTAACAATTTGATAAATAGTATGTAACAATTTGATAAATAGTAAGTAACAATTTGATAAATAGTAAGTAGCAATTTGATAAATAGTAAGTAACAATTTGATAAATAGTAAGTAACAATTTGATAAATAGTAAGTAACAATTTGATAAATAGTTAGTAACAATTTGAAAAATATTAAGTAACAATTTGATAAATAGTAAGTAACAATTTGATAAATAGTATGTAACCATTTGATAAATAGTAAGTAACAATTTGATAAATAGTAAGTAACAATTTGATAAATAGTAAGTAACAATTTGATAAATAGTAAGTAACAATTTGATAAGTAGTAAGAAACAATTTAATAAATAGTAAGTAACAATTTAATAAATAGTAAGTAACAATTTAATAAATAGTAAGTAACAATTTAATAAATAGTAAGTAACAATTTAATAAATAGTAAGTAACAATTTAATAAATAGTAAGTAACAATTTAAAAAATAGTAACAATTTAATAAATAGTACGTTACAATTTAATAAATAGTGAGTAACAATTTGATAAATAGTAAGTAACAATTTACTAAATAGTAAGTAACAATTTAATAAATAGTAAGTAACAATTTAATAAATAGTAACAATTTAATAAATAGTAAGTAACAATTTAATAAATAGTAAGTAAAAATTTAATAAATAGTTTGTAACAATTTAATAAATAGTAAGTAACAATTTAATAAATAGTAAGTAACAATTTAATAAATAGTGTGTAACAATTTAATAAATAGTAAGTAACAATTTAATACATAGTGAGTAACAATTTAATAAATAGTAAGTAACAATTTAATAAATAGTAAGAAACAATTTGATAAATAGTAAGTAACAATTTGATAAATAGTAAGTAACAATTTGATTAATAGTAAGTAACAATTTGATAAATAGTAAGTAACCATTTGATAAGTAGAAAGTAACAATTTGATAAATAGTAAGTAACAATTTGATAAATAGTAAGTAACAATTTGATAAATAGTATGTAACAATTTGATAAATAGTAAGTAACAATTTGATAAATAGTAAGTAGCAATTTGATAAATAGTAAGTAACAATTTGATAAATAGTAAGTAACAATTTGATAAATAGTAAGTAACAATTTCATAAATAGTAAGTAACAATTTGATAAATAGTAAGTAACAATTTGATAAATAGTAAGTAACAATTTGATAAATAGTAAGTAACAATTTGATAAATAGTTAGTAACAATTTGAAAAATATTAAGTAACAATTTGATAAATAGTAAGTAACAATTTGATAAATAGTATGTAACCATTTGATAAATAGTAAGTAACAATTTGATAAATAGTAAGTAACAATTTGATAAATAGTAAGTAACAATTTGATAAATAGTAAGTAACAATTTGATAAGTAGTAAGAAACAATTTAATAAATAGTAAGTAACAATTTAATAAATAGTAAGTAACAATTTAATAAATAGTAAGTAACAATTTAATAAATAGTAAGTAACAATTTAATAAATAGTAAGTAACAATTTAATAAATAGTATGAAACAATTTAATAAATAGTATGTAACAATTTAATAAATAGTAAGTAACAATTTAATAAATAGTAAGTAACAATTTAATAAATAGTAAGTAACAATTTAATAAATAGTAAGTAACAATTTAATAAATAGTAAGTAACAATTTGATAAATAGTAAGTAACAATTTGATAAATAGTAAGTAACAATTTGATAAATAGTAAGTAACAATTTGATAAATAGTAAGTAACAATTTAATAAATAGTAAGTAACAATTTAATACATAGTGAGTAACAATTTAATAAATAGTAAGTAACAATTTAATAAATAGTAAGAAACAATTTGATAAATAGTAAGTAACAATTTGATAAATAGTAAGTAACAATTTGATTAATAGTAAGTAACAATTTGATAAATAGTAAGTAACCATTTGATAAATAGTAAGTAACCATTTGATAAATAGTAAGTAACCATTTGATAAATAGTAAGTAACAATTTAATAAATAGTAAGTAACAATTTAATAAATAGTATGTAACAATTTAATAAATAGTAAGTAACAATTTGATAAATAGTAAGTAACAATTTGATAAATAGTAAGTAACAATTTGATAAATAGTAAGTAACAATTTGATAAATAGTGAGTAACAATTTAATAAATAGTAAGTAACAATTTAATAAATAGTAAGTAACAATTTGATAAATAGTAAGTAACAATTTGATAAATAGTAAGTAACAATTTGATAAATAGTAAGTAACAATTTGATAAATAGTAAGTAACAATTTGATAAATAGTAAGTAACAATTTGATAAATTGTAAGTAACAATTTAATAAATAGTATGTAACAATTTAATAAATAGTAAGTAACAATTTAATACATAGTAAGTAATAATTTAGTAAATAGTAAGTAACAATTTAGTAAATAGTAAGTAACAATTTAATAAATAGTATGTAACAATTTAATAAATAGTGAGTAACAATTTAATAAATAGTAAGTAACAATTTAATAAATAGTATGAAACAATTTAATAAATAGTATGTAACAATTTAATAAATAGTAAGTAACAATTTACTAAATAGTAAGTAACAATTTAATAAATAGTAAGTAACAATTTAATAAACAGTAACAATTTAATAAAGAGTAAGTAACAATTTAATAAATAGTAAGTAACAATTTAATAAATAGTAAGTAACAATTTAAAAAATAGTAACAATTTAATAAATAGTAAGTAACAATTTAATAAATAGTGAGTAACAATTTGATAAATAGTAAGTAACAATTTAATAAATAGTAAGTAACTATTTAATAAATAGTAAGTAACAATTTAATAAATAGTAAGTAACAATTTAATAAATAATAAGTAACAATTTAATAAATAGTAAGTAACAATTTAATAAACCGTAAGTAACAATTTAATAAATAGTAAGTAACAATTTAATAAATAGTATGTAACAATTTAATAAATAGTAAGTAACAATTTAATAAATTGTAAGTAACAATTTAATAAATAGTATGTAACAATTTAAAAATAGTAAGTAACAATTTAATACATAGTAAGTAACAATTTAATAAATAGTAAGTAACAATTTAATAAATTGTAAGTAATAATTTAATAAATAGTATGTAACAATTTAATAAATAGTAAGTAACAATTTAATACATATTAAGTAACAATTTAATAAATAGTATGTAACAATTTAATAAATAGTAAGTAACAATTTAATAAATAGTAAGTAACAATTTAATAAATAGTAAGTAACAATTTAATAAATAGTAAGTAACAATTTAATAAATAGTAAGTAACAATTTGATATATAGTAAGTAACGATTTGATAAGTAGAAAGTAACAATTTGATAAATAGTAAGTAACAATTTGATAAATAGTAAGTAACAATTTGATAAATAGTATGTAACAATTTGATAAATAGTAAGTAACAATTTGATAAATAGTAAGTAGCAATTTGATAAATAGTAAGTAACAATTTGATAAATAGTAAGTAACAATTTGATAAATAGTAAGTAACCATTTGATAAATAGTAAGTAACCATTTGATAAATAGTAAGTAACAATTTAATAAATAGTAAGTAACAATTTAATAAATAGTATGTAACAATTTAATAAATAGTAAGTAACAATTTGATAAATAGTAAGTAACAATTTGATAAATAGTAAGTAACAATTTGATAAATAGTAAGTAACCATTTGATAAATAGTAAGTAACCATTTGATAAATAGTAAGTAACCATTTGATAAATTGTAAGTAACAATTTAATAAATAGTAAGTAACAATTTAATAAATTGATAGTAACAATTTAATTAATAGTAAGTAACAACTTAATAAATAGTAAGTAACAATTTCATAAATAGTAAGAAACATTTTAATAAATAGTAAGTAACAATTTGATAAATAGTAAGTAACGATTTGATAAATAGAAAGTAACAATTTGATAAATAGTAAGTAACAATTTAATAAATAGTAAGTAACAATTTGATAAATAGTAAGTAACAATTTGATAAATAGTAAGTAACAATTTGATAAATAGTAAGTAACAATTTGATAAATAGTAAGTAACAATTTAATAAATAGTGTGTAACAATTTAATAAATAGTAAGTAACAATTTAATACATAGTGAGTAACAATTTAATAAATAGTAAGTAACAATTTAATAAATAGTAAGAAACAATTTGATAAATAGTAAGTAACAATTTGATAAATAGTAAGTAACAATTTGATTAATAGTAAGTAACAATTTGATAAATAGTAAGTAACCATTTGATAAATAGTAAGTAACCATTTGATAAATAGTAAGTAACCATTTGATAAATAGTAAGTAACAATTTAATAAATAGTAAGTAACAATTTAATAAATAGTATGTAACAATTTAATAAATAGTAAGTAACCATTTGATAAATAGTAAGTAACAATTTGATAAATAGTAAGTAACAATTTGATAAATAGTAAGTAACAATTTGATAAATAGTGAGTAACAATTTAATAAATAGTAAGTAACAATTTAATAAATAGTAAGTAACAATTTGATAAATAGTAAGTAACAATTTGATAAATAGTAAGTAACAATTTGATAAATAGTAAGTAACAATTTGATAAATAGTAAGTAACAATTTGATAAATAGTAAGTAACAATTTGATAAATTGTAAGTAACAATTTAATAAATAGTATGTAACAATTTAATAAATAGTAAGTAACAATTTAATACATAGTAAGTAATAATTTAGTAAATAGTAAGTAACAATTTAGTAAATAGTAAGTAACAATTTAATAAATAGTATGTAACAATTTAATAAATAGTGAGTAACAATTTAATAAATAGTAAGTAACAATTTAATAAATAGTATGAAACAATTTAATAAATAGTATGTAACAATTTAATAAATAGTAAGTAACAATTTACTAAATAGTAAGTAACAATTTAATAAATAGTAAGTAACAATTTAATAAACAGTAACAATTTAATAAAGAGTAAGTAACAATTTAATAAATAGTAAGTAACAATTTAATAAATAGTAAGTAACAATTTAAAAAATAGTAACAATTTAATAAATAGTAAGTAACAATTTAATAAATAGTGAGTAACAATTTGATAAATAGTAAGTAACAATTTAATAAATAGTAAGTAACTATTTAATAAATAGTAAGTAACAATTTAATAAATAGTAAGTAACAATTTAATAAATAATAAGTAACAATTTAATAAATAGTAAGTAACAATTTAATAAATAGTAAGTAACAATTTGATAAATAGTAAGTAACAATTTGATAAATAGTAAGTAACAATTTGATAAATAGTAAGTAACAATTTGATAAATAGTAAGTAACAATTTGATAAATAGTAAGTAACAATTTGATAAATTGTAAGTAACAATTTAATAAATAGTATGTAACAATTTAATAAATAGTAAGTAACAATTTAATACATAGTAAGTAATAATTTAGTAAATAGTAAGTAACAATTTAGTAAATAGTAAGTAACAATTTAATAAATAGTATGTAACAATTTAATAAATAGTGAGTAACAATTTAATAAATAGTAAGTAACAATTTAATAAATAGTATGAAACAATTTAATAAATAGTATGTAACAATTTAATAAATAGTAAGTAACAATTTACTAAATAGTAAGTAACAATTTAATAAATAGTAAGTAACAATTTAATAAACAGTAACAATTTAATAAAGAGTAAGTAACAATTTAATAAATAGTAAGTAACAATTTAATAAATAGTAAGTAACAATTTAAAAAATAGTAACAATTTAATAAATAGTAAGTAACAATTTAATAAATAGTGAGTAACAATTTGATAAATAGTAAGTAACAATTTAATAAATAGTAAGTAACTATTTAATAAATAGTAAGTAACAATTTAATAAATAGTAAGTAACAATTTAATAAATAATAAGTAACAATTTAATAAATAGTAAGTAACAATTTAATAAACCGTAAGTAACAATTTAATAAATAGTAAGTAACAATTTAATAAATAGTATGTAACAATTTAATAAATAGTAAGTAACAATTTAATAAATTGTAAGTAACAATTTAATAAATAGTATGTAACAATTTAAAAATAGTAAGTAACAATTTAATACATAGTAAGTAACAATTTAATAAATAGTAAGTAACAATTTAATAAATTGTAAGTAATAATTTAATAAATAGTATGTAACAATTTAATAAATAGTAAGTAACAATTTAATACATATTAAGTAACAATTTAATAAATAGTATGTAACAATTTAATAAATAGTAAGTAACAATTTAATAAATAGTAAGTAACAATTTAATAAATAGTAAGTAACAATTTAATAAATAGTAAGTAACAATTTAATAAATAGTAAGTAACAATTTGATATATAGTAAGTAACGATTTGATAAGTAGAAAGTAACAATTTGATAAATAGTAAGTAACAATTTGATAAATAGTAAGTAACAATTTGATAAATAGTATGTAACAATTTGATAAATAGTAAGTAACAATTTGATAAATAGTAAGTAGCAATTTGATAAATAGTAAGTAACAATTTGATAAATAGTAAGTAACAATTTGATAAATAGTAAGTAACCATTTGATAAATAGTAAGTAACCATTTGATAAATAGTAAGTAACAATTTAATAAATAGTAAGTAACAATTTAATAAATAGTATGTAACAATTTAATAAATAGTAAGTAACAATTTGATAAATAGTAAGTAACAATTTGATAAATAGTAAGTAACAATTTGATAAATAGTAAGTAACCATTTGATAAATAGTAAGTAACCATTTGATAAATAGTAAGTAACCATTTGATAAATTGTAAGTAACAATTTAATAAATAGTAAGTAACAATTTAATAAATTGATAGTAACAATTTAATTAATAGTAAGTAACAACTTAATAAATAGTAAGTAACAATTTCATAAATAGTAAGAAACATTTTAATAAATAGTAAGTAACAATTTGATAAATAGTAAGTAACGATTTGATAAATAGAAAGTAACAATTTGATAAATAGTAAGTAACAATTTAATAAATAGTAAGTAACAATTTGATAAATAGTAAGTAACAATTTGATAAATAGTAAGTAACAATTTGATAAATAGTAAGTAACAATTTGATAAATAGTAAGTAACAATTTAATAAATAGTGTGTAACAATTTAATAAATAGTAAGTAACAATTTAATACATAGTGAGTAACAATTTAATAAATAGTAAGTAACAATTTAATAAATAGTAAGAAACAATTTGATAAATAGTAAGTAACAATTTGATAAATAGTAAGTAACAATTTGATTAATAGTAAGTAACAATTTGATAAATAGTAAGTAACCATTTGATAAATAGTAAGTAACCATTTGATAAATAGTAAGTAACCATTTGATAAATAGTAAGTAACAATTTAATAAATAGTAAGTAACAATTTAATAAATAGTATGTAACAATTTAATAAATAGTAAGTAACCATTTGATAAATAGTAAGTAACAATTTGATAAATAGTAAGTAACAATTTGATAAATAGTAAGTAACAATTTGATAAATAGTGAGTAACAATTTAATAAATAGTAAGTAACAATTTAATAAATAGTAAGTAACAATTTGATAAATAGTAAGTAACAATTTGATAAATAGTAAGTAACAATTTGATAAATAGTAAGTAACAATTTGATAAATAGTAAGTAACAATTTGATAAATAGTAAGTAACAATTTGATAAATTGTAAGTAACAATTTAATAAATAGTATGTAACAATTTAATAAATAGTAAGTAACAATTTAATACATAGTAAGTAATAATTTAGTAAATAGTAAGTAACAATTTAGTAAATAGTAAGTAACAATTTAATAAATAGTATGTAACAATTTAATAAATAGTGAGTAACAATTTAATAAATAGTAAGTAACAATTTAATAAATAGTATGAAACAATTTAATAAATAGTATGTAACAATTTAATAAATAGTAAGTAACAATTTACTAAATAGTAAGTAACAATTTAATAAATAGTAAGTAACAATTTAATAAACAGTAACAATTTAATAAAGAGTAAGTAACAATTTAATAAATAGTAAGTAACAATTTAATAAATAGTAAGTAACAATTTAAAAAATAGTAACAATTTAATAAATAGTAAGTAACAATTTAATAAATAGTGAGTAACAATTTGATAAATAGTAAGTAACAATTTAATAAATAGTAAGTAACTATTTAATAAATAGTAAGTAACAATTTAATAAATAGTAAGTAACAATTTAATAAATAATAAGTAACAATTTAATAAATAGTAAGTAACAATTTAATAAACCGTAAGTAACAATTTAATAAATAGTAAGTAACAATTTAATAAATAGTATGTAACAATTTAATAAATAGTAAGTAACAATTTAATAAATTGTAAGTAACAATTTAATAAATAGTATGTAACAATTTAAAAATAGTAAGTAACAATTTAATACATAGTAAGTAACAATTTAATAAATAGTAAGTAACAATTTAATAAATTGTAAGTAATAATTTAATAAATAGTATGTAACAATTTAATAAATAGTAAGTAACAATTTAATACATATTAAGTAACAATTTAATAAATAGTATGTAACAATTTAATAAATAGTAAGTAACAATTTAATAAATAGTAAGTAACAATTTAATAAATAGTAAGTAACAATTTAATAAATAGTAAGTAACAATTTAATAAATAGTAAGTAACAATTTGATATATAGTAAGTAACGATTTGATAAGTAGAAAGTAACAATTTGATAAATAGTAAGTAACAATTTGATAAATAGTAAGTAACAATTTGATAAATAGTATGTAACAATTTGATAAATAGTAAGTAACAATTTGATAAATAGTAAGTAGCAATTTGATAAATAGTAAGTAACAATTTGATAAATAGTAAGTAACAATTTGATAAATAGTAAGTAACCATTTGATAAATAGTAAGTAACCATTTGATAAATAGTAAGTAACAATTTGATAAATAGTAAGTAACCATTTGATAAATAGTAAGTAACCATTTGATAAATAGTAAGTAACAATTTAATAAATAGTAAGTAACAATTTAATAAATAGTATGTAACAATTTAATAAATAGTAAGTAACAATTTGATAAATAGTAAGTAACAATTTGATAAATAGTAAGTAACAATTTGATAAATAGTAAGTAACCATTTGATAAATAGTAAGTAACCATTTGATAAATAGTAAGTAACCATTTGATAAATTGTAAGTAACAATTTAATAAATAGTAAGTAACAATTTAATAAATTGATAGTAACAATTTAATTAATAGTAAGTAACAACTTAATAAATAGTAAGTAACAATTTCATAAATAGTAAGAAACATTTTAATAAATAGTAAGTAACAATTTGATAAATAGTAAGTAACGATTTGATAAATAGAAAGTAACAATTTGATAAATAGTAAGTAACAATTTAATAAATAGTAAGTAACAATTTGATAAATAGTAAGTAACAATTTGATAAATAGTAAGTAACAATTTGATAAATAGTAAGTAACAATTTGATAAATAGTAAGTAACAATTTAATAAATAGTGTGTAACAATTTAATAAATAGTAAGTAACAATTTAATACATAGTAAGTAACAATTTAATAAATAGTAAGTAACAATTTAATAAATAGTAAGTAACCATTTGATAAATAGTAAGTAACCATTTGATAAATAGTAAGTAACCATTTGATAAATAGTAAGTAACCATTTGATAAATAGTAAGTAACCATTTGATAAATTGTAAGTAACAATTTAATAAATAGTAAGTAACAATTTAATAAATTGATAGTAACAATTTAATTAATAGTAAGTAACAACTTAATAAATAGTAAGTAACAATTTCATAAATAGTAAGAAACATTTTAATAAATAGTAAGTAACAATTTGATAAATAGTAAGTAACAATTTAATAAATAGTAAGTAACAATTTGATAAGTAGTAAGTAACAATTTGATAAATAGTAAGTAACAATTTGATAAATAGTAAGTAACAATTTGATAAATAGTAAGTAACAATTTGATAAATAGTAAGTAACCATTTGATAAATAGTAAGTAACCATTTGATAAATTGTAAATAACAATTTAATAAATAGTAAGTAACAATTTAAAAAATAGTAAGTAACAATTTAATAAATAGTGTGTAACAATTTAATAAATAGTAAGTAACAATTTAATACATAGTAAGTAACAATTTAATAAATAGTAAGTAACAATTTAATAAATAGTAAGTAACCATTTGATAAATAGTAAGTAACCATTTGATAAATAGTAAGTAACAATTTAATAAATAGTAAGTAACAATTTAATAAATAGTATGTAACAATTTAATAAATAGTAAGTAACAATTTGATAAATAGTAAGTAACAATTTAATTAATAGTAAGTAACAACTTAATAAATAGTAAGTAACAATTTAATAAATAGTAAGAAACATTTTAATAAATAGTAAGCAACAATTTGATAAATAGTAAGTAACGATTTGATAAATAGAAAGTAACAATTTGATAAATAGTAAGTAACAATTTAATAAATAGTAAGTAACAATTTGATAAATAGTAAGTAACCATTTGATAAATAGTAAGTAACCATCTGATAAATAGTAAGTAACAATTTAATAAATAGTTTGTAACAATTTAATAAATAGTAAGTGTCAATTTAATAAATAATAAGTAACAATTTAATAAATAGTAAGTAACAATTTAATAAGTAGTAAGTAACAATTTAATAAATAGTAAGTAACAATTTAATAAATGGTAAGTAACAATTTAATAAATAGTGTGTAACAATTTAATAAATAGTAAGTAACAATTTAATACATAGTAAGTAACAATTTAATAAATAGTAAGTAACAATTTAATAAATAGTAAGTAACCATTTGATAAATAGTAAGTAACCATTTGATAAATAGTAAGTAACAATTTAATAAATAGTAAGTAACAATTTAATAAATAGTATGTAACAATTTAATAAATAGTAAGTAACAATTTGATAAATAGTAAGTAACAATTTGATAAATAGTAAGTAACAATTTGATAAATAGTAAGTAACCATTTGATAAATAGTAAGTAACCATTTGATAAATAGTAAGTAACCATTTGATAAATTGTAAGTAACAATTTAATAAATAGTAAGTAACAATTTGATAAATAGATAGTAACAATTTAATTAATAGTAAGTAACAACTTAATAAATAGTAAGTAACAATTTAATAAATAGTAAGAAACATTTTAATAAATAGTAAGTAACAATTTGATAAATAGTAAGTAACGATTTGATAAATAGAAAGTAACAATTTGATAAATAGTAAGTAACAATTTAATAAATAGTAAGTAACTATTTGATAAATAGTAAGTAACAATTTGATAAATAGTAAGTAACAATTTGATAAATAGTAAGTAACAATTTGATAAATAGTAAGTAACCATATGATAAATAGTAAGTAACCATTTGATAAATAGTAAGTAACAATTTAATAAACAGTAACAATTTAATAAAGAGTAAGTAACAATTTAATAAATAGTAAGTAACAATTTAATAAATAGTTTGTAACAATTTAATAAATAGTAAGTGTCAATTTAATAAATAATAAGTAACAATTTAATAAATAGTAAGTAACAATTTAATAAATAGTAAGTAACAATTTAATAAATAGTAAGTAACAATTTAATAAATAGTAAGTGTCAATTTAATAAATAGTAAGTAACAATTTAATAAATAGTATGTAACAATTTAATAAATAGTAAGTAACAATTTGATAAATAGTAAGTAACAATTTGATAAATAGTAAGTAACCATTTGATAAATAGTAAGTAACCATTTGATAAATAGTAAGTAACCTTTTGATAAGTAGTTAGTAACAATTTAATAAATAGTAAGTAACAATTTAATAAATAGTATGTAACAATTTAATAAATAGTAAGTAACAATTTGATAAATAGTAAGTAACAATTTGATAAATAGTAAGTAACAATTTGATAAATAGTAAGTAACCATTTGATAAATAGTAAGTAACCATTTGATAAATAGTAAGTAACAATTTAATAAATAGTAAGTAACAATTTAATAAATAGATAGTAACAATTTAATTAATAGTAAGTAACAACTTAATAAATAGTAAGTAACAATTTAATAAATAGTAAGTAACAATTTAATAAATAGTAAGTAACAATTTAATAAATAGTATGTAACAATTTAATAAATAGTAAGTAACAATTTAAAAAATAGTAAGTAACAATTTAATAAATAGTGTGTAACAATTTAATAAATAGTAAGTAACAATTTAATAAATAGTAAGTAACAATTTAATAAATAGTATGTAACAATTTAATAAATAGTAAGTAACAATTTGATAAATAGTAAGTAACAATTTAATTAATAGTAAGTAACAACTTAATAAATAGTAAGTAACAATTTAATAAATAGTAAGAAACATTTTAATAAATAGTAAGTAACAATTTGATAAATAGTAAGTAACGATTTGATAAATAGAAAGTAACAATTTGATAAATAGTAAGTAACAATTTAATAAATAGTAAGTAACAATTTGATAAATAGTAAGTAACCATTTGATAAATAGTAAGTAACCATCTGATAAATAGTAAGTAACAATTTAATAAATAGTTTGTAACAATTTAATAAATAGTAAGTGTCAATTTAATAAATAATAAGTAACAATTTAATAAATAGTAAGTAACAATTTAATAAGTAGTAAGTAACAATTTAATAAATAGTAAGTAACAATTTGATAAATAGTAAGTAACAATTTAATAAATAGTAAGTAACAATTTAATAAATAGATAGTAACAATTTAATTAATAGTAAGTAACAACTTAATAAATAGTAAGTAACAATTTAATAAATAGTAAGAAACGTTTTAATAAATAGTGAGTAACAATTTAATAAATAGTAAGTAACAATTTAATAAATAGTATGTAACAATTTAATAAATAGTAAGTAACAATTTAATACATAGTAATTAACAATTTAATAAATAGTAAGTAACAATTTAATAAATAGTAAGTAACAATTTAAAAAATAGTAACAATTTAATAAATAGTAAGTAACAATTTAATAAATAGTAAGTAACAATTTAATAAATAGTAAGTAACAATTTAATATATAGTAAGTAACAATTTGATAAATAGCAAGTAAAAATTTAATAAATAGTAAGTAACAATTTAATAAATAGTAAGTAACAATTTAATAAATAGTAAGTAACAATTTAATAAATAGTAAGTAACAATTTGATAAATAGTAAGTAACAATTTGATAAATAGTAAGTAACAATTTGATAAATAGTAAGTAACAATTTGATAAATAGTAAGTAACAATTTGATAAATAGTAAGTAACCATTTGATAAATAGTAAGTAACCATTTGATAAATTGTAAGTAACAATTTAATAAATAGTAAGTAACAATTTAAAAAATAGTAAGTAACAATTTAATAAATAGTGTGTAACAATTTAATAAATAGTAAGTAACAATTTGATAAATAGTAAGTAACAATTTGATAAATAGTAAGTAACCATTTGATAAATAGTAAGTAACCATTTGATAAATAGTAAGTAACAATTTAATAAATAGTAAGTAACAATTTAATAAATAGATAGTAACAATTTAATTAATAGTAAGTAACAACTTAATAAATAGTAAGTAACAATTTAATAAATAGTAAGAAACATTTTAATAAATAGTAAGTAACAATTTGATAAATAGTAAGTAACGATTTGATAAATAGAAAGTAACAATTTAATAAATAGTAAGTAACAATTTAATAAATAGTAAGTAACAATTTAATAAATAGTAAGTAACAATTTAATAAATAGTAAGTAACAATTTAATAAATAGTAAGTAACAATTCAATACATAGTAAGAAACAATTTAATAAATAGTAAGTAACAATTTAATAAATAGTAAGAAACAATTTGATAAATAGTAAGTAACAATTTGATAAATAGTAAGTAACAATTTGATAAATAGTAAGTAACAATTTAATAAATAGTAAGTAACAATTTAATAAATAGATAGTAACAATTTAATTAATAGTAAGTAACAACTTAATAAATAGTAAGTAACAATTTAATAAATAGTAAGAAACGTTTTAATAAATAGTAAGTAACAATTTAATAAATAGTAAGTAACAATTTAATAAATAGTATGTAACAATTTAATAAATAGTAAGTAACAATTTAATACATAGTAATTAACAATTTAATAATTAGTAAGTAACAATTTAATAAATAGTAAGTAACAATTTAAAAAATAGTAACAATTTAATAAATAGTAAGTAACAATTTAATAAATAGTAAGTAACAATTTAATATATAGTAAGTAACAATTTGATAAATAGCAAGTAAAAATTTAATAAATAGTAAGTAACAATTTAATAAATAGTAAGTAACAATTTAATAAATAGTAAGTAACAATTTAATAAATAGTAAGTAACAATTTGATAAATAGTAAGTAACAATTTGATAAATAGTAAGTAACAATTTGATAAATAGTAAGTAACAATTTGATAAATAGTAAGTAACAATTTGATAAATAGTAAGTAACCATTTGATAAATAGTAAGTAACCATTTGATAAATTGTAAGTAACAATTTAATAAATAGTAAGTAACAATTTAAAAAATAGTAAGTAACAATTTAATAAATAGTGTGTAACAATTTAATAAATAGTAAGTAACAATTTAATACATAGTAAGTAACAATTTAATACATAGTAAGTAACAATTTAATAAATAGTAAGTAACCATTTGATAAATAGTAAGTAACCATTTGATAAATAGTAAGTAACAATTTAATAAATAGTAAGTAACAATTTAATAAATAGTATGTAACAATTTAATAAATAGTAAGTAACAATTTGATAAATAGTAAGTAACAATTTGATAAATAGTAAGTAACAATTTGATAAATAGTAAGTAACAATTTGATAAATAGTAAGTAACCATTTGATAAATAGTAAGTAACCATTTGATAAATAGTAAGTAACCATTTGATAAATTGTAAGTAACAATTTAATAAATAGTAAGTAACAATTTGATAAATAGATAGTAACAATTTAATTAATAGTAAGTAACAACTTAATAAATAGTAAGTAACAATTTAATAAATAGTAAGAAACATTTTAATAAATAGTAAGTAACAATTTGATAAATAGTAAGTAACGATTTGATAAATAGAAAGTAACAATTTGATAAATAGTAAGTAACAATTTAATAAATAGTAAGTAACTATTTGATAAATAGTAAGTAACAATTTGATAAATAGTAAGTAACAATTTGATAAATAGTAAGTAACAATTTGATAAATAGTAAGTAACCATATGATAAATAGTAAGTAACCATTTGATAAATAGTAAGTAACAATTTAATAAACAGTAACAATTTAATAAAGAGTAAGTAACAATTTAATAAATAGTAAGTAACAATTTAATAAATAGTTTGTAACAATTTAATAAATAGTAAGTGTCAATTTAATAAATAATAAGTAACAATTTAATAAATAGTAAGTAACAATTTAATAAATAGTAAGTAACAATTTAATAAATAGTAAGTAACAATTTAATAAATAGTAAGTGTCAATTTAATAAATAGTAAGTAACAATTTAATAAATAGTATGTAACAATTTAATAAATAGTAAGTAACAATTTGATAAATAGTAAGTAAAAATTTGATAAATAGTAAGTAACCATTTGATAAATAGTAAGTAACCATTTGATAAATAGTAAGTAACCATTTGATAAATAGTAAGTATCAATTTAATAAATAGTAAGTAACAATTTAATTAATAGTATGTAACAATTTAATAAATAGTAAGTAACAATTTGATAAATAGTAAGTAACAATTTGATAAATAGTAAGTAACAATTTGATAAATAGTAAGTAACCATTTGATAAATAGTAAGTAACCATTTGATAAATAGTAAGTAACAATTTAATAAATAGTAAGTAACAATTTAATAAATAGTAAGTAACAATTTAAAAAATAGTAACAATTTAATAAATAGTAAGTAACAATTTAATAAATAGTAAGTAACAATTTAATAAATAGTAAGTAACAATTTAATAAATAGTAAGTAACAATTTGATAAATAGTAAGTAACAATTTGATAAATAGTAAGTAACAATTTGATAAATAGTAAGTAACAATTTGATAAATAGTAAGTAACCATTTGATAAATAGTAAGTAACCTTTTGATAAATAGTAAGTAACCATTTGATAAATAGTAAGTAACAATTTAATAAATAGTAAGTAACAATTTAATTAATAGTATGTAACAATTTAATAAATAGTAAGTAACAATTTGGTAAATAGTAAGTAACAATTTGATAAATAGTAAGTAACAATTTGATAAATAGTAAGTAACCATTCTATAAATAGTAAGTAACCATTTGATAAATAGTAAGTAACAATTTAATAAATAGTAAGTAACAATTTGATAAATAGATAGTAACAATTTAATTAATAGTAAGTAACAACTTAATAAATAGTAAGTAACAATTTAATAAATAGTAAGAAACATTTTAATAAATAGTAAGTAACAATTTGATAAATAGTAAGTAACGATTTGATAAATAGAAAGTAACAATTTGATAAATAGTAAGTAACAATTTAATAAATAGTAAGTAACAATTTGATAAATAGTAAGTAACAATTTGATAAATAGTAAGTAACAATTTGATAAATAGTAAGTAACAATTTGATAAATAGTAAGTAACCATTTGATAAATAGTAAGTAACCATTTGATAAATAGTAAGTAACAATTTAATAAACAGTAACAATTTAATAAAGAGTAAGTAACAATTTAATAAATAGTAAGTAACAATTTAATAAATAGTTTGTAACAATTTAATAAATAGTAAGTGTCAATTTAATAAATAATAAGTAACAATTTAATAAATAGTAAGTAACAATTTAATAAATAGTAAGTAACAATTTAATAAATAGTAAGTAACAATTTAATAAATAGTAAGTAACAATTTAATAAATAGTGTGTAACAATTTAATAAATAGTAAGTAACAATTTAATACATAGTAAGTAACAATTTAATAAATAGTAAGTAACAATTTAATAAATAGTAAGAAACAATTTGATAAATAGTAAGTAACAATTTGATAAATAGTAAGTAACAATTTGATAAATAGTAAGTAACAATTTAATAAATAGTAAGTAACAATTTAATAAATAGTATGTAACAATTTAATAAATAGTAAGTAACAATTTGATAAATAGTAAGTAACAATTTGATAAATAGTAAGTAACAATTTGATAAATAGTAAGTAACCATTTGATAAATAGTAAGTAACCATTTGATAAATAGTAAGTAACAATTTAATAAATAGTAAGTAACAATTTAATAAATAGATAGTACCAATTTAATTAATAGTTAGTAACAACTTAATAATTAGTAAGTAACAATTTAATAAATAGTAAGAAACATTTTAATAAATAGTAAGTAACAATTTGATAAATAGTAAGTAACGATTTGATAAATAGAAAGTAACAATTTGATAAATAGTAAGTAACAATTTAATAAACAGTAAGAATTTAATAAAGAGTAAGTAACAAATTAATAAATAGTAAGTAATAATTTAATAAATAGTAAGTAACAATTTAATAAATAGTAAGTAACAATTTAATAAATAGTAAGTAACAATTTGATAAATAGTAAGTAATAATTTAATAAATAGTAAGTAACAATTTAGTAAATAGTAAGTAACAATTTAATAAATAGTAAGTAACAATTTAATAAATAGTGAGTAACAATTTCATAAATAGTAAGTAACAATTTAATAAATAGTGTGTAACAATTTAATAAATAGTAAGTAACAATTTAATACATAGTAAGTAACAATTTAATAAATAGTAAGTAACAATTTAATAAATAGTAAGTAACAATTTAATAAATAGTAAGTAACAATTTAATAAATAGTAAGTAACAATTTAATAAATAGATAGTAACAATTTAATTAATAGTAAGTAACAACTTAATAAATAGTAAGTAACAATTTAATAAATAGTAAGAAACATTTTAATAAATAGTAAGTACACATTTGATAAATAGTAAGTAACGATTTGATAAATAGAAAGTAACAATTTGATAAATAGTAAGTAACAATTTAATAAACAGTAACAATTTAATAAGTAGTAAGAAAAAATTTAATAAATAGTTTGTAACAATTTAATAAATATTAAGTGTCAATTTAATAAATAATAAGTAACAATTTAATAAATAGTTAGTAACAATTTAATAAATAGTAAGTAACAATTTAATAAATAGTAAGTAACCATTTTATAAATAGTAAGTAACCATTTGATAAATAGTAAGTAACAATTTAATAAATAGTAAGTAACAATTTAATAAATAGATAGTAACAATTTAATTATTAGTAAGTAACAACTTAATAAATAGTAAGTAACAATTTAATAAATAGTAAGAAACGTTTTAATAAATAGTAAGTAACAATTTAATAAATAGTAAGTAACAATTTAATAAATAGTATGTAACAATTTAATAAATAGTAAGTAACAATTTAATACATAGTAAGTAACAATTTAATAAATAGTAAGTAACAATTTAATAAATAGTAAGTAACAATTTAAAAAATAGTAACAATTTAATAAATAGTAAGTAACAATTTAATTAATAGTATGTAACAATTTAATAAATAGTAAGTAACAATTTGATAAATAGTAAGTAACAATTTCATAAATAGTAAGTAACAATTTGATAAATAGTAAGTAACCATTTGATAAATTGTAAGTAACAATTTAATAAATAGTAAGTAACAATTTAAAAAATAGTAAGTAACAATTTAATAAATAGTGTGTAACAATTTAATAAATAGTAAGTAACAATTTAATACATAGTAAGTAACAATTTAATAAATAGTAAGTAACAATTTAATAAATAGTAAGTAACCATTTGATAAATAGTAAGTAACCATTTGAAAAATAGTAAGTAACAATTTAATAAATAGTAAGTAACAATTTAATAAATAGTAAGTAACAATTTAATAAATAGTATGTAACAATTTAATAAATAGTAAGTAACAATTTAATACATAGTAAGTAACAATTTAATAAATAGTAAGTAACAATTTAATAAATAGTAAGTAACAATTTAAAAAATAGTAACAATTTAATAAATAGTAAGTAACAATTTAATAAATAGTAAGTAACAATTTAATAAATAGTAAGTAACAATTTAATAAATAGTAAGTAACAATTTAATAAATAGATAGTAACAATTTAATTAATAGTAAGTAACAACTTAATAAATAGTAAGTAACAATTTAATAAATAGTAAGAAACATTTTAATAAATGGTAAGTACACATTTGATAAATAGTAAGTAACGATTTGATAAATAGAAAGTAACAATTTGATAAATAGTAAGTAACAATTTAATAAACAGTAACAATTTAATAAATAGTAAGTAACAATTTAATAAGTAGTAAGAAAAAATTTAATAAATAGTTTGTAACAATTTAATAAATATTAAGTGTCAATTTAATAAATAATAAGTAACAATTTAATAAATAGTAAGTAACAATTTAATAAATAGTAAGTAACAATTTAATAAATAGTAAGTAACCATTTTATAAATAGTAAGTAACCATTTGATAAATAGTAAGTAACAATTTAATAAATAGTAAGTAACAATTTAATAAATAGATAGTAACAATTTAATTATTAGTAAGTAACAACTTAATAAATAGTAAGTAACAATTTAATAAATAGTAAGAAACGTTTTAATAAATAGTAAGTAACAATTTAATAAATAGTAAGTAACAATTTAATAAATAGTATGTAACAATTTAATAAATAGTAAGTAACAATTTAATACATAGTAAGTAACAATTTAATAAATAGTAAGTAACAATTTAATAAATAGTAAGTAACAATTTAAAAAATAGTAACAATTTAATAAATAGTAAGTAACAATTTAATTAATAGTATGTAACAATTTAATAAATAGTAAGTAACAATTTGATAAATAGTAAGTAACAATTTGATAAATAGTAAGTAACAATTTGATAAATAGTAAGTAACCATTTGATAAATAGTAAGTAACCATTTGATAAATAGTAAGTAACCATTTGATAAATAGTAAGTAACAATTTAATAAATAGTAAGTAACAATTTAATTAATAGTATGTAACAATTTAATAAATAGTAAGTAACAATTTGATAAATAGATAGTAACAATTTAATTAATAGTAAGTAACAACTTAATAAATAGTAAGTAACAATTTAATAAATAGTAAGAAACATTTTAATAAATAGTAAGTAACAATTTGATAAATAGTAAGTAACGATTTGATAAATAGAAAGTAACAATTTGATAAATAGTAAGTAACAATTTAATAAATAGTAAGTAACAATTTGATAAATAGTAAGTAACAATTTGATAAATAGTAAGTAACAATTTGATAAATAGTAAGTAACAATTTGATAAATAGTAAGTAACCATTTGATAAATAGTAAGTAACCATTTGATAAATAGTAAGTAACAATTTAATAAACAGTAACAATTTAATAAAGAGTAAGTAACAATTTAATAAATAGTAAGTAACAATTTAATAAATAGTTTGTAACAATTTAATAAATAGTAAGTGTCAATTTAATAAATAATAAGTAACAATTTAATAAATAGTAAGTAACAATTTAATATATAGTAAGTAACAATTTAATAAATAGTAAGTAACAATTTAATAAATAGTAAGTAACAATTTAATAAATAGTGTGTAACAATTTAATAAATAGTAAGTAACAATTTAATACATAGTAAGTAACAATTTAATAAATAGTAAGTAACAATTTAATAAATAGTAAGAAACAATTTGATAAATAGTAAGTAACAATTTGATAAATAGTAAGTAACAATTTGATAAATAGTAAGTAACAATTTAATAAATAGTAAGTAACAATTTAATAAATAGTATGTAACAATTTAATAAATAGTAAGTAACAATTTGATAAATAGTAAGTAACAATTTGATAAATAGTAAGTAACAATTTGATAAATAGTAAGTAACCATTTGATAAATAGTAAGTAACCATTTGATAAATAGTAAGTAACAATTTAATAAATAGTAAGTAACAATTTAATAAATAGATAGTACCAATTTAATTAATAGTTAGTAACAACTTAATAATTAGTAAGTAACAATTTAATAAATAGTAAGAAACATTTTAATAAATAGTAAGTAACAATTTGATAAATAGTAAGTAACGATTTGATAAATAGAAAGTAACAATTTGATAAATAGTAAGTAACAATTTAATAAACAGTAACAATTTAATAAAGAGTAAGTAACAAATTAATAAATAGTAAGTAATAATTTAATAAATAGTAAGTAACAATTTAATAAATAGTAAGTAACAATTTAATAAATAGTAAGTAACAATTTGATAAATAGTAAGTAACAATTTGATAAATTGTAAGTAACAATTTAATAAATAGTATGTAACAATTTAATAAATAGTAAGTAACCATTTGATAAATAGTAAGTAACCATTTGATAAATAGTAAGTAACAATTTAATAAATAGTAAGTAACAATTTGATAAATAGTAAGTAACAATTTAATAAATAGTAAGTAACAATTTGATAAATAGTAAGTAACAATTTGATAAATAGTAAGTAACAATTTGATAAATAGTAAGTAACAATTTGATAAATAGTAAGTAACCATTTGATAAATAGTAAGTAACCATTTGATAAATAGTAAGTAACAATTTAATAAACAGTTACAATTTAATAAAGAGTAAGTAACAATTTAATAAATAGTAAGTAACAATTTAATAAATAGTTTGTAACAATTTAATAAATAGTAAGTGTCAATTTAATAAATAATAAGTAACAATTTGATAAATAGTAAGTAACAATTTGATAAATAGTAAGTAACCATTTGATAAATAGTAAGTAACCATTTGATAAATAGTAAGTAACCATTTGATAAATAGTAAGTAACAATTTAATAAATAGTAAGTAACAATTTAATTAATAGTATGTAACAATTTAATAAATAGTAAGTAACAATTTAATAAATAGTAAGTAACAATTTAATAAACAGTAACAATTTAATAAAGAGTAAGTAACAATTTAATAAATAGTAAGTAACAATTTAATAAATAGTAAGTAACAATTTAAAAAATAGTAACAATTTAATAAATAGTAAGTAACAATTTAATAAATAGTGAGTAACAATTTGATAAATAGTAAGTAACAATTTAATAAATAGTAAGTAACTATTTAATAAATAGTAAGTAACAATTTAATAAATAGTAAGTAACAATTTAAAAAATAGTAACAATTTAATAAATAGTAAGTAACAATTTAATAAATAGTGAGTAACAATTTGATAAATAGTAAGTAACAATTTAATAAATAGTAAGTAACAATTTAATAAATAGTAAGTAACAATTTAATAAATAGTAAGTAACAATTTGATAAGTAGTAAGTAACAATTTGATAAATAGTAAGTAACAATTTGATAAATAGTAAGTAACAATTTGATAAATAGTAAGTAACAATTTGATAAATAGTAAGTAACCATTTGATAAATAGTAAGTAACCATTTGATAAATTGTAAGTAACAATTTAATAAATAGTAAGTAACAATTTAAAAAATAGTAAGTAACAATTTAATAAATAGTGTGTAACAATTTAATAAATAGTAAGTAACAATTTAATACATAGTAAGTAACAATTTAATAAATAGTAAGTAACAATTTAATAAATAGTAAGTAACCATTTGATAAATAGTAAGTAACCATTTGATAAATAGTAAGTAACAATTTAATAAATAGTAAGTAACAATTTAATAAATAGTATGTAACAATTTAATAAATAGTAAGTAACAATTTGATAAATAGTAAGTAACAATTTAATTAATAGTAAGTAACAACTTAATAAATAGTAAGTAACAATTTAATAAATAGTAAGAAACATTTTAATAAATAGTAAGTAACAATTTGATAAATAGTAAGTAACGATTTGATAAATAGAAAGTAACAATTTGATAAATAGTAAGTAACAATTTAATAAATAGTAAGTAACAATTTGATAAATAGTAAGTAACCATCTGATAAATAGTAAGTAACCATCTGATAAATAGTAAGTAACAATTTAATAAATAGTTTGTAACAATTTAATAAATAGTAAGTGTCAATTTAATAAATAATAAGTAACAATTTAATAAATAGTAAGTAACAATTTAATAAGTAGTAAGTAACAATTTAATAAATGGTAAGTAACAATTTAATAAATAGTGTGTAACAATTTAATAAATAGTAAGTAACAATTTAATACATAGTAAGTAACAATTTAATAAATAGTAAGTAACAATTTAATAAATAGTAAGTAACCATTTGATAAATAGTAAGTAACCATTTGATAAATAGTAAGTAACAATTTAATAAATAGTAAGTAACAATTTAATAAATAGTATGTAACAATTTAATAAATAGTAAGTAACAATTTGATAAATAGTAAGTAACAATTTGATAAATAGTAAGTAACAATTTGATAAATAGTAAGTAACCATTTGATAAATAGTAAGTAACCATTTGATAAATAGTAAGTAACCATTTGATAAATTGTAAGTAACAATTTAATAAATAGTAAGTAACAATTTGATAAATAGATAGTAACAATTTAATTAATAGTAAGTAACAACTTAATAAATAGTAAGTAACAATTTAATAAATAGTAAGAAACATTTTAATAAATAGTAAGTAACAATTTGATAAATAGTAAGTAACGATTTGATAAATAGAAAGTAACAATTTGATAAATAGTAAGTAACAATTTAATAAATAGTAAGTAACTATTTGATAAATAGTAAGTAACAATTTGATAAATAGTAAGTAACAATTTGATAAATAGTAAGTAACAATTTGATAAATAGTAAGTAACCATATGATAAATAGTAAGTAACCATTTGATAAATAGTAAGTAACAATTTAATAAACAGTAACAATTTAATAAAGAGTAAGTAACAATTTAATAAATAGTAAGTAACAATTTAATAAATAGTTTGTAACAATTTAATAAATAGTAAGTGTCAATTTAATAAATAATAAGTAACAATTTAATAAATAGTAAGTAACAATTTAATAAATAGTAAGTAACAATTTAATAAATAGTAAGTAACAATTTAATAAATAGTAAGTGTCAATTTAATAAATAGTAAGTAACAATTTAATAAATAGTATGTAACAATTTAATAAATAGTAAGTAACAATTTGATAAATAGTAAGTAACAATTTGATAAATAGTAAGTAACCATTTGATAAATAGTAAGTAACCATTTGATAAATAGTAAGTAACCTTTTGATAAGTAGTTAGTAACAATTTAATAAATAGTAAGTAACAATTTAATAAATAGTATGTAACAATTTAATAAATAGTAAGTAACAATTTGATAAATAGTAAGTAACAATTTGATAAATAGTAAGTAACAATTTGATAAATAGTAAGTAACCATTTGATAAATAGTAAGTAACCATTTGATAAATAGTAAGTAACAATTTAATAAATAGTAAGTAACAATTTAATAAATAGATAGTAACAATTTAATTAATAGTAAGTAACAACTTAATAAATAGTAAGTAACAATTTAATAAATAGTAAGTAACAATTTAATAAATAGTAAGTAACAATTTAATAAATAGTATGTAACAATTTAATAAATAGTAAGTAACAATTTAAAAAATAGAAAGTAACAATTTAATAAATAGTGTGTAACAATTTAATAAATAGTAAGTAACAATTAAATAAATAGTAAGTAACAATTTAATAAATAGTATGTAACAATTTAATAAATAGTAAGTAACAATTTGATAAATAGTAAGTAACAATTTAATTAATAGTAAGTAACAACTTAATAAATAGTAAGTAACAATTTAATAAATAGTAAGAAACATTTTAATAAATAGTAAGTAACAATTTGATAAATAGTAAGTAACGATTTGATAAATAGAAAGTAACAATTTGATAAATAGTAAGTAACAATTTAATAAATAGTAAGTAACAATTTGATAAATAGTAAGTAACCATTTGATAAATAGTAAGTAACCATCTGATAAATAGTAAGTAACAATTTAATAAATAGTTTGTAACAATTTAATAAATAGTAAGTGTCAATTTAATAAATAATAAGTAACAATTTAATAAATAGTAAGTAACAATTTAATAAGTAGTAAGTAACAATTTAATAAATAGTAAGTAACAATTTGATAAATAGTAAGTAACAATTTAATAAATAGTAAGTAACAATTTAATAAATAGATAGTAACAATTTAATTAATAGTAAGTAACAACTTAATAAATAGTAAGTAACAATTTAATAAATAGTAAGAAACGTTTTAATAAATAGTAAGTAACAATTTAATAAATAGTAAGTAACAATTTAATAAATAGTATGTAACAATTTAATAAATAGTAAGTAACAATTTAATACATAGTAATTAACAATTTAATAAATAGTAAGTAACAATTTAATAAATAGTAAGTAACAATTTAAAAAATAGTAACAATTTAATAAATAGTAAGTAACAATTTAATAAATAGTAAGTAACAATTTAATAAATAGTAAGTAACAATTTAATATATAGTAAGTAACAATTTGATAAATAGCAAGTAAAAATTTAATAAATAGTAAGTAACAATTTAATAAATAGTAAGTAACAATTTAATAAATAGTAAGTAACAATTTAATAAATAGTAAGTAACAATTTGATAAATAGTAAGTAACAATTTGATAAATAGTAAGTAACAATTTGATAAATAGTAAGTAACAATTTGATAAATAGTAAGTAACAATTTGATAAATAGTAAGTAACCATTTGATAAATAGTAAGTAACCATTTGATAAATTGTAAGTAACAATTTAATAAATAGTAAGTAACAATTTAAAAAATAGTAAGTAACAATTTAATAAATAGTGTGTAACAATTTAATAAATAGTAAGTAACAATTTGATAAATAGTAAGTAACAATTTGATAAATAGTAAGTAACCATTTGATAAATAGAAAGTAACCATTTGATAAATAGTAAGTAACAATTTAATAAATAGTAAGTAACAATTTAATAAATAGATAGTAACAATTTAATTAATAGTAAGTAACAACTTAATAAATAGTAAGTAACAATTTAATAAATAGTAAGAAACATTTTAATAAATAGTAAGTAACAATTTGATAAATAGTAAGTAACGATTTGATAAATAGAAAGTAACAATTTAATAAATAGTAAGTAACAATTTAATAAATAGTAAGTAACAATTTAATAAATAGTAAGTAACAATTTAATAAATAGTAAGTAACAATTTAATAAATAGTAAGTAACAATTTAATACATAGTAAGAAACAATTTAATAAATAGTAAGTAACAATTTAATAAATAGTAAGAAACAATTTGATAAATAGTAAGTAACAATTTGATAAATAGTAAGTAACAATTTGATAAATAGTAAGTAACAATTTAATAAATAGTAAGTAACAATTTAATAAATAGATAGTAACAATTTAATTAATAGTAAGTAACAACTTAATAAATAGTAAGTAACAATTTAATAAATAGTAAGAAACGTTTTAATAAATAGTAAGTAACAATTTAATAAATAGTAAGTAACAATTTAATAAATAGTATGTAACAATTTAATAAATAGTATGTAACAATTTAATAAATAGTAAGTAACAATTTAATAGATAGTAATTAACAATTTAATAAATAGTAAGTAACAATTTAATAAATAGTAAGTAACAATTTAAAAAATAGTAACAATTTAATAAATAGTAAGTAACAATTTAATAAATAGTAAGTAACAATTTAATAAATAGTAAGTAACAATTTAATATATAGTAAGTAACAATTTGATAAATAGCAAGTAAAAATTTAATAAATAGTAAGTAACAATTTAATAAATAGTAAGTAACAATTTAATAAATAGTAAGTAACAATTTAATAAATAGTAAGTAACAATTTGATAAATAGTAAGTAACAATTTGATAAATAGTAAGTAACAATTTGATAAATAGTAAGTAACAATTTGATAAATAGTAAGTAACAATTTGATAAATAGTAAGTAACCATTTGATAAATAGTAAGTAACCATTTGATAAATTGTAAGTAACAATTTAATAAATAGTAAGTAACAATTTAAAAAATAGTAAGTAACAATTTAATAAATAGTGTGTAACAATTTAATAAATAGTAAGTAACCATTTAATACATAGTAAGTAACAATTTAATAAATAGTAAGTAACAATTTAATAAATAGTAAGTAACCATTTGATAAATAGTAAGTAACCATTTGATAAATAGTAAGTAACAATTTAATAAATAGTAAGTAACAATTTAATAAATAGTATGTAACAATTTAATAAATAGTAAGTAACAATTTGATAAATAGTAAGTAACAATTTAATTAATAGTAAGTAACAACTTAATAAATAGTAAGTAACAATTTAATAAATAGTAAGAAACATTTTAATAAATAGTAAGTAACAATTTGATAAATAGTAAGTAACGATTTGATAAATAGAAAGTAACAATTTGATAAATAGTAAGTAACAATTTAATAAATAGTAAGTAACAATTTGATAAATAGTAAGTAACCATTTGATAAATAGTAAGTAACCATTTGATAAATAGTAAGTAACAATTTAATAAATAGTTTGTAACAATTTAATAAATAGTAAGTGTCAATTTAATAAATAATAAGTAACAATTTAATAAATAGTAAGTAACAATTTAATAAGTAGTAAGTAACAATTTAATAAATAGTAAGTAACAATTTAATAAATGGTAAGTAACAATTTAATAAATAGTGTGTAACAATTTAATAAATAGTAAGTAACAATTTAATACATAGTAAGTAACAATTTAATAAATAGTAAGTAACAATTTAATAAATAGTAAGTAACCATTTGATAAATAGTAAGTAACCATTTGATAAATAGTAAGTAACAATTTAATAAATAGTAAGTAACAATTTAATAAATAGTATGTAACAATTTAATAAATAGTAAGTAACAATTTGATAAATAGTAAGTAACAATTTGATAAATAGTAAGTAACAATTTGATAAATAGTAAGTAACCATTTGATAAATAGTAAGTAACCATTTGATAAATAGTAAGTAACCATTTGATAAATTGTAAGTAACAATTTAATAAATAGTAAGTAACAATTTGATAAATAGATAGTAACAATTTAATTAATAGTAAGTAACAACTTAATAAATAGTAAGTAACAATTTAATAAATAGTAAGAAACATTTTAATAAATAGTAAGTAACAATTTGATAAATAGTAAGTAACGATTTGATAAATAGAAAGTAACAATTTGATAAATAGTAAGTAACAATTTAATAAACAGTAACAATTTAATAAAGAGTAAGTAACAAATTAATAAATAGTAAGTAATAATTTAATAAATAGTAAGTAACAATTTAATAAATAGTGAGTAACAATTTAATAAATAGTAAGTAACAATTTGATAAATAGTAAGTAACAATTTGATAAATTGTAAGTAACAATTTAATAAATAGTATGTAACAATTTAATAAATAGTAAGTAACCATTTGATAAATAGTAAGTAACCATTTGATAAATAGTAAGTAACAATTTAATAAATAGTAAGTAACAATTTGATAAATAGTAAGTAACAATTTAATAAATAGTAAGTAACAATTTGATAAATAGTAAGTAACAATTTGATAAATAGTAAGTAACAATTTGATAAATAGTAAGTAACAATTTGATAAATAGTAAGTAACCATTTGATAAATAGTAAGTAACCATTTGATAAATAGTAAGTAACAATTTAATAAACAGTAACAATTTAATAAAGAGTAAGTAACAATTTAATAAATAGTAAGTAACAATTTAATAAATAGTTTGTAACAATTTAATAAATAGTAAGTGTCAATTTAATAAATAATAAGTAACAATTTGATAAATAGTAAGTAACAATTTGATAAATAGTAAGTAACCATTTGATAAATAGTAAGTAACCATTTGATAAATAGTAAGTAACCATTTGATAAATAGTAAGTAACAATTTAATAAATAGTAAGTAACAATTTAATTAATAGTATGTAACAATTTAATAAATAGTAAGTAACAATTTAATAAATAGTAAGTAACAATTTAATAAACAGTAACAATTTAATAAAGAGTAAGTAACAATTTAATAAATAGTAAGTAACAATTTAATAAATAGTAAGTAACAATTTAAAAAATAGTAACAATTTAATAAATAGTAAGTAACAATTTAATAAATAGTGAGTAACAATTTGATAAATAGTAAGTAACAATTTAATAAATAGTAAGTAACTATTTAATAAATAGTAAGTAACAATTTAATAAATAGTAAGTAACAATTTAATAAATAATAAGTAACAATTTAATAAATAGTAAGTAACAATTTAATAAACCGTAAGTAACAATTTAATAAATAGTAAGTAACAATTTAATAAATAGTATGTAACAATTTAATAAATAGTAAGTAACAATTTAATAAATTGTAAGTAACAATTTAATAAATAGTATGTAACAATTTAAAAATAGAAAGTAACAATTTAATACATAGTAAGTAACAATTTAATAAATAGTAAGTAACAATTTAATAAATTGTAAGTAACAATTTAATAAATAGTATGTAACAATTTAATAAATAGTAAGTAACAATTTAATACATATTAAGTAACAATTTAATAAATAGTATGTAACAATTTAATAAATAGTATGTAACAATTTAATAAATAGTAAGTAACAATTTACTAAATAGTAAGTAACAATTTAATAAATAGTAAGTAACAATTTAATAAACAGTAACAATTTAATAAAGAGTAAGTAACAATTTAATAAATAGTAAGTAACAATTTAATAAATAGTAAGTAACAATTTAAAAAATAGTAACAATTTAATAAATAGTAAGTAACAATTTAATAAATAGTGAGTAACAATTTGATAAATAGTAAGTAACAATTTAATAAATAGTAAGTAACAATTTAATAAATAGTAAGTAACAATTTAAAAAATAGTAACAATTTAAAAAATAGTAACAATTTAATAAATAGTAAGTAACAATTTAATAAATAGTGAGTAACAATTTGATAAATAGTAAGTAACAATTTAATAAATAGTAAGTAACTATTTAATAAATAGTAAGTAACAATTTAATAAATAGTAAGTAACAATTTAATAAATAATAAGTAACAATTTAATAAATAGTAAGTAACAATTTAATAAACCGTAAGTAACAATTTAATAAATAGTAAGTAACAATTTAATAAATAGTATGTGACAATTTAATAAATAGTAAGTAACAATTTAATAAATTGTAAGTAACAATTTAATAAATAGTATGTAACAATTTAAAAATAGTAAGTAACAATTTAATACATAGTAAGTAAAAATTTAATAAATTTTAAGTAACAATTTAATAAATTGTAAGTAACAATTTAATAAATAGTATGTAACAATTTAATAAATAGTAAGTAACAATTTAATACATATTAAGTAACAATTTAATAAATAGTATGTAACAATTTAATAAATAGTAAGTAACAATTTAATAAATAGTAAGTAACAATTTAATAAATAGTAAGTAACAATTTAATAAATAGTAAGTAACAATTTAATAAATAGTATGAAACAATTTAATAAATAGTATGTAACAATTTAATAAATAGTAAGTAACAATTTACTAAATAGTAAGTAACAATTTAATAAATAGTAAGTAACAATTTAATAAACAGTAACAATTTAATAAAGAGTAAGTAACAATTTAATAAATAGTAAGTAACAATTTAATAAATAGTAAGTAACAATTTAAAAAATAGTAACAATTTAATAAATAGTACGTTACAATTTAATAAATAGTGAGTAACAATTTGATAAATAGTAAGTAACAATTTAATAAATAGTAACAATTTAATAAATAGTAAGTAACAATTTAATAAATAGTAAGTAAAAATTTAATAAATAGTTTGTAACAATTTAATAAATAGTAAGTAACAATTTAATAAATAGTAAGTAACAATTTAATAAATAGTGTGTAACAATTTAATAAATAGTAAGTAACAATTTAATACATAGTGAGTAACAATTTAATAAATAGTAAGTAACAATTTAATAAATAGTAAGAAACAATTTGATAAATAGTAAGTAACAATTTGATAAATAGTAAGTAACAATTTGATTAATAGTAAGTAACAATTTGATAAATAGTAAGTAACCATTTGATAAATAGTAAGTAACCATTTGATAAATAGTAAGTAACCATTTGATAAATAGTAAGTAACAATTTAATAAATGGTAAGTAACAATTTAATAAATAGTATGTAACAATTTAATAAATAGTAAGTAACAATTTGATAAATAGTAAGTAACAATTTGATAAATAGTAAGTAACAATTTGATAAATAGTAAGTAACAATTTAATAAATAGTGAGTAACAATTTAATAAATAGTAAGTAACAATTTAATAAATAGTAAGTAACAATTTGATAAATAGTAAGTAACAATTTGATAAATAGTAAGTAACAATTTGATAAATAGTAAGTAACAATTTGATAAATAGTAAGTAACAATTTGATAAATAGTAAGTAACAATTTGATAAATTGTAAGTAACAATTTAATAAATAGTATGTAACAATTTAATAAATAGTAAGTAACAATTTAATACATAGTAAGTAATAATTTAATAAATAGTAAGTAACAATTTAGTAAATAGTTAGTAACAATTTAATAAATAGTATGTAACAATTTAATAAATAGTGAGTAACAATTTAATAAATAGTAAGTAACAATTTAATAAATAGTATGAAACAACTTAATAAATAGTATGTAACAATTTAATAAATAGTAAGTAACAATTTGATAAATAGTAAGTAACAATTTGATAAATAGTAAGTAACAATTTGATAAATAGTAAGTAACAATTTAATAAATAGTAAGTAACAATTTAAAAAATAGTAACAATTTAATAAATAGTAAGTAACAATTTAATAAATAGTGAGTAACAATTTGATTAATAATAAGTAACAATTTAATAAATAGTAAGTAACTAATTAATAAATAGTAAGTAACAATTTAATAAATAGTAAGTAACAATTTAATAAATAATAAGTAACAATTTAATAAATAGTAAGTAACAATTTAATAAACCGTAAGTAACAATTTAATAAATAGTAAGTAACAATTTAATAAATAGTATGTAACAATTTAATAAATAGTAAGTAACAATTTAATAAATTGTAAGTAACAATTTAATAAATAGTATGTAACAATTTGATAAATAGTAAGTAACAATTTAATACATAGTAAGTAACAATTTAATAAATAGTAAGTAACAATTTAATAAATTGTAAGTAACAATTTAATAAATAGTATGTAACAATTTAATAAATAGTAAGTAACAATTTAATACATATTAAGTAACAATTTAATAAATAGTATGTAACAATTTAATAAATAGTATGTAACAATTTAATAAATAGTAAGTAACAATTTAATAAATAGTAAGTAACAATTTAATAAATAGTAAGTAACAATTTAATAAATAGTAAGTAACAATTTGATATATAGTAAGTAACGATTTGATAAGTAGAAAGTAACAATTTGATAAATAGTAAGTAACAATTTGATAAATAGTAAGTAACAATTTGATAAATAGTATGTAACAATTTGATAAATAGTAAGTAACAATTTGATAAATAGTAAGTAGCAATTTGATAAATAGTAAGTAACAATTTGATAAATAGTAAGTAACAATTTGATAAATAGTAAGTAACAATTTCATAAATAGTAAGTAACAATTTGATAAATAGTAAGTAACAATTTGATAAATAGTAAGTAACAATTTGATAAATAGTAAGTAACAGTTTGATAAATAGTTAGTAACAATTTGAAAAATATTAAGTAACAATTTGATAAATAGTAAGTAACAATTTGATAAATAGTATGTAACCATTTGATAAATAGTAAGTAACAATTTGATAAATAGTAAGTAACAATTTGATAAATAGTAAGTAACAATTTGATAAATAGTAAGTAACAATTTAATAAATAGTATGTAACAATTTAATAAATAGTAAGTAACAATTTGATAAATAGTAAGTAACAATTTGATAAATAGTAAGTAACAATTTGATAAATAGTAAGTAACAATTTAATAAATAGTGAGTAACAATTTAATAAATAGTAAGTAACAATTTAATAAATAGTAAGTAACAATTTGATAAATAGTAAGTAACAATTTGATAAATAGTAAGTAACAATTTGATAAATAGTAAGTAACAATTTGAGAAAGTGTAAGTAACAATTTGATAAATAGTAAGTAACAATTTGATAAATTGTAAGTAACAATTTAATAAATAGTATGTAACAATTTAATAAATAGTAAGTAACAATTTAATACATAGTAAGTAATAATTTAATAAATAGTAAGTAACAATTTAATAAATAGTAAGTAACAATTTAATAAATAGTATGAAACAATTTAATAAATAGTATGTAACAATTTAATAAATAGTAAGTAACAATTTACTAAATAGTAAGTAACAATTTAATAAATAGTAAGTAACAATTTAATAAACAGTAACAATTTAATAAAGAGTAAGTAACAATTTAATAAATAGTAAGTAACAATTTAATAAATAGTAAGTAACAATTTAAAAAATAGTAACAATTTAATAAATAGTAAGTAACAATTTAATAAATAGTGAGTAACAATTTGATAAATAATAAGTAACAATTTAATAAATAGTAAGTAACTAATTAATAAATAGTAAGTAACAATTTAATAAATAGTAAGTAACAATTTAATAAATAATAAGTAACAATTTAATAAATAGTAAGTAACAATTTAATAAACCGTAAGTAACAATTTAATAAATAGTAAGTAACAATTTAATAAATAGTATGTAACAATTTAATAAATAGTAAGTAACAATTTAATAAATTGTAAGTAACAATTTAATAAATAGTATGTAACAATTTAAAAATAGTAAGTAACAATTTAATACTTAGTAAGTAACAATTTAATAAATAGTAAGTAACAATTTAATAAATTGTAAGTAATAATTTAATAAATAGTATGTAACAATTTAATAAATAGTAAGTAACAATTTAATACATATTAAGTAACAATTTAATAAATAGTATGTAACAATTTAATAAATAGTATGTAACAATTTAATAAATAGTAAGTAACAATTTATTAAATAGTAAGTAACAATTTAATAAATAGTAAGTAACAATTTAATAAATAGTAAGTAACAATTTGATATATAGTAAGTAACGATTTGATAAGTAGAAAGTAACAATTTGATAAATAGTAAGTAACAATTTGATAAATAGTAAGTAACAATTTGATAAATAGTATGTAACAATTTGATAAATAGTAAGTAACAATTTGATAAATAGTAAGTAGCAATTTGATAAATAGTAAGTAACAATTTGATAAATAGTAAGTAACAATTTGATAAATAGTAAGTAACAATTTCATAAATAGTAAGTAACAATTTGATAAATAGTAAGTAACAATTTGATAAATAGTAAGTAACAATTTGATAAATAGTAAGTAACAATTTGATAAATAGTTAGTAACAATTTGAAAAATATTAAGTAACAATTTGATAAATAGTAAGTAACAATTTGATAAATAGTATGTAACCATTTGATAAATAGTAAGTAACAATTTGATAAATAGTAAGTAACAATTTAATAAATAGTAAGTAACAATTTAATAAATAGTAAGTAACAATTTAATAAATAGTATGAAACAATTTAATAAATAGTATGTAACAATTTAATAAATAGTAAGTAACAATTTAATAAATAGTAAGTAACAATTTAATAAATAGTAAGTAACAATTTAATAAATAGTAAGTAACAATTTAATAAATAGTAAGTAACAATTTGATAAATAGTAAGTAACAATTTGATAAATAGTAAGTAACAATTTGATAAATAGTAAGTAACAATTTGATAAATAGTAAGTAACAATTTGATAAATAGAAAGTAACAATTTGATAAATAGTAAGTAACCATTTGATAAATAGTAAGTAACAATTTAATAAATAGTGTGTAACAATTTAATAAATAGTAAGTAACAATTTAATACATAGTGAGTAACAATTTAATAAATAGTAAGTAACAATTTAATAAATAGTAAGAAACAATTTGATAAATAGTAAGTAACAATTTGATAAATAGTAAGTAACAATTTGATTAATAGTAAGTAACAATTTGATAAATAGTAAGTAACCATTTGATAAATAGTAAGTAACCATTTGATAAATAGTAAGTAACCATTTGATAAATAGTAAGTAACAATTTAATAAATAGTAAGTAACAATTTAATAAACAGTAACAATTTAATAAAGAGTAAGTAACAATTTAATAAATAGTAAGTAACAATTTAATAAATAGTAAGTAACAATTTAAAAAATAGTAACAATTTAATAAATAGTAAGTAACAATTTAATAAATAGTGAGTAACAATTTGATAAATAGTAAGTAACAATTTAATAAATAGTAAGTAACTATTTAATAAATAGTAAGTAACAATTTAATAAATAGTAAGTAACAATTTAATAAATAATAAGTAACAATTTAATAAATAGTAAGTAACAATTTAATAAACCGTAAGTAACAATTTAATAAATAGTAAGTAACAATTTAATAAATAGTATGTAACAATTTAATAAATAGTAAGTAACAATTTAATAAATTGTAAGTAACAATTTAATAAATAGTATGTAACAATTTAAAAATAGTAAGTAACAATTTAATACATAGTAAGTAACAATTTAATAAATAGTAAGTAACAATTTAATAAATTGTAAGTAATAATTTAATAAATTGTATGTAACAATTTAATAAATAGTAAGTAACAATTTAATACATATTAAGTAACAATTTAATAAATAGTATGTAACAATTTAATAAATAGTAAGTAACAATTTAATAAATAGTAAGTAACAATTTAATAAATAGTAAGTAACAATTTAATAAATAGTAAGTAACAATTTAATAAATAGTAAGTAACAATTTGATATATAGTAAGTAACGATTTGATAAGTAGAAAGTAACAATTTGATAAATAGTAAGTAACAATTTGATAAATAGTAAGTAACAATTTGATAAATAGTATGTAACAATTTGATAAATAGTAAGTAACAATTTGATAAATAGTAAGTAGCAATTTGATAAATAGTAAGTAACAATTTGATAAATAGTAAGTAACAATTTGATAAATAGTAAGTAACCATTTGATAAATAGTAAGTAACCATTTGATAAATAGTAAGTAACAATTTAATAAATAGTAAGTAACAATTTAATAAATAGTATGTAACAATTTAATAAATAGTAAGTAACAATTTGATAAATAGTAAGTAACAATTTGATAAATAGTAAGTAACAATTTGATAAATAGTAAGTAACCATTTGATAAATAGTAAGTAACCATTTGATAAATAGTAAGTAACCATTTGATAAATTGTAAGTAACAATTTAATAAATAGTAAGTAACAATTTAATAAATTGATAGTAACAATTTAATTAATAGTAAGTAACAACTTAATAAATAGTAAGTAACAATTTAATAAATAGTAAGAAACATTTTAATAAATAGTAAGTAACAATTTGATAAATAGTAAGTAACGATTTGATAAATAGAAAGTAACAATTTGATAAATAGTAAGTAACAATTTAATAAATAGTAAGTAACAATTTGATAAATAGTAAGTAACAATTTGATAAATAGTAAGTAACAATTTGATAAATAGTAAGTAACAATTTGATAAATAGTAAGTAACCATTTGATAAATAGTAAGTAACCATTTGATAAATAGTAAGTAACAATTTAATAAACAGTAACAATTTAATAAAGAGTAAGTAACAATTTAATAAATAGTAAGTAACAATTTAATAAATAGTTTGTAACAATTTAATAAATAGTAAGTATCAATTTAATAAATAATAAGTAACAATTTAATAAATAGTAAGTAACAATTTAATAAATAGTAAGTAACAATTTAATAAATAGTAAGTAACAATTTAATAAATAGTAAGTGTCAATTTAATAAATAATAAGTAACAATTTAATAAATAGTATGTAACAATTTAATAAATAGTAAGTAACAATTTGATAAATAGTAAGTAACAATTTGATAAATAGTAAGTAACAATTTGATAAATAGTAAGTAAGCATTTGATAAATAGTAAGTAACCATTTGATAAATAGTAAGTAACAATTTAATAAATAGTAAGTAACAATTTAATAAATAGAGAGTAACAATTTAATTAATAGTTAGTAACAACTTAATAAATAGTAAGTAACAATTTAATAAATAGTAAGAAACATTTTAATAAATAGTAAGTAACAATTTGATAAATAGTAAGTAACGATTTGATAAATAGAAAGTAACAATTTGATAAATAGTAAGTAACAATTTAATAAACAGTAACAATTTAATAAAGAGTAAGTAACAATTTAATAAATAGTAAGTAACCATTTGATAAATAGTAAGTAACAATTTAAGAAATAGTAAGTAACAATTTAATAAATAGATAGTAACAATTTATTTAATAGTAAGTAACAACTTAATAAATAGTAAGTAACAATTTAATAAATAGTAAGAAACGTTTTAATAAATAGTAAGTAACAATTTAATAAATAGTAAGTAACAACTTAATAAATAGTATGTAACAATTTAATAAATAGTAAGTAACAATTTAATACATAGTAAGTAACAATTTAATAAATAGTAAGTAACAATTTAATAAATAGTGAGTAACAATTTCATAAATAGTAAGTAACAATTTAATAAATAGTAAGAAACAATTTGATAAATAGTAAGTAACAATTTGATAAATTGTAAGTAACAATTTGATAAATAGTAAGTAACAATTTGATAAATAGTAAGTAACCATTTGATAAATAGTAAGTAACCATTTGATAAATAGTAAGTAACCATTTGATAAATAGTTAGTAACAATTTAATAAATAGTAAGTAACAATTTAATAAATAGTATGTAACAATTTAATAAATAGTAAGTAACAATTTGATAAATAGTAAGTAACAATTTGATAAATAGTAAGTAACAATTTGATAAATAGTAAGTAACCATTTGATAAATAGTAAGTAACCATTTGATAAATAGTAAGTAACAATTTAATAAATAGTAAGTAACAATTTAATAAATAGATAGTAACAATTTAATTAATAGTAAGTAACAACTTAATAAATAGTAAGTAACAATTTAATAAATAGTAAGAAACATTTTAATAAATAGTAAGTAACAATTTGATAAATAGTAAGTAACGATTTGATAAATAGAAAGTAACAATTTAATAAATAGTAAGTAACAATTTAATAAATAGTAAGTAACAATTTAATAAATAGTAAGTAACAATTTAATAAATAGTAAGTAACAATTTAATAAATAGTAAGTAACAATTTAATACATAGTAAGAAACAATTTAATAAATAGTAAGTAACAATTTAATAAATAGTAAGAAACAATTTGATAAATAGTAAGTAACAATTTGATAAATAGTAAGTAACAATTTGATAAATAGTAAGTAACAATTTAATAAATAGTAAGTAACAATTTAATAAATAGATAGTAACAATTTAATTAATAGTAAGTAACAACTTAATAAATAGTAAGTAACAATTTAATAAATAGTAAGAAACGTTTTAATAAATAGTAAGTAACAATTTAATAAATAGTAAGTAACAATTTAATAAATAGTATGTAACAATTTAATAAATAGTAAGTAACAATTTAATACATAGTAATTAACAATTTAATAAATAGTAAGTAACAATTTAATAAATAGTAAGTAACAATTTAAAAAATAGTAACAATTTAATAAATAGTAAGTAACAATTTAATAAATAGTAAGTAACAATTTAATAAATAGTAAGTAACAATTTAATATATAGTAAGTAACAATTTGATAAATAGCAAGTAACAATTTAATAAATAGTAAGTAACAAATTAATAAATAGTAAGTAACAATTTAATAAATAGTAAGTAACAATTTAATAAATAGTAATTAACAATTTGATAAATAGTAAGTAACAATTTGATAAATAGTAAGTAACAATTTAATAAATGGTAAGTAACAATTTAATAAATAGTAAGTAACAATTTAATAAATAGTAAGTAACAATTTAATAAATAGTATGTAACAATTTAATAAATAGTAAGTAACAATTTGATAAATAGTAAGTGACAATTTGATAAATAGTAAGTAACAATTTGATAAATAGTAAGTAACCATTTGATAAATAGTAAGTAACCATTTGATAAATAGTAAGTAACCATTTGATAAATTGTAAGTAACAATTTAATAAATAGTAAGTAACAATTTAATAAATAGATAGTAACAATTTAATTAATAGTAAGTAACAACTTAATAAATAGTAAGTAACAATTTAATAAATAGTAAGAAACATTTTAATAAATAGTAAGTAACAATTTGATAAATAGTAAGTAACGATTTGATAAATAGAAAGTAACAATTTGATAAATAGTAAGTAACAATTTAATAAATAGTAAGTAACAATTTGATAAATAGTAAGTAACAATTTGATAAATAGTAAGTAACAATTTGATAAATAGTAAGTAACAATTTGATAAATAGTAAGTAACCATATGATAAATAGTAAGTAACCATTTGATAAATAGTAAGTAACAATTTAATAAACAGTAACAATTTAATAAAGAGTAAGTAACAATTTAATAAATAGTAAGTAACAATTTAATAAATAGTTTGTAACAATTTAATAAATAGTAAGTGTCAATTTAATAAATAATAAGTAACAATTTAATAAATAGTAAGTAACAATTTAATAAATAGTAAGTAACAATTTAATAAATAGTAAGTAACAATTTAATAAATAGTAAGTAACAATTTAATAAATAGTATGAAACAATTTAATAAATAGTATGTAACAATTTAATAAATAGTAAGTAACAATTTACTAAATAGTAAGTAACAATTTAATAAATAGTAAGTAACAATTTAATAAACAGTAACAATTTAATAAAGAGTAAGTAACAATTTAATAAATAGTAAGTAACAATTTAATAAATAGTAAGTAACAATTTAAAAAATAGTAACAATTTAATAAATAGTAAGTAACAATTTAATAAATAGTGAGTAACAATTTGATAAATAATAAGTAACAATTTAATAAATAGTAAGTAACTAATTAATAAATAGTAAGTAACAATTTAATAAATAGTAAGTAACAATTTAATAAATAATAAGTAACAATTTAATAAATAGTAAGTAACAATTTAATAAACCGTAAGTAACAATTTAATAAATAGTAAGTAACAATTTAATAAATAGTATGTAACAATTTAATAAATAGTAAGTAACAATTTAATAAATTGTAAGTAACAATTTAATAAATAGTATGTAACAATTTAAAAATAGTAAGTAACAATTTAATACTTAGTAAGTAACAATTTAATAAATAGTAAGTAACAATTTAATAAATTGTAAGTAATAATTTAATAAATAGTATGTAACAATTTAATAAATAGTAAGTAACAATTTAATACATATTAAGTAACAATTTAATAAATAGTATGTAACAATTTAATAAATAGTATGTAACAATTTAATAAATAGTAAGTAACAATTTATTAAATAGTAAGTAACAATTTAATAAATAGTAAGTAACAATTTAATAAATAGTAAGTAACAATTTGATATATAGTAAGTAACGATTTGATAAGTAGAAAGTAACAATTTGATAAATAGTAAGTAACAATTTGATAAATAGTAAGTAACAATTTGATAAATAGTATGTAACAATTTGATAAATAGTAAGTAACAATTTGATAAATAGTAAGTAGCAATTTGATAAATAGTAAGTAACAATTTGATAAATAGTAAGTAACAATTTGATAAATAGTAAGTAACAATTTCATAAATAGTAAGTAACAATTTGATAAATAGTAAGTAACAATTTGATAAATAGTAAGTAACAATTTGATAAATAGTAAGTAACAATTTGATAAATAGTTAGTAACAATTTGAAAAATATTAAGTAACAATTTGATAAATAGTAAGTAACAATTTGATAAATAGTATGTAACCATTTGATAAATAGTAAGTAACAATTTGATAAATAGTAAGTAACAATTTAATAAATAGTAAGTAACAATTTAATAAATAGTAAGTAACAATTTAATAAATAGTATGAAACAATTTAATAAATAGTATGTAACAATTTAATAAATAGTAAGTAACAATTTAATAAATAGTAAGTAACAATTTAATAAATAGTAAGTAACAATTTAATAAATAGTAAGTAACAATTTAATAAATAGTAAGTAACAATTTGATAAATAGTAAGTAACAATTTGATAAATAGTAAGTAACAATTTGATAAATAGTAAGTAACAATTTGATAAATAGTAAGTAACAATTTGATAAATAGAAAGTAACAATTTGATAAATAGTAAGTAACCATTTGATAAATAGTAAGTAACAATTTAATAAATAGTGTGTAACAATTTAATAAATAGTAAGTAACAATTTAATACATAGTGAGTAACAATTTAATAAATAGTAAGTAACAATTTAATAAATAGTAAGAAACAATTTGATAAATAGTAAGTAACAATTTGATAAATAGTAAGTAACAATTTGATTAATAGTAAGTAACAATTTGATAAATAGTAAGTAACCATTTGATAAATAGTAAGTAACCATTTGATAAATAGTAAGTAACCATTTGATAAATAGTAAGTAACAATTTAATAAATAGTAAGTAACAATTTAATAAACAGTAACAATTTAATAAAGAGTAAGTAACAATTTAATAAATAGTAAGTAACAATTTAATAAATAGTAAGTAACAATTTAAAAAATAGTAACAATTTAATAAATAGTAAGTAACAATTTAATAAATAGTGAGTAACAATTTGATAAATAGTAAGTAACAATTTAATAAATAGTAAGTAACTATTTAATAAATAGTAAGTAACAATTTAATAAATAGTAAGTAACAATTTAATAAATAATAAGTAACAATTTAATAAATAGTAAGTAACAATTTAATAAACCGTAAGTAACAATTTAATAAATAGTAAGTAACAATTTAATAAATAGTATGTAACAATTTAATAAATAGTAAGTAACAATTTAATAAATTGTAAGTAACAATTTAATAAATAGTATGTAACAATTTAAAAATAGTAAGTAACAATTTAATACATAGTAAGTAACAATTTAATAAATAGTAAGTAACAATTTAATAAATTGTAAGTAATAATTTAATAAATTGTATGTAACAATTTAATAAATAGTAAGTAACAATTTAATACATATTAAGTAACAATTTAATAAATAGTATGTAACAATTTAATAAATAGTAAGTAACAATTTAATAAATAGTAAGTAACAATTTAATAAATAGTAAGTAACAATTTAATAAATAGTAAGTAACAATTTAATAAATAGTAAGTAACAATTTGATATATAGTAAGTAACGATTTGATAAGTAGAAAGTAACAATTTGATAAATAGTAAGTAACAATTTGATAAATAGTAAGTAACAATTTGATAAATAGTATGTAACAATTTGATAAATAGTAAGTAACAATTTGATAAATAGTAAGTAGCAATTTGATAAATAGTAAGTAACAATTTGATAAATAGTAAGTAACAATTTGATAAATAGTAAGTAACCATTTGATAAATAGTAAGTAACCATTTGATAAATAGTAAGTAACAATTTAATAAATAGTAAGTAACAATTTAATAAATAGTATGTAACAATTTAATAAATAGTAAGTAACAATTTGATAAATAGTAAGTAACAATTTGATAAATAGTAAGTAACAATTTGATAAATAGTAAGTAACCATTTGATAAATAGTAAGTAACCATTTGATAAATAGTAAGTAACCATTTGATAAATTGTAAGTAACAATTTAATAAATAGTAAGTAACAATTTAATAAATTGATAGTAACAATTTAATTAATAGTAAGTAACAACTTAATAAATAGTAAGTAACAATTTAATAAATAGTAAGAAACATTTTAATAAATAGTAAGTAACAATTTGATAAATAGTAAGTAACGATTTGATAAATAGAAAGTAACAATTTGATAAATAGTAAGTAACAATTTAATAAATAGTAAGTAACAATTTGATAAATAGTAAGTAACAATTTGATAAATAGTAAGTAACAATTTGATAAATAGTAAGTAACAATTTGATAAATAGTAAGTAACCATTTGATAAATAGTAAGTAACCATTTGATAAATAGTAAGTAACAATTTAATAAACAGTAACAATTTAATAAAGAGTAAGTAACAATTTAATAAATAGTAAGTAACAATTTAATAAATAGTTTGTAACAATTTAATAAATAGTAAGTATCAATTTAATAAATAATAAGTAACAATTTAATAAATAGTAAGTAACAATTTAATAAATAGTAAGTAACAATTTAATAAATAGTAAGTAACAATTTAATAAATAGTAAGTGTCAATTTAATAAATAATAAGTAACAATTTAATAAATAGTATGTAACAATTTAATAAATAGTAAGTAACAATTTGATAAATAGTAAGTAACAATTTGATAAATAGTAAGTAACAATTTGATAAATAGTAAGTAAGCATTTGATAAATAGTAAGTAACCATTTGATAAATAGTAAGTAACAATTTAATAAATAGTAAGTAACAATTTAATAAATAGAGAGTAACAATTTAATTAATAGTTAGTAACAACTTAATAAATAGTAAGTAACAATTTAATAAATAGTAAGAAACATTTTAATAAATAGTAAGTAACAATTTGATAAATAGTAAGTAACGATTTGATAAATAGAAAGTAACAATTTGATAAATAGTAAGTAACAATTTAATAAACAGTAACAATTTAATAAAGAGTAAGTAACAATTTAATAAATAGTAAGTAACCATTTGATAAATAGTAAGTAACAATTTAAGAAATAGTAAGTAACAATTTAATAAATAGATAGTAACAATTTATTTAATAGTAAGTAACAACTTAATAAATAGTAAGTAACAATTTAATAAATAGTAAGAAACGTTTTAATAAATAGTAAGTAACAATTTAATAAATAGTAAGTAACAACTTAATAAATAGTATGTAACAATTTAATAAATAGTAAGTAACAATTTAATACATAGTAAGTAACAATTTAATAAATAGTAAGTAACAATTTAATAAATAGTGAGTAACAATTTCATAAATAGTAAGTAACAATTTAATAAATAGTAAGAAACAATTTGATAAATAGTAAGTAACAATTTGATAAATTGTAAGTAACAATTTGATAAATAGTAAGTAACAATTTGATAAATAGTAAGTAACCATTTGATAAATAGTAAGTAACCATTTGATAAATAGTAAGTAACCATTTGATAAATAGTTAGTAACAATTTAATAAATAGTAAGTAACAATTTAATAAATAGTATGTAACAATTTAATAAATAGTAAGTAACAATTTGATAAATAGTAAGTAACAATTTGATAAATAGTAAGTAACAATTTGATAAATAGTAAGTAACCATTTGATAAATAGTAAGTAACCATTTGATAAATAGTAAGTAACAATTTAATAAATAGTAAGTAACAATTTAATAAATAGATAGTAACAATTTAATTAATAGTAAGTAACAACTTAATAAATAGTAAGTAACAATTTAATAAATAGTAAGAAACATTTTAATAAATAGTAAGTAACAATTTGATAAATAGTAAGTAACGATTTGATAAATAGAAAGTAACAATTTAATAAATAGTAAGTAACAATTTAATAAATAGTAAGTAACAATTTAATAAATAGTAAGTAACAATTTAATAAATAGTAAGTAACAATTTAATAAATAGTAAGTAACAATTTAATACATAGTAAGAAACAATTTAATAAATAGTAAGTAACAATTTAATAAATAGTAAGAAACAATTTGATAAATAGTAAGTAACAATTTGATAAATAGTAAGTAACAATTTGATAAAAAGTAAGTAACAATTTAATAAATAGTAAGTAACAATTTAATAAATAGATAGTAACAATTTAATTAATAGTAAGTAACAACTTAATAAATAGTAAGTAACAATTTAATAAATAGTAAGAAACGTTTTAATAAATAGTAAGTAACAATTTAATAAATAGTAAGTAACAATTTAATAAATAGTATGTAACAATTTAATAAATAGTAAGTAACAATTTAATACATAGTAATTAACAATTTAATAAATAGTAAGTAACAATTTAATAAATAGTAAGTAACAATTTAAAAAATAGTAACAATTTAATAAATAGTAAGTAACAATTTAATAAATAGTAAGTAACAATTTAATAAATAGTAAGTAACAATTTAATATATAGTAAGTAACAATTTGATAAATAGCAAGTAACAATTTAATAAATAGTAAGTAACAAATTAATAAATAGTAAGTAACAATTTAATAAATAGTAAGTAACAATTTAATAAATAGTAATTAACAATTTGATAAATAGTAAGTAACAATTTGATAAATAGTAAGTAACAATTTAATAAATGGTAAGTAACAATTTAATAAATAGTAAGTAACAATTTAATAAATAGTAAGTAACAATTTAATAAATAGTATGTAACAATTTAATAAATAGTAAGTAACAATTTGATAAATAGTAAGTGACAATTTGATAAATAGTAAGTAACAATTTGATAAATAGTAAGTAACCATTTGATAAATAGTAAGTAACCATTTGATAAATAGTAAGTAACCATTTGATAAATTGTAAGTAACAATTTAATAAATAGTAAGTAACAATTTAATAAATAGATAGTAACAATTTAATTAATAGTAAGTAACAACTTAATAAATAGTAAGTAACAATTTAATAAATAGTAAGAAACATTTTAATAAATAGTAAGTAACAATTTGATAAATAGTAAGTAACGATTTGATAAATAGAAAGTAACAATTTGATAAATAGTAAGTAACAATTTAATAAATAGTAAGTAACAATTTGATAAATAGTAAGTAACAATTTGATAAATAGTAAGTAACAATTTGATAAATAGTAAGTAACAATTTGATAAATAGTAAGTAACCATATGATAAATAGTAAGTAACCATTTGATAAATAGTAAGTAACAATTTAATAAACAGTAACAATTTAATAAAGAGTAAGTAACAATTTAATAAATAGTAAGTAACAATTTAATAAATAGTTTGTAACAATTTAATAAATAGTAAGTGTCAATTTAATAAATAATAAGTAACAATTTAATAAATAGTAAGTAACAATTTAATAAATAGTAAGTAACAATTTAATAAATAGTAAGTAACAATTTAATAAATAGTAAGTGTCAATTTAATAAATAATAAGTAACAATTTAATAAATAGTATGTAACAATTTAATAAATAGTAAGTAACAATTTGATAAATAGTAAGTAACAATTTGATAAATAGTAAGTAACAATTTGATAAATAGTAAGTAAGCATTTGATAAATAGTAAGTAACCATTTGATAAATAGTAAGTAACAATTTAATAAATAGTAAGTAACAATTTAATAAATAGAGAGTAACAATTTAATTAATAGTTAGTAACAACTTAATAAATAGTAAGTAACAATTTAATAAATAGTAAGAAACATTTTAATAAATAGTAAGTAACAATTTGATAAATAGTAAGTAACGATTTGATAAATAGAAAGTAACAATTTGATAAAGAGTAAGTAACAATTTAATAAACAGAAACAATTTAATAAAGAGTAAGTAACAATTTAATAAATAGTAAGTAACCATTTGATAAATAGTAAGTAACAATTTAAGAAATAGTAAGTAACAATTTACTAAATAGATAGTAACAATTTAATTAATAGTAAGTAACAACTTTATAAATAGTAAGTAACAATTTAATAAATTGTAAGAAACATTTTAATAAATAGTAAGTAACAATTTAATAAATAGTAAGTAACAATTTAATAAATAGTATGTAACAATTTAATAAATAGTAAGTAACAATTTAATACATAGTAAGTAACAATTTAATAAATAGTAAGTAACAATTTAATAAATAGTGAGTAACAATTTCATAAATAGTAAGTAACAATTTAATAAATAGTAAGAAACAATTTGATAAATAGTAAGTAACAATTTGATAAATAGTAAGTAACAATTTGATAAATAGTAAGTAACAATTTGATAAATAGTAAGTAACCATTTGATAAATAGTAAGTAACCATTTGATAAATAGTAAGTAACCATTTGATAAGTAGTTAGTAACAATTTAATAAATAGTAAGTAACAATTTAATAAATAGTATGTAACAATTTAATAAATAGTAAGTAACAATTTGATAAATAGTAAGTAACAATTTGATAAATAGTAAGTAACAATTTGATAAATAGTAAGTAACCATTTGATAAATAGTAAGTAACCATTTGATAAATAGTAAGTAACAATTTAATAAATAGTAAGTAACAATTTAATAAATAGATAGTAACAATTTAATTAATAGTAAGTAACAACTTAATAAATAGTAAGTAACAATTTAATAAATAGTAAGTAACAATTTAATAAATAGTATGTAACAATTTAATAAATAGTAAGTAACAATTTGATAAATAGTAAGTAACAATTTAATTAATAGTAAGTAACAACTTAATAAATAGTAAGTAACAATTTAATAAATAGTAAGAAACATTTTAATAAATAGTAAGTAACAATTTGATAAATAGTAAGTAACGATTTGATAAATAGAAAGTAACAATTTGATAAATAGTAAGTAACAATTTAATAAATAGTAAGTAACAATTTGATAAATAGTAAGTAACCATTTGATAAATAGTAAGTAACCATCTGATAAATAGTAAGTAACAATTTAATAAATAGTTTGTAACAATTTAATAAATAGTAAGTGTCAATTTAATAAATAATAAGTAACAATTTAATAAATAGTAAGTAACAATTTAATAAGTAGTAAGTAACAATTTAATAAATAGTAAGTAACAATTTAATAAATGGTAAGTAACAATTTAATAAATAGTGTGTAACAATTTAATAAATAGTAAGTAACAATTTAATACATAGTAAGTAACAATTTAATAAATAGTAAGTAACAATTTAATAAATAGTAAGTAACCATTTGATAAATAGTAAGTAACCATTTGATAAATAGTAAGTAACAATTTAATAAATAGTAAGTAACAATTTAATAAATAGTATGTAACAATTTAATAAATAGTAAGTAACAATTTGATAAATAGTAAGTAACAATTTGATAAATAGTAAGTAACAATTTGATAAATAGTAAGTAACCATTTGATAAATAGTAAGTAACCATTTGATAAATAGTAAGTAACCATTTGATAAATTGTAAGTAACAATTTAATAAATAGTAAGTAACAATTTGATAAATAGATAGTAACAATTTAATTAATAGTAAGTAACAACTTAATAAATAGTAAGTAACAATTTAATAAATAGTAAGAAACATTTTAATAAATAGTAAGTAACAATTTGATAAATAGTAAGTAACGATTTGATAAATAGAAAGTAACAATTTGATAAATAGTAAGTAACAATTTAATAAATAGTAAGTAACTATTTGATAAATAGTAAGTAACAATTTGATAAATAGTAAGTAACAATTTGATAAATAGTAAGTAACAATTTGATAAATAGTAAGTAACCATATGATAAATAGTAAGTAACCATTTGATAAATAGTAAGTAACAATTTAATAAACAGTAACAATTTAATAAAGAGTAAGTAACAATTTAATAAATAGTAAGTAACAATTTAATAAATAGTTTGTAACAATTTAATAAATAGTAAGTGTCAATTTAATAAATAATAAGTAACAATTTAATAAATAGTAAGTAACAATTTAATAAATAGTAAGTAACAATTTAATAAATAGTAAGTAACAATTTAATAAATAGTAAGTGTCAATTTAATAAATAGTAAGTAACAATTTAATAAATAGTATGTAACAATTTAATAAATAGTAAGTAACAATTTGATAAATAGTAAGTAACAATTTGATAAATAGTAAGTAACCATTTGATAAATAGTAAGTAACCATTTGATAAATAGTAAGTAACCATTTGATAAGTAGTTAGTAACAATTTAATAAATAGTAAGTAACAATTTAATAAATAGTATGTAACAATTTAATAAATAGTAAGTAACAATTTGATAAATAGTAAGTAACAATTTGATAAATAGTAAGTAACAATTTGATAAATAGTAAGTAACCATTTGATAAATAGTAAGTAACCATTTGATAAATAGTAAGTAACAATTTAATAAATAGTAAGTAACAATTTAATAAATAGATAGTAACAATTTAATTAATAGTAAGTAACAACTTAATAAATAGTAAGTAACAATTTAATAAATAGTAAGTAACAATTTAATAAATAGTAAGTAACAATTTAATAAATAGTATGTAACAATTTAATAAATAGTAAGTAACAATTTAAAAAATAGTAAGTAACAATTTAATAAATAGTGTGTAACAATTTAATAAATAGTAAGTAACAATTTAATAAATAGTAAGTAACAATTTAATAAATAGTATGTAACAATTTAATAAATAGTAAGTAACAATTTGATAAATAGTAAGTAACAATTTAATTAATAGTAAGTAACAACTTAATAAATAGTAAGTAACAATTTAATAAATAGTAAGAAACATTTTAATAAATAGTAAGTAACAATTTGATAAATAGTAAGTAACGATTTGATAAATAGAAAGTAACAATTTGATAAATAGTAAGTAACAATTTAATAAATAGTAAGTAACAATTTGATAAATAGTAAGTAACCATTTGATAAATAGTAAGTAACCATCTGATAAATAGTAAGTAACAATTTAATAAATAGTTTGTAACAATTTAATAAATAGTAAGTGTCAATTTAATAAATAATAAGTAACAATTTAATAAATAGTAAGTAACAATTTAATAAGTAGTAAGTAACAATTTAATAAATAGTAAGTAACAATTTGATAAATAGTAAGTAACAATTTAATAAATAGTAAGTAACAATTTAATAAATAGATAGTAACAATTTAATTAATAGTAAGTAACAACTTAATAAATAGTAAGTAACAATTTAATAAATAGTAAGAAACGTTTTAATAAATAGTAAGTAACAATTTAATAAATAGTAAGTAACAATTTAATAAATAGTATGTAACAATTTAATAAATAGTAAGTAACAATTTAATACATAGTAATTAACAATTTAATAAATAGTAAGTAACAATTTAATAAATAGTAAGTAACAATTTAAAAAATAGTAACAATTTAATAAATAGTAAGTAACAATTTAATAAATAGTAAGTAACAATTTAATAAATAGTAAGTAACAATTTAATATATAGTAAGTAACAATTTGATAAATAGCAAGTAAAAATTTAATAAATAGTAAGTAACAATTTAATAAATAGTAAGTAACAATTTAATAAATAGTAAGTAACAATTTAATAAATAGTAAGTAACAATTTGATAAATAGTAAGTAACAATTTGATAAATAGTAAGTAACAATTTGATAAATAGTAAGTAACAATTTGATAAATAGTAAGTAACAATTTGATAAATAGTAAGTAACCATTTGATAAATAGTAAGTAACCATTTGATAAATTGTAAGTAACAATTTAATATATAGTAAGTAACAATTTGATAAATAGCAAGTAAAAATTTAATAAATAGTAAGTAACAATTTAATAAATAGTAAGTAACAATTTAATAAATAGTAAGTAACAATTTAATAAATAGATAGTAACAATTTATTTAATAGTAAGTAACAACTTAATAAATAGTAAGTAACAATTTAATAAATAGTAAGAAACGTTTTAATAAATAGTAAGTAACAATTTAATAAATAGTAAGTAACAACTTAATAAATAGTATGTAACAATTTAATAAATAGTAAGTAACAATTTAATACATAGTAAGTAACAATTTAATAAATAGTAAGTAACAATTTAATAAATAGTGAGTAACAATTTCATAAATAGTAAGTAACAATTTAATAAATAGTAAGAAACAATTTGATAAATAGTAAGTAACAATTTGATAAATTGTAAGTAACAATTTGATAAATAGTAAGTAACAATTTGATAAATAGTAAGTAACCATTTGATAAATAGTAAGTAACCATTTGATAAATAGTAAGTAACCATTTGATAAATAGTTAGTAACAATTTAATAAATAGTAAGTAACAATTTAATAAATAGTATGTAACAATTTAATAAATAGTAAGTAACAATTTGATAAATAGTAAGTAACAATTTGATAAATAGTAAGTAACAATTTGATAAATAGTAAGTAACCATTTGATAAATAGTAAGTAACCATTTGATAAATAGTAAGTAACAATTTAATAAATAGTAAGTAACAATTTAATAAATAGATAGTAACAATTTAATTAATAGTAAGTAACAACTTAATAAATAGTAAGTAACAATTTAATAAATAGTAAGAAACATTTTAATAAATAGTAAGTAACAATTTGATAAATAGTAAGTAACGATTTGATAAATAGAAAGTAACAATTTAATAAATAGTAAGTAACAATTTAATAAATAGTAAGTAACAATTTAATAAATAGTAAGTAACAATTTAATAAATAGTAAGTAACAATTTAATAAATAGTAAGTAACAATTTAATACATAGTAAGAAACAATTTAATAAATAGTAAGTAACAATTTAATAAATAGTAAGAAACAATTTGATAAATAGTAAGTAACAATTTGATAAATAGTAAGTAACAATTTGATAAATAGTAAGTAACAATTTAATAAATAGTAAGTAACAATTTAATAAATAGATAGTAACAATTTAATTAATAGTAAGTAACAACTTAATAAATAGTAAGTAACAATTTAATAAATAGTAAGAAACGTTTTAATAAATAGTAAGTAACAATTTAATAAATAGTAAGTAACAATTTAATAAATAGTATGTAACAATTTAATAAATAGTAAGTAACAATTTAATACATAGTAATTAACAATTTAATAAATAGTAAGTAACAATTTAATAAATAGTAAGTAACAATTTAAAAAATAGTAACAATTTAATAAATAGTAAGTAACAATTTAATAAATAGTAAGTAACAATTTAATAAATAGTAAGTAACAATTTAATATATAGTAAGTAACAATTTGATAAATAGCAAGTAACAATTTAATAAATAGTAAGTAACAAATTAATAAATAGTAAGTAACAATTTAATAAATAGTAAGTAACAATTTAATAAATAGTAATTAACAATTTGATAAATAGTAAGTAACAATTTGATAAATAGTAAGTAACAATTTAATAAATGGTAAGTAACAATTTAATAAATAGTAAGTAACAATTTAATAAATAGTAAGTAACAATTTAATAAATAGTATGTAACAATTTAATAAATAGTAAGTAACAATTTGATAAATAGTAAGTGACAATTTGATAAATAGTAAGTAACAATTTGATAAATAGTAAGTAACCATTTGATAAATAGTAAGTAACCATTTGATAAATAGTAAGTAACCATTTGATAAATTGTAAGTAACAATTTAATAAATAGTAAGTAACAATTTAATAAATAGATAGTAACAATTTAATTAATAGTAAGTAACAACTTAATAAATAGTAAGTAACAATTTAATAAATAGTAAGAAACATTTTAATAAATAGTAAGTAACAATTTGATAAATAGTAAGTAACGATTTGATAAATAGAAAGTAACAATTTGATAAATAGTAAGTAACAATTTAATAAATAGTAAGTAACAATTTGATAAATAGTAATTAACAATTTGATAAATAGTAAGTAACAATTTGATAAATAGTAAGTAACAATTTGATAAATAGTAAGTAACCATATGATAAATAGTAAGTAACCATTTGATAAATAGTAAGTAACAATTTAATAAACAGTAACAATTTAATAAAGAGTAAGTAACAATTTAATAAATAGTAAGTAACAATTTAATAAATAGTTTGTAACAATTTAATAAATAGTAAGTGTCAATTTAATAAATAATAAGTAACAATTTAATAAATAGTAAGTAACAATTTAATAAATAGTAAGTAACAATTTAATAAATAGTAAGTAACAATTTAATAAATAGTAAGTGTCAATTTAATAAATAATAAGTAACAATTTAATAAATAGTATGTAACAATTTAATAAATAGTAAGTAACAATTTGATAAATAGTAAGTAACAATTTGATAAATAGTAAGTAACAATTTGATAAATAGTAAGTAAGCATTTGATAAATAGTAAGTAACCATTTGATAAATAGTAAGTAACAATTTAATAAATAGTAAGTAACAATTTAATAAATAGAGAGTAACAATTTAATTAATAGTTAGTAACAACTTAATAAATAGTAAGTAACAATTTAATAAATAGTAAGAAACATTTTAATAAATAGTAAGTAACAATTTGATAAATAGTAAGTAACGATTTGATAAATAGAAAGTAACAATTTGATAAAGAGTAAGTAACAATTTAATAAACAGAAACAATTTAATAAAGAGTAAGTAACAATTTAATAAATAGTAAGTAACCATTTGATAAATAGTAAGTAACAATTTAAGAAATAGTAAGTAACAATTTAATAAATAGATAGTAACAATTTAATTAATAGTAAGTAACAACTTTATAAATAGTAAGTAACAATTTAATAAATTGTAAGAAACATTTTAATAAATAGTAAGTAACAATTTAATAAATAGTAAGTAACAATTTAATAAATAGTATGTAACAATTTAATAAATAGTAAGTAACAATTTAATACATAGTAAGTAACAATTTAATAAATAGTAAGTAACAATTTAATAAATAGTGAGTAACAATTTCATAAATAGTAAGTAACAATTTAATAAATAGTAAGAAACAATTTGATAAATAGTAAGTAACAATTTGATAAATAGTAAGTAACAATTTGATAAATAGTAAGTAACAATTTGATAAATAGTAAGTAACCATTTGATAAATAGTAAGTAACCATTTGATAAATAGTAAGTAACCATTTGATAAGTAGTTAGTAACAATTTAATAAATAGTAAGTAACAATTTAATAAATAGTATGTAACAATTTAATAAATAGTAAGTAACAATTTGATAAATAGTAAGTAACAATTTGATAAATAGTAAGTAACAATTTGATAAATAGTAAGTAACCATTTGATAAATAGTAAGTAACCATTTGATAAATAGTAAGTAACAATTTAATAAATAGTAAGTAACAATTTAATAAATAGATAGTAACAATTTAATTAATAGTAAGTAACAACTTAATAAATAGTAAGTAACAATTTAATAAATAGTAAGTAACAATTTAATAAATAGTATGTAACAATTTAATAAATAGTAAGTAACAATTTGATAAATAGTAAGTAACAATTTAATTAATAGTAAGTAACAACTTAATAAATAGTAAGTAACAATTTAATAAATAGTAAGAAACATTTTAATAAATAGTAAGTAACAATTTGATAAATAGTAAGTAACGATTTGATAAATAGAAAGTAACAATTTGATAAATAGTAAGTAACAATTTAATAAATAGTAAGTAACAATTTGATAAATAGTAAGTAACAATTTAATACATAGTAAGAAACAATTTAATAAATAGTAAGTAACAATTTAATAAATAGTAAGAAACAATTTGATAAATAGTAAGTAACAATTTGATAAATAGTAAGTAACAATTTGATAAATAGTAAGTAACAATTTAATAAATAGTAAGTAACAATTTAATAAATAGATAGTAACAATTTAATTAATAGTAAGTAACAACTTAATAAATAGTAAGTAACAATTTAATAAATAGTAAGAAACGTTTTAATAAATAGTAAGTAACAATTTAATAAATAGTAAGTAACAATTTAATAAATAGTATGTAACAATTTAATAAATAGTAAGTAACAATTTAATACATAGTAATTAACAATTTAATAAATAGTAAGTAACAATTTAATAAATAGTAAGTAACAATTTAAAAAATAGTAACAATTTAATAAATAGTAAGTAACAATTTAATAAATAGTAAGTAACAATTTAATAAATAGTAAGTAACAATTTAATATATAGTAAGTAACAATTTGATAAATAGCAAGTAACAATTTAATAAATAGTAAGTAACAAATTAATAAATAGTAAGTAACAATTTAATAAATAGTAAGTAACAATTTAATAAATAGTAATTAACAATTTGATAAATAGTAAGTAACAATTTGATAAATAGTAAGTAACAATTTAATAAATGGTAAGTAACAATTTAATAAATAGTAAGTAACAATTTAATAAATAGTAAGTAACAATTTAATAAATAGTATGTAACAATTTAATAAATAGTAAGTAACAATTTGATAAATAGTAAGTGACAATTTGATAAATAGTAAGTAACAATTTGATAAATAGTAAGTAACCATTTGATAAATAGTAAGTAACCATTTGATAAATAGTAAGTAACCATTTGATAAATTGTAAGTAACAATTTAATAAATAGTAAGTAACAATTTAATAAATAGATAGTAACAATTTAATTAATAGTAAGTAACAACTTAATAAATAGTAAGTAACAATTTAATAAATAGTAAGAAACATTTTAATAAATAGTAAGTAACAATTTGATAAATAGTAAGTAACGATTTGATAAATAGAAAGTAACAATTTGATAAATAGTAAGTAACAATTTAATAAATAGTAAGTAACAATTTGATAAATAGTAAGTAACAATTTGATAAATAGTAAGTAACAATTTGATAAATAGTAAGTAACAATTTGATAAATAGTAAGTAACCATATGATAAATAGTAAGTAACCATTTGATAAATAGTAAGTAACAATTTAATAAACAGTAACAATTTAATAAAGAGTAAGTAACAATTTAATAAATAGTAAGTAACAATTTAATAAATAGTTTGTAACAATTTAATAAATAGTAAGTGTCAATTTAATAAATAATAAGTAACAATTTAATAAATAGTAAGTAACAATTTAATAAATAGAGAGTAACAATTTAATTAATAGTTAGTAACAACTTAATAAATAGTAAGTAACAATTTAATAAATAGTAAGAAACATTTTAATAAATAGTAAGTAACAATTTGATAAATAGTAAGTAACGATTTGATAAATAGAAAGTAACAATTTGATAAAGAGTAAGTAACAATTTAATAAACAGAAACAATTTAATAAAGAGTAAGTAACAATTTAATAAATAGTAAGTAACCATTTGATAAATAGTAAGTAACAATTTAAGAAATAGTAAGTAACAATTTAATAAATAGATAGTAACAATTTAATTAATAGTAAGTAACAACTTTATAAATAGTAAGTAACAATTTAATAAATTGTAAGAAACATTTTAATAAATAGTAAGTAACAATTTAATAAATAGTAAGTAACAATTTAATAAATAGTATGTAACAATTTAATAAATAGTAAGTAACAATTTAATACATAGTAAGTAACAATTTAATAAATAGTAAGTAACAATTTAATAAATAGTGAGTAACAATTTCATAAATAGTAAGTAACAATTTAATAAATAGTAAGAAACAATTTGATAAATAGTAAGTAACAATTTGATAAATAGTAAGTAACAATTTGATAAATAGTAAGTAACAATTTGATAAATAGTAAGTAACCATTTGATAAATAGTAAGTAACCATTTGATAAATAGTAAGTAACCATTTGATAAGTAGTTAGTAACAATTTAATAAATAGTAAGTAACAATTTAATAAATAGTATGTAACAATTTAATAAATAGTAAGTAACAATTTGATAAATAGTAAGTAACAATTTGATAAATAGTAAGTAACAATTTGATAAATAGTAAGTAACCATTTGATAAATAGTAAGTAACCATTTGATAAGTAGTTAGTAACAATTTAATAAATAGTAAGTAACAATTTAATAAATAGTATGTAACAATTTAATAAATAGTAAGTAACAATTTGATAAATAGTAAGTAACAATTTGATAAATAGTAAGTAACAATTTGATAAATAGTAAGTAACCATTTGATAAATAGTAAGTAACCATTTGATAAATAGTAAGTAACAATTTAATAAATAGTAAGTAACAATTTAATAAATAGATAGTAACAATTTAATTAATAGTAAGTAACAACTTAATAAATAGTAAGTAACAATTTAATAAATAGTAAGTAACAATTTAATAAATAGTAAGTAACAATTTAATAAATAGTATGTAACAATTTAATAAATAGTAAGTAACAATTTAAAAAATAGTAAGTAACAATTTAATAAATAGTGTGTAACAATTTAATAAATAGTAAGTAACAATTTAATAAATAGTAAGTAACAATTTAATAAATAGTATGTAACAATTTAATAAATAGTAAGTAACAATTTGATAAATAGTAAGTAACAATTTAATTAATAGTAAGTAACAACTTAATAAATAGTAAGTAACAATTTAATAAATAGTAAGAAACATTTTAATAAATAGTAAGTAACAATTTGATAAATAGTAAGTAACGATTTGATAAATAGAAAGTAACAATTTGATAAATAGTAAGTAACAATTTAATAAATAGTAAGTAACAATTTGATAAATAGTAAGTAACCATTTGATAAATAGTAAGTAACCATCTGATAAATAGTAAGTAACAATTTAATAAATAGTTTGTAACAATTTAATAAATAGTAAGAGTCAATTTAATAAATAATAAGTAACAATTTAATAAATAGTAAGTAACAATTTAATAAGTAGTAAGTAACAATTTAATAAATAGTAAGTAACAAATTGATAAATAGTAAGTAACAATTTAATAAATAGTAAGTAACAATTTAATAAATAGATAGTAACAATTTAATTAATAGTAAGTAACAACTTAATAAATAGTAAGTAACAATTTAATAAATAGTAAGAAACGTTTTAATAAATAGTAAGTAACAATTTAATAAATAGTAAGTAACAATTTAATAAATAGTATGTAACAATTTAATAAATAGTAAGTAACAATTTAATACATAGTAATTAACAATTTAATAAATAGTAAGTAACAATTTAATAAATAGTAAGTAACAATTTAAAAAATAGTAACAATTTAATAAATAGTAAGTAACAATTTAATAAATAGTAAGTAACAATTTAATAAATAGTAAGTAACAATTTAATATATAGTAAGTAACAATTTGATAAATAGCAAGTAAAAATTTAATAAATAGTAAGTAACAATTTAATAAATAGTAAGTAACAATTTAATAAATAGTAAGTAACAATTTAATAAATAGTAAGTAACAATTTGATAAATAGTAAGTAACAATTTGATAAATAGTAAGTAACAATTTGATAAATAGTAAGTAACAATTTGATAAATAGTAAGTAACAATTTGATAAATAGTAAGTAACCATTTGATAAATAGTAAGTAACCATTTGATAAATTGTAAGTAACAATTTAATATATAGTAAGTAACAATTTGATAAATAGCAAGTAAAAATTTAATAAATAGTAAGTAACAATTTAATAAATAGTAAGTAACAATTTAATAAATAGTAAGTAACAATTTAATAAATAGTAAGTAACAATTTGATAAATAGTAAGTAACAATTTGATAAATAGTAAGTAACAATTTGATAAATAGTAAGTAACAATTTGATAAATAGTAAGTAACAATTTGATAAATAGTAAGTAACCATTTGATAAATAGTAAGTAACCATTTGATAAATTGTAAGTAACAATTTAATAAATAGTAAGTAACAATTTAAAAAATAGTAAGTAACAATTTAATAAATAGTGTGTAACAATTTGATAAATAGTAAGTAACAATTTAATAAATAGTAAGTAACAATTTGATAAATAGTAAGTAACAATTTGATAAATAGTAAGTAACAATTTGATAAATAGTAAGTAACAATTTGATAAATAGTAAGTAACCATATGATAAATAGTAAGTAACCATTTGATAAATAGTAAGTAACAATTTAATAAACAGTAACAATTTAATAAAGAGTAAGTAACAATTTAATAAATAGTAAGTAACAATTTAATAAATAGTTTGTAACAATTTAATAAATAGTAAGTGTCAATTTAATAAATAATAAGTAACAATTTAATAAATAGTAAGTAACAATTTAATAAATAGTAAGTAACAATTTAATAAATAGTAAGTAACAATTTAATAAATAGTAAGTGTCAATTTAATAAATAATAAGTAACAATTTAATAAATAGTATGTAACAATTTAATAAATAGTAAGTAACAATTTGATAAATAGTAAGTAACAATTTGATAAATAGTAAGTAACAATTTGATAAATAGTAAGTAAGCATTTGATAAATAGTAAGTAACCATTTGATAAATAGTAAGTAACAATTTAATAAATAGTAAGTAACAATTTAATAAATAGAGAGTAACAATTTAATTAATAGTTAGTAACAACTTAATAAATAGTAAGTAACAATTTAATAAATAGTAAGAAACATTTTAATAAATAGTAAGTAACAATTTGATAAATAGTAAGTAACGATTTGATAAATAGAAAGTAACAATTTGATAAAGAGTAAGTAACAATTTAATAAACAGAAACAATTTAATAAAGAGTAAGTAACAATTTAATAAATAGTAAGTAACCATTTGATAAATAGTAAGTAACAATTTAAGAAATAGTAAGTAACAATTTAATAAATAGATAGTAACAATTTAATTAATAGTAAGTAACAACTTTATAAATAGTAAGTAACAATTTAATAAATTGTAAGAAACATTTTAATAAATAGTAAGTAACAATTTAATAAATAGTAAGTAACAATTTAATAAATAGTATGTAACAATTTAATAAATAGTAAGTAACAATTTAATACATAGTAAGTAACAATTTAATAAATAGTAAGTAACAATTTAATAAATAGTGAGTAACAATTTCATAAATAGTAAGTAACAATTTAATAAATAGTAAGAAACAATTTGATAAATAGTAAGTAACAATTTGATAAATAGTAAGTAACAATTTGATAAATAGTAAGTAACAATTTGATAAATAGTAAGTAACCATTTGATAAATAGTAAGTAACCATTTGATAAATAGTAAGTAACCATTTGATAAGTAGTTAGTAACAATTTAATAAATAGTAAGTAACAATTTAATAAATAGTATGTAACAATTTAATAAATAGTAAGTAACAATTTGATAAATAGTAAGTAACAATTTGATAAATAGTAAGTAACCATTTGATAAATAGTAAGTAACCATTTGATAAATAGTAAGTAACAATTTAATAAATAGTAAGTAACAATTTAATAAATAGATAGTAACAATTTAATTAATAGTAAGTAACAACTTAATAAATAGTAAGTAACAATTTAATAAATAGTAAGTAACAATTTAATAAATAGTATGTAACAATTTAATAAATAGTAAGTAACAATTTGATAAATAGTAAGTAACAATTTAATTAATAGTAAGTAACAACTTAATAAATAGAAAGTAACAATTTAATAAATAGTAAGAAACATTTTAATAAATAGTAAGTAACAATTTGATAAATAGTAAGTAACGATTTGATAAATAGAAAGTAACAATTTGATAAATAGTAAGTAACAATTTAATAAATAGTAAGTAACAATTTGATAAATAGTAAGTAACCATTTGATAAATAGTAAGTAACCATCTGATAAATAGTAAGTAACAATTTAATAAATAGTTTGTAACAATTTAATAAATAGTAAGTGTCAATTTAATAAATAATAAGTAACAATTTAATAAATAGTAAGTAACAATTTAATAAGTAGTAAGTAACAATTTAATAAATAGTAAGTAACAATTTAATAAATGGTAAGTAACAATTTAATAAATAGTGTGTAACAATTTAATAAATAGTAAGTAACAATTTAATACATAGTAAGTAACAATTTAATAAATAGTAAGTAACAATTTAATAAATAGTAAGTAACCATTTGATAAATAGTAAGTAACCATTTGATAAATAGTAAGTAACAATTTAATAAATAGTAAGTAACAATTTAATAAATAGTATGTAACAATTTAATAAATAGTAAGTAACAATTTGATAAATAGTAAGTAACAATTTGATAAATAGTAAGTAACAATTTGATAAATAGTAAGTAACCATTTGATAAATAGTAAGTAACCATTTGATAAATAGTAAGTAACCATTTGATAAATTGTAAGTAACAATTTAATAAATAGTAAGTAACAATTTGATAAATAGATAGTAACAATTTAATTAATAGTAAGTAACAACTTAATAAATAGTAAGTAACAATTTAATAAATAGTAAGAAACATTTTAATAAATAGTAAGTAACAATTTGATAAATAGTAAGTAACGTTTTGATAAATAGAAAGTAACAATTTGATAAATAGTAAGTAACAATTTAATAAATAGTAAGTAACTATTTGATAAATAGTAAGTAACAATTTGATAAATAGTAAGTAACAATTTGATAAATAGTAAGTAACAATTTGATAAATAGTAAGTAACCATATGATAAATAGTAAGTAACCATTTGATAAATAGTAAGTAACAATTTAATAAACAGTAACAATTTAATAAAGAGTAAGTAACAATTTAATAAATAGTAAGTAACAATTTAATAAATAGTTTGTAACAATTTAATAAATAGTAAGTGTCAATTTAATAAATAATAAGTAACAATTTAATAAATAGTAAGTAACAATTTAATAAATAGTAAGTAACAATTTAATAAATAGTAAGTAACAATTTAATAAATAGTAAGTGTCAATTTAATAAATAGTAAGTAACAATTTAATAAATAGTATGTAACAATTTAATAAATAGTAAGTAACAATTTGATAAATAGTAAGTAACAATTTGATAAATAGTAAGTAACCATTTGATAAATAGTAAGTAACCATTTGATAAATAGTAAGTAACCATTTGATAAGTAGTTAGTAACAATTTAATAAATAGTAAGTAACAATTTAATAAATAGTATGTAACAATTTAATAAATAGTAAGTAACAATTTGATAAATAGTAAGTAACAATTTGATAAATAGTAAGTAACAATTTGATAAATAGTAAGTAACCATTTGATAAATAGTAAGTAACCATTTGATAAATAGTAAGTAACAATTTAATAAATAGTAAGTAACAATTTAATAAATAGATAGTAACAATTTAATTAATAGTAAGTAACAACTTAATAAATAGTAAGTAACAATTTAATAAATAGTAAGTAACAATTTAATAAATAGTAAGTAACAATTTAATAAATAGTATGTAACAATTTAATAAATAGTAAGTAACAATTTAAAAAATAGTAAGTAACAATTTAATAAATAGTGTGTAACAATTTAATAAATAGTAAGTAACAATTTAATAAATAGTAAGTAACAATTTAATAAATAGTATGTAACAATTTAATAAATAGTAAGTAACAATTTGATAAATAGTAAGTAACAATTTAATTAATAGTAAGTAACAACTTAATAAATAGTAAGTAACAATTTAATAAATAGTAAGAAACATTTTAATAAATAGTAAGTAACAATTTGATAAATAGTAAGTAACGATTTGATAAATAGAAAGTAACAATTTGATAAATAGTAAGTAACAATTTAATAAATAGTAAGTAACAATTTGATAAATAGTAAGTAACCATTTGATAAATAGTAAGTAACCATCTGATAAATAGTAAGTAACAATTTAATAAATAGTTTGTAACAATTTAATAAATAGTAAGTGTCAATTTAATAAATAATAAGTAACAATTTAATAAATAGTAAGTAACAATTTAATAAGTAGTAAGTAACAATTTAATAAATAGTAAGTAACAATTTGATAAATAGTAAGTAACAATTTAATAAATAGTAAGTAACAATTTAATAAATAGATAGTAACAATTTAATTAATAGTAAGTAACAACTTAATAAATAGTAAGTAACAATTTAATAAATAGTAAGAAACGTTTTAATAAATAGTAAGTAACAATTTAATAAATAGTAAGTAACAATTTAATAAATAGTATGTAACAATTTAATAAATAGTAAGTAACAATTTAATACATAGTAATTAACAATTTAATAAATAGTAAGTAACAATTTAATAAATAGTAAGTAACAATTTAAAAAATAGTAACAATTTAATAAATAGTAAGTAACAATTTAATAAATAGTAAGTAACAATTTAATAAATAGTAAGTAACAATTTAATATATAGTAAGTAACAATTTGATAAATAGCAAGTAAAAATTTAATAAATAGTAAGTAACAATTTAATAAATAGTAAGTAACAATTTAATAAATAGTAAGTAACAATTTAATAAATAGTAAGTAACAATTTGATAAATAGTAAGTAACAATTTGATAAATAGTAAGTAACAATTTGATAAATAGTAAGTAACAATTTGATAAATAGTAAGTAACAATTTGATAAATAGTAAGTAACCATTTGATAAATAGTAAGTAACCATTTGATAAATTGTAAGTAACAATTTAATAAATAGTAAGTAACAATTTAAAAAATAGTAAGTAACAATTTAATAAATAGTGTGTAACAATTTAATAAATAGTAAGTAACAATTTGATAAATAGTAAGTAACAATTTGATAAATAGTAAGTAACCATTTGATAAATAGTAAGTAACCATTTGATAAATAGTAAGTAACAATTTAATAAATAGTAAGTAACAATTTAATAAATAGATAGTAACAATTTAATTAATAGTAAGTAACAACTTAATAAATAGTAAGTAACAATTTAATAAATAGTAAGAAACATTTTAATAAATAGTAAGTAACAATTTGATAAATAGTAAGTAACGATTTGATAAATAGAAAGTAACAATTTAATAAATAGTAAGTAACAATTTAATAAATAGTAAGTAACAATTTAATAAATAGTAAGTAACAATTTAATAAATAGTAAGTAACAATTTAATAAATAGTAAGTAACAATTTAATACATAGTAAGAAACAATTTAATAAATAGTAAGTAACAATTTAATAAATAGTAAGAAACAATTTGATAAATAGTAAGTAACAATTTGATAAATAGTAAGTAACAATTTGATAAATAGTAAGTAACAATTTAATAAATAGTAAGTAACAATTTAATAAATAGATAGTAACAATTTAATTAATAGTAAGTAACAACTTAATAAATAGTAAGTAACAATTTAATAAATAGTAAGAAACGTTTTAATAAATAGTAAGTAACAATTTAATAAATAGTAAGTAACAATTTAATAAATAGTATGTAACAATTTAATAAATAGTAAGTAACAATTTAATACATAGTAATTAACAATTTAATAAATAGTAAGTAACAATTTAATAAATAGTAAGTAACAATTTAAAAAATAGTAACAATTTAATAAATAGTAAGTAACAATTTAATAAATAGTAAGTAACAATTTAATAAATAGTAAGTAACAATTTAATATATAGTAAGTAACAATTTGATAAATAGCAAGTAAAAATTTAATAAATAGTAAGTAACAATTTAATAAATAGTAAGTAACAATTTAATAAATAGTAAGTAACAATTTAATAAATAGTAAGTAACAATTTGATAAATAGTAAGTAACAATTTGATAAATAGTAAGTAACAATTTGATAAATAGTAAGTAACAATTTGATAAATAGTAAGTAACAATTTGATAAATAGTAAGTAACCATTTGATAAATAGTAAGTAACCATTTGATAAATTGTAAGTAACAATTTAATAAATAGTAAGTAACAATTTAAAAAATAGTAAGTAACAATTTAATAAATAGTGTGTAACAATTTAATAAATAGTAAGTAACAATTTAATACATAGTAAGTAACAATTTAATAAATAGTAAGTAACAATTTAATAAATAGTAAGTAACCATTTGATAAATAGTAAGTAACCATTTGATAAATAGTAAGTAACAATTTAATAAATAGTAAGTAACAATTTAATAAATAGTATGTAACAATTTAATAAATAGTAAGTAACAATTTGATAAATAGTAAGTAACAATTTAATTAATAGTAAGTAACAACTTAATAAATAGTAAGTAACAATTTAATAAATAGTAAGAAACATTTTAATAAATAGTAAGTAACAATTTGATAAATAGTAAGTAACGATTTGTTAAATAGAAAGTAACAATTTGATAAATAGTAAGTAACAATTTAATAAATAGTAAGTAACAATTTGATAAATAGTAAGTAACCATTTGATAAATAGTAAGTAACCATTTGATAAATAGTAAGTAACAATTTAATAAATAGTTTGTAACAATTTAATAAATAGTAAGTGTCAATTTAATAAATAATAAGTAACAATTTAATAAATAGTAAGTAACAATTTAATAAGTAGTAAGTAACAATTTAATAAATAGTAAGTAACAATTTAATAAATGGTAAGTAACAATTTAATAAATAGTGTGTAACAATTTAATAAATAGTAAGTAACAATTTAATACATAGTAAGTAACAATTTAATAAATAGTAAGTAACAATTTAATAAATAGTAAGTAACCATTTGATAAATAGTAAGTAACCATTTGATAAATAGTAAGTAACAATTTAATAAATAGTAAGTAACAATTTAATAAATAGTATGTAACAATTTAATAAATAGTAAGTAACAATTTGATAAATAGTAAGTAACAATTTGATAAATAGTAAGTAACAATTTGATAAATAGTAAGTAACCATTTGATAAATAGTAAGTAACCATTTGATAAATAGTAAGTAACCATTTGATAAATTGTAAGTAACAATTTAATAAATAGTAAGTAACAATTTGATAAATAGATAGTAACAATTTAATTAATAGCAAGTAACAACTTAATAAATAGTAAGTAACAATTTAATAAATAGTAAGAAACATTTTAATAAATAGTAAGTAACAATTTGATAAATAGTAAGTAACGATTTGATAAATAGAAAGTAACAATTTGATAAATAGTAAGTAACAAATTAATAAATAGTAAGTAACTATTTGATAAATAGTAAGTAACAATTTGATAAATAGTAAGTAACAATTTGATAAATAGTAAGTAACAATTTGATAAATAGTAAGTAACCATATGATAAATAGTAAGTAACCATTTGATAAATAGTAAGTAACAATTTAATAAACAGTAACAATTTAATAAAGAGTAAGTAACAATTTAATAAATAGTAAGTAACAATTTAATAAATAGTTTGTAACAATTTAATAAATAGTAAGTGTCAATTTAATAAATAATAAGTAACAATTTAATAAATAGTAAGTAACAATTTAATAAATAGTTTGTAACAATTTAATAAATAGTAAGTGTCAATTTAATAAATAATAAGTAACAATTTAATAAATAGTATGTAACAATTTAATAAATAGTAAGTAACAATTTGATAAATAGTAAGTAACAATTTGATAAATAGTAAGTAACAATTTGATAAATAGTAAGTAAGCATTTGATAAATAGTAAGTAACCATTTGATAAATAGTAAGTAACAATTTAATAAATAGTAAGTAACAATTTAATAAATAGAGAGTAACAATTTAATTAATAGTTAGTAACAACTTAATAAATAGTAAGTAACAATTTAATAAATAGTAAGAAACATTTTAATAAATAGTAAGTAACAATTTGATAAATAGTAAGTAACGATTTGATAAATAGAAAGTAACAATTTGATAAAGAGTAAGTAACAATTTAATAAACAGAAACAATTTAATAAAGAGTAAGTAACAATTTAATAAATAGTAAGTAACCATTTGATAAATAGTAAGTAACAATTTAAGAAATAGTAAGTAACAATTTAATAAATAGATAGTAACAATTTAATTAATAGTAAGTAACAACTTTATAAATAGTAAGTAACAATTTAATAAATTGTAAGAAACATTTTAATAAATAGTAAGTAACAATTTAATAAATAGTAAGTAACAATTTAATAAATAGTATGTAACAATTTAATAAATAGTAAGTAACAATTTAATACATAGTAAGTAACAATTTAATAAATAGTAAGTAACAATTTAATAAATAGTGAGTAACAATTTCATAAATAGTAAGTAACAATTTAATAAATAGTAAGAAACAATTTGATAAATAGTAAGTAACAATTTGATAAATAGTAAGTAACAATTTGATAAATAGTAAGTAACAATTTGATAAATAGTAAGTAACCATTTGATAAATAGTAAGTAACCATTTGATAAATAGTAAGTAACCATTTGATAAGTAGTTAGTAACAATTTAATAAATAGTAAGTAACAATTTAATAAATAGTATGTAACAATTTAATAAATAGTAAGTAACAATTTGATAAATAGTAAGTAACAATTTGATAAATAGTAAGTAACAATTTGATAAATAGTAAGTAACCATTTGATAAATAGTAAGTAACCATTTGATAAATAGTAAGTAACAATTTAATAAATAGTAAGTAACAATTTAATAAATAGATAGTAACAATTTAATTAATAGTAAGTAACAACTTAATAAATAGTAAGTAACAATTTAATAAATAGTAAGTAACAATTTAATAAATAGTATGTAACAATTTAATAAATAGTAAGTAACAATTTGATAAATAGTAAGTAACAATTTAATTAATAGTAAGTAACAACTTAATAAATAGTAAGTAACAATTTAATAAATAGTAAGAAACATTTTAATAAATAGTAAGTAACAATTTGATAAATAGTAAGTAACGATTTGATAAATAGAAAGTAACAATTTGATAAATAGTAAGTAACAATTTAATAAATAGTAAGTAACAATTTGATAAATAGTAAGTAACCATTTGATAAATAGTAAGTAACCATCTGATAAATAGTAAGTAACAATTTAATAAATAGTTTGTAACAATTTAATAAATAGTAAGTGTCAATTTAATAGATAATAAGTAACAATTTAATAAATAGTAAGTAACAATTTAATAAGTAGTAAGTAACAATTTAATAAATAGTAAGTAACAATTTAATAAATGGTAAGTAACAATTTAATAAATAGTGTGTAACAATTTAATAAATAGTAAGTAACAATTTAATACATAGTAAGTAACAATTTAATAAATAGTAAGTAACAATTTAATAAATAGTAAGTAACCATTTGATAAATAGTAAGTAACCATTTGATAAATAGTAAGTAACAATTTAATAAATAGTAAGTAACAATTTAATAAATAGTATGTAACAATTTAATAAATAGTAAGTAACAATTTGATAAATAGTAAGTAACAATTTGATAAATAGTAAGTAACAATTTGATAAATAGTAAGTAACCATTTGATAAATAGTAAGTAACCATTTGATAAATAGTAAGTAACCATTTGATAAATTGTAAGTAACAATTTAATAAATAGTAAGTAACAATTTGATAAATAGATAGTAACAATTTAATTAATAGTAAGTAACAACTTAATAAATAGTAAGTAACAATTTAATAAATAGTAAGAAACATTTTAATAAATAGTAAGTAACAATTTGATAAATAGTAAGTAACGTTTTGATAAATAGAAAGTAACAATTTGATAAATAGTAAGTAACAATTTAATAAATAGTAAGTAACTATTTGATAAATAGTAAGTAACAATTTGATAAATAGTAAGTAACAATTTGATAAATAGTAAGTAACAATTTGATAAATAGTAAGTAACCATATGATAAATAGTAAGTAACCATTTGATAAATAGTAAGTAACAATTTAATAAACAGTAACAATTTAATAAAGAGTAAGTAACAATTTAATAAATAGTAAGTAACAATTTAATAAATAGTTTGTAACAATTTAATAAATAGTAAGTGTCAATTTAATAAATAATAAGTAACAATTTAATAAATAGTAAGTAACAATTTAATAAATAGTAAGTAACAATTTAATAAATAGTAAGTAACAATTTAATAAATAGTAAGTGTCAATTTAATAAATAGTAAGTAACAATTTAATAAATAGTATGTAACAATTTAATAAATAGTAAGTAACAATTTGATAAATAGTAAGTAACAATTTGATAAATAGTAAGTAACCATTTGATAAATAGTAAGTAACCATTTGATAAATAGTAAGTAACCATTTGATAAGTAGTTAGTAACAATTTAATAAATAGTAAGTAACAATTTAATAAATAGTATGTAACAATTTAATAAATAGTAAGTAACAATTTGATAAATAGTAAGTAACAATTTGATAAATAGTAAGTAACAATTTGATAAATAGTAAGTAACCATTTGATAAATAGTAAGTAACCATTTGATAAATAGTAAGTAACAATTTAATAAATAGTAAGTAACAATTTAATAAATAGATAGTAACAATTTAATTAATAGTAAGTAACAACTTAATAAATAGTAAGTAACAATTTAATAAATAGTAAGTAACAATTTAATAAATAGTAAGTAACAATTTAATAAATAGTATGTAACAATTTAATAAATAGTAAGTAACAATTTAAAAAATAGTAAGTAACAATTTAATAAATAGTGTGTAACAATTTAATAAATAGTAAGTAACAATTTAATAAATAGTAAGTAACAATTTAATAAATAGTATGTAACAATTTAATAAATAGTAAGTAACAATTTGATAAATAGTAAGTAACAATTTAATTAATAGTAAGTAACAACTTAATAAATAGTAAGTAACAATTTAATAAATAGTAAGAAACATTTTAATAAATAGTAAGTAACAATTTGATAAATAGTAAGTAACGATTTGATAAATAGAAAGTAACAATTTGATAAATAGTAAGTAACAATTTAATAAATAGTAAGTAACAATTTGATAAATAGTAAGTAACCATTTGATAAATAGTAAGTAACCATCTGATAAATAGTAAGTAACAATTTAATAAATAGTTTGTAACAATTTAATAAATAGTAAGTGTCAATTTAATAAATAATAAGTAACAATTTAATAAATAGTAAGTAACAATTTAATAAGTAGTAAGTAACAATTTAATAAATAGTAAGTAACAATTTGATAAATAGTAAGTAACAATTTAATAAATAGTAAGTAACAATTTAATAAATAGATAGTAACAATTTAATTAATAGTAAGTAACAACTTAATAAATAGTAAGTAACAATTTAATAAATAGTAAGAAACGTTTTAATAAATAGTAAGTAACAATTTAATAAATAGTAAGTAACAATTTAATAAATAGTATGTAACAATTTAATAAATAGTAAGTAACAATTTAATACATAGTAATTAACAATTTAATAAATAGTAAGTAACAATTTAATAAATAGTAAGTAACAATTTAAAAAATAGTAACAATTTAATAAATAGTAAGTAACAATTTAATAAATAGTAAGTAACAATTTAATAAATAGTAAGTAACAATTTAATATATAGTAAGTAACAATTTGATAAATAGCAAGTAAAAATTTAATAAATAGTAAGTAACAATTTAATAAATAGTAAGTAACAATTTAATAAATAGTAAGTAACAATTTAATAAATAGTAAGTAACAATTTGATAAATAGTAAGTAACAATTTGATAAATAGTAAGTAACAATTTGATAAATAGTAAGTAACAATTTGATAAATAGTAAGTAACAATTTGATAAATAGTAAGTAACCATTTGATAAATAGTAAGTAACCATTTGATAAATTGTAAGTAACAATTTAATAAATAGTAAGTAACAATTTAAAAAATAGTAAGTAACAATTTAATAAATAGTGTGTAACAATTTAATAAATAGTAAGTAACAATTTGATAAATAGTAAGTAACAATTTGATAAATAGTAAGTAACCATTTGATAAATAGTAAGTAACCATTTGATAAATAGTAAGTAACAATTTAATAAATAGTAAGTAACAATTTAATAAATAGATAGTAACAATTTAATTAATAGTAAGTAACAACTTAATAAATAGTAAGTAACAATTTAATAAATAGTAAGAAACATTTTAATAAATAGTAAGTAACAATTTGATAAATAGTAAGTAACGATTTGATAAATAGAAAGTAACAATTTAATAAATAGTAAGTAACAATTTAATAAATAGTAAGTAACAATTTAATAAATAGTAAGTAACAATTTAATAAATAGTAAGTAACAATTTAATAAATAGTAAGTAACAATTTAATACATAGTAAGAAACAATTTAATAAATAGTAAGTAACAATTTAATAAATAGTAAGAAACAATTTGATAAATAGTAAGTAACAATTTGATAAATAGTAAGTAACAATTTGATAAATAGTAAGTAACAATTTAATAAATAGTAAGTAACAATTTAATAAATAGATAGTAACAATTTAATTAATAGTAAGTAACAACTTAATAAATAGTAAGTAACAATTTAATAAATAGTAAGAAACGTTTTAATAAATAGTAAGTAACAATTTAATAAATAGTAAGTAACAATTTAATAAATAGTATGTAACAATTTAATAAATAGTAAGTAACAATTTAATACATAGTAATTAACAATTTAATAAATAGTAAGTAACAATTTAATAAATAGTAAGTAACAATTTAAAAAATAGTAACAATTTAATAAATAGTAAGTAACAATTTAATAAATAGTAAGTAACAATTTAATAAATAGTAAGTAACAATTTAATATATAGTAAGTAACAATTTGATAAATAGCAAGTAAAAATTTAATAAATAGTAAGTAACAATTTAATAAATAGTAAGTAACAATTTAATAAATAGTAAGTAACAATTTAATAAATAGTAAGTAACAATTTGATAAATAGTAAGTAACAATTTGATAAATAGTAAGTAACAATTTGATAAATAGTAAGTAACAATTTGATAAATAGTAAGTAACAATTTGATAAATAGTAAGTAACCATTTGATAAATAGTAAGTAACCATTTGATAAATTGTAAGTAACAATTTAATAAATAGTAAGTAACAATTTAAAAAATAGTAAGTAACAATTTAATAAATAGTGTGTAACAATTTAATAAATAGTAAGTAACAATTTAATACATAGTAAGTAACAATTTAATAAATAGTAAGTAACAATTTAATAAATAGTAAGTAACCATTTGATAAATAGTAAGTAACCATTTGATAAATAGTAAGTAACAATTTAATAAATAGTAAGTAACAATTTAATAAATAGTATGTAACAATTTAATAAATAGTAAGTAACAATTTGATAAATAGTAAGTAACAATTTAATTAATAGTAAGTAACAACTTAATAAATAGTAAGTAACAATTTAATAAATAGTAAGAAACATTTTAATAAATAGTAAGTAACAATTTGATAAATAGTAAGTAACGATTTGTTAAATAGAAAGTAACAATTTGATAAATAGTAAGTAACAATTTAATAAATAGTAAGTAACAATTTGATAAATAGTAAGTAACCATTTGATAAATAGTAAGTAACCATTTGATAAATAGTAAGTAACAATTTAATAAATAGTTTGTAACAATTTAATAAATAGTAAGTGTCAATTTAATAAATAATAAGTAACAATTTAATAAATAGTAAGTAACAATTTAATAAGTAGTAAGTAACAATTTAATAAATAGTAAGTAACAATTTAATAAATGGTAAGTAACAATTTAATAAATAGTGTGTAACAATTTAATAAATAGTAAGTAACAATTTAATACATAGTAAGTAACAATTTAATAAATAGTAAGTAACAATTTAATAAATAGTAAGTAACCATTTGATAAATAGTAAGTAACCATTTGATAAATAGTAAGTAACAATTTAATAAATAGTAAGTAACAATTTAATAAATAGTATGTAACAATTTAATAAATAGTAAGTAACAATTTGATAAATAGTAAGTAACAATTTGATAAATAGTAAGTAACAATTTGATAAATAGTAAGTAACCATTTGATAAATAGTAAGTAACCATTTGATAAATAGTAAGTAACCATTTGATAAATTGTAAGTAACAATTTAATAAATAGTAAGTAACAATTTGATAAATAGATAGTAACAATTTAATTAATAGCAAGTAACAACTTAATAAATAGTAAGTAACAATTTAATAAATAGTAAGAAACATTTTAATAAATAGTAAGTAACAATTTGATAAATAGTAAGTAACGATTTGATAAATAGAAAGTAACAATTTGATAAATAGTAAGTAACAAATTAATAAATAGTAAGTAACTATTTGATAAATAGTAAGTAACAATTTGATAAATAGTAAGTAACAATTTGATAAATAGTAAGTAACAATTTGATAAATAGTAAGTAACCATATGATAAATAGTAAGTAACCATTTGATAAATAGTAAGTAACAATTTAATAAACAGTAACAATTTAATAAAGAGTAAGTAACAATTTAATAAATAGTAAGTAACAATTTAATAAATAGTTTGTAACAATTTAATAAATAGTAAGTGTCAATTTAATAAATAATAAGTAACAATTTAATAAATAGTAAGTAACAATTTAATAAATAGTAAGTAACAATTTAATAAATAGTAAGTAACAATTTAATAAATAGTAAGTGTCAATTTAATAAATAGTATGTAACAATTTAATAAATAGTATGTAACAATTTAATAAATAGTAAGTAACAATTTGATAAATAGTAAGTAAAAATTTGATAAATAGTAAGTAACCATTTGATAAATAGTAAGTAACCATTTGATAAATAGTAAGTAACCATTTGATAAATAGTAAGTATCAATTTAATAAATAGTAAGTAACAATTTAATTAATAGTATGTAACAATTTAATAAATAGTAAGTAACAATTTGATAAATAGTAAGTAACAATTTGATAAATAGTAAGTAACAATTTGATAAATAGTAAGTAACCATTTGATAAATAGTAAGTAACCATTTGATAAATAGTAAGTAACAATTTAATAAATAGTAAGTAACAATTTAATAAATAGTAAGTAACAATTTAAAAAATAGTAACAATTTAATAAATAGTAAGTAACAATTTAATAAATAGTAAGTAACAATTTAATAAATAGTAAGTAACAATTTAATAAATAGTAAGTAACAATTTGATAAATAGTAAGTAACAATTTGATAAATAGTAAGTAACAATTTGATAAATAGTAAGTAACAATTTGATAAATAGTAAGTAACCATTTGATAAATAGTAAGTAACCATTTGATAAATAGTAAGTAACCATTTGATAAATAGTAAGTAACAATTTAATAAATAGTAAGTAACAATTTAATTAATAGTATGTAACAATTTAATAAATAGTAAGTAACAATTTGGTAAATAGTAAGTAACAATTTGATAAATAGTAAGTAACAATTTGATAAATAGTAAGTAACCATTCTATAAATAGTAAGTAACCATTTGATAAATAGTAAGTAACAATTTAATAAATAGTAAGTAACAATTTGATAAATAGATAGTAACAATTTAATTAATAGTAAGTAACAACTTAATAAATAGTAAGTAACAATTTAATAAATAGTAAGAAACATTTTAATAAATAGTAAGTAACAATTTGATAAATAGTAAGTAACGATTTGATAAATAGAAAGTAACAATTTGATAAATAGTAAGTAACAATTTAATAAATAGTAAGTAACAATTTGATAAATAGTAAGTAACAATTTGATAAATAGTAAGTAACAATTTGATAAATAGTAAGTAACAATTTGATAAATAGTAAGTAACCATTTGATAAATAGTAAGTAACCATTTGATAAATAGTAAGTAACAATTTAATAAACAGTAACAATTTAATAAAGAGTAAGTAACAATTTAATAAATAGTAAGTAACAATTTAATAAATAGTTTGTAACAATTTAATAAATAGTAAGTGTCAATTTAATAAATAATAAGTAACAATTTAATAAATAGTAAGTAACAATTTAATAAATAGTAAGTAACAATTTAATAAATAGTAAGTAACAATTTAATAAATAGTAAGTAACAATTTAATAAATAGTGTGTAACAATTTAATAAATAGTAAGTAACAATTTAATACATAGTAAGTAACAATTTAATAAATAGTAAGTAACAATTTAATAAATAGTAAGAAACAATTTGATAAATAGTAAGTAACAATTTGATAAATAGTAAGTAACAATTTGATAAATAGTAAGTAACAATTTAATAAATAGTAAGTAACAATTTAATAAATAGTATGTAACAATTTAATAAATAGTAAGTAACAATTTGATAAATAGTAAGTAACAATTTGATAAATAGTAAGTAACAATTTGATAAATAGTAAGTAACCATTTGATAAATAGTAAGTAACCATTTGATAAATAGTAAGTAACAATTTAATAAATAGTAAGTAACAATTTAATAAATAGATAGTACCAATTTAATTAATAGTTAGTAACAACTTAATAATTAGTAAGTAACAATTTAATAAATAGTAAGAAACATTTTAATAAATAGTAAGTAACAATTTGATAAATAGTAAGTAACGATTTGATAAATAGAAAGTAACAATTTGATAAATAGTAAGTAACAATTTAATAAACAGTAACAATTTAATAAAGAGTAAGTAACAAATTAATAAATAGTAAGTAATAATTTAATAAATAGTAAGTAACAATTTAATAAATAGTAAGTAACAATTTAATAAATAGTAAGTAACAATTTGATAAATAGTAAGTAATAATTTAATAAATAGTAAGTAACAATTTAGTAAATAGTAAGTAACAATTTAATAAATAGTAAGTAACAATTTAATAAATAGTGAGTAACAATTTCATAAATAGTAAGTAACAATTTAATAAATAGTGTGTAACAATTTAATAAATAGTAAGTAACAATTTAATACATAGTAAGTAACAATTTAATAAATAGTAAGTAACAATTTAATAAATAGTATGTAACAATTTAATAAATAGTAAGTAACAATTTAATACATAGTAAGTAACAATTTAATAAATAGTAAGTAACAATTTAATAAATAGTAAGTAACAATTTAAAAAATAGTAACAATTTAATAAATAGTAAGTAACAATTTAATAAATAGTAAGTAACAATTTAATAAATAGTAAGTAACAATTTAATAAATAGTAAGTAACAATTTAATAAATAGATAGTAACAATTTAATTAATAGTAAGTAACAACTTAATAAATAGTAAGTAACAATTTAATAAATAGTAAGAAACATTTTAATAAATAGTAAGTACACATTTGATAAATAGTAAGTAACGATTTGATAAATAGAAAGTAACAATTTGATAAATAGTAAGTAACAATTTAATAAACAGTAACAATTTAATAAATAGTAAGTAACAATTTAATAAGTAGTAAGAAAAAATTTAATAAATAGTTTGTAACAATTTAATAAATATTAAGTGTCAATTTAATAAATAATAAGTAACAATTTAATAAATAGTAAGTAACAATTTAATAAATAGTAAGTAACAATTTAATAAATAGTAAGTAACCATTTTATAAATAGTAAGTAACCATTTGATAAATAGTAAGTAACAATTTAATAAATAGTAAGTAACAATTTAATAAATAGATAGTAACAATTTAATTATTAGTAAGTAACAACTTAATAAATAGTAAGTAACAATTTAATAAATAGTAAGAAACGTTTTAATAAATAGTAAGTAACAATTTAATAAATAGTAAGTAACAATTTAATAAATAGTATGTAACAATTTAATAAATAGTAAGTAACAATTTAATACATAGTAAGTAACAATTTAATAAATAGTAAGTAACAATTTAATAAATAGTAAGTAACAATTTAAAAAATAGTAACAATTTAATAAATAGTAAGTAACAATTTAATTAATAGTATGTAACAATTTAATAAATAGTAAGTAACAATTTGATAAATAGTAAGTAACAATTTGATAAATAGTTAGTAACAATTTGATAAATAGTAAGTAACCATTTGATAAATTGTAAGTAACAATTTAATAAATAGTAAGTAACAATTTAAAAAATAGTAAGTAACAATTTAATAAATAGTGTGTAACAATTTAATAAATAGTAAGTAACAATTTAATACATAGTAAATAACAATTTAATAAATAGTAAGTAACAATTTAATAAATAGTAAATAACCATTTGATAAATAGTAAGTAACCATTTGATAAATAGTAAGTAACAATTTAATAAATAGTAAGTAACAATTTAATAAATAGTAAGTAACAATTTAATAAATAGTATGTAACAATTTAATAAATAGTAAGTAACAATTTAATACATAGTAAGTAACAATTTAATAAATAGTAAGTAACAATTTAATAAATAGTAAGTAACAATTTAAAAAATAGTAACAATTTAATAAATAGTAAGTAACAATTTAATAAATAGTAAGTAACAATTTAATAAATAGTAAGTAACAATTTAATAAATAGTAAGTAACAATTTAATAAATAGTAAGTAACAATTTAATAAATAGATAGTAACAATTTAATTAATAGTAAGTAACAACTTAATAAATAGTAAGTAACAATTTAATAAATAGTAAGAAACATTTTAATAAATAGTAAGTACACATTTGATAAATAGTAAGTAACGATTTGATAAATAGAAAGTAACAATTTGATAAATAGTAAGTAACAATTTAATAAACAGTAACAATTTAATAAATAGTAAGTAACAATTTAATAAGTAGTAAGAAAAAATTTAATAAATAGTTTGTAACAATTTAATAAATATTAAGTGTCAATTTAATAAATAATAAGTAACAATTTAATAAATAGTAAGTAACAATTTAATAAATAGTAAGTAACAAATTAATAAATAGTAAGTAACTATTTGATAAATAGTAAGTAACAATTTGATAAATAGTAAGTAACAATTTGATAAATAGTAAGTAACAATTTGATAAATAGTAAGTAACCATATGATAAATAGTAAGTAACCATTTGATAAATAGTAAGTAACAATTTAATAAACAGTAACAATTTAATAAAGAGTAAGTAACAATTTAATAAATAGTAAGTAACAATTTAATAAATAGTTTGTAACAATTTAATAAATAGTAAGTGTCAATTTAATAAATAATAAGTAACAATTTAATAAATAGTAAGTAACAATTTAATAAATAGTAAGTAACAAATTAATAAATAGTAAGTAATAATTTAATAAATAGTAAGTAACCATTTGATAAATAGTAAGTAACCATTTGATAAATAGTAAGTAACCATTTGATAAATAGTAAGTAACAATTTAATAAATAGTAAGTAACAATTTAATTAATAGTATGTAACAATTTAATAAATAGTAAGTAACAATTTGGTAAATAGTAAGTAACAATTTGATAAATAGTAAGTAACAATTTGATAAATAGTAAGTAACCATTCTATAAATAGTAAGTAACCATTTGATAAATAGTAAGTAACAATTTAATAAATAGTAAGTAACAATTTGATAAATAGATAGTAACAATTTAATTAATAGTAAGTAACAACTTAATAAATAGTAAGTAACAATTTAATAAATAGTAAGAAACATTTTAATAAATAGTAAGTAACAATTTGATAAATAGTAAGTAACGATTTGATAAATAGAAAGTAACAATTTGATAAATAGTAAGTAACAATTTAATAAATAGTAAGTAACAATTTGATAAATAGTAAGTAACAATTTGATAAATAGTAAGTAACAATTTGATAAATAGTAAGTAACAATTTGATAAATAGTAAGTAACCATTTGATAAATAGTAAGTAACCATTTGATAAATAGTAAGTAACAATTTAATAAACAGTAACAATTTAATAAAGAGTAAGTAACAATTTAATAAATAGTAAGTAACAATTTAATAAATAGTTTGTAACAATTTAATAAATAGTAAGTGTCAATTTAATAAATAATAAGTAACAATTTAATAAATAGTAAGTAACAATTTAATAAATAGTAAGTAACAATTTAATAAATAGTAAGTAACAATTTAATAAATAGTAAGTAACAATTTAATAAATAGTGTGTAACAATTTAATAAATAGTAAGTAACAATTTAATACATAGTAAGTAACAATTTAATAAATAGTAAGTAACAATTTAATAAATAGTAAGAAACAATTTGATAAATAGTAAGTAACAATTTGATAAATAGTAAGTAACAATTTGATAAATAGTAAGTAACAATTTAATAAATAGTAAGTAACAATTTAATAAATAGTATGTAACAATTTAATAAATAGTAAGTAACAATTTGATAAATAGTAAGTAACAATTTGATAAATAGTAAGTAACAATTTGATAAATAGTAAGTAACCATTTGATAAATAGTAAGTAACCATTTGATAAATAGTAAGTAACAATTTAATAAATAGTAAGTAACAATTTAATAAATAGATAGTACCAATTTAATTAATAGTTAGTAACAACTTAATAATTAGTAAGTAACAATTTAATAAATAGTAAGAAACATTTTAATAAATAGTAAGTAACAATTTGATAAATAGTAAGTAACGATTTGATAAATAGAAAGTAACAATTTGATAAATAGTAAGTAACAATTTAATAAACAGTAACAATTTAATAAAGAGTAAGTAACAAATTAATAAATAGTAAGTAATAATTTAATAAATAGTAAGTAACAATTTAATAAATAGTAAGTAACAATTTAATAAATAGTAAGTAACAATTTGATAAATAGTAAGTAATAATTTAATAAATAGTAAGTAACAATTTAGTAAATAGTAAGTAACAATTTAATAAATAGTAAGTAACAATTTAATAAATAGTGAGTAACAATTTCATAAATAGTAAGTAACAATTTAATAAATAGTGTGTAACAATTTAATAAATAGTAAGTAACAATTTAATACATAGTAAGTAACAATTTAATAAATAGTAAGTAACAATTTAATAAATAGTATGTAACAATTTAATAAATAGTAAGTAACAATTTAATACATAGTAAGTAACAATTTAATAAATAGTAAGTAACAATTTAATAAATAGTAAGTAACAATTTAAAAAATAGTAACAATTTAATAAATAGTAAGTAACAATTTAATAAATAGTAAGTAACAATTTAATAAATAGTAAGTAACAATTTAATAAATAGTAAGTAACAATTTAATAAATAGATAGTAACAATTTAATTAATAGTAAGTAACAACTTAATAAATAGTAAGTAACAATTTAATAAATAGTAAGAAACATTTTAATAAATAGTAAGTACACATTTGATAAATAGTAAGTAACGATTTGATAAATAGAAAGTAACAATTTGATAAATAGTAAGTAACAATTTAATAAACAGTAACAATTTAATAAATAGTAAGTAACAATTTAATAAGTAGTAAGAAAAAATTTAATAAATAGTTTGTAACAATTTAATAAATATTAAGTGTCAATTTAATAAATAATAAGTAACAATTTAATAAATAGTAAGTAACAATTTAATAAATAGTAAGTAACAATTTAATAAATAGTAAGTAACCATTTTATAAATAGTAAGTAACCATTTGATAAATAGTAAGTAACAATTTAATAAATAGTAAGTAACAATTTAATAAATAGATAGTAACAATTTAATTATTAGTAAGTAACAACTTAATAAATAGTAAGTAACAATTTAATAAATAGTAAGAAACGTTTTAATAAATAGTAAGTAACAATTTAATAAATAGTAAGTAACAATTTAATAAATAGTATGTAACAATTTAATAAATAGTAAGTAACAATTTAATACATAGTAAGTAACAATTTAATAAATAGTAAGTAACAATTTAATAAATAGTAAGTAACAATTTAAAAAATAGTAACAATTTAATAAATAGTAAGTAACAATTTAATTAATAGTATGTAACAATTTAATAAATAGTAAGTAACAATTTGATAAATAGTAAGTAACAATTTGATAAATAGTAAGTAACAATTTGATAAATAGTAAGTAACCATTTGATAAATTGTAAGTAACAATTTAATAAATAGTAAGTAACAATTTAAAAAATAGTAAGTAACAATTTAATAAATAGTGTGTAACAATTTAATAAATAGTAAGTAACAATTTAATACATAGTAAATAACAATTTAATAAATAGTAAGTAACAATTTAATAAATAGTAAATAACCATTTGATAAATAGTAAGTAACCATTTGATAAATAGTAAGTAACAATTTAATAAATAGTAAGTAACAATTTAATAAATAGTAAGTAACAATTTAATAAATAGTATGTAACAATTTAATAAATAGTAAGTAACAATTTAATACATAGTAAGTAACAATTTAATAAATAGTAAGTAACAATTTAATAAATAGTAAGTAACAATTTAAAAAATAGTAACAATTTAATAAATAGTAAGTAACAATTTAATAAATAGTAAGTAACAATTTAATAAATAGTAAGTAACAATTTAATAAATAGTAAGTAACAATTTAATAAATAGTAAGTAACAATTTAATAAATAGATAGTAACAATTTAATTAATAGTAAGTAACAACTTAATAAATAGTAAGTAACAATTTAATAAATAGTAAGAAACATTTTAATAAATAGTAAGTACACATTTGATAAATAGTAAGTAACGATTTGATAAATAGAAAGTAACAATTTGATAAATAGTAAGTAACAATTTAATAAACAGTAACAATTTAATAAATAGTAAGTAACAATTTAATAAGTAGTAAGAAAAAATTTAATAAATAGTTTGTAACAATTTAATAAATATTAAGTGTCAATTTAATAAATAATAAGTAACAATTTAATAAATAGTAAGTAACAATTTAATAAATAGTAAGTAACAATTTAATAAATAGTAAGTAACCATTTTATAAATAGTAAGTAACCATTTGATAAATAGTAAGTAACAATTTAATAAATAGTAAGTAACAATTTAATAAATAGATAGTAACAATTTAATTATTAGTAAGTAACAACTTAATAAATAGTAAGTAACAATTTAATAAATAGTAAGAAACGTTTTAATAAATAGTAAGTAACAATTTAATAAATAGTAAGTAACAATTTAATAAATAGTATGTAACAATTTAATAAATAGTAAGTAACAATTTAATACATAGTAAGTAACAATTTAATAAATAGTAAGTAACAATTTAATAAATAGTAAGTAACAATTTAAAAAATAGTAACAATTTAATAAATAGTAAGTAACAATTTAATTAATAGTATGTAACAATTTAATAAATAGTAAGTAACAATTTGATAAATAGTAAGTAACAATTTGATAAATAGTAAGTAACAATTTGATAAATAGTAAGTAACCATTTGATAAATAGTAAGTAACCATTTGATAAATAGTAAGTAACCATTTGATAAATAGTAAGTAACAATTTAATAAATAGTAAGTAACAATTTAATTAATAGTATGTAACAATTTAATAAATAGTAAGTAACAATTTGATAAATAGATAGTAACAATTTAATTAATAGTAAGTAACAACTTAATAAATAGTAAGTAACAATTTAATAAATAGTAAGAAACATTTTAATAAATAGTAAGTAACAATTTGATAAATAGTAAGTAACGATTTGATAAATAGAAAGTAACAATTTGATAAATAGTAAGTAACAATTTAATAAATAGTAAGTAACAATTTGATAAATAGTAAGTAACAATTTGATAAATAGTAAGTAACAATTTGATAAATAGTAAGTAACAATTTGATAAATAGTAAGTAACCATTTGATAAATAGTAAGTAACCATTTGATAAATAGTAAGTAACAATTTAATAAACAGTAACAATTTAATAAAGAGTAAGTAACAATTTAATAAATAGTAAGTAACAATTTAATAAATAGTTTGTAACAATTTAATAAATAGTAAGTGTCAATTTAATAAATAATAAGTAACAATTTAATAAATAGTAAGTAACAATTTAATAAATAGTAAGTAACAATTTAATAAATAGTAAGTAACAATTTAATAAATAGTAAGTAACAATTTAATAAATAGTGTGTAACAATTTAATAAATAGTAAGTAACAATTTAATACATAGTAAGTAACAATTTAATAAATAGTAAGTAACAATTTAATAAATAGTAAGAAACAATTTGATAAATAGTAAGTAACAATTTGATAAATAGTAAGTAACAATTTGATAAATAGTAAGTAACAATTTAATAAATAGTAAGTAACAATTTAATAAATAGTATGTAACAATTTAATAAATAGTAAGTAACAATTTGATAAATAGTAAGTAACCATTTGATAAATAGTAAGTAACCATTTGATAAATAGTAAGTAACAATTTAATAAACAGTAACAATTTAATAAAGAGTAAGTAACAATTTAATAAATAGTAAGTAACAATTTAATAAATAGTTTGTAACAATTTAATAAATAGTAAGTGTCAATTTAATAAATAATAAGTAACAATTTAATAAATAGTAAGTAACAATTTAATAAATAGTAAGTAACAATTTAATAAATAGTAAGTAACAATTTAATAAATAGTAAGTAACAATTTAATAAATAGTGTGTAACAATTTAATAAATAGTAAGTAACAATTTAATACATAGTAAGTAACAATTTAATAAATAGTAAGTAACAATTTAATAAATAGTAAGAAACAATTTGATAAATAGTAAGTAACAATTTGATAAATAGTAAGTAACAATTTGATAAATAGTAAGTAACAATTTAATAAATAGTAAGTAACAATTTAATAAATAGTATGTAACAATTTAATAAATAGTAAGTAACAATTTGATAAATAGTAAGTAACAATTTGATAAATAGTAAGTAACAATTTGATAAATAGTAAGTAACCATTTGATAAATAGTAAGTAACCATTTGATAAATAGTAAGTAACAATTTAATAAATAGTAAGTAACAATTTAATAAATAGATAGTACCAATTTAATTAATAGTTAGTAACAACTTAATAATTAGTAAGTAACAATTTAATAAATAGTAAGAAACATTTTAATAAATAGAAAGTAACAATTTGATAAATAGTAAGTAACGATTTGATAAATAGTATGTAACAATTTAATAAATAGTAAGTAACAATTTAATACATAGTAAGTAACAATTTAATAAATAGTAAGTAACAATTTAATAAATAGTAAGTAACAATTTAAAAAATAGTAACAATTTAATAAATAGTAAGTAACAATTTAATAAATAGTAAGTAACAATTTAATAAATAGTAAGTAACAATTTAATAAATAGTAAGTAACAATTTAATAAATAGTAAGTAACAATTTAATAAATAGATAGTAACAATTTAATTAATAGTAAGTAACAACTTAATAAATAGTAAGTAACAATTTAATAAATAGTAAGAAACATTTTAATAAATAGTAAGTACACATTTGATAAATAGTAAGTAACGATTTGATAAATAGAAAGTAACAATTTGATAAATAGTAAGTAACAATTTAATAAACAGTAACAATTTAATAAATAGTAAGTAACAATTTAATAAGTAGTAAGAAAAAATTTAATAAATAGTTTGTAACAATTTAATAAATATTAAGTGTCAATTTAATAAATAATAAGTAACAATTTAATAAATAGTAAGTAACAATTTAATAAATAGTAAGTAACAATTTAATAAATAGTAAGTAACCATTTTATAAATAGTAAGTAACCATTTGATAAATAGTAAGTAACAATTTAATAAATAGTAAGTAACAATTTAATAAATAGATAGTAACAATTTAATTATTAGTAAGTAACAACTTAATAAATAGTAAGTAACAATTTAATAAATAGTAAGAAACGTTTTAATAAATAGTAAGTAACAATTTAATGAATAGTAAGTAACAATTTAATAAATAGTATGTAACAATTTAATAAATAGTAAGTAACAATTTAATACATAGTAAGTAACAATTTAATAAATAGTAAGTAACAATTTAATAAATAGTAAGTAACAATTTAAAAAATAGTAACAATTTAATAAATAGTAAGTAACAATTTGATTAATAGTATGTAACAATTTAATAAATAGTAAGTAACAATTTGATAAATAGTAAGTAACAATTTGATAAATAGTAAGTAACAATTTGATAAATAGTAAGTAACCATTTGATAAATAGTAAGTAACCATTTGATAAATTGTAAGTAACAATTTAATAAATAGTAAGTAACAATTTAAAAAATAGTAAGTAACAATTTAATAAATAGTGTGTAACAATTTAATAAATAGTAAGTAACAATTTAATACATAGTAAGTAACAATTTAATAAATAGTAAGTAACAATTTAATAAATAGTAAGTAACCATTTGATAAATAGTAAGTAACCATTTGATAAATAGTAAGTAACAATTTAATAAATAGTAAGTAACAATTTAATAAATAGTAAGTAACAATTTAATAAATAGTAAGTAACAATTTAATAAATAGTATGTAACAATTTAATAAATAGTAAGTAACAATTTAATACATAGTAAGTAACAATTTAATAAATAGTAAGTAACAATTTAATAAATAGTAAGTAACAATTTAAAAAATAGTAACAATTTAATAAATAGTAAGTAACAATTTAATAAATAGTAAGTAACAATTTAATAAATAGTAAGTAACAATTTAATAAATAGTAAGTAACAATTTAATAAATAGTAAGTAACAATTTAATAAATAGTAAGTAACAATTTAATAAATAGTAAGTAACAATTTAATAAATAGTAAGTAACAATTTAATAAATAGATAGTAACAATTTAATTAATAGTAAGTAACAACTTAATAAATAGTAAGTAACAATTTAATAAATATTAAGAAACATTTTAATAAATAGTAAGTACACATTTGATAAATAGTAAGTAACGATTTGATAAATAGAAAGTAACAATTTGATAAATAGTAAGTAACAATTTAATAAACAGTAACAATTTAATAAATAGTAAGTAACAATTTAATAAGTAGTAAGAAAAAATTTAATAAATAGTTTGTAACAATTTAATAAATATTAAGTGTCAATTTAATAAATAATAAGTAACAATTTAATAAATAGTAAGTAACAATTTAATAAATAGTAAGTAACAATTTAATAAATAGTAAGTAACCATTTTATAAATAGTAAGTAACCATTTGATAAATAGTAAGTAACAATTTAATAAATAGTAAGTAACAATTTAATAAATAGATAGTAACAATTTAATTATTAGTAAGTAACAACTTAATAAATAGTAAGTAACAATTTAATAAATAGTAAGAAACGTTTTAATAAATAGTAAGTAACAATTTAATGAATAGTAAGTAACAATTTAATAAATAGTATGTAACAATTTAATAAATAGTAAGTAACAATTTAATACATAGTAAGTAACAATTTAATAAATAGTAAGTAACAATTTAATAAATAGTAAGTAACAATTTAAAAAATAGTAACAATTTAATAAATAGTAAGTAACAATTTGATTAATAGTATGTAACAATTTAATAAATAGTAAGTAACAATTTGATAAATAGTAAGTAACAATTTGATAAATAGTAAGTAACAATTTGATAAATAGTAAGTAACCATTTGATAAATAGTAAGTAACCATTTGATAAATTGTAAGTAACAATTTAATAAATAGTAAGTAACAATTTAAAAAATAGTAAGTAACAATTTAATAAATAGTGTGTAACAATTTAATAAATAGTAAGTAACAATTTAATACATAGTAAGTAACAATTTAATAAATAGTAAGTAACAATTTAATAAATAGTAAGTAACCATTTGATAAATAGTAAGTAACCATTTGATAAATAGTAAGTAACAATTTAATAAATAGTAAGTAACAATTTAATAAATAGTAAGTAACAATTTAATAAATAGTATGTAACAATTTAATAAATAGTAAGTAACAATTTAATACATAGTAAGTAACAATTTAATAAATAGTAAGTAACAATTTAATAAATAGTAAGTAACAATTTAAAAAATAGTAACAATTTAATAAATAGTAAGTAACAATTTAATAAATAGTAAGTAACAATTTAATAAATAGTAAGTAACAATTTAATAAATAGTAAGTAACAATTTAATAAATAGTAAGTAACAATTTAATAAATAGTAAGTAACAATTTAATAAATAGTAAGTAACAATTTAATAAATAGATAGTAACAATTTAATTAATAGTAAGTAACAACTTAATAAATAGTAAGTAACAATTTAATAAATATTAAGAAACATTTTAATAAATAGTAAGTACACATTTGATAAATAGTAAGTAACGATTTGATAAATAGAAAGTAACAATTTGATAAATAGTAAGTAACAATTTAATAAACAGTAACAATTTAATAAATAGTAAGTAACAATTTAATAAGTAGTAAGAAAAAATTTAATAAATAGTTTGTAACAATTTAATAAATATTAAGTGTCAATTTAATAAATAATAAGTAACAATTTAATAAATAGTAAGTAACAATTTAATAAATAGTAAGTAACAATTTAATAAATAGTAAGTAACCATTTTATAAATAGTAAGTAACCATTTGATAAATAGTAAGTAACAATTTAATAAATAGTAAGTAACAATTTAATAAATAGTAAGTAACAATTTGATAAATAGTAAGTAACCATTTGATAAATAGTAAGTAACCATTTGATAAATAGTAAGTAACAATTTAATAAATAGTTTGTAACAATTTAATAAATAGTAAGTGTCAATTAATAAATAATAAGTAACAATTTAATAAATAGTAAGTAACAATTTAATAAGTAGTAAGTAACAATTTAATAAATAGTAAGTAACAATTTAATAAATGGTAAGTAACAATTTAATAAATAGTGTGTAACAATTTAATAAATAGTAAGTAACAATTTAATACATAGTAAGTAACAATTTAATAAATAGTAAGTAACAATTTAATAAATAGTAAGTAACCATTTGATAAATAGTAAGTAACCATTTGATAAATAGTAAGTAACCATTTGATAAATAGTAAGTATCAATTTAATAAATAGTAAGTAACAATTTAATTAATAGTATGTAACAATTTAATAAATAGTAAGTAACAATTTGATAAATAGTAAGTAACAATTTGATAAATAGTAAGTAACAATTTGATAAATAGTAAGTAACCATTTGATAAATAGTAAGTAACCATTTGATAAATAGTAAGTAACAATTTAATAAATAGTAAGTAACAATTTAATAAATAGTAAGTAACAATTTAAAAAATAGTAACAATTTAATAAATAGTAAGTAACAATTTAATAAATAGTAAGTAACAATTTAATAAATAGTAAGTAACAATTTAATAAATAGTAAGTAACAATTTGATAAATAGTAAGTAACAATTTGATAAATAGTAAGTAACAATTTGATAAATAGTAAGTAACAATTTGATAAATAGTAAGTAACCATTTGATAAATAGTAAGTAACCATTTGATAAATAGTAAGTAACCATTTGATAAATAGTAAGTAACAATTTAATAAATAGTAAGTAACAATTTAATTAATAGTATGTAACAATTTAATAAATAGTAAGTAACAATTTGGTAAATAGTAAGTAACAATTTGATAAATAGTAAGTAACAATTTGATAAATAGTAAGTAACCATTCTATAAATAGTAAGTAACCATTTGATAAATAGTAAGTAACAATTTAATAAATAGTAAGTAACAATTTGATAAATAGATAGTAACAATTTAATTAATAGTAAGTAACAACTTAATAAATAGCAAGTAACAATTTAATAAATAGTAAGAAACATTTTAATAAATAGTAAGTAACAATTTGATAAATAGTAAGTAACGATTTGATAAATAGAAAGTAACAATTTGATAAATAGTAAGTAACAATTTAATAAATAGTAAGTAACAATTTGATAAATAGTAAGTAACAATTTGATAAATAGTAAGTAACAATTTGATAAATAGTAAGTAACAATTTGATAAATAGTAAGTAACCATTTGATAAATAGTAAGTAACCATTTGATAAATAGTAAGTAACAATTTAATAAACAGTAACAATTTAATAAAGAGTAAGTAACAATTTAATAAATAGTAAGTAACAATTTAATAAATAGTTTGTAACAATTTAATAAATAGTAAGTGTCAATTTAATAAATAATAAGTAACAATTTAATAAATAGTAAGTAACAATTTAATAAATAGTAAGTAACAATTTAATAAATAGTAAGTAACAATTTAATAAATAGTAAGTAACAATTTAATAAATAGTGTGTAACAATTTAATAAATAGTAAGTAACAATTTAATACATAGTAAGTAACAATTTAATAAATAGTAAGTAACAATTTAATAAATAGTAAGAAACAATTTGATAAATAGTAAGTAACAATTTGATAAATAGTAAGTAACAATTTGATAAATAGTAAGTAACAATTTAATAAATAGTAAGTAACAATTTAATAAATAGTAAGAAACAATTTGATAAATAGTAAGTAACAATTTGATAAATAGTAAGTAACAATTTGATAAATAGTAAGTAACAATTTAATAAATAGTAAGTAACAATTTAATAAATAGTATGTAACAATTTAATAAATAGTAAGTAACAATTTGATAAATAGTAAGTAACAATTTGATAAATAGTAAGTAACAATTTGATAAATAGTAAGTAACCATTTGATAAATAGTAAGTAACCATTTGATAAATAGTAAGTAACGATTTGATAAATAGAAAGTAACAATTTGATAAATAGTAAGTAACAATTTAATAAACAGTAACAATTTAATAAAGAGTAAGTAACAAATTAATAAATAGTAAGTAATAATTTAATAAATAGTAAGTAACAATTTAATAAATAGTAAGTAACAATTTAATAAATAGTAAGTAACAATTTGATAAATAGTAAGTAATAATTTAATAAATAGTAAGTAACAATTTAGTAAATAGTAAGTAACAATTTAATAAATAGTAAGTAACAATTTAATAAATAGTGAGTAACAATTTCATAAATAGTAAGTAACAATTTAATAAATAGTGTGTAACAATTTAATAAATAGTAAGTAACAATTTAATACATAGTAAGTAACAATTTAATAAATAGTAAGTAACAATTTAATAAATAGTATGTAACAATTTAATAAATAGTAAGTAACAATTTAATACATAGTAAGTAACAATTTAATAAATAGTAAGTAACAATTTAATAAATAGTAAGTAACAATTTAAAAAATAGTAACAATTTAATAAATAGTAAGTAACAATTTAATAAATAGTAAGTAACAATTTAATAAATAGTAAGTAACAATTTAATAAATAGTAAGTAACAATTTAATAAATAGATAGTAACAATTTAATTAATAGTAAGTAACAACTTAATAAATAGTAAGTAACAATTTAATAAATAGTAAGAAACATTTTAATAAATAGTAAGTACACATTTGACAAATAGTAAGTAACGATTTGATAAATAGAAAGTAACAATTTGATAAATAGTAAGTAACAATTTAATAAACAGTAACAATTTAATAAATAGTAAGTAACAATTTAATAAGTAGTAAGAAAAAATTTAATAAATAGTTTGTAACAATTTAATAAATATTAAGTGTCAATTTAATAAATAATAAGTAACAATTTAATAAATAGTAAGTAACAATTTAATAAATAGTAAGTAACAATTTAATAAATAGTAAGTAACCATTTTATAAATAGTAAGTAACCATTTGATAAATAGTAAGTAACAATTTAATAAATAGTAAGTAACAATTTAATAAATAGATAGTAACAATTTAATTATTAGTAAGTAACAACTTAATAAATAGTAAGTAACAATTTAATAAATAGTAAGAAACGTTTTAATAAATAGTAAGTAACAATTTAATAAATAGTAAGTAACAATTTAATAAATAGTATGTAACAATTTAATAAATAGTAAGTAACAATTTAATACATAGTAAGTAACAATTTAATAAATAGTAAGTAACAATTTAATAAATAGTAAGTAACAATTTAAAAAATAGTAACAATTTAATAAATAGTAAGTAACAATTTAATTAATAGTATGTAACAATTTAATAAATAGTAAGTAACAATTTGATAAATAGTAAGTAACAATTTGATAAATAGTAAGTAACAATTTGATAAATAGTAAGTAACCATTTGATAAATTGTAAGTAACAATTTAATAAATAGTAAGTAACAATTTAAAAAATAGTAAGTAACAATTTAATAAATAGTGTGTAACAATTTAATAAATAGTAAGTAACAATTTAATACATAGTAAGTAACAATTTAATAAATAGTAAGTAACAATTTAATAAATAGTAAGTAACCATTTGATAAATAGTAAGTAACCATTTGATAAATAGTAAGTAACAATTTAATAAATAGTAAGTAACAATTTAATAAATAGTATGTAACAATTTAATATATAGTATGTAACAATTTAATAAATAGTAAGTAACAATTTAATACATAGTAAGTAACAATTTAATAAATAGTAAGTAACAATTTAATAAATAGTAAGTAACAATTTAAAAAATAGTAACAATTTAATAAATAGTAAGTAACAATTTAATAAATAGTAAGTAACAATTTAATAAATAGTAAGTAACAATTTAATAAATAGTAAGTAACAATTTAATAAATAGTAAGTAACAATTTAATAAATAGATAGTAACAATTTAATTAATAGTAAGTAACAACTTAATAAATAGTAAGTAACAATTTAATAAATAGTAAGAAACATTTTAATAAATAGTAAGTACACATTTGATAAATAGTAAGTAACGATTTGATAAATAGAAAGTAACAATTTGATAAATAGTAAGTAACAATTTAATAAATAGTATGTAACAATTTAATAAATAGTAAGTAACAATTTGATAAATAGTAAGTAACAATTTGATAAATAGTAAGTAACAATTTGATAAATAGTAAGTAACCATTTGATAAATAGTAAGTAACCATTTGATAAATAGTAAGTAACAATTTAATAAATAGTAAGTAACAATTTAATAAATAGATAGTACCAATTTAATTAATAGTTAGTAACAACTTAATAATTAGTAAGTAACAATTTAATAAATAGTAAGAAACATTTTAATAAATAGTAAGTAACAATTTGATAAATAGTAAGTAACGATTTGATAAATAGAAAGTAACAATTTGATAAATAGTAAGTAACAATTTAATAAACAGTAACAATTTAATAAAGAGTAAGTAACAAATTAATAAATAGTAAGTAATAATTTAATAAATAGTAAGTAACAATTTAATAAATAGTAAGTAACAATTTAATAAATAGTAAGTAACAATTTGATAAATAGTAAGTAATAATTTAATAAATAGTAAGTAACAATTTAGTAAATAGTAAGTAACAATTTAATAAATAGTAAGTAACAATTTAATAAATAGTGAGTAACAATTTCATAAATAGTAAGTAACAATTTAATAAATAGTGTGTAACAATTTAATAAATAGTAAGTAACAATTTAATACATAGTAAGTAACAATTTAATAAATAGTAAGTAACAATTTAATAAATAGTATGTAACAATTTAATAAATAGTAAGTAACAATTTAATACATAGTAAGTAACAATTTAATAAATAGTAAGTAACAATTTAATAAATAGTAAGTAACAATTTAAAAAATAGTAACAATTTAATAAATAGTAAGTAACAATTTAATAAATAGTAAGTAACAATTTAATAAATAGTAAGTAACAATTTAATAAATAGTAAGTAACAATTTAATAAATAGATAGTAACAATTTAATTAATAGTAAGTAACAACTTAATAAATAGTAAGTAACAATTTAATAAATAGTAAGAAACATTTTAATAAATAGTAAGTACACATTTGATAAATAGTAAGTAACGATTTGATAAATAGAAAGTAACAATTTGATAAATAGTAAGTAACAATTTAATAAACAGTAACAATTTAATAAATAGTAAGTAACAATTTAATAAGTAGTAAGAAAAAATTTAATAAATAGTTTGTAACAATTTAATAAATATTAAGTGTCAATTTAATAAATAATAAGTAACAATTTAATAAATAGTAAGTAACAATTTAATAAATAGTAAGTAACAATTTAATAAATAGTAAGTAACCATTTTATAAATAGTAAGTAACCATTTGATAAATAGTAAGTAACAATTTAATAAATAGTAAATAACAATTTAATAAATAGATAGTAACAATTTAATTATTAGTAAGTAACAACTTAATAAATAGTAAGTAACAATTTAATAAATAGTAAGAAACGTTTTAATAAATAGTAAGTAACAATTTAATAAATAGTAAGTAACAATTTAATAAATAGTATGTAACAATTTAATAAATAGTAAGTAACAATTTAATACATAGTAAGTAACAATTTAATAAATAGTAAGTAACAATTTAATAAATAGTAAGTAACAATTTAAAAAATAGTAACAATTTAATAAATAGTAAGTAACAATTTAATTAATAGTATGTAACAATTTAATAAATAGTAAGTAACAATTTGATAAATAGTAAGTAACAATTTGATAAATAGTAAGTAACAATTTGATAAATAGTAAGTAACCATTTGATAAATTGTAAGTAACAATTTAATAAATAGTAAGTAACAATTTAAAAAATAGTAAGTAACAATTTAATAAATAGTGTGTAACAATTTAATAAATAGTAAGTAACAATTTAATACATAGTAAGTAACAATTTAATAAATAGTAAGTAACAATTTAATAAATAGTAAGTAACCATTTGATAAATAGTAAGTAACCATTTGATAAATAGTAAGTAACAATTTAATAAATAGTAAGTAACAATTTAATAAATAGTAAGTAACAATTTAATAAATAGTATGTAACAATTTAATAAATAGTAAGTAACAATTTAATACATAGTAAGTAACAATTTAATAAATAGTACGTAACAATTTAATAAATAGTAAGTAACAATTTAAAAAATAGTAACAATTTAATAAATAGTAAGTAACAATTTAATAAATAGTAAGTAACAATTTAATAAATAGTAAGTAACAATTTAATAAATAGTAAGTAACAATTTAATAAATAGATAGTAACAATTTAATTAATAGTAAGTAACAACTTAATAAATAGTAAGTAACAATTTAATAAATAGTAAGAAACATTTTAATAAATAGTAAGTACACATTTGATAAATAGTAAGTAACGATTTGATAAATAGAAAGTAACAATTTGATAAATAGTAAGTAACAATTTAATAAACAGTAACAATTTAATAAATAGTAAGTAACAATTTAATAAGTAGTAAGAAAAAATTTAATAAATAGTTTGTAACAATTTAATAAATATTAAGTGTCAATTTAATAAATAATAAGTAACAATTTAATAAATAGTAAGTAACAATTTAATAAATAGTAAGTAACAATTTAATAAATAGTAAGTAACCATTTTATAAATAGTAAGTAACCATTTGATAAATAGTAAGTAACAATTTAATAAATAGTAAGTAACAATTTAATAAATAGATAGTAACAATTTAATTATTAGTAAGTAACAACTTAATAAATAGTAAGTAACAATTTAATAAATAGTAAGAAACGTTTTAATAAATAGTAAGTAACAATTTAATAAATAGTAAGTAACAATTTAATAAATAGTATGTAACAATTTAATAAATAGTAAGTAACAATTTAATACATAGTAAGTAACAATTTAATAAATAGTAAGTAACAATTTAATAAATAGTAAGTAACAATTTAAAAAGTAGTAACAATTTAATAAATAGTAAGTAACAATTTAATTAATAGTATGTAACAATTTAATAAATAGTAAGTAACAATTTGATAAATAGTAAGTAACAATTTGATAAATAGTAAGTAACAATTTGATAAATAGTAAGTAACCATTTGATAAATAGTAAGTAACCATTTGATAAATAGTAAGTAACCATTTGATAAATAGTAAGTAACAATTTAATAAATAGTAAGTAACAATTTAATTAATAGTATGTAACAATTTAATAAATAGTAAGTAACAATTTGATAAATAGATAGTAACAATTTAATTAATAGTAAGTAACAACTTAATAAATAGTAAGTAACAATTTAATAAATAGTAAGAAACATTTTAATAAATAGTAAGTAACAATTTGATAAATAGTAAGTAACGATTTGATAAATAGAAAGTAACAATTTGATAAATAGTAAGTAACAATTTAATAAATAGTAAGTAACAATTTGATAAATAGTAAGTAACAATTTGATAAATAGTAAGTAACAATTTGATAAATAGTAAGTAACAATTTGATAAATAGTAAGTAACCATTTGATAAATAGTAAGTAACCATTTGATAAATAGTAAGTAACAATTTAATAAACAGTAACAATTTAATAAAGAGTAAGTAACAATTTAATAAATAGTAAGTAACAATTTAATAAATAGTTTGTAACAATTTAATAAATAGTAAGTGTCAATTTAATAAATAATAAGTAACAATTTAATAAATAGTAAGTAACAATTTAATAAATAGTAAGTAACAATTTAATAAACAGTAAGTAACAATTTAATAAATAGTAAGTAACAATTTAATAAATAGTGTGTAACAATTTAATAAATAGTAAGTAACAATTTAATACATAGTAAGTAACAATTTAATAAATAGTAAGTAACAATTTAATAAATAGTAAGAAACAATTTGATAAATAGTAAGTAACAATTTGATAAATAGTAAGTAACAATTTGATAAATAGTAAGTAACAATTTAATAAATAGTAAGTAACAATTTAATAAATAGTATGTAACAATTTAATAAATAGTAAGTAACAATTTGATAAATAGTAAGTAACAATTTGATAAATAGTAAGTAACAATTTGATAAATAGTAAGTAACCATTTGATAAATAGTAAGTAACCATTTGATAAATAGTAAGTAACAATTTAATAAATAGTAAGTAACAATTTAATAAATAGATAGTACCAATTTAATTAATAGTTAGTAACAACTTAATAATTAGTAAGTAACAATTTAATAAATAGTAAGAAACATTTTAATAAATAGTAAGTAACAATTTGATAAATAGTAAGTAACGATTTGATAAATAGAAAGTAACAATTTGATAAATAGTAAGTAACAATTTAATAAACAGTAACAATTTAATGAAGAGTAAGTAACAAATTAATAAATAGTAAGTAATAATTTAATAAATAGTAAGTAACAATTTAATAAATAGTAAGTAACAATTTAATAAATAGTAAGTAACAATTTGATAAATAGTAAGTAACAATTTGATAAATTGTAAGTAACAATTTAATAAATAGTATGTAACAATTTAATAAATAGTAAGTAACCATTTGATAAATAGTAAGTAACCATTTGATAAATAGTAAGTAACAATTTAATAAATAGTAAGTAACAATTTGATAAATAGTAAGTAACAATTTAATAAATAGTAAGTAACAATTTGATAAATAGTAAGTAACAATTTGATAAATAGTAAGTAACAATTTGATAAATAGTAAGTAACAATTTGATAAATAGTAAGTAACCATTTGATAAATTGTAAGTAACCATTTGATAAATAGTAAGTAACAATTTAATAAACAGTAACAATTTAATAAAGAGTAAGTAACAATTTAATAAATAGTAAGTAACAATTTAATAAATAGTTTGTAACAATTTAATAAATAGTAAGTGTCAATTTAATAAATAATAAGTAACAATTTGATAAATAGTAAGTAACAATTTGATAAATAGTAAGTAACCAATTGATAAATAGTAAGTAACCATTTGATAAATAGTAAGTAACCATTTGATAAATAGTAAGTAACAATTTAATAAATAGTAAGTAACAATTTAATTAATAGTATGTAACAATTTAATAAATAGTAAGTAACAATTTGATAAATAGATAGTAACAATTTAATTAATAGTAAGTAACAACTTAATAAATAGTAAGTAACAATTTAATAAATAGTAAGAAACATTTTAATAAATAGTAAGTAACAATTTGATAAATAGTAAGTAACGATTTGATAAATAGAAAGTAACAATTTGATAAATAGTAAGTAACAATTTAATAAATAGTAAGTAACAATTTGATAAATAGTAAGTAACAATTTGATAAATAGTAAGTAACAATTTGATAAATAGTAAGTAACAATTTGATAAATAGTAAGTAACCATTTGATAAATAGTAAGTAACCATTTGATAAATAGTAAGTAACAATTTAATAAACAGTAACAATTTAAAAAAGAGTAAGTAACAATTTAATAAATAGTAAGTAACAATTTAATAAATAGTTTGTAACAATTTAATAAATAGTAAGTGTCAATTTAATAAATAATAAGTAACAATTTAATAAATAGTAAGTAACAATTTAATAAATAGTAAGTAACAATTTAATAAATAGTAAGTAACAATTTAATAAATAGTAAGTAACAATTTAATAAATAGTGTGTAACAATTTAATAAATAGTAAGTAACAATTTAATACATAGTAAGTAACAATTTAATAAATAGTAAGTAACAATTTAATAAATAGTAAGAAACAATTTGATAAATAGTAAGTAACAATTTGATAAATAGTAAGTAACAATTTGATAAATAGTAAGTAACAATTTAATAAATAGTAAGTAACAATTTAATAAATAGTATGTAACAATTTAATAAATAGTAAGTAACAATTTGATAAATAGTAAGTAACAATTTGATAAATAGTAAGTAACAATTTGATAAATAGTAAGTAACCATTTGATAAATAGTAAGTAACCATTTGATAAATAGTAAGTAACAATTTAATAAATAGTAAGTAACAATTTAATAAATAGATAGTACCAATTTAATTAATAGTTAGTAACAACTTAATAATTAGTAAGTAACAATTTAATAAATAGTAAGAAACATTTTAATAAATAGAAAGTAACAATTTGATAAATAGTAAGTAACGATTTGATAAATAGAAAGTAACAATTTGATAAATAGTAAGTAACAATTTAATAAACAGTAACAATTTAATAAAGAGTAAGTAACAAATTAATAAATAGTAAGTAATAATTTAATAAATAGTAAGTAACAATTTAATAAATAGTAAGTAACAATTTAATAAATAGTAAGTAACAATTTGATAAATAGTAAGTAACAATTTGATAAATTGTAAGTAACAATTTAATAAATAGTATGTAACAATTTAATAAATAGTAAGTAACCATTTGATAAATAGTAAGTAACCATTTGATAAATAGTAAGTAACAATTTAATAAATAGTAAGTAACAATTTGATAAATAGTAAGTAACAATTTAATAAATAGTAAGTAACAATTTGATAAATAGTAAGTAACAATTTGATAAATAGTAAGTAACAATTTGATAAATAGTAAGTAACAATTTGATAAATAGTAAGTAACCATTTGATAAATAGTAAGTAACCATTTGATAAATAGTAAGTAACAATTTAATAAACAGTAACAATTTAATAAAGAGTAAGTAACAATTTAATAAATAGTAAGTAACAATTTAATAAATAGTTTGTAACAATTTAATAAATAGTAAGTGTCAATTTAATAAATAATAAGTAACAATTTGATAAATAGTAAGTAACAATTTGATAAATAGTAAGTAACAATTTGATAAATAGTAAGTAACCATTTGATAAATAGTAAGTAACCATTTGATAAATAGTAAGTAACAATTTAATAAATAGTAAGTAACAATTTAATTAATAGTATGTAACAATTTAATAAATAGTAAGTAACAATTTGATAAATAGATAGTAACAATTTAATTAATAGTAAGTAACAACTTAATAAATAGTAAGTAACAATTTAATAAATAGTAAGAAACATTTTAATAAATAGTAAGTAACAATTTGATAAATAGTAAGTAACGATTTGATAAATAGAAAGTAACAATTTGATAAATAGTAAGTAACAATTTAATAAATAGTAAGTAACAATTTGATAAATAGTAAGTAACAATTTGATAAATAGTAAGTAACAATTTGATAAATAGTAAGTAACAATTTGATAAATAGTAAGTAACCATTTGATAAATAGTAAGTAACCATTTGATAAATAGTAAGTAACAATTTAATAAACAGTAACAATTTAAAAAAGAGTAAGTAACAATTTAATAAATAGTAAGTAACAATTTAATAAATAGTTTGTAACAATTTAATAAATAGTAAGTGTCAATTTAATAAATAATAAGTAACAATTTAATAAATAGTAAGTAACAATTTAATAAATAGTAAGTAACAATTTAATAAATAGTAAGTAACAATTTAATAAATAGTAAGTAACAATTTAATAAATAGTGTGTAACAATTTAATAAATAGTAAGTAACAATTTAATACATAGTAAGTAACAATTTAATAAATAGTAAGTAACAATTTAATAAATAGTAAGAAACAATTTGATAAATAGTAAGTAACAATTTGATAAATAGTAAGTAACAATTTGATAAATAGTAAGTAACAATTTAATAAATAGTAAGTAACAATTTAATAAATAGTATGTAACAATTTAATAAATAGTAAGTAACAATTTGATAAATAGTAAGTAACAATTTGATAAATAGTAAGTAACAATTTGATAAATAGTAAGTAACCATTTGATAAATATTAAGTAACCATTTGATAAATAGTAAGTAACAATTTAATAAATAGTAAGTAACAATTTAATAAATAGATAGTACCAATTTAATTAATAGTTAGTAACAACTTAATAATTAGTAAGTAACAATTTAATAAATAGTAAGAAACATTTTAATAAATAGAAAGTAACAATTTGATAAATAGTAAGTAACGATTTGATAAATAGAAAGTAACAATTTGATAAATAGTAAGTAACCATTTTAATAAACAGTAACAATTTAATAAAGAGTAAGTAACAAATTAATAAATAGTAAGTAATAATTTAATAAATAGTAAGTAACAATTTAATAAATAGTAAGTAACAATTTAATAAATAGTAAGTAACAATTTGATAAATAGTAAGTAACAATTTGATAAATTGTAAGTAACAATTTAATAAATAGTATGTAACAATTTAATAAATAGTAAGTAACAATATAATACATAGTAAGTAATAATTTAATAAATAGTAAGTAACAATTTAGTAAATAGTAAGTAACAAATTAATAAATAGTAAGTAACAATTTAATAAATAGTGAGTAACAATTTCATAAATAGTAAGTAACAATTTAATAAATAGTGTGTAACAATTTAATAAATAGTAAGTAACAATTTAATACATAGTAAGTAACAATTTAATAAATAGTAAGTAACAATTTAATAAATAGTATGTAACAATTTAATAAATAGTAAGTAACAATTTAATACATAGTAAGTAACAATTTAATAAATAGTAAGTAACAATTTAATAAATAGTAAGTAACAATTTAAAAAATAGTAACAATTTAATAAATAGTAAGTAACAATTTAATAAATAGTAAGTAACAATTTAATAAATAGTAAGTAACAATTTAATAAATAGTAAGTAACAATTTAATAAATAGTAAGTAACAATTTAATAAATAGATAGTAACAATTTAATTAATAGTAAGTAACAACTTAATAAATAGTAAGTAACAATTTAATAAATAGTAAGAAACATTTTAATAAATAGTAAGTACACATTTGATAAATAGTAAGTAACGATTTGATAAATAGAAAGTAACAATTTGATAAATAGTAAGTAACAATTTAATAAACAGTAACAATTTAATAAATAGTAAGTAACAATTTAATAAGTAGTAAGAAAAAATTTAATAAATAGTTTGTAACAATTTAATAAATATTAAGTGTCAATTTAATAAATAATAAGTAACAATTTAATAAATAGTAAGTAACAATTTAATAAATAGTAAGTAACAATTTAATAAATAGTAAGTAACCATTTTATAAATAGTAAGTAACCATTTGATAAATAGTAAGTAACAATTTAATAAATAGTAAGTAACAATTTAATAAATAGATAGTAACAATTTAATTATTAGTAAGTAACAACTTAATAAATAGTAAGTAACAATTTAATAAATAGTAAGAAACGTTTTAATAAATAGTAAGTAACAATTTAATAAATAGTAAGTAACAATTTAATAAATAGTATGTAACAATTTAATAAATAGTAAGTAACAATTTAATACATAGTAAGTAACAATTTAATAAATAGTAAGTAACAATTTAATAAATAGTAAGTAACAATTTAAAAAATAGTAACAATTTAATAAATAGTAAGTAACAATTTGATTAATAGTATGTAACAATTTAATAAATAGTAAGTAACAATTTGATAAATAGTAAGTAACAATTTGATAAATAGTAAGTAACAATTTGATAAATAGTAAGTAACCATTTGATAAATAGTAAGTAACCATTTGATAAATTGTAAGTAACAATTTAATAAATAGTAAGTAACAATTTAAAAAATAGTAAGTAACAATTTAATAAATAGTGTGTAACAATTTAATAAATAGTAAGTAACAATTTAATACATAGTAAGTAACAATTTAATAAATAGTAAGTAACAATTTAATAAATAGTAAGTAACCATTTGATAAATAGTAAGTAACCATTTGATAAATAGTAAGTAACAATTTAATAAATAGTAAGTAACAATTTAATAAATAGTAAGTAACAATTTAATAAATAGTATGTAACAATTTAATAAATAGTAAGTAACAATTTAATACATAGTAAGTAACAATTTAATAAATAGTAAGTAACAATTTAATAAATAGTAAGTAACAATTTAAAAAATAGTAACAATTTAATAAATAGTAAGTAACAATTTAATAAATAGTAAGTAACAATTTAATAAATAGTAAGTAACAATTTAATAAATAGTAAGTAACAATTTAATAAATAGTAAGTAACAATTTAATAAATAGATAGTAACAATTTAATTAATAGTAAGTAACAACTTAATAAATAGTAAGTAACAATTTAATAAATAGTAAGAAACATTTTAATAAATAGTAAGTACACATTTGATAAATAGTAAGTAACGATTTGATAAATAGAAAGTAACAATTTGATAAATAGTAAGTAACAATTTAATAAACAGTAACAATTTAATAAATAGTAAGTAACAATTTAATAAGTAGTAAGAAAAAATTTAATAAATAGTTTGTAACAATTTAATAAATATTAAGTGTCAATTTAATAAATAATAAGTAACAATTTAATAAATAGTAAGTAACAATTTAATAAATAGTAAGTAACAATTTAATAAATAGTAAGTAACCATTTTATAAATAGTAAGTAACCATTTGATAAATAGTAAGTAACAATTTAATAAATAGTAAGTAACAATTTAATAAATAGATAGTAACAATTTAATTATTAGTAAGTAACAACTTAATAAATAGTAAGTAACAATTTAATAAATAGTAAGAAACGTTTTAATAAATAGTAAGTAACAATTTAATAAATAGTAAGTAACAATTTAATAAATAGTATGTAACAATTTAATAAATAGTAAGTAACAATTTAATACATAGTAAGTAACAATTTAATAAATAGTAAGTAACAATTTAATAAATAGTAAGTAACAATTTAAAAAATAGTAACAATTTAATAAATAGTAAGTAACAATTTAATTAATAGTATGTAACAATTTAATAAATAGTAAGTAACAATTTGATAAATAGTAAGTAACAATTTGATAAATAGTAAGTAACAATTTGATAAATAGTAAGTAACCATTTGATAAATAGTAAGTAACCATTTGATAAATTGTAAGTAACAATTTAATAAATAGTAAGTAACAATTTAAAAAATAGTAAGTAACAATTTAATAAATAGTGTGTAACAATTTAATAAATAGTAAGTAACAATTTAATACATAGTAAGTAACAATTTAATAAATAGTAAGTAACAATTTAATAAATAGTAAGTAACCATTTGATAAATAGTAAGTAACCATTTGATAAATAGTAAGTAACAATTTAATAAATAGTAAGTAACAATTTAATAAATAGTATGTAACAATTTAATAAATAGTAAGTAACAATTTGATAAATAGTAAGTAACAATTTAATTAATAGTAAGTAACAATTTGATAAATAGTAAGTAACAATTTGATAAATTGTAAGTAACAATTTAATAAATAGTATGTAACAATTTAATAAATAGTAAGTAACCATTTGATAAATAGTAAGTAACCATTTGATAAATAGTAAGTAACAATTTAATAAATAGTAAGTAACAATTTGATAAATAGTAAGTAACAATTTAATAAATAGTAAGTAACAATTTGATAAATAGTAAGTAACAATTTGATAAATAGTAAGTAACAATTTGATAAATAGTAAGTAACAATTTGATAAATAGTAAGTAACCATTTGATAAATTGTAAGTAACCATTTGATAAATAGTAAGTAACAATTTAATAAACAGTAACAATTTAATAAAGAGTAAGTAACAATTTAATAAATAGTAAGTAACAATTTAATAAATAGTTTGTAACAATTTAATAAATAGTAAGTGTCAATTTAATAAATAATAAGTAACAATTTGATAAATAGTAAGTAACAATTTGATAAATAGTAAGTAACCATTTGATAAATAGTAAGTAACCATTTGATAAATAGTAAGTAACCATTTGATAAATAGTAAGTAACAATTTAATAAATAGTAAGTAACAATTTAATTAATAGTATGTAACAATTTAATAAATAGTAAGTAACAATTTGATAAATAGATAGTAACAATTTAATTAATAGTAAGTAACAACTTAATAAATAGTAAGTAACAATTTAATAAATAGTAAGAAACATTTTAATAAATAGTAAGTAACAATTTGATAAATAGTAAGTAACGATTTGATAAATAGAAAGTAACAATTTGATAAATAGTAAGTAACAATTTAATAAATAGTAAGTAACAATTTGATAAATAGTAAGTAACAATTTGATAAATAGTAAGTAACAATTTGATAAATAGTAAGTAACAATTTGATAAATAGTAAGTAACCATTTGATAAATAGTAAGTAACCATTTGATAAATAGTAAGTAACAATTTAATAAACAGTAACAATTTAAAAAAGAGTAAGTAACAATTTAATAAATAGTAAGTAACAATTTAATAAATAGTTTGTAACAATTTAATAAATAGTAAGTGTCAATTTAATAAATAATAAGTAACAATTTAATAAATAGTAAGTAACAATTTAATAAATAGTAAGTAACAATTTAATAAATAGTAAGTAACAATTTAATAAATAGTAAGTAACAATTTAATAAATAGTGTGTAACAATTTAATAAATAGTAAGTAACAATTTAATACATAGTAAGTAACAATTTAATAAATAGTAAGTAACAATTTAATAAATAGTAAGAAACAATTTGATAAATAGTAAGTAACAATTTGATAAATAGTAAGTAACAATTTGATAAATAGTAAGTAACAATTTAATAAATAGTAAGTAACAATTTAATAAATAGTATGTAACAATTTAATAAATAGTAAGTAACAATTTGATAAATAGTAAGTAACAATTTGATAAATAGTAAGTAACAATTTGATAAATAGTAAGTAACCATTTGATAAATAGTAAGTAACCATTTGATAAATAGTAAGTAACAATTTAATAAATAGTAAGTAACAATTTAATAAATAGATAGTACCAATTTAATTAATAGTTAGTAACAACTTAATAATTAGTAAGTAACAATTTAATAAATAGTAAGAAACATTTTAATAAATAGAAAGTAACAATTTGATAAATAGTAAGTAACGATTTGATAAATAGAAAGTAACAATTTGATAAATAGTAAGTAACCATTTTAATAAACAGTAACAATTTAATAAAGAGTAAGTAACAAATTAATAAATAGTAAGTAATAATTTAATAAATAGTAAGTAACAATTTAATAAATAGTAAGTAACAATTTAATAAATAGTAAGTAACAATTTGATAAATAGTAAGTAACAATTTGATAAATTGTAAGTAACAATTTAATAAATAGTATGTAACAATTTAATAAATAGTAAGTAACAATATAATACATAGTAAGTAATAATTTAATAAATAGTAAGTAACAATTTAGTAAATAGTAAGTAACAATTTAATAAATAGTAAGTAACAATTTAATAAATAGTGAGTAACAATTTCATAAATAGTAAGTAACAATTTAATAAATAGTGTGTAACAATTTAATAAATAGTAAGTAACAATTTAATACATAGTAAGTAACAATTTAATAAATAGTAAGTAACAATTTAATAAATAGTATGTAACAATTTAATAAATAGTAAGTAACAATTTAATACATAGTAAGTAACAATTTAATAAATAGTAAGTAACAATTTAATAAATAGTAAGTAACAATTTAAAAAATAGTAACAATTTAATAAATAGTAAGTAACAATTTAATAAATAGTAAGTAACAATTTAATAAATAGTAAGTAACAATTTAATAAATAGTAAGTAACAATTTAATAAATAGTAAGTAACAATTTAATAAATAGATAGTAACAATTTAATTAATAGTAAGTAACAACTTAATAAATAGTAAGTAACAATTTAATAAATAGTAAGAAACATTTTAATAAATAGTAAGTACACATTTGATAAATAGTAAGTAACGATTTGATAAATAGAAAGTAACAATTTGATAAATAGTAAGTAACAATTTAATAAACAGTAACAATTTAATAAATAGTAAGTAACAATTTAATAAGTAGTAAGAAAAAATTTAATAAATAGTTTGTAACAATTTAATAAATATTAAGTGTCAATTTAATAAATAATAAGTAACAATTTAATAAATAGTAAGTAACAATTTAATAAATAGTAAGTAACAATTTAATAAATAGTAAGTAACCATTTTATAAATAGTAAGTAACCATTTGATAAATAGTAAGTAACAATTTAATAAATAGTAAGTAACAATTTAATAAATAGATAGTAACAATTTAATTATTAGTAAGTAACAACTTAATAAATAGTAAGTAACAATTTAATAAATAGTAAGAAACGTTTTAATAAATAGTAAGTAACAATTTAATAAATAGTAAGTAACAATTTAATAAATAGTATGTAACAATTTAATAAATAGTAAGTAACAATTTAATACATAGTAAGTAACAATTTAATAAATAGTAAGTAACAATTTAATAAATAGTAAGTAACAATTTAAAAAATAGTAACAATTTAATAAATAGTAAGTAACAATTTGATTAATAGTATGTAACAATTTAATAAATAGTAAGTAACAATTTGATAAATAGTAAGTAACAATTTGATAAATAGTAAGTAACAATTTGATAAATAGTAAGTAACCATTTGATAAATAGTAAGTAACCATTTGATAAATTGTAAGTAACAATTTAATAAATAGTAAGTAACAATTTAAAAAATAGTAAGTAACAATTTAATAAATAGTGTGTAACAATTTAATAAATAGTAAGTAACAATTTAATACATAGTAAGTAACAATTTAATAAATAGTAAGTAACAATTTAATAAATAGTAAGTAACCATTTGATAAATAGTAAGTAACCATTTGATAAATAGTAAGTAACAATTTAATAAATAGTAAGTAACAATTTAATAAATAGTAAGTAACAATTTAATAAATAGTAACAATTTAATAAATAGTAAGTAACAATTTAATTAATAGTATGTAACAATTTAATAAATAGTAAGTAACAATTTGATAAATAGTAAGTAACAATTTGATAAATAGTAAGTAACAATTTGATAAATAGTAAGTAACCATTTGATAAATAGTAAGTAACCATTTGATAAATTGTAAGTAACAATTTAATAAATAGTAAGTAACAATTTAAAAAATAGTAAGTAACAATTTAATAAATAGTGTGTAACAATTTAATAAATAGTAAGTAACAATTTAATACATAGTAAGTAACAATTTAATAAATAGTAAGTAACAATTTAATAAATAGTAAGTAACCATTTGATAAATAGTAAGTAACCATTTGATAAATAGTAAGTAACAATTTAATAAATAGTAAGTAACAATTTAATAAATAGTATGTAACAATTTAATAAATAGTAAGTAACAATTTGATAAATAGTAAGTAACAATTTAATTAATAGTAAGTAACAACTTAATAAATAGTAAGTAACAATTTAATTAATAGTAAGTAACAACTTAATAAATAGTAAGTAACAATTTAATAAATAGTAAGAAACATTTTAATAAATAGTAAGTAACAATTTGATAAATAGTAAGTAACGATTTGATAAATAGAAAGTAACAATTTGATAAATAGTAAGTAACAATTTAATAAATAGTAAGTAACAATTTGATAAATAGTAAGTAACCATTTGATAAATAGTAAGTAACCATTTGATAAATAGTAAGTAACAATTTAATAAATAGTTTGTAACAATTTAATAAATAGTAAGTGTCAATTTAATAAATAATAAGTAACAATTTAATAAATAGTAAGTAACAATTTAATAAATAGTAAGTAACAATTTAATAAATAGTAAGTAACAATTTAATACATAGTAAGTAACAATTTAATAAATAGTAAGTAACAATTTAATGAATAGTGAGTAACAATTTCATAAATAGTAAGTAACAATTTAATAAATAGTAAGAAACAATTTGATAAATAGTAAGTAACCATTTGATAAATAGTAAGTAACCATTTGATAAATAGTTAGTAACAATTTAATAAATAGTAAGTAACAATTTAATAAATAGTATGTAACAATTTAATAAATAGTAAGTAACAATTTGATAAATAGTAAGAAACATTTTAATAAATAGAAAGTAACAATTTGATAAATAGTAAGTAACGATTTGATAAATAGAAAGTAACAATTTGATAAATAGTAAGTAACAATTTAATAAACAGTAACAATTTAATAAAGAGTAAGTAACAAATTAATAAATAGTAAGTAATAATTTAATAAATAGTAAGTAACAATTTAATAAATAGTAAGTAACAATTTAATAAATAGTAAGTAACAATTTGATAAATAGTAAGTAACAATTTGATAAATTGTAAGTAACAATTTAATAAATAGTATGTAACAATTTAATAAATAGTAAGTAACCATTTGATAAATAGTAAGTAACCATTTGATAAATAGTAAGTAACAATTTAATAAATAGTAAGTAACAATTTGATAAATAGTAAGTAACAATTTAATAAATAGTAAGTAACAATTTGATAAATAGTAAGTAACAATTTGATAAATAGTAAGTAACAATTTGATAAATAGTAAGTAACAATTTGATAAATAGTAAGTAACCATTTGATAAATAGTAAGTAACCATTTGATAAATAGTAAGTAACAATTTAATAAACAGTAACAATTTAATAAAGAGTAAGTAACAATTTAATAAATAGTAAGTAACAATTTAATAAATAGTTTGTAACAATTTAATAAATAGTAAGTGTCAATTTAATAAATAATAAGTAACAATTTGATAAATAGTAAGTAACAATTTGATAAATAGTAAGTAACAATTTGATAAATAGTAAGTAACCATTTGATAAATAGTAAGTAACCATTTGATAAATAGTAAGTAACAATTTAATAAATAGTAAGTAACAATTTAATTAATAGTATGTAACAATTTAATAAATAGTAAGTAACAATTTGATAAATAGATAGTAACAATTTAATTAATAGTAAGTAACAACTTAATAAATAGTAAGTAACAATTTAATAAATAGTAAGAAACATTTTAATAAATAGTAAGTAACAATTTGATAAATAGTAAGTAACGATTTGATAAATAGAAAGTAACAATTTGATAAATAGTAAGTAACAATTTAATAAATAGTAAGTAACAATTTGATAAATAGTAAGTAACAATTTGATAAATAGTAAGTAACAATTTGATAAATAGTAAGTAACAATTTGATAAATAGTAAGTAACCATTTGATAAATAGTAAGTAACCATTTGATAAATAGTAAGTAACAATTTAATAAACAGTAACAATTTAAAAAAGAGTAAGTAACAATTTAATAAATAGTAAGTAACAATTTAATAAATAGTTTGTAACAATTTAATAAATAGTAAGTGTCAATTTAATAAATAATAAGTAACAATTTAATAAATAGTAAGTAACAATTTAATAAATAGTAAGTAACAATTTAATAAATAGTAAGTAACAATTTAATAAATAGTAAGTAACAATTTAATAAATAGTGTGTAACAATTTAATAAATAGTAAGTAACAATTTAATACATAGTAAGTAACAATTTAATAAATAGTAAGTAACAATTTAATAAATAGTAAGAAACAATTTGATAAATAGTAAGTAACAATTTGATAAATAGTAAGTAACAATTTGATAAATAGTAAGTAACAATTTAATAAATAGTAAGTAACAATTTAATAAATAGTATGTAACAATTTAATAAATAGTAAGTAACAATTTGATAAATAGTAAGTAACAATTTCATAAATAGTAAGTAACAATTTGATAAATAGTAAGTAACCATTTGATAAATAGTAAGTAACCATTTGATAAATAGTAAGTAACAATTTAATAAATAGTAAGTAACAATTTAATAAATAGATAGTACCAATTTAATTAATAGTTAGTAACAACTTAATAATTAGTAAGTAACAATTTAATAAATAGTAAGAAACATTTTAATAAATAGAAAGTAACAATTTGATAAATAGTAAGTAACGATTTGATAAATAGAAAGTAACAATTTGATAAATAGTAAGTAACCATTTTAATAAACAGTAACAATTTAATAAAGAGTAAGTAACAAATTAATAAATAGTAAGTAATAATTTAATAAATAGTAAGTAACAATTTAATAAATAGTAAGTAACAATTTAATAAATAGTAAGTAACAATTTGATAAATAGTAAGTAACAATTTGATAAATTGTAAGTAACAATTTAATAAATAGTATGTAACAATTTAATAAATAGTAAGTAACAATATAATACATAGTAAGTAATAATTTAATAAATAGTAAGTAACAATTTAGTAAATAGTAAGTAACAATTTAATAAATAGTAAGTAACAATTTAATAAATAGTGAGTAACAATTTCATAAATAGTAAGTAACAATTTAATAAATAGTGTGTAACAATTTAATAAATAGTAAGTAACAATTTAATACATAGTAAGTAACAATTTAATAAATAGTAAGTAACAATTTAATAAATAGTATGTAACAATTTAATAAATAGTAAGTAACAATTTAATACATAGTAAGTAACAATTTAATAAATAGTAAGTAACAATTTAATAAATAGTAAGTAACAATTTAAAAAATAGTAACAATTTAATAAATAGTAAGTAACAATTTAATAAATAGTAAGTAACAATTTAATAAATAGTAAGTAACAATTTAATAAATAGTAAGTAACAATTTAATAAATAGTAAGTAACAATTTAATAAATAGTAAGTAACAATTTAATAAATAGATAGTAACAATTTAATTAATAGTAAGTAACAACTTAATAAATAGTAAGTAACAATTTAATAAATAGTAAGAAACATTTTAATAAATAGTAAGTACACATTTGATAAATAGTAAGTAACGATTTGATAAATAGAAAGTAACAATTTGATAAATAGTAAGTAACAATTTAATAAACAGTAACAATTTAATAAATAGTAAGTAACAATTTAATAAGTAGTAAGAAAAAATTTAATAAATAGTTTGTAACAATTTAATAAATATTAAGTGTCAATTTAATAAATAATAAGTAACAATTTAATAAATAGTAAGTAACAATTTAATAAATAGTAAGTAACAATTTAATAAATAGTAAGTAACCATTTTATAAATAGTAAGTAACCATTTGATAAATAGTAAGTAACAATTTAATAAATAGTAAGTAACAATTTAATAAATAGATAGTAACAATTTAATTATTAGTAAGTAACAACTTAATAAATAGTAAGTAACAATTTAATAAATAGTAAGAAACGTTTTAATAAATAGTAAGTAACAATTTAATAAATAGTAAGTAACAATTTAATAAATAGTATGTAACAATTTAATAAATAGTAAGTAACAATTTAATACATAGTAAGTAACAATTTAATAAATAGTAAGTAACAATTTAATAAATAGTAAGTAACAATTTAAAAAATAGTAACAATTTAATAAATAGTAAGTAACAATTTGATTAATAGTATGTAACAATTTAATAAATAGTAAGTAACAATTTGATAAATATTAAGTAACAATTTGATAAATAGTAAGTAACAATTTGATAAATAGTAAGTAACCATTTGATAAATAGTAAGTAACCATTTGATAAATTGTAAGTAACAATTTAATAAATAGTAAGTAACAATTTAAAAAATAGTAAGTAACAATTTAATAAATAGTGTGTAACAATTTAATAAATAGTAAGTAACAATTTAATACATAGTAAGTAACAATTTAATAAATAGTAAGTAACAATTTAATAAATAGTAAGTAACCATTTGATAAATAGTAAGTAACCATTTGATAAATAGTAAGTAACAATTTAATAAATAGTAAGTAACAATTTAATAAATAGTAAGTAACAATTTAATAAATAGTATGTAACAATTTAATAAATAGTAAGTAACAATTTAATACATAGTAAGTAACAATTTAATAAATAGTAAGTAACAATTTAATAAATAGTAAGTAACAATTTAAAAAATAGTAACAATTTAATAAATAGTAAGTAACAATTTAATAAATAGTAAGTAACAATTTAATAAATAGTAAGTAACAATTTAATAAATAGTAAGTAACAATTTAATAAATAGTAAGTAACAATTTAATAAATAGATAGTAACAATTTAATTAATAGTAAGTAACAACTTAATAAATAGTAAGTAACAATTTAATAAATAGTAAGAAACATTTTAATAAATAGTAAGTACACATTTGATAAATAGTAAGTAACGATTTGATAAATAGAAAGTAACAATTTGATAAATAGTAAGTAACAATTTAATAAACAGTAACAATTTAATAAATAGTAAGTAACAATTTAATAAGTAGTAAGAAAAAATTTAATAAATAGTTTGTAACAATTTAATAAATATTAAGTGTCAATTTAATAAATAATAAGTAACAATTTAATAAATAGTAAGTAACAATTTAATAAATAGTAAGTAACAATTTAATAAATAGTAAGTAACCATTTTATAAATAGTAAGTAACCATTTGATAAATAGTAAGTAACAATTTAATAAATAGTAAGTAACAATTTAATAAATAGATAGTAACAATTTAATTATTAGTAAGTAACAACTTAATAAATAGTAAGTAACAATTTAATAAATAGTAAGAAACGTTTTAATAAATAGTAAGTAACAATTTAATAAATAGTAAGTAACAATTTAATAAATAGTATGTAACAATTTAATAAATAGTAAGTAACAATTTAATACATAGTAAGTAACAATTTAATAAATAGTAAGTAACAATTTAATAAATAGTAAGTAACAATTTAAAAAATAGTAACAATTTAATAAATAGTAAGTAACAATTTAATTAATAGTATGTAACAATTTAATAAATAGTAAGTAACAATTTGATAAATAGTAAGTAACAATTTGATAAATAGTAAGTAACAATTTGATAAATAGTAAGTAACCATTTGATAAATAGTAAGTAACCATTTGATAAATTGTAAGTAACAATTTAATAAATAGTAAGTAACAATTTAAAAAATAGTAAGTAACAATTTAATAAATAGTGTGTAACAATTTAATAAATAGTAAGTAACAATTTAATACATAGTAAGTAACAATTTAATAAATAGTAAGTAACAATTTAATAAATAGTAAGTAACCATTTGATAAATAGTAAGTAACCATTTGATAAATAGTAAGTAACAATTTAATAAATAGTAAGTAACAATTTAATAAATAGTATGTAACAATTTAATAAATAGTAAGTAACAATTTGATAAATAGTAAGTAACAATTTAATTAATAGTAAGTAACAACTTAATAAATAGTAAGTAACAATTTAATTAATAGTAAGTAACAACTTAATAAATAGTAAGTAACAATTTAATAAATAGTAAGAAACATTTTAATAAATAGTAAGTAACAATTTGATAAATAGTAAGTAACGATTTGATAAATAGAAAGTAACAATTTGATAAATAGTAAGTAACAATTTAATAAATAGTAAGTAACAATTTGATAAATAGTAAGTAACCATTTGATAAATAGTAAGTAACCATTTGATAAATAGTAAGTAACAATTTAATAAATAGTTTGTAACAATTTAATAAATAGTAAGTGTCAATTTAATAAATAATAAGTAACAATTTAATAAATAGTAAGTAACAATTTAATAAATAGTAAGTAACAATTTAATAAATAGTAAGTAACAATTTAATACATAGTAAGTAACAATTTAATAAATAGTAAGTAACAATTTAATGAATAGTGAGTAACAATTTCATAAATAGTAAGTAACAATTTAATAAATAGTAAGAAACAATTTGATAAATAGTAAGTAACCATTTGATAAATAGTAAGTAACCATTTGATAAATAGTTAGTAACAATTTAATAAATAGTAAGTAACAATTTAATAAATAGTATGTAACAATTTAATAAATAGTAAGTAACAATTTGATAAATAGTAAGTAACCATTTGATAAATAGTAAGTAACAATTTAATAAATAGTAAGAAACAATTTGATAAATAGTAAGTAACAATTTAATAAATAGTAAGTAACAATTTGATAAATAGTAAGTAACAATTTAATAAATAGTAAGTAACAATTTAATAAATAGATAGTAACAATTTAATTAATAGTAAGTAACAACTTAATAAATAGTAAGTAACAATTTAATAAATAGTAAGAAACGTTTTAATAAATAGTAAGTAACAATTTAATAAATAGTAAGTAACAATTTAATAAATAGTATGTAACAATTTAATAAATAGTAAGTAACAATTTAATACATAGTAATTAACAATTTAATAAATAGTAAGTAACAATTTAATAAATAGTAAGTAACCATTTGATAAATAGTAAGTATCAATTTAATAAATAGTAAGTAACAATTTAATTAATAGTATGTAACAATTTAATAAATAGTAAGTAATAATTTGATAAATAGTAAGTAACAATTTGATAAATAGTAAGTAACAATTTGATAAATAGTAAGTAACCATTTGATAAATAGTAAGTAACCATTTGATAAATAGTAAGTAACAATTTAATAAATAGTAAGTAACAATTTAATAAATAGTAAGTAACAATTTAAAAAATAGTAACAATTTAATAAATAGTAAGTAACAATTTAATAAATAGTAAGTAACAATTTAATAAATAGTAAGTAACAATTTAATAAATAGTAAGTAACAATTTGATAAATAGTAAGTAACAATTTGATAAATAGTAAGTAACAATTTGATAAATAGTAAGTAACCATTTGATAAATAGTAAGTAACCATTTGATAAATAGTAAGTAACCATTTGATAAATAGTAAGTAACAATTTAATAAATAGTAAGTAACAATTTAATTAATAGTATGTAACAATTTAATAAATAGTAAGTAACAATTTGGTAAATAGTAAGTAACAATTTGATAAATAGTAAGTAACAATGTGATAAATAGTAAGTAACAATTTGATAAATAGTAAGTAACCATTTGATAAATAGTAAGTAACAATTTAATAAATAGTAAGTAACAATTTAATAAATAGATAGTACCAATTTAATTAATAGTTAGTAACAACTTAATAATTAGTAAGTAACAATTTAATAAATAGTAAGAAACATTTTAATAAATAGTAAGTAACAATTTGATAAATAGTATGTAACGATTTGATAAATAGAAAGTAACAATTTGATAAATAGTAAGTAACAATTTAATAAATAGTAAGTAACAATTTAATAAATAGATAGTACCAATTTAATTAATAGTTAGTAACAACTTAATAATTAGTAAGTAACAATTTAATAAATAGTAAGAAACATTTTAATAAATAGTAAGTAACAATTTGATAAATAGTATGTAACGATTTGATAAATAGAAAGTAACAATTTGATAAATAGTAAGTAACAATTTAATAAACAGTAACAATTTAATAAAGAGTAAGTTACAAATTAATAAATAGTAAGTAACAATTTGATAAATAGTAAGTAACCATTTGATAAATAGTAAGTAACCATTTGATAAATTGTAAGTAACAATTTAATAAATAGTAAGTAACAATTTAAAAAATAGTAAGTAACAATTTAATAAATAGTGTGTAACAATTTAATAAATAGTAAGTAACAATTTAATACATAGTAAGTAACAATTTAATAAATAGTAAGTAACAATTTAATAAATAGTAAGTAACCATTTGATAAATAGTAAGTAACCATTTGATAAATAGTAAGTAACAATTTAATAAATAGTAAGTAACAATTTAATAAATAGTAAGTAACAATTTAATAAATAGTATGTAACAATTTAATAAATAGTAAGTAACAATTTAATACATAGTAAGTAACAATTTAATAAATAGTAAGTAACAATTTAATAAATAGTAAGTAACAATTTAAAAAATAGTAACAATTTAATAAATAGTAAGTAACAATTTAATAAATAGTAAGTAACAATTTAATAAATAGTAAGTAACAATTTAATAAATAGTAAGTAACAATTTAAAAAATAGTAACAATTTAATAAATAGTAAGTAACAATTTAATTAATAGTATGTAACAATTTAATAAATAGTAAGTAACAATTTGATAAATAGTAAGTAACAATTTGATAAATAGTAAGTAACAATTTGATAAATAGTAAGTAACCATTTGATAATTAGTAAGTAACCATTTGATAAATTGTAAGTAACAATTTAATAAATAGTAAGTAACAATTTAAAAAATAGTAAGTAACAATTTAATAAATAGTGTGTAACAATTTAATAAATAGTAAGTAACAATTTAATACATAGTAAGTAACAATTTAATAAATAGTAAGTAACAATTTAATAAATAGTAACAATTTAAAAAATAGTAACAATTTAATAAATAGTAAGTAACAATTTAATTAATAGTATGTAACAATTTAATAAATAGTAAGTAACAATTTGATAAATAGTAAGTAACCATTTGATAAATAGTAAGTAACCATTTGATAAATAGTAAGTAACAATTTAATAAATAGTTTGTAACAATTTAATAAATAGTAAGTGTCAATTTAATAAATAATAAGTAACAATTTAATAAATAGTAAGTAACAATTTAAAAAATAGTAAGTAACAATTTAATAAATAGTGTGTAACAATTTAATAAATAGTAAGTAACAATTTAATACATAGTAAGTAACAATTTAATAAATAGTAAGTAACAATTTAATAAATAGTAAGTAACCATTTGATAAATAGTAAGTAACCATTTGATAAATAGTAAGTAACAATTTAATAAATAGTAAGTAACAATTTAATAAATAGTAAGTAACAATTTAATAAATAGTAAGTAACAATTTAATAAATAGTAAGTAACAATTTAATAAATAGTAAGAAACCATTTTATAAATAGTAAGTAACCATTTGATAAATAGTAAGTAACAATTTAATAAATAGTAAGTAACAATTTAATAAATAGATAGTAACAATTTAATTATTAGTAAGTAACAACTTAATAAATAGTAAGTAACAATTTAATAAATAGTAAGAAACGTTTTAATAAATAGTAAGTAACAATTTAATAAATAGTAAGTAACAATTTAATAAATAGTATGTAACAATTTAATAAATAGTAAGTAACAATTTAATACATAGTAAGTAACAATTTAATAAATAGTAAGTAACAATTTAATAAATAGTAAGTAACAATTTAAAAAATAGTAACAATTTAATAAATAGTAAGTAACAATTTAATTAATAGTATGTAACAATTTAATAAATAGTAAGTAACAATTTGATAAATAGTAAGTAACAATTTGATAAATAGTAAGTAACAATTTGATAAATAGTAAGTAACCATTTGATAATTAGTAAGTAACCATTTGATAAATTGTAAGTAACAATTTAATAAATAGTAAGTAACAATTTAAAAAATAGTAAGTAACAATTTAATAAATAGTGTGTAACAATTTAATAAATAGTAAGTAACAATTTAATACATAGTAAGTAACAATTTAATAAATAGTAAGTAACAATTTAATAAATAGTAACAATTTAAAAAATAGTAACAATTTAATAAATAGTAAGTAACAATTTAATTAATAGTATGTAACAATTTAATAAATAGTAAGTAACAATTTGATAAATAGTAAGTAACCATTTGATAAATAGTAAGTAACCATTTGATAAATAGTAAGTAACAATTTAATAAATAGTTTGTAACAATTTAATAAATAGTAAGTGTCAATTTAATAAATAATAAGTAACAATTTAATAAATAGTAAGTAACAATTTAAAAAATAGTAAGTAACAATTTAATAAATAGTGTGTAACAATTTAATAAATAGTAAGTAACAATTTAATACATAGTAAGTAACAATTTAATAAATAGTAAGTAACAATTTAATAAATAGTAAGTAACCATTTGATAAATAGTAAGTAACCATTTGATAAATAGTAAGTAACAATTTAATAAATAGTAAGTAACAATTTAATAAATAGTAAGTAACAATTTAATAAATAGTATGTAACAATTTAATAAATAGTAAGTAACAATTTAATACATAGTAAGTAACAATTTAATAAATAGTAAGTAACAATTTAATAAATAGTAAGTAACAATTTAAAAAATAGTAACAATTTAATAAATAGTAAGTAACAATTTAATAAATAGTAAGTAACAATTTAATAAATAGTAAGTAACAATTTAATAAATAGTAAGTAACAATTTAATAAATAGATAGTAACAATTTAATTAATAGTAAGTAACAACTTAATAAATAGTAAGTAACAATTTAATAAATAGTAAGAAACATTTTAATAAATAGTAAGTACACATTTGATAAATAGTAAGTAACGATTTGATAAATAGAAAGTAACAATTTGATAAATAGTAAGTAACAATTTAATAAACAGTAACAATTTAATAAATAGTAAGTAACAATTTAATAAGTAGTAAGAAAAAATTTAATAAATAGTTTGTAACAATTTAATAAATATTAAGTGTCAATTTAATAAATAATAAGTAACAATTTAATAAATAGTAAGTAACAATTTAATAAATAGTAAGTAACAATTTAATAAATAGTAAGTAACCATTTTATAAATAGTAAGTAACCATTTGATAAATAGTAAGTAACAATTTAATAAATAGTAAGTAACAATTTAATAAATAGATAGTAACAATTTAATTATTAGTAAGTAGCAACTTAATAAATAGTAAGTAACAATTTAATAAATAGTAAGAAACGTTTTAATAAATAGTAAGTAACAATTTAATAAATAGTAAGTAACAATTTAATAAATAGTATGTAACAATTTAATAAATAGTAAGTAACAATTTAATACATAGTAAGTAACAATTTAATAAATAGTAAGTAACAATTTAATAAATAGTAAGTAACCATTTGATAAATAGTAAGTAACCATTTGATAAATAGTAAGTAACAATTTAATAAATAGTAAGTAACAATTTAATAAATAGTAAGTAACAATTTAATAAATAGTATGTAACAATTTAATAAATAGTAAGTAACAATTTAATACATAGTAAGTAACAATTTAATAAATAGTAAGTAACAATTTAATAAATAGTAAGTAACAATTTAAAAAATAGTAACAATTTAATAAATAGTAAGTAACAATTTAATAAATAGTAAGTAACAATTTAATAAATAGTAAGTAACAATTTAATAAATAGTAAGTAACAATTTAATAAATAGTAAGTAACAATTTAATAAATAGATAGTAACAATTTAATTAATAGTAAGTAACAACTTAATAAATAGTAAGTAACAATTTAATAAATAGTAAGAAACATTTTAATAAATAGTAAGTACACATTTGATAAATAGTAAGTAACGATTTGATAAATAGAAAGTAACAATTTGATAAATAGTAAGTAACAATTTAATAAACAGTAACAATTTAATAAATAGTAAGTAACAATTTAATAAACAGTAACAATTTAATTAATAGTAAGTAACAATTTAATAAGTAGTAAGAAAAAATTTAATAAATAGTTAGTAACAATTTAATAAATATTAAGTGTCAATTTAATAAATAATAAGTAACAATTTAATAAATAGTAAGTAACAATTTAATAAATAGTAAGTAACAATTTAATAAATAGTAAGAAACCATTTTATAAATAGTAAGTAACCATTTGATAAATAGTAAGTAACAATTTAATAAATAGTAAGTAACAATTTAATAAATAGATAGTAACAATTTAATTATTAGTAAGTAACAACTTAATAAATAGTAAGTAACAATTTAATAAATAGTAAGAAACGTTTTAATAAATAGTAAGTAACAATTTAATAAATAGTAAGTAACAATTTAATAAATAGTATGTAACAATTTAATAAATAGTAAGTAACAATTTAATACATAGTAAGTAACAATTTAATAAATAGTAAGTAACAATTTAATAAATAGTAAGTAACAATTTAAAAAATAGTAACAATTTAATAAATAGTAAGTAACAATTTAATTAATAGTATGTAACAATTTAATAAATAGTAAGTAACAATTTGATAAATAGTAAGTAACAATTTGATAAATAGTAAGTAACAATTTGATAAATAGTAAGTAACCATTTGATAAATAGTAAGTAACCATTTGATAAATTGTAAGTAACAATTTAATAAATAGTAAGTAACAATTTAAAAAATAGTAAGTAACAATTTAATAAATAGTGTGTAACAATTTAATAAATAGTAAGTAACAATTTAATACATAGTAAGTAACAATTTAATAAATAGTAAGTAACAATTTAATAAATAGTAACAATTTAAAAAATAGTAACAATTTAATAAATAGTAAGTAACAATTTAATTAATAGTATGTAAAAATTTAATAAATAGTAAGTAACAATTTGATAAATAGTAAGTAACAATTTGATAAATAGTAAGTAACAATTTGATAAATAGTAAGTAACCATTTGATAAATAGTAAGTAACCATTTGATAAATTGTAAGTAACAATTTAATAAATAGTAAGTAACAATTTAAAAAATAGTAAGTAACAATTTAATAAATAGTGTGTAACAATTTAATAAATAGTAAGTAACAATTTAATACATAGTAAGTAACAATTTAATAAATAGTAAGTAACAATTTAATAAATAGTAAGTAACCATTTGATAAATAGTAAGTAACCATTTGATAAATAGTAAGTAACAATTTAATAAATAGTAAGTAACAATTTGATAAATAGTAAGTAACCATTTGATAAATAGTAAGTAACCATTTGATAAATAGTAAGTAACAATTTAATAAATAGTTTGTAACAATTTAATAAATAGTAAGTGTCAATTTAATAAATAATAAGTAACAATTTAATAAATAGTAAGTAACAATTTAAAAAATAGTAAGTAACAATTTAATAAATAGTGTGTAACAATTTAATAAATAGTAAGTAACAATTTAATACATAGTAAGTAACAATTTAATAAATAGTAAGTAACAATTTAATAAATAGTAAGTAACCATTTGATAAATAGTAAGTAACCATTTGATAAATAGTAAGTAACAATTTAATAAATAGTAAGTAACAATTTAATAAATAGTAAGTAACAATTTAATAAATAGTATGTAACAATTTAATAAATAGTAAGTAACAATTTAATACATAGTAAGTAACAATTTAATAAATAGTAAGTAACAATTTAATAAATAGTAAGTAACAATTTAAAAAATAGTAACAATTTAATAAATAGTAAGTAACAATTTAATAAATAGTAAGTAACAATTTAATAAATAGTAAGTAACAATTTAATAAATAGTAAGTAACAATTTAATAAATAGATAGTAACAATTTAATTAATAGTAAGTAACAACTTAATAAATAGTAAGTAACAATTTAATAAATAGTAAGAAACATTTTAATAAATAGTAAGTACACATTTGATAAATAGTAAGTAACGATTTGATAAATAGAAAGTAACAATTTGATAAATAGTAAGTAACAATTTAATACATAGTAAGTAACAATTTAATAAATAGTAAGTAACAATTTAATAAATAGTAAGTAACAATTTAAAAAATAGTAACAATTTAATAAATAGTAAGTAACAATTTAATTAATAGTATGTAACAATTTAATAAATAGTAAGTAACAATTTGATAAATAGTAAGTAACAATTTGATAAATAGTAAGTAACAATTTGATAAATAGTAAGTAACCATTTGATAAATAGTAAGTAACCATTTGATAAATTGTAAGTAACAATTTAATAAATAGTAAGTAACAATTTAAAAAATAGTAAGTAACAATTTAATAAATAGTGTGTAACAATTTAATAAATAGTAAGTAACAATTTAATACATAGTAAGTAACAATTTAATAAATAGTAAGTAACAATTTAAAAAATAGTAACAATTTAATAAATAGTAAGTAACAATTTAATTAATAGTATGTAACAATTTAATAAATAGTAAGTAACAATTTGATAAATAGTAAGTAACAATTTGATAAATAGTAAGTAACAATTTGATAAATAGTAAGTAACCATTTGATAAATAGTAAGTAACCATTTGATAAATTGTAAGTAACAATTTAATAAATAGTAAGTAACAATTTAAAAAATAGTAAGTAACAATTTAATAAATAGTGTGTAACAATTTAATAAATAGTAAGTAACAATTTAATACATAGTAAGTAACAATTTAATAAATAGTAAGTAACAATTTAATAAATAGTAAGTAACCATTTGATAAATAGTAAGTAACCATTTGATAAATAGTAAGTAACAATTTAATAAATAGTAAGTAACAATTTAATAAATAGTATGTAACAATTTAATAAATAGTAAGTAACAATTTGATAAATAGTAAGTAACAATTTAATTAATAGTAAGTAACAACTTAATAAATAGTAAGTAACAATTTAATTAATAGTAAGTAACAACTTAATAAATAGTAAGTAACAATTTAATAAATAGTAAGAAACATTTTAATAAATAGTAAGTAACAATTTGATAAATAGTAAGTAACGATTTGATAAATAGAAAGTAACAATTTGATAAATAGTAAGTAACAATTTAATAAATAGTAAGTAACAATTTGATAAATAGTAAGTAACCATTTGATAAATAGTAAGTAACCATTTGATAAATAGTAAGTAACAATTTAATAAATAGTTTGTAACAATTTAATAAATAGTAAGTGTCAATTTAATAAATAATAAGTAACAATTTAATAAATAGTAAGTAACAATTTAAAAAATAGTAAGTAACAATTTAATAAATAGTGTGTAACAATTTAATAAATAGTAAGTAACAATTTAATACATAGTAAGTAACAATTTAATAAATAGTAAGTAACAATTTAATAAATAGTAAGTAACCATTTGATAAATAGTAAGTAACCATTTGATAAATAGTAAGTAACAATTTAATAAATAGTAAGTAACAATTTAATAAATAGTAAGTAACAATTTAATAAATAGTATGTAACAATTTAATAAATAGTAAGTAACAATTTAATACATAGTAAGTAACAATTTAATAAATAGTAAGTAACAATTTAATAAATAGTAAGTAACAATTTAAAAAATAGTAACAATTTAATAAATAGTAAGTAACAATTTAATAAATAGTAAGTAACAATTTAATAAATAGTAAGTAACAATTTAATAAATAGTAAGTAACAATTTAATAAATAGATAGTAACAATTTAATAAATAGTGTGTAACAATTTAATAAATAGTAAGTAACAATTTAATACATAGTAAGTAACAATTTAATAAATAGTAAGTAACAATTTAATAAATAGTAAGTAACAATTTAAAAAATAGTAACAATTTAATAAATAGTAAGTAACAATTTAATTAATAGTATGTAACAATTTGATAAATAGTAAGTAACAATTTGATAAATAGTAAGTAACAATTTGATAAATAGTAAGTAACAATTTGACAAATAGTAAGTAACCATTTGATAAATAGTAAGTAACCATTTGATAAATTGTAAGTAACAATTTAATAAATAGTAAGTAACAATTTAAAAAATAGTAAGTAACAATTTAATAAATAGTGTGTAACAATTTAATAAATAGTAAGTAACAATTTAATACATAGTAAGTAACAATTTAATAAATAGTAAGTAACAATTTAATAAATAGTAAGTAACCATTTGATAAATAGTAAGTAACCATTTGATAAATAGTAAGTAACAATTTAATAAATAGTAAGTAACAATTTAATAAATAGTATGTAACAATTTAATAAATAGTAAGTAACAATTTGATAAATAGTAAGTAACAATTTAATTAATAGTAAGTAACAACTTAATAAATAGTAAGTAACAATTTAATAAATAGTAAGAAACATTTTAATAAATAGTAAGTAACAATTTGATAAATAGTAAGTAACGATTTGATAAATAGAAAGTAACAATTTGATAAATAGTAAGTAACAATTTTATAAATAGTAAGTAACAATTTGATAAATAGTAAGTAACCATTTGATAAATAGTAAGTAACCATTTGATAAATAGTAAGTAACAATTTAATAAATAGTTTGTAACAATTTAATAAATAGTAAGTGTCAATTTAATAAATAATAAGTAACAATTTAATAAATAGTAAGTAACAATTTAATAAATAGTAAGTAACAATTTAATAAATAGTAAGTAACAATTTAATACATAGTAAGTAACAATTTAATAAATAGTAAGTAACAATTTAATAAATAGTGAGTAACAATTTCATAAATAGTAAGTAACAATTTAATAAATAGTAAGAAACAATTTGATAAATAGTAAGTAACAATTTGATAAATAGTAAGTAACAATTTGATAAATAGTAAGTAACAATTTGATAAATAGTAAGTAACCATTTGATAAATAGTATGTAACCATTTGATAAATAGTAAGTAACCATTTGATAAATAGTTAGTAACAATTTAATAAATAGTAAGTAACAATTTAATAAATAGTATGTAACAATTTAATAAATAGTAAGTAACAATTTGATAAATAGTAAGTAACCATTTGATAAATAGTAAGTAACAATTTAATAAATAGTAAGAAACAATTTGATAAATAGTAAGTAACAATTTGATAAATAGTAAGTAACAATTTGATAAATAGTAAGTAACAATTTAATAAATAGTAAGTAACAATTTAATAAATAGATAGTAACAATTTAATTAATAGTAAGTAACAACTTAATAAATAGTAAGTAACAATTTAATAAATAGTAAGAAACGTTTTAATAAATAGTAAGTAACAATTTAATAAATAGTAAGTAACAATTTAATAAATAGTATGTAACAATTTAATAAATAGTAAGTAACAATTTAATACATAGTAATTAACAATTTAATAAATAGTAAGTAACAATTTAATAAATAGTAAGTAACAATTTAAAAAATAGTAACAATTTAATAAATAGTAAGTAACAATTTAATAAATAGTAAGTAACAATTTAATAAATAGTAAGTAACAATTTAATATATAGTAAGTAACAATTTGATAAATAGCAAGTAAAAATTTAATAAATAGTAAGTAACAATTTAATAAATAGTAAGTAACAATTTAATAAATAGTAAGTAACAATTTAATAAATAGTAAGTAAAAATTTGATAAATAGTAAGTAACAATTTGATAAATAGTAAGTAACAATTTGATAAATAGTAAGTAACAATTTGATAAATAGTAAGTAACCATTTGATAAATAGTAAGTAACCATTTGATAAATAGTAAGTAACCATTTGATAAATAGTAAGTATCAATTTAATAAATAGTAAGTAACAATTTAATTAATAGTATGTAACAATTTAATAAATAGTAAGTAACAATTTGATAAATAGTAAGTAACAATTTGATAAATAGTAAGTAACAATTTGATAAATAGTAAGTAACCATTTGATAAATAGTAAGTAACCATTTGATAAATAGTAAGTAACAATTTAATAAATAGTAAGTAACAATTTAATAAATAGTAAGTAACAATTTAAAAAATAGTAACAATTTAATAAATAGTAAGTAACAATTTAATAAATAGTAAGTAACAATTTAATAAATAGTAAGTAACAATTTAATAAATAGTAAGTAACAATTTGATAAATAGTAAGTAACAATTTGATAAATAGTAAGTAACAATTTGATAAATAGTAAGTAACAATTTGATAAATAGTAAGTAACCATTTGATAAATAGTAAGTAACCATTTGATAAATAGTAAGTAACCATTTGATAAATAGTAAGTAACAATTTAATAAATAGTAAGTAACAATTTAATTAATAGTATGTAACAATTTAATAAATAGTAAGTAACAATTTGGTAAATAGTAAGTAACAATTTGATAAATAGTAAGTAACAATTTGATAAATAGTAAGTAACCATTCTATAAATAGTAAGTAACCATTTGATAAATAGTAAGTAACAATTTAATAAATAGTAAGTAACAATTTGATAAATAGATAGTAACAATTTAATTAATAGTAAGTAACAACTTAATAAATAGTAAGTAACAATTTAATAAATAGTAAGAAACATTTTAATAAATAGTAAGTAACAATTTGATAAATAGTAAGCAACGATTTGATAAATAGAAAGTAACAATTTGATAAATAGTAAGTAACAATTTAATAAATAGTAAGTAACAATTTGATAAATAGTAAGTAACAATTTGATAAATAGTAAGTAACAATTTGATAAATAGTAAGTAACAATTTGATAAATAGTAAGTAACCATTTGATAAATAGTAAGTAACCATTTGATAAATAGTAAGTAACAATTTAATAAACAGTAACAATTTAATAAAGAGTAAGTAACAATTTAATAAATAGTAAGTAACAATTTAATAAATAGTTTGTAACAATTTAATAAATAGTAAGTGTCAATTTAATAAATAATAAGTAACAATTTAATAAATAGTAAGTAACAATTTAATAAATAGTAAGTAACAATTTAATAAATAGTAAGTAACAATTTAATAAATAGTAAGTAACAATTTAATAAATAGTGTGTAACAATTTAATAAATAGTAAGTAACAATTTAATACATAGTAAGTAACAATTTAATAAATAGTAAGTAACATTTTAATAAATAGTAAGAAACAATTTGATAAATAGTAAGTAACAATTTGATAAATAGTAAGTAACAATTTGATAAATAGTAAGTAACAATTTAATAAATAGTAAGTAACAATTTAATAAATAGTATGTAACAATTTAATAAATAGTAAGTAACAATTTGATAAATAGTAAGTAACAATTTGATAAATAGTAAGTAACAATTTGATAAATAGTAAGTAACCATTTGATAAATAGTAAGTAACCATTTGATAAATAGTAAGTAACAATTTAATAAATAGTAAGTAACAATTTAATAAATAGATAGTACCAATTTAATTAATAGTTAGTAACAACTTAATAATTAGTAAGTAACAATTTAATAAATAGTAAGAAACATTTTAATAAATAGTAAGTAACAATTTGATAAATAGTATGTAACGATTTGATAAATAGAAAGTAACAATTTGATAAATAGTAAGTAACAATTTAATAAATAGTAAGTAACAATTTAATAAATAGATAGTACCAATTTAATTAATAGTTAGTAACAACTTAATAATTAGTAAGTAACAATTTAATAAATAGTAAGAAACATTTTAATAAATAGTAAGTAACAATTTGATAAATAGTATGTAACGATTTGATAAATAGAAAGTAACAATTTGATAAATAGTAAGTAACAATTTAATAAACAGTAACACTTTAATAAAGGGTAAGTAACAAATTAATAAATAGTAAGTAATAATTTAATAAATAGTAAGTAACAATTTAATAAATAGTAAGTAACAATTTAATAAATAGTAAGTAACAATTTGATAAATAGTAAGTAACAATTTGATAAATTGTAAGTAACAATTTAATAAATAGTATGTAACAATTTAATAAATAGTAAGTAACAATATAATACATAGTAAGTAATAATTTAATAAATAGTAAGTAACAATTTAGTAAATAGTAAGTAACAATTTAATAAATAGTAAGTAACAATTTAATAAATAGTGAGTAACAATTTCATAAATAGTAAGTAACAATTTAATAAATAGTGTGTAACAATTTAATAAATAGTAAGTAACAATTTAATACATAGTAAGTAACAATTTAATAAATAGTAAGTAACAATTTAATAAATAGTATGTAACAATTTAATAAATAGTAAGTAACAATTTAATACATAGTAAGTAACAATTTAATAAATAGTAAGTAACAATTTAATAAATAGTAAGTAACAATTTAAAAAATAGTAACAATTTAATAAATAGTAAGTAACAATTTAATAAATAGTAAGTAACAATTTAATAAATAGTATGTAACAATTTAATAAATAGTAAGTAACAATTTAATAAATAGTAAGTAACAATTTAATAAATAGATAGTAACAATTTAATTAATAGTAAGTAACAACTTAATAAATAGTAAGTAACAATTTAATAAATAGTAAGAAACATTTTAATAAATAGTAAGTACACATTTGATAAATAGTAAGTAACGATTTGATAAATAGAAAGTAACAATTTGATAAATAGTAAGTAACAATTTAATAAACAGTAACAATTTAATAAATAGTAAGTAACAATTTAATAAGTAGTAAGACAAAATTTAATAAATAGTTTGTAACAATTTAATAAATATTAAGTGTCAATTTAATAAATAATAAGTAACAATTTAATAAATAGTAAGTAACAATTTAATAAATAGTAAGTAACAATTTAATAAATAGTAAGTAACCATTTTATAAATAGTAAGTAACCATTTGATAAATAGTAAGTAACAATTTAATAAATAGTAAGTAACAATTTAATAAATAGATAGTAACAATTTAATTATTAGTAAGTAACAACTTAATAAATAGTAAGTAACAATTTAATAAATAGTAAGAAACGTTTTAATAAATAGTAAGTAACAATTTAATAAATAGTAAGTAACAATTTAATAAATAGTATGTAACAATTTAATAAATAGTAAGTAACAATTTAATACATAGTAAGTAACAATTTAATAAATAGTAAGTAACAATTTAATAAATAGTAAGTAACAATTTAAAAAATAGTAACAATTTAATAAATAGTAAGTAACAATTTAATTAATAGTATGTAACAATTTAATAAATAGTAAGTAACATTTTGATAAATAGTAAGTAACAATTTGATAAATAGTAAGTAACCATTTGATAAATAGTAAGTAACCATTTGATAAATAGTAAGTAACCATTTGATAAATAGTAAGTAACAATTTAATAAATAGTAAGTAACAATTTAATTAATAGTATGTAACAATTTAATAAATAGTAAGTAACAATTTGGTAAATAGTAAGTAACAATTTGATAAATAGTAAGTAACAATTTGATAAATAGTAAGTAACCATTCTATAAATAGTAAGTAACCATTTGATAAATAGTAAGTAACAATTTAATAAATAGTAAGTAACAATTTGATAAATAGATAGTAACAATTTAATTAATAGTAAGTAACAACTTAATAAATAGTAAGTAACAATTTAATAAATAGTAAGAAACATTTTAATAAATAGTAAGTAACAATTTGATAAATAGTAAGCAACGATTTGATAAATAGAAAGTAACAATTTGATAAATAGTAAGTAACAATTTAATAAATTGTAAGTAACAATTTGATAAATAGTAAGTAACAATTTGATAAATAGTAAGTAACAATTTGATAAATAGTAAGTAACAATTTGATAAATAGTAAGTAACCATTTGATAAATAGTAAGTAACCATTTGATAAATAGTAAGTAACAATTTAATAAACAGTAACAATTTAATAAAGAGTAAGTAACAATTTAATAAATAGTACGTAACAATTTAATAAATAGTTTGTAACAATTTAATAAATAGTAAGTGTCAATTTAATAAATAATAAGTAACAATTTAATAAATAGTAAGTAACAATTTAATAAATAGTAAGTAACAATTTAATAAATAGTAAGTAACAATTTAATAAATAGTAAGTAACAATTTAATAAATAGTGTGTAACAATTTAATAAATAGTAAGTAACAATTTAATACATAGTAAGTAACAATTTAATAAATAGTAAGTAACAATTTAATAAATAGTAAGAAACAATTTGATAAATAGTAAGTAACAATTTGATAAATAGTAAGTAACAATTTGATAAATAGTAAGTAACAATTTAATAAATAGTAAGTAACAATTTAATAAATAGTATGTAACAATTTAATAAATAGTAAGTAACAATTTGATAAATAGTAAGTAACAATTTGATAAATAGTAAGTAACAATTTGATAAATAGTAAGTAACCATTTGATAAATAGTAAGTAACCATTTGATAAATAGTAAGTAACAATTTAATAAATAGTAAGTAACAATTTAATAAATAGATAGTACCAATTTAATTAATAGTTAGTAACAACTTAATAATTAGTAAGTAACAATTTAATAAATAGTAAGAAACATTTTAATAAATAGTAAGTAACAATTTGATAAATAGTATGTAACGATTTGATAAATAGAAAGTAACAATTTGATAAATAGTAAGTAACAATTTAATAAATAGTAAGTAACAATTTAATAAATAGATAGTACCAATTTAATTAATAGTTAGTAACAACTTAATAATTAGTAAGTAACAATTTAATAAATAGTAAGAAACATTTTAATAAATAGTAAGTAACAATTTGATAAATAGTATGTAACGATTTGATAAATAGAAAGTAACAATTTGATAAATAGTAAGTAACAATTTAATAAACAGTAACACTTTAATAAAGGGTAAGTAACAAATTAATAAATAGTAAGTAATAATTTAATAAATAGTAAGTAACAATTTAATAAATAGTAAGTAACAATTTAATAAATAGTAAGTAACAATTTGATAAATAGTAAGTAACAATTTGATAAATTGTAAGTAACAATTTAATAAATAGTATGTAACAATTTAATAAATAGTAAGTAACAATATAATACATAGTAAGTAATAATTTAATAAATAGTAAGTAACAATTTAGTAAATAGTAAGTAACAATTTAATAAATAGTAAGTAACAATTTAATAAATAGTGAGTAACAATTTCATAAATAGTAAGTAACAATTTAATAAATAGTGTGTAACAATTTAATAAATAGTAAGTAACAATTTAATACATAGTAAGTAACAATTTAATAAATAGTAAGTAACAATTTAATAAATAGTATGTAACAATTTAATAAATAGTAAGTAACAATTTAATACATAGTAAGTAACAATTTAATAAATAGTAAGTAACAATTTAATAAATAGTAAGTAACAATTTAAAAAATAGTAACAATTTAATAAATAGTAAGTAACAATTTAATAAATAGTAAGTAACAATTTAATAAATAGTATGTAACAATTTAATAAATAGTAAGTAACAATTTAATAAATAGTAAGTAACAATTTAATAAATAGATAGTAACAATTTAATTAATAGTAAGTAACAACTTAATAAATAGTAAGTAACAATTTAATAAATAGTAAGAAACATTTTAATAAATAGTAAGTACACATTTGATAAATAGTAAGTAACGATTTGATAAATAGAAAGTAACAATTTGATAAATAGTAAGTAACAATTTAATAAACAGTAACAATTTAATAAATAGTAAGTAACAATTTAATAAGTAGTAAGACAAAATTTAATAAATAGTTTGTAACAATTTAATAAATATTAAGTGTCAATTTAATAAATAATAAGTAACAATTTAATAAATAGTAAGTAACAATTTAATAAATAGTAAGTAACAATTTAATAAATAGTAAGTAACCATTTTATAAATAGTAAGTAACCATTTGATAAATAGTAAGTAACAATTTAATAAATAGTAAGTAACAATTTAATAAATAGATAGTAACAATTTAATTATTAGTAAGTAACAACTTAATAAATAGTAAGTAACAATTTAATAAATAGTAAGAAACGTTTTAATAAATAGTAAGTAACAATTTAATAAATAGTAAGTAACAATTTAATAAATAGTATGTAACAATTTAATAAATAGTAAGTAACAATTTAATACATAGTAAGTAACAATTTAATAAATAGTAAGTAACAATTTAATAAATAGTAAGTAACAATTTAAAAAATAGTAACAATTTAATAAATAGTAAGTAACAATTTAATTAATAGTATGTAACAATTTAATAAATAGTAAGTAACATTTTGATAAATAGTAAGTAACAATTTGATAAATAGTAAGTAACAATTTGATAAATAGTAAGTAACCATTTGATAAATAGTAAGTAACCATTTGATAAATTGTAAGTAACAATTTAATAAATAGTAAGTAACAATTTAAAAAATAGTAAGTAACAATTTAATAAATAGTGTGTAACAATTTAATAAATAGTAAGTAACAATTTAATACATAGTAAGTAACAATTTAATAAATAGTAAGTAACAATTTAATAAATAGTAAGTAACCATTTGATAAATAGTAAGTAACCATTTGATAAATAGTAAGTAACCATTTGATAAATAGTAAGTAACAATTTAATAAATAGTAAGTAACAATTTAATAAATAGTATGTAACAATTTAATAAATAGTAAGTAACAATTTAATACATAGTAAGTAACAATTTAATAAATAGTAAGTAACAATTTAATAAATAGTAAGTAACAATTTAAAAAATAGTAACAATTTAATAAATAGTAAGTAACAATTTAATACATAGTAAGTAACAATTTAATAAATAGTAAGTAACAATTTAATAAATAGTAAGTAACCATTTGATAAATAGTAAGTAACCATTTGATAAATAGTAAGTAACAATTTAATAAATAGTAAGTAACAATTTAATAAATAGTAAGTAACAATTTAATAAATAGTATGTAACAATTTAATAAATAGTAAGTAACAATTTAATACATAGTAAGTAACAATTTAATAAATAGTAAGTAACAATTTAATAAATAGTAAGTAACAATTTAAAAAATAGTAACAATTTAATAAATAGTAAGTAACAATTTAATAAATAGTAAGTAACAATTTAATAAATAGTAAGTAACAATTTAATAAATAGTAAGTAACAATTTAATAAATAGTAAGTAACAATTTAATAAATAGATAGTAACAATTTAATTAATAGAAAGTAACAACTTAATAAATAGTAAGTAACAATTTAATAAATAGTAAGAAACATTTTAATAAATAGTAAGTACACATTTGATAAATAGTAAGTAACGATTTGATAAATAGAAAGTAACAATTTGATAAATAGTAAGTAACAATTTAATAAACAGTAACAATTTAATAAATAGTAAGTAACAATTTAATAAGTAGTAAGAAAAAATTTAATAAATAGTTTGTAACAATTTAATAAATATTAAGTGTCAATTTAATAAATAATAAGTAACAATTTAATAAATAGTAAGTAACAATTTAATAAATAGTAAGTAACAATTTAATAAATAGTAAGTAACCATTTTATAAATAGTAAGTAACCATTTGATAAATAGTAAGTAACAATTTAATAAATAGTAAGTAACAATTTAATAAATAGATAGTAACAATTTAATTATTAGTAAGTAACAACTTAATAAATAGTAAGTAACAATTTAATAAATAGTAAGAAACGTTTTAATAAATAGTAAGTAACAATTTAATAAATAGTAAGTAACAATTTAATAAATAGTAAGTAACAATTTAAAAAATAGTAACAATTTAATAAATAGTAAGTAACAATTTAATAAATAGTAAGTAACAATTTAATAAATAGTAAGTAACAATTTAATAAATAGTAAGTAACAATTTAATAAATAGATAGTAACAATTTAATTAATAGTAAGTAACAACTTAATAAATAGTAAGTAACAATTTAATAAATAGTAAGAAACATTTTAATAAATAGTAAGTACACATTTGATAAATAGTAAGTAACGATTTGATAAATAGAAAGTAACAATTTGATAAATAGTAAGTAACAATTTAATAAACAGTAACAATTTAATAAATAGTAAGTAACAATTTAATAAGTAGTAAGAAAAAATTTAATAAATAGTTTGTAACAATTTAATAAATATTAAGTGTCAATTTAATAAATAATAAGTAACAATTTAATAAATAGTAAGTAACAATTTAATAAATAGTAAGTAACAATTTAATAAATAGTAAGTAACCATTTTATAAATAGTAAGTAACCATTTGATAAATAGTAAGTAACAATTTAATAAATAGTAAGTAACAATTTAATAAATAGATAGTAACAATTTAATTATTAGTAAGTAGCAACTTAATAAATAGTAAGTAACAATTTAATAAATAGTAAGAAACGTTTTAATAAATAGTAAGTAACAATTTAATAAATAGTAAGTAACAATTTAATAAATAGTATGTAACAATTTAATAAATAGTAAGTAACAATTTAATACATAGTAAGTAACAATTTAATAAATAGTAAGTAACAATTTAATAAATAGTAAGTAACCATTTGATAAATAGTAAGTAACCATTTGATAAATAGTAAGTAACAATTTAATAAATAGTAAGTAACAATTTAATAAATAGTAAGTAACAATTTAATAAATAGTATGTAACAATTTAATAAATAGTAAGTAACAATTTAATACATAGTAAGTAACAATTTAATAAATAGTAAGTAACAATTTAATAAATAGTAAGTAACAATTTAAAAAATAGTAACAATTTAATAAATAGTAAGTAACAATTTAATAAATAGTAAGTAACAATTTAATAAATAGTAAGTAACAATTTAATAAATAGTAAGTAACAATTTAATAAATAGTAAGTAACAATTTAATAAATAGATAGTAACAATTTAATTAATAGTAAGTAACAACTTAATAAATAGTAAGTAACAATTTAATAAATAGTAAGAAACATTTTAATAAATAGTAAGTACACATTTGATAAATAGTAAGTAACGATTTGATAAATAGAAAGTAACAATTTGATAAATAGTAAGTAACAATTTAATAAACAGTAACAATTTAATAAATAGTAAGTAACAATTTAATAAACAGTAACAATTTAATTAATAGTAAGTAACAATTTAATAAGTAGTAAGAAAAAATTTAATAAATAGTTAGTAACAATTTAATAAATATTAAGTGTCAATTTAATAAATAATAAGTAACAATTTAATAAATAGTAAGTAACAATTTAATAAATAGTAAGTAACAATTTAATAAATAGTAAGAAACCATTTTATAAATAGTAAGTAACCATTTGATAAATAGTAAGTAACAATTTAATAAATAGTAAGTAACAATTTAATAAATAGATAGTAACAATTTAATTATTAGTAAGTAACAACTTAATAAATAGTAAGTAACAATTTAATAAATAGTAAGAAACGTTTTAATAAATAGTAAGTAACAATTTAATAAATAGTAAGTAACAATTTAATAAATAGTATGTAACAATTTAATAAATAGTAAGTAACAATTTAATACATAGTAAGTAACAATTTAATAAATAGTAAGTAACAATTTAATAAATAGTAAGTAACAATTTAAAAAATAGTAACAATTTAATAAATAGTAAGTAACAATTTAATTAATAGTATGTAACAATTTAATAAATAGTAAGTAACAATTTGATAAATAGTAAGTAACAATTTGATAAATAGTAAGTAACAATTTGATAAATAGTAAGTAACCATTTGATAAATAGTAAGTAACCATTTGATAAATTGTAAGTAACAATTTAATAAATAGTAAGTAACAATTTAAAAAATAGTAAGTAACAATTTAATAAATAGTGTGTAACAATTTAATAAATAGTAAGTAACAATTTAATACATAGTAAGTAACAATTTAATAAATAGTAAGTAACAATTTAATAAATAGTAACAATTTAAAAAATAGTAACAATTTAATAAATAGTAAGTAACAATTTAATTAATAGTATGTAACAATTTAATAAATAGTAAGTAACAATTTGATAAATAGTAAGTAACAATTTGATAAATAGTAAGTAACAATTTGATAAATAGTAAGTAACCATTTGATAAATAGTAAGTAACCATTTGATAAATTGTAAGTAACAATTTAATAAATAGTAAGTAACAATTTAAAAAATAGTAAGTAACAATTTAATAAATAGTGTGTAACAATTTAATAAATAGTAAGTAACAATTTAATACATAGTAAGTAACAATTTAATAAATAGTAAGTAACAATTTAATAAATAGTAAGTAACCATTTGATAAATAGTAAGTAACCATTTGATAAATAGTAAGTAACAATTTAATAAATAGTAAGTAACAATTTGATAAATAGTAAGTAACCATTTGATAAATAGTAAGTAACCATTTGATAAATAGTAAGTAACAATTTAATAAATAGTTTGTAACAATTTAATAAATAGTAAGTGTCAATTTAATAAATAATAAGTAACAATTTAATAAATAGTAAGTAACAATTTAAAAAATAGTAAGTAACAATTTAATAAATAGTGTGTAACAATTTAATAAATAGTAAGTAACAATTTAATACATAGTAAGTAACAATTTAATAAATAGTAAGTAACAATTTAATAAATAGTAAGTAACCATTTGATAAATAGTAAGTAACCATTTGATAAATAGTAAGTAACAATTTAATAAATAGTAAGTAACAATTTAATAAATAGTAAGTAACAATTTAATAAATAGTATGTAACAATTTAATAAATAGTAAGTAACAATTTAATACATAGTAAGTAACAATTTAATAAATAGTAAGTAACAATTTAATAAATAGTAAGTAACAATTTAAAAAATAGTAACAATTTAATAAATAGTAAGTAACAATTTAATAAATAGTAAGTAACAATTTAATAAATAGTAAGTAACAATTTAATAAATAGTAAGTAACAATTTAATAAATAGATAGTAACAATTTAATTAATAGTAAGTAACAACTTAATAAATAGTAAGTAACAATTTAATAAATAGTAAGAAACATTTTAATAAATAGTAAGTACACATTTGATAAATAGTAAGTAACGATTTGATAAATAGAAAGTAACAATTTGATAAATAGTAAGTAACAATTTAATACATAGTAAGTAACAATTTAATAAATAGTAAGTAACAATTTAATAAATAGTAAGTAACAATTTAAAAAATAGTAACAATTTAATAAATAGTAAGTAACAATTTAATTAATAGTATGTAACAATTTAATAAATAGTAAGTAACAATTTGATAAATAGTAAGTAACAATTTGATAAATAGTAAGTAACAATTTGATAAATAGTAAGTAACCATTTGATAAATAGTAAGTAACCATTTGATAAATTGTAAGTAACAATTTAATAAATAGTAAGTAACAATTTAAAAAATAGTAAGTAACAATTTAATAAATAGTGTGTAACAATTTAATAAATAGTAAGTAACAATTTAATACATAGTAAGTAACAATTTAATAAATAGTAAGTAACAATTTAAAAAATAGTAACAATTTAATAAATAGTAAGTAACAATTTAATTAATAGTATGTAACAATTTAATAAATAGTAAGTAACAATTTGATAAATAGTAAGTAACAATTTGATAAATAGTAAGTAACAATTTGATAAATAGTAAGTAACCATTTGATAAATAGTAAGTAACCATTTGATAAATTGTAAGTAACAATTTAATAAATAGTAAGTAACAATTTAAAAAATAGTAAGTAACAATTTAATAAATAGTGTGTAACAATTTAATAAATAGTAAGTAACAATTTAATACATAGTAAGTAACAATTTAATAAATAGTAAGTAACAATTTAATAAATAGTAAGTAACCATTTGATAAATAGTAAGTAACCATTTGATAAATAGTAAGTAACAATTTAATAAATAGTAAGTAACAATTTAATAAATAGTATGTAACAATTTAATAAATAGTAAGTAACAATTTGATAAATAGTAAGTAACAATTTAATTAATAGTAAGTAACAACTTAATAAATAGTAAGTAACAATTTAATTAATAGTAAGTAACAACTTAATAAATAGTAAGTAACAATTTAATAAATAGTAAGAAACATTTTAATAAATAGTAAGTAACAATTTGATAAATAGTAAGTAACGATTTGATAAATAGAAAGTAACAATTTGATAAATAGTAAGTAACAATTTAATAAATAGTAAGTAACAATTTGATAAATAGTAAGTAACCATTTGATAAATAGTAAGTAACCATTTGATAAATAGTAAGTAACAATTTAATAAATAGTTTGTAACAATTTAATAAATAGTAAGTGTCAATTTAATAAATAATAAGTAACAATTTAATAAATAGTAAGTAACAATTTAAAAAATAGTAAGTAACAATTTAATAAATAGTGTGTAACAATTTAATAAATAGTAAGTAACAATTTAATACATAGTAAGTAACAATTTAATAAATAGTAAGTAACAATTTAATAAATAGTAAGTAACCATTTGATAAATAGTAAGTAACCATTTGATAAATAGTAAGTAACAATTTAATAAATAGTAAGTAACAATTTAATAAATAGTAAGTAACAATTTAATAAATAGTATGTAACAATTTAATAAATAGTAAGTAACAATTTAATACATAGTAAGTAACAATTTAATAAATAGTAAGTAACAATTTAATAAATAGTAAGTAACAATTTAAAAAATAGTAACAATTTAATAAATAGTAAGTAACAATTTAATAAATAGTAAGTAACAATTTAATAAATAGTAAGTAACAATTTAATAAATAGTAAGTAACAATTTAATAAATAGTAAGTAACAATTTAATAAATAGATAGTAACAATTTAATAAATAGTGTGTAACAATTTAATAAATAGTAAGTAACAATTTAATACATAGTAAGTAACAATTTAATAAATAGTAAGTAACAATTTAATAAATAGTAAGTAACAATTTAAAAAATAGTAACAATTTAATAAATAGTAAGTAACAATTTAATTAATAGTATGTAACAATTTGATAAATAGTAAGTAACAATTTGATAAATAGTAAGTAACAATTTGATAAATAGTAAGTAACAATTTGACAAATAGTAAGTAACCATTTGATAAATAGTAAGTAACCATTTGATAAATTGTAAGTAACAATTTAATAAATAGTAAGTAACAATTTAAAAAATAGTAAGTAACAATTTAATAAATAGTGTGTAACAATTTAATAAATAGTAAGTAACAATTTAATACATAGTAAGTAACAATTTAATAAATAGTAAGTAACAATTTAATAAATAGTAAGTAACCATTTGATAAATAGTAAGTAACCATTTGATAAATAGTAAGTAACAATTTAATAAATAGTAAGTAACAATTTAATAAATAGTATGTAACAATTTAATAAATAGTAAGTAACAATTTGATAAATAGTAAGTAACAATTTAATTAATAGTAAGTAACAACTTAATAAATAGTAAGTAACAATTTAATAAATAGTAAGAAACATTTTAATAAATAGTAAGTAACAATTTGATAAATAGTAAGTAACGATTTGATAAATAGAAAGTAACAATTTGATAAATAGTAAGTAACAATTTTATAAATAGTAAGTAACAATTTGATAAATAGTAAGTAACCATTTGATAAATAGTAAGTAACCATTTGATAAATAGTAAGTAACAATTTAATAAATAGTTTGTAACAATTTAATAAATAGTAAGTGTCAATTTAATAAATAATAAGTAACAATTTAATAAATAGTAAGTAACAATTTAATAAATAGTAAGTAACAATTTAATAAATAGTAAGTAACAATTTAATACATAGTAAGTAACAATTTAATAAATAGTAAGTAACAATTTAATAAATAGTGAGTAACAATTTCATAAATAGTAAGTAACAATTTAATAAATAGTAAGAAACAATTTGATAAATAGTAAGTAACAATTTGATAAATAGTAAGTAACAATTTGATAAATAGTAAGTAACAATTTGATAAATAGTAAGTAACCATTTGATAAATAGTATGTAACCATTTGATAAATAGTAAGTAACCATTTGATAAATAGTTAGTAACAATTTAATAAATAGTAAGTAACAATTTAATAAATAGTAAGTAACAATTTGATAAATAGTAAGTAACCATTTGATAAATAGTAAGTAACAATTTAATAAATAGTAAGAAACAATTTGATAAATAGTAAGTAACAATTTGATAAATAGTAAGTAACAATTTGATAAATAGTAAGTAACAATTTAATAAATAGTAAGTAACAATTTAATAAATAGATAGTAACAATTTAATTAATAGTAAGTAACAACTTAATAAATAGTAAGTAACAATTTAATAAATAGTAAGAAACGTTTTAATAAATAGTAAGTAACAATTTAATAAATAGTAAGTAACAATTTAATAAATAGTATGTAACAATTTAATAAATAGTAAGTAACAATTTAATACATAGTAATTAACAATTTAATAAATAGTAAGTAACAATTTAATAAATAGTAAGTAACAATTTAAAAAATAGTAACAATTTAATAAATAGTAAGTAACAATTTAATAAATAGTAAGTAACAATTTAATAAATAGTAAGTAACAATTTAATATATAGTAAGTAACAATTTGATAAATAGCAAGTAAAAATTTAATAAATAGTAAGTAACAATTTAATAAATAGTAAGTAACAATTTAATAAATAGTAAGTAACAATTTAATAAATAGTAAGTAAAAATTTGATAAATAGTAAGTAACAATTTGATAAATAGTAAGTAACAATTTGATAAATAGTAAGTAACAATTTGATAAATAGTAAGTAACCATTTGATAAATAGTAAGTAACCATTTGATAAATAGTAAGTAACCATTTGATAAATAGTAAGTATCAATTTAATAAATAGTAAGTAACAATTTAATTAATAGTATGTAACAATTTAATAAATAGTAAGTAACAATTTGATAAATAGTAAGTAACAATTTGATAAATAGTAAGTAACAATTTGATAAATAGTAAGTAACCATTTGATAAATAGTAAGTAACCATTTGATAAATAGTAAGTAACAATTTAATAAATAGTAAGTAACAATTTAATAAATAGTAAGTAACAATTTAAAAAATAGTAACAATTTAATAAATAGTAAGTAACAATTTAATAAATAGTAAGTAACAATTTAATAAATAGTAAGTAACAATTTAATAAATAGTAAGTAACAATTTGATAAATAGTAAGTAACAATTTGATAAATAGTAAGTAACAATTTGATAAATAGTAAGTAACAATTTGATAAATAGTAAGTAACCATTTGATAAATAGTAAGTAACCATTTGATAAATAGTAAGTAACCATTTGATAAATAGTAAGTAACAATTTAATAAATAGTAAGTAACAATTTAATTAATAGTATGTAACAATTTAATAAATAGTAAGTAACAATTTGGTAAATAGTAAGTAACAATTTGATAAATAGTAAGTAACAATTTGATAAATAGTAAGTAACCATTCTATAAATAGTAAGTAACCATTTGATAAATAGTAAGTAACAATTTAATAAATAGTAAGTAACAATTTGATAAATAGATAGTAACAATTTAATTAATAGTAAGTAACAACTTAATAAATAGTAAGTAACAATTTAATAAATAGTAAGAAACATTTTAATAAATAGTAAGTAACAATTTGATAAATAGTAAGCAACGATTTGATAAATAGAAAGTAACAATTTGATAAATAGTAAGTAACAATTTAATAAATAGTAAGTAACAATTTGATAAATAGTAAGTAACAATTTGATAAATAGTAAGTAACAATTTGATAAATAGTAAGTAACAATTTGATAAATAGTAAGTAACCATTTGATAAATAGTAAGTAACCATTTGATAAATAGTAAGTAACAATTTAATAAACAGTAACAATTTAATAAAGAGTAAGTAACAATTTAATAAATAGTAAGTAACAATTTAATAAATAGTTTGTAACAATTTAATAAATAGTAAGTGTCAATTTAATAAATAATAAGTAACAATTTAATAAATAGTAAGTAACAATTTAATAAATAGTAAGTAACAATTTAATAAATAGTAAGTAACAATTTAATAAATAGTAAGTAACAATTTAATAAATAGTGTGTAACAATTTAATAAATAGTAAGTAACAATTTAATACATAGTAAGTAACAATTTAATAAATAGTAAGTAACATTTTAATAAATAGTAAGAAACAATTTGATAAATAGTAAGTAACAATTTGATAAATAGTAAGTAACAATTTGATAAATAGTAAGTAACAATTTAATAAATAGTAAGTAACAATTTAATAAATAGTATGTAACAATTTAATAAATAGTAAGTAACAATTTGATAAATAGTAAGTAACAATTTGATAAATAGTAAGTAACAATTTGATAAATAGTAAGTAACCATTTGATAAATAGTAAGTAACCATTTGATAAATAGTAAGTAACAATTTAATAAATAGTAAGTAACAATTTAATAAATAGATAGTACCAATTTAATTAATAGTTAGTAACAACTTAATAATTAGTAAGTAACAATTTAATAAATAGTAAGAAACATTTTAATAAATAGTAAGTAACAATTTGATAAATAGTATGTAACGATTTGATAAATAGAAAGTAACAATTTGATAAATAGTAAGTAACAATTTAATAAATAGTAAGTAACAATTTAATAAATAGATAGTACCAATTTAATTAATAGTTAGTAACAACTTAATAATTAGTAAGTAACAATTTAATAAATAGTAAGAAACATTTTAATAAATAGTAAGTAACAATTTGATAAATAGTATGTAACGATTTGATAAATAGAAAGTAACAATTTGATAAATAGTAAGTAACAATTTAATAAACAGTAACACTTTAATAAAGGGTAAGTAACAAATTAATAAATAGTAAGTAATAATTTAATAAATAGTAAGTAACAATTTAATAAATAGTAAGTAACAATTTAATAAATAGTAAGTAACAATTTGATAAATAGTAAGTAACAATTTGATAAATTGTAAGTAACAATTTAATAAATAGTATGTAACAATTTAATAAATAGTAAGTAACAATATAATACATAGTAAGTAATAATTTAATAAATAGTAAGTAACAATTTAGTAAATAGTAAGTAACAATTTAATAAATAGTAAGTAACAATTTAATAAATAGTGAGTAACAATTTCATAAATAGTAAGTAACAATTTAATAAATAGTGTGTAACAATTTAATAAATAGTAAGTAACAATTTAATACATAGTAAGTAACAATTTAATAAATAGTAAGTAACAATTTAATAAATAGTATGTAACAATTTAATAAATAGTAAGTAACAATTTAATACATAGTAAGTAACAATTTAATAAATAGTAAGTAACAATTTAATAAATAGTAAGTAACAATTTAAAAAATAGTAACAATTTAATAAATAGTAAGTAACAATTTAATAAATAGTAAGTAACAATTTAATAAATAGTATGTAACAATTTAATAAATAGTAAGTAACAATTTAATAAATAGTAAGTAACAATTTAATAAATAGATAGTAACAATTTAATTAATAGTAAGTAACAACTTAATAAATAGTAAGTAACAATTTAATAAATAGTAAGAAACATTTTAATAAATAGTAAGTACACATTTGATAAATAGTAAGTAACGATTTGATAAATAGAAAGTAACAATTTGATAAATAGTAAGTAACAATTTAATAAACAGTAACAATTTAATAAATAGTAAGTAACAATTTAATAAGTAGTAAGACAAAATTTAATAAATAGTTTGTAACAATTTAATAAATATTAAGTGTCAATTTAATAAATAATAAGTAACAATTTAATAAATAGTAAGTAACAATTTAATAAATAGTAAGTAACAATTTAATAAATAGTAAGTAACCATTTTATAAATAGTAAGTAACCATTTGATAAATAGTAAGTAACAATTTAATAAATAGTAAGTAACAATTTAATAAATAGATAGTAACAATTTAATTATTAGTAAGTAACAACTTAATAAATAGTAAGTAACAATTTAATAAATAGTAAGAAACGTTTTAATAAATAGTAAGTAACAATTTAATAAATAGTAAGTAACAATTTAATAAATAGTATGTAACAATTTAATAAATAGTAAGTAACAATTTAATACATAGTAAGTAACAATTTAATAAATAGTAAGTAACAATTTAATAAATAGTAAGTAACAATTTAAAAAATAGTAACAATTTAATAAATAGTAAGTAACAATTTAATTAATAGTATGTAACAATTTAATAAATAGTAAGTAACATTTTGATAAATAGTAAGTAACAATTTGATAAATAGTAAGTAACCATTTGATAAATAGTAAGTAACCATTTGATAAATAGTAAGTAACCATTTGATAAATAGTAAGTAACAATTTAATAAATAGTAAGTAACAATTTAATTAATAGTATGTAACAATTTAATAAATAGTAAGTAACAATTTGGTAAATAGTAAGTAACAATTTGATAAATAGTAAGTAACAATTTGATAAATAGTAAGTAACCATTCTATAAATAGTAAGTAACCATTTGATAAATAGTAAGTAACAATTTAATAAATAGTAAGTAACAATTTGATAAATAGATAGTAACAATTTAATTAATAGTAAGTAACAACTTAATAAATAGTAAGTAACAATTTAATAAATAGTAAGAAACATTTTAATAAATAGTAAGTAACAATTTGATAAATAGTAAGCAACGATTTGATAAATAGAAAGTAACAATTTGATAAATAGTAAGTAACAATTTAATAAATAGTAAGTAACAATTTGATAAATAGTAAGTAACAATTTGATAAATAGTAAGTAACAATTTGATAAATAGTAAGTAACAATTTGATAAATAGTAAGTAACCATTTGATAAATAGTAAGTAACCATTTGATAAATAGTAAGTAACAATTTAATAAACAGTAACAATTTAATAAAGAGTAAGTAACAATTTAATAAATAGTACGTAACAATTTAATAAATAGTTTGTAACAATTTAATAAATAGTAAGTGTCAATTTAATAAATAATAAGTAACAATTTAATAAATAGTAAGTAACAATTTAATAAATAGTAAGTAACAATTTAATAAATAGTAAGTAACAATTTAATAAATAGTAAGTAACAATTTAATAAATAGTGTGTAACAATTTAATAAATAGTAAGTAACAATTTAATACATAGTAAGTAACAATTTAATAAATAGTAAGTAACAATTTAATAAATAGTAAGAAACAATTTGATAAATAGTAAGTAACAATTTGATAAATAGTAAGTAACAATTTGATAAATAGTAAGTAACAATTTAATAAATAGTAAGTAACAATTTAATAAATAGTATGTAACAATTTAATAAATAGTAAGTAACAATTTGATAAATAGTAAGTAACAATTTGATAAATAGTAAGTAACAATTTGATAAATAGTAAGTAACCATTTGATAAATAGTAAGTAACCATTTGATAAATAGTAAGTAACAATTTAATAAATAGTAAGTAACAATTTAATAAATAGATAGTACCAATTTAATTAATAGTTAGTAACAACTTAATAATTAGTAAGTAACAATTTAATAAATAGTAAGAAACATTTTAATAAATAGTAAGTAACAATTTGATAAATAGTATGTAACGATTTGATAAATAGAAAGTAACAATTTGATAAATAGTAAGTAACAATTTAATAAATAGTAAGTAACAATTTAATAAATAGATAGTACCAATTTAATTAATAGTTAGTAACAACTTAATAATTAGTAAGTAACAATTTAATAAATAGTAAGAAACATTTTAATAAATAGTAAGTAACAATTTGATAAATAGTATGTAACGATTTGATAAATAGAAAGTAACAATTTGATAAATAGTAAGTAACAATTTAATAAACAGTAACACTTTAATAAAGGGTAAGTAACAAATTAATAAATAGTAAGTAATAATTTAATAAATAGTAAGTAACAATTTAATAAATAGTAAGTAACAATTTAATAAATAGTAAGTAACAATTTGATAAATAGTAAGTAACAATTTGATAAATTGTAAGTAACAATTTAATAAATAGTATGTAACAATTTAATAAATAGTAAGTAACAATATAATACATAGTAAGTAATAATTTAATAAATAGTAAGTAACAATTTAGTAAATAGTAAGTAACAATTTAATAAATAGTAAGTAACAATTTAATAAATAGTGAGTAACAATTTCATAAATAGTAAGTAACAATTTAATAAATAGTGTGTAACAATTTAATAAATAGTAAGTAACAATTTAATACATAGTAAGTAACAATTTAATAAATAGTAAGTAACAATTTAATAAATAGTATGTAACAATTTAATAAATAGTAAGTAACAATTTAATACATAGTAAGTAACAATTTAATAAATAGTAAGTAACAATTTAATAAATAGTAAGTAACAATTTAAAAAATAGTAACAATTTAATAAATAGTAAGTAACAATTTAATAAATAGTAAGTAACAATTTAATAAATAGTATGTAACAATTTAATAAATAGTAAGTAACAATTTAATAAATAGTAAGTAACAATTTAATAAATAGATAGTAACAATTTAATTAATAGTAAGTAACATCTTAATAAATAGTAAGTAACAATTTAATAAATAGTAAGAAACATTTTAATAAATAGTAAGTACACATTTGATAAATAGTAAGTAACGATTTGATAAATAGAAAGTAACAATTTGATAAATAGTAAGTAACAATTTAATAAACAGTAACAATTTAATAAATAGTAAGTAACAATTTAATAAGTAGTAAGACAAAATTTAATAAATAGTTTGTAACAATTTAATAAATATTAAGTGTCAATTTAATAAATAATAAGTAACAATTTAATAAATAGTAAGTAACAATTTAATAAATAGTAAGTAACAATTTAATAAATAGTAAGTAACCATTTTATAAATAGTAAGTAACCATATGATAAATAGTAAGTAACAATTTAATAAATAGTAAGTAACAATTTAATAAATAGATAGTAACAATTTAATTATTAGTAAGTAACAACTTAATAAATAGTAAGTAACAATTTAATAAATAGTAAGAAACGTTTTAATAAATAGTAAGTAACAATTTAATAAATAGTAAGTAACAATTTAATAAATAGTATGTAACAATTTAATAAATAGTAAGTAACAATTTAATACATAGTAAGTAACAATTTAATAAATAGTAAGTAACAATTTAATAAATAGTAAGTAACAATTTAAAAAATAGTAACAATTTAATAAATAGTAAGTAACAATTTAATTAATAGTATGTAACAATTTAATAAATAGTAAGTAACATTTTGATAAATAGTAAGTAACAATTTGATAAATAGTAAGTAACAATTTGATAAATAGTAAGTAACCATTTGATAAATAGTAAGTAACCATTTGATAAATTGTAAGTAACAATTTAATAAATAGTAAGTAACAATTTAAAAAATAGTAAGTAACAATTTAATAAATAGTGTGTAACAATTTAATAAATAGTAAGTAACAATTTAATACATAGTAAGTAACAATTTAATAAATAGTAAGTAACAATTTAATAAATAGTAAGTAACCATTTGATAAATAGTAAGTAACCATTTGATAAATAGTAAGTAACCATTTGATAAATAGTAAGTAACAATTTAATAAATAGTAAGTAACAATTTAATAAATAGTATGTAACAATTTAATAAATAGTAAGTAACAATTTAATACATAGTAAGTAACAATTTAATAAATAGTAAGTAACAATTTAATAAATAGTAAGTAACAATTTAAAAAATAGTAACAATTTAATAAATAGTAAGTAACAATTTAATACATAGTAAGTAACAATTTAATAAATAGTAAGTAACAATTTAATAAATAGTAAGTAACCATTTGATAAATAGTAAGTAACCATTTGATAAATAGTAAGTAACAATTTAATAAATAGTAAGTAACAATTTAATAAATAGTAAGTAACAATTTAATAAATAGTATGTAACAATTTAATAAATAGTAAGTAACAATTTAATACATAGTAAGTAACAATTTAATAAATAGTAAGTAACAATTTAATAAATAGTAAGTAACAATTTAAAAAATAGTAACAATTTAATAAATAGTAAGTAACAATTTAATAAATAGTAAGTAACAATTTAATAAATAGTAAGTAACAATTTAATAAATAGTAAGTAACAATTTAATAAATAGTAAGTAACAATTTAATAAATAGATAGTAACAATTTAATTAATAGAAAGTAACAACTTAATAAATAGTAAGTAACAATTTAATAAATAGTAAGAAACATTTTAATAAATAGTAAGTACACATTTGATAAATAGTAAGTAACGATTTGATAAATAGAAAGTAACAATTTGATAAATAGTAAGTAACAATTTAATAAACAGTAACAATTTAATAAATAGTAAGTAACAATTTAATAAGTAGTAAGAAAAAATTTAATAAATAGTTTGTAACAATTTAATAAATATTAAGTGTCAATTTAATAAATAATAAGTAACAATTTAATAAATAGTAAGTAACAATTTAATAAATAGTAAGTAACAATTTAATAAATAGTAAGTAACCATTTTATAAATAGTAAGTAACCATTTGATAAATAGTAAGTAACAATTTAATAAATAGTAAGTAACAATTTAATAAATAGATAGTAACAATTTAATTATTAGTAAGTAACAACTTAATAAATAGTAAGTAACAATTTAATAAATAGTAAGAAACGTTTTAATAAATAGTAAGTAACAATTTAATAAATAGTAAGTAACAATTTAATAAATAGTATGTAACAATTTAATAAATAGTAAGTAACAATTTAATACATAGTAAGTAACAATTTAATAAATAGTAAGTAACAATTTAATAAATAGTAAGTAACAATTTAAAAAATAGTAACAATTTAATAAATAGTAAGTAACAATTTAATTAATAGTATGTAACAATTTAATAAATAGTAAGTAACATTTTGATAAATAGTAAGTAACAATTTGATAAATAGTAAGTAACCATTTGATAAATAGTAAGTAACCATTTGATAAATAGTAAGTAACCATTTGATAAATAGTAAGTAACAATTTAATAAATAGTAAGTAACAATTTAATTAATAGTATGTAACAATTTAATAAATAGTAAGTAACAATTTGGTAAATAGTAAGTAACAATTTGATAAATAGTAAGTAACAATTTGATAAATAGTAAGTAACCATTCTATAAATAGTAAGTAACCATTTGATAAATAGTAAGTAACAATTTAATAAATAGTAAGTAACAATTTGATAAATAGATAGTAACAATTTAATTAATAGTAAGTAACAACTTAATAAATAGTAAGTAACAATTTAATAAATAGTAAGAAACATTTTAATAAATAGTAAGTAACAATTTGATAAATAGTAAGCAACGATTTGATAAATAGAAAGTAACAATTTGATAAATAGTAAGTAACAATTTAATAAATAGTAAGTAACAATTTGATAAATAGTAAGTAACAATTTGATAAATAGTAAGTAACAATTTGATAAATAGTAAGTAACAATTTGATAAATAGTAAGTAACCATTTGATAAATAGTAAGTAACCATTTGATAAATAGTAAGTAACAATTTAATAAACAGTAACAATTTAATAAAGAGTAAGTAACAATTTAATAAATAGTACGTAACAATTTAATAAATAGTTTGTAACAATTTAATAAATAGTAAGTGTCAATTTAATAAATAATAAGTAACAATTTAATAAATAGTAAGTAACAATTTAATAAATAGTAAGTAACAATTTAATAAATAGTAAGTAACAATTTAATAAATAGTAAGTAACAATTTAATAAATAGTGTGTAACAATTTAATAAATAGTAAGTAACAATTTAATACATAGTAAGTAACAATTTAATAAATAGTAAGTAACAATTTAATAAATAGTAAGAAACAATTTGATAAATAGTAAGTAACAATTTGATAAATAGTAAGTAACAATTTGATAAATAGTAAGTAACAATTTAATAAATAGTAAGTAACAATTTAATAAATAGTATGTAACAATTTAATAAATAGTAAGTAACAATTTGATAAATAGTAAGTAACAATTTGATAAATAGTAAGTAACAATTTGATAAATAGTAAGTAACCATTTGATAAATAGTAAGTAACCATTTGATAAATAGTAAGTAACAATTTAATAAATAGTAAGTAACAATTTAATAAATAGATAGTACCAATTTAATTAATAGTTAGTAACAACTTAATAATTAGTAAGTAACAATTTAATAAATAGTAAGAAACATTTTAATAAATAGTAAGTAACAATTTGATAAATAGTATGTAACGATTTGATAAATAGAAAGTAACAATTTGATAAATAGTAAGTAACAATTTAATAAATAGTAAGTAACAATTTAATAAATAGATAGTACCAATTTAATTAATAGTTAGTAACAACTTAATAATTAGTAAGTAACAATTTAATAAATAGTAAGAAACATTTTAATAAATAGTAAGTAACAATTTGATAAATAGTATGTAACGATTTGATAAATAGAAAGTAACAATTTGATAAATAGTAAGTAACAATTTAATAAACAGTAACACTTTAATAAAGGGTAAGTAACAAATTAATAAATAGTAAGTAATAATTTAATAAATAGTAAGTAACAATTTAATAAATAGTAAGTAACAATTTAATAAATAGTAAGTAACAATTTGATAAATAGTAAGTAACAATTTGATAAATTGTAAGTAACAATTTAATAAATAGTATGTAACAATTTAATAAATAGTAAGTAACAATATAATACATAGTAAGTAATAATTTAATAAATAGTAAGTAACAATTTAGTAAATAGTAAGTAACAATTTAATAAATAGTAAGTAACAATTTAATAAATAGTGAGTAACAATTTCATAAATAGTAAGTAACAATTTAATAAATAGTGTGTAACAATTTAATAAATAGTAAGTAACAATTTAATACATAGTAAGTAACAATTTAATAAATAGTAAGTAACAATTTAATAAATAGTATGTAACAATTTAATAAATAGTAAGTAACAATTTAATACATAGTAAGTAACAATTTAATAAATAGTAAGTAACAATTTAATAAATAGTAAGTAACAATTTAAAAAATAGTAACAATTTAATAAATAGTAAGTAACAATTTAATAAATAGTATGTAACAATTTAATAAATAGTAAGTAACAATTTAATAAATAGTAAGTAACAATTTAATAAATAGATAGTAACAATTTAATTAATAGTAAGTAACAACTTAATAAATAGTAAGTAACAATTTAATAAATAGTAAGAAACATTTTAATAAATAGTAAGTACACATTTGATAAATAGTAAGTAACGATTTGATAAATAGAAAGTAACAATTTGATAAATAGTAAGTAACAATTTAATAAACAGTAACAATTTAATAAATAGTAAGTAACAATTTAATAAGTAGTAAGACAAAATTTAATAAATAGTTTGTAACAATTTAATAAATATTAAGTGTCAATTTAATAAATAATAAGTAACAATTTAATAAATAGTAAGTAACAATTTAATAAATAGTAAGTAACAATTTAATAAATAGTAAGTAACCATTTTATAAATAGTAAGTAACCATTTGATAAATAGTAAGTAACAATTTAATAAATAGTAAGTAACAATTTAATAAATAGATAGTAACAATTTAATTATTAGTAAGTAACAACTTAATAAATAGTAAGTAACAATTTAATAAATAGTAAGAAACGTTTTAATAAATAGTAAGTAACAATTTAATAAATAGTAAGTAACAATTTAATAAATAGTATGTAACAATTTAATAAATAGTAAGTAACAATTTAATACATAGTAAGTAACAATTTAATAAATAGTAAGTAACAATTTAATAAATAGTAAGTAACAATTTAAAAAATAGTAACAATTTAATAAATAGTAAGTAACAATTTAATTAATAGTATGTAACAATTTAATAAATAGTAAGTAACATTTTGATAAATAGTAAGTAACAATTTGATAAATAGTAAGTAACAATTTGATAAATAGTAAGTAACCATTTGATAAATAGTAAGTAACCATTTGATAAATTGTAAGTAACAATTTAATAAATAGTAAGTAACAATTTAAAAAATAGTAAGTAACAATTTAATAAATAGTGTGTAACAATTTAATAAATAGTAAGTAACAATTTAATACATAGTAAGTAACAATTTAATAAATAGTAAGTAACAATTTAATAAATAGTAAGTAACCATTTGATAAATAGTAAGTAACCATTTGATAAATAGTAAGTAACCATTTGATAAATAGTAAGTAACAATTTAATAAATAGTAAGTAACAATTTAATAAATAGTATGTAACAATTTAATAAATAGTAAGTAACAATTTAATACATAGTAAGTAACAATTTAATAAATAGTAAGTAACAATTTAATAAATAGTAAGTAACAATTTAAAAAATAGTAACAATTTAATAAATAGTAAGTAACAATTTAATACATAGTAAGTAACAATTTAATAAATAGTAAGTAACAATTTAATAAATAGTAAGTAACCATTTGATAAATAGTAAGTAACCATTTGATAAATAGTAAGTAACAATTTAATAAATAGTAAGTAACAATTTAATAAATAGTAAGTAACAATTTAATAAATAGTATGTAACAATTTAATAAATAGTAAGTAACAATTTAATACATAGTAAGTAACAATTTAATAAATAGTAAGTAACAATTTAATAAATAGTAAGTAACAATTTAAAAAATAGTAACAATTTAATAAATAGTAAGTAACAATTTAATAAATAGTAAGTAACAATTTAATAAATAGTAAGTAACAATTTAATAAATAGTAAGTAACAATTTAATAAATAGTAAGTAACAATTTAATAAATAGATAGTAACAATTTAATTAATAGAAAGTAACAACTTAATAAATAGTAAGTAACAATTTAATAAATAGTAAGAAACATTTTAATAAATAGTAAGTACACATTTGATAAATAGTAAGTAACGATTTGATAAATAGAAAGTAACAATTTGATAAATAGTAAGTAACAATTTAATAAACAGTAACAATTTAATAAATAGTAAGTAACAATTTAATAAGTAGTAAGAAAAAATTTAATAAATAGTTTGTAACAATTTAATAAATATTAAGTGTCAATTTAATAAATAATAAGTAACAATTTAATAAATAGTAAGTAACAATTTAATAAATAGTAAGTAACAATTTAATAAATAGTAAGTAACCATTTTATAAATAGTAAGTAACCATTTGATAAATAGTAAGTAACAATTTAATAAATAGTAAGTAACAATTTAATAAATAGATAGTAACAATTTAATTATTAGTAAGTAACAACTTAATAAATAGTAAGTAACAATTTAATAAATAGTAAGAAACGTTTTAATAAATAGTAAGTAACAATTTAATAAATAGTAAGTAACAATTTAATAAATAGTATGTAACAATTTAATAAATAGTAAGTAACAATTTAATACATAGTAAGTAACAATTTAATAAATAGTAAGTAACAATTTAATAAATAGTAAGTAACAATTTAAAAAATAGTAACAATTTAATAAATAGTAAGTAACAATTTAAAAAATAGTAACAATTTAATAAATAGTAAGTAACAATTTAATTAATAGTATGTAACAATTTAATAAATAGTAAGTAACATTTTGATAAATAGTAAGTAACAATTTGATAAATAGTAAGTAACAATTTGATAAATAGTAAGTAACCATTTGATAAATAGTAAGTAACCATTTGATAAATTGTAAGTAACAATTTAATAAATAGTAAGTAACAATTTAAAAAATAGTAAGTAACAATTTAATAAATAGTGTGTAACAATTTAATAAATAGTAAGTAACAATTTAATACATAGTAAGTAACAATTTAATAAATAGTAAGTAACAATTTAATAAATAGTAAGTAACCATTTGATAAATAGTAAGTAACCATTTGATAAATAGTAAGTAACCATTTGATAAATAGTAAGTAACAATTTAATAAATAGTAAGTAACAATTTAATAAATAGTATGTAACAATTTAATAAATAGTAAGTAACAATTTAATACATAGTAAGTAACAATTTAATAAATAGTAAGTAACAATTTAATAAATAGTAAGTAACAATTTAAAAAATAGTAACAATTTAATAAATAGTAAGTAACAATTTAATACATAGTAAGTAACAATTTAATAAATAGTAAGTAACAATTTAATAAATAGTAAGTAACCATTTGATAAATAGTAAGTAACCATTTGATAAATAGTAAGTAACAATTTAATAAATAGTAAGTAACAATTTAATAAATAGTAAGTAACAATTTAATAAATAGTATGTAACAATTTAATAAATAGTAAGTAACAATTTAATACATAGTAAGTAACAATTTAATAAATAGTAAGTAACAATTTAATAAATAGTAAGTAACAATTTAAAAAATAGTAACAATTTAATAAATAGTAAGTAACAATTTAATAAATAGTAAGTAACAATTTAATAAATAGTAAGTAACAATTTAATAAATAGTAAGTAACAATTTAATAAATAGTAAGTAACAATTTAATAAATAGATAGTAACAATTTAATTAATAGAAAGTAACAACTTAATAAATAGTAAGTAACAATTTAATAAATAGTAAGAAACATTTTAATAAATAGTAAGTACACATTTGATAAATAGTAAGTAACGATTTGATAAATAGAAAGTAACAATTTGATAAATAGTAAGTAACAATTTAATAAACAGTAACAATTTAATAAATAGTAAGTAACAATTTAATAAGTAGTAAGAAAAAATTTAATAAATAGTTTGTAACAATTTAATAAATATTAAGTGTCAATTTAATAAATAATAAGTAACAATTTAATAAATAGTAAGTAACAATTTAATAAATAGTAAGTAACAATTTAATAAATAGTAAGTAACCATTTTATAAATAGTAAGTAACCATTTGATAAATAGTAAGTAACAATTTAATAAATAGTAAGTAACAATTTAATAAATAGATAGTAACAATTTAATTATTAGTAAGTAACAACTTAATAAATAGTAAGTAACAATTTAATAAATAGTAAGAAACGTTTTAATAAATAGTAAGTAACAATTTAATAAATAGTAAGTAACAATTTAATAAATAGTATGTAACAATTTAATAAATAGTAAGTAACAATTTAATACATAGTAAGTAACAATTTAATAAATAGTAAGTAACAATTTAATAAATAGTAAGTAACAATTTAAAAAATAGTAACAATTTAATAAATACTAAGTAACAATTTAATTAATAGTATGTAACAATTTAATAAATAGTAAGTAACAATTTGATAAATAGTAAGTAACAATTTGATAAATAGTAAGTAACAATTTGATAAATAGTAAGTAACCATTTGATAAATAGTAAGTAACCATTTGATAAATTGTAAGTAACAATTTAATAAATAGTAAGTAACAATTTAAAAAATAGTAAGTAACAATTTAATAAATAGTGTGTAACAATTTAATAAATAGTAAGTAACAATTTAATACATAGTAAGTAACAATTTAATAAATAGTAAGTAACAATTTAATAAATAGTAAGTAACCATTTGATAAATAGTAAGTAACCATTTGATAAATAGTAAGTAACCATTTGATAAATTGTAAGTAACAATTTAATAAATAGTAAGTAACAATTTAAAAAATAGTAAGTAACAATTTAATAAATAGTGTGTAACAATTTAATAAATAGTAAGTAACAATTTAATACATAGTAAGTAACAATTTAATAAATAGTAAGTAACAATTTAATAAATAGTAAGTAACAATTTAAAAAATAGTAACAATTTAATAAATACTAAGTAACAATTTAATTAATAGTATGTAACAATTTAATAAATAGTAAGTAACAATTTGATAAATAGTAAGTAACAATTTGATAAATAGTAAGTAACAATTTGATAAATAGTAAGTAACCATTTGATAAATAGTAAGTAACCATTTGATAAATTGTAAGTAACAATTTAATAAATAGTAAGTAACAATTTAAAAAATAGTAAGTAACAATTTAATAAATAGTGTGTAACAATTTAATAAATAGTAAGTAACAATTTAATACATAGTAAGTAACAATTTAATAAATAGTAAGTAACCATTTGATAAATAGTAAGTAACAATTTAATAAATAGTAAGTAACAATTTAATAAATAGTATGTAACAATTTAATAAATAGTAAGTAACAATTTGATAAATAGTAAGTAACAATTTAATTAATAGTAAGTAACAACTTAATAAATAGTAAGTAACAATTTAATTAATAGTAAGTAACAACTTAATAAATAGTAAGTAACAATTTAATAAATAGTAAGAAACATTTTAATAAATAGTAAGTAACAATTTGATAAATAGTAAGTAACGATTTGATAAATAGAAAGTAACAATTTGATAAATAGTAAGTAACAATTTAATAAATAGTAAGTAACAATTTGATAAATAGTAAGTAACCATTTGATAAATAGTAAGTAACCATTTGATAAATAGTAAGTAACAATTTAATAAATAGTTTGTAACAATTTAATAAATAGTAAGTGTCAATTTAATAAATAATAAGTAACAATTTAATAAATAGTAAGTAACAATTTAATAAATAGTAAGTAACAATTTAATAAATAGTAAGTAACAATTTAATACATAGTAAGTAACAATTTAATAAATAGTAAGTAACAATTTAATAAATAGTGAGTAACAATTTCATAAATAGTAAGTAACAATTTAATAAATAGTAAGAAACAATTTGATAAATAGTAAGTAACAATTTGATAAATAGTAAGTAACAATTTGATAAATAGTAAGTAACAATTTGATAAATAGTAAGTAACCATTTGATAAATAGTAAGTAACCATTTGATAAATAGTAAGTAACCATTTGATAAATAGTTAGTAACAATTTAATAAATAGTAAGTAACAATTTAATAAATAGTATGTAACAATTTAATAAATAGTATGTAACAATTTGATAAATAGTAAGTAACCATTTGATAAATAGTAAGTAACAATTTAATAAATAGTAAGAAACAATTTGATAAATAGTAAGTAACAATTTGATAAATAGTAAGTAACAATTTGATAAATAGTAAGTAACAATTTAATAAATAGTAAGTAACAATTTAATAAATAGATAGTAACAATTTAATTAATAGTAAGTAACAACTTAATAAATAGTAAGTAACAATTTAATAAATAGTAAGAAACGTTTTAATAAATAGTAAGTAACAATTTAATAAATAGTAAGTAACAATTTAATAAATAGTATGTAACAATTTAATAAATAGTAAGTAACAATTTAATACATAGTAATTAACAATTTAATAAATAGTAAGTAACAATTTAATAAATAGTAAGTAACAATTTAAAAAATAGTAACAATTTAATAAATAGTAAGTAACAATTTAATAAATAGTAAGTAACAATTTAATAAATAGTAAGTAACAATTTAATAAATAGTGTGTAACAATTTAATAAATAGTAAGTAACAATTTAATACATAGTAAGTAACAATTTAATAAATAGTAAGTAACCATTTGATAAATAGTAAGTAACAATTTAATAAATAGTAAGTAACAATTTAATAAATAGTATGTAACAATTTAATAAATAGTAAGTAACAATTTGATAAATAGTAAGTAACAATTTAATTAATAGTAAGTAAAAACTTAATAAATAGTAAGTAACAATTTAATAAATAGATAGTACCAATTTAATTAATAGTTAGTAACAACTTAATAATTAGTAAGTAACAATTTAATAAATAGTAAGAAACATTTTAATAAATAGTAAGTAACAATTTGATAAATAGTATGTAACGATTTGATAAATAGAAAGTAACAATTTGATAAATAGTAAGTAACAATTTAATAAACAGTAACACTTTAATAAAGGGTAAGTAACAAATTAATAAATAGTAAGTAATAATTTAATAAATAGTAAGTAACAATTTAATAAATAGTAAGTAACAATTTAATAAATAGTAAGTAACAATTTGATAAATAGTAAGTAACAATTTGATAAATTGTAAGTAACAATTTAATAAATAGTATGTAACAATTTAATAAATAGTAAGTAACAATATAATACATAGTAAGTAATAATTTAATAAATAGTAAGTAACAATTTAGTAAATAGTAAGTAACAATTTAATAAATAGTAAGTAACAATTTAATAAATAGTGAGTAACAATTTCATAAATAGTAAGTAACAATTTAATAAATAGTGTGTAACAATTTAATAAATAGTAAGTAACAATTTAATACATAGTAAGTAACAATTTAATAAATAGTAAGTAACAATTTAATAAATAGTATGTAACAATTTAATAAATAGTAAGTAACAATTTAATACATAGTAAGTAACAATTTAATAAATAGTAAGTAACAATTTAATAAATAGTAAGTAACAATTTAAAAAATAGTAACAATTTAATAAATAGTAAGTAACAATTTAATAAATAGTATGTAACAATTTAATAAATAGTAAGTAACAATTTAATAAATAGTAAGTAACAATTTAATAAATAGATAGTAACAATTTAATTAATAGTAAGTAACAACTTAATAAATAGTAAGTAACAATTTAATAAATAGTAAGAAACATTTTAATAAATAGTAAGTACACATTTGATAAATAGTAAGTAACGATTTGATAAATAGAAAGTAACAATTTGATAAATAGTAAGTAACAATTTAATAAACAGTAACAATTTAATAAATAGTAAGTAACAATTTAATAAGTAGTAAGACAAAATTTAATAAATAGTTTGTAACAATTTAATAAATATTAAGTGTCAATTTAATAAATAATAAGTAACAATTTAATAAATAGTAAGTAACAATTTAATAAATAGTAAGTAACAATTTAATAAATAGTAAGTAACCATTTTATAAATAGTAAGTAACCATTTGATAAATAGTAAGTAACAATTTAATAAATAGTAAGTAACAATTTAATAAATAGATAGTAACAATTTAATTATTAGTAAGTAACAACTTAATAAATAGTAAGTAACAATTTAATAAATAGTAAGAAACGTTTTAATAAATAGTAAGTAACAATTTAATAAATAGTAAGTAACAATTTAATAAATAGTATGTAACAATTTAATAAATAGTAAGTAACAATTTAATACATAGTAAGTAACAATTTAATAAATAGTAAGTAACAATTTAATAAATAGTAAGTAACAATTTAAAAAATAGTAACAATTTAATAAATAGTAAGTAACAATTTAATTAATAGTATGTAACAATTTAATAAATAGTAAGTAACATTTTGATAAATAGTAAGTAACAATTTGATAAATAGTAAGTAACAATTTGATAAATAGTAAGTAACCATTTGATAAATAGTAAGTAACCATTTGATAAATTGTAAGTAACAATTTAATAAATAGTAAGTAACAATTTAAAAAATAGTAAGTAACAATTTAATAAATAGTGTGTAACAATTTAATAAATAGTAAGTAACAATTTAATACATAGTAAGTAACAATTTAATAAATAGTAAGTAACAATTTAATAAATAGTAAGTAACCATTTGATAAATAGTAAGTAACCATTTGATAAATAGTAAGTAACCATTTGATAAATAGTAAGTAACAATTTAATAAATAGTAAGTAACAATTTAATAAATAGTATGTAACAATTTAATAAATAGTAAGTAACAATTTAATACATAGTAAGTAACAATTTAATAAATAGTAAGTAACAATTTAATAAATAGTAAGTAACAATTTAAAAAATAGTAACAATTTAATAAATAGTAAGTAACAATTTAATACATAGTAAGTAACAATTTAATAAATAGTAAGTAACAATTTAATAAATAGTAAGTAACCATTTGATAAATAGTAAGTAACCATTTGATAAATAGTAAGTAACAATTTAATAAATAGTAAGTAACAATTTAATAAATAGTAAGTAACAATTTAATAAATAGTATGTAACAATTTAATAAATAGTAAGTAACAATTTAATTCATAGTAAGTAACAATTTAATAAATAGTAAGTAACAATTTAATAAATAGTAAGTAACAATTTAAAAAATAGTAACAATTTAATAAATAGTAAGTAACAATTTAATAAATAGTAAGTAACAATTTAATAAATAGTAAGTAACAATTTAATAAATAGTAAGTAACAATTTAATAAATAGTAAGTAACAATTTAATAAATAGATAGTAACAATTTAATTAATAGAAAGTAACAACTTAATAAATAGTAAGTAACAATTTAATAAATAGTAAGAAACATTTTAATAAATAGTAAGTACACATTTGATAAATAGTAAGTAACGATTTGATAAATAGAAAGTAACAATTTGATAAATAGTAAGTAACAATTTAATAAACAGTAACAATTTAATAAATAGTAAGTAACAATTTAATAAGTAGTAAGAAAAAATTTAATAAATAGTTTGTAACAATTTAATAAATATTAAGTGTCAATTTAATAAATAATAAGTAACAATTTAATAAATAGTAAGTAACAATTTAATAAATAGTAAGTAACAATTTAATAAATAGTAAGTAACCATTTTATAAATAGTAAGTAACCATTTGATAAATAGTAAGTAACAATTTAATAAATAGTAAGTAACAATTTAATAAATAGATAGTAACAATTTAATTATTAGTAAGTAACAACTTAATAAATAGTAAGTAACAATTTAATAAATAGTAAGAAACGTTTTAATAAATAGTAAGTAACAATTTAATAAATAGTAAGTAACAATTTAATAAATAGTATGTAACAATTTAATAAATAGTAAGTAACAATTTAATACATAGTAAGTAACAATTTAATAAATAGTAAGTAACAATTTAATAAATAGTAAGTAACAATTTAAAAAATAGTAACAATTTAATAAATAGTAAGTAACAATTTAAAAAATAGTAACAATTTAATAAATAGTAAGTAACAATTTAATTAATAGTATGTAACAATTTAATAAATAGTAAGTAACATTTTGATAAATAGTAAGTAACAATTTGATAAATAGTAAGTAACAATTTGATAAATAGTAAGTAACCATTTGATAAATAGTAAGTAACCATTTGATAAATTGTAAGTAACAATTTAATAAATAGTAAGTAACAATTTAAAAAATAGTAAGTAACAATTTAATAAATAGTGTGTAACAATTTAATAAATAGTAAGTAACAATTTAATACATAGTAAGTAACAATTTAATAAATAGTAAGTAACAATTTAATAAATAGTAAGTAACCATTTGATAAATAGTAAGTAACCATTTGATAAATAGTAAGTAACCATTTGATAAATAGTAAGTAACAATTTAATAAATAGTAAGTAACAATTTAATAAATAGTATGTAACAATTTAATAAATAGTAAGTAACAATTTAATACATAGTAAGTAACAATTTAATAAATAGTAAGTAACAATTTAATAAATAGTAAGTAACAATTTAAAAAATAGTAACAATTTAATAAATAGTAAGTAACAATTTAATACATAGTAAGTAACAATTTAATAAATAGTAAGTAACAATTTAATAAATAGTAAGTAACCATTTGATAAATAGTAAGTAACCATTTGATAAATAGTAAGTAACAATTTAATAAATAGTAAGTAACAATTTAATAAATAGTAAGTAACAATTTAATAAATAGTATGTAACAATTTAATAAATAGTAAGTAACAATTTAATACATAGTAAGTAACAATTTAATAAATAGTAAGTAACAATTTAATAAATAGTAAGTAACAATTTAAAAAATAGTAACAATTTAATAAATAGTAAGTAACAATTTAATAAATAGTAAGTAACAATTTAATAAATAGTAAGTAACAATTTAATAAATAGTAAGTAACAATTTAATAAATAGTAAGTAACAATTTAATAAATAGATAGTAACAATTTAATTAATAGAAAGTAACAACTTAATAAATAGTAAGTAACAATTTAATAAATAGTAAGAAACATTTTAATAAATAGTAAGTACACATTTGATAAATAGTAAGTAACGATTTGATAAATAGAAAGTAACAATTTGATAAATAGTAAGTAACAATTTAATAAACAGTAACAATTTAATAAATAGTAAGTAACAATTTAATAAGTAGTAAGAAAAAATTTAATAAATAGTTTGTAACAATTTAATAAATATTAAGTGTCAATTTAATAAATAATAAGTAACAATTTAATAAATAGTAAGTAACAATTTAATAAATAGTAAGTAACAATTTAATAAATAGTAAGTAACCATTTTATAAATAGTAAGTAACCATTTGATAAATAGTAAGTAACAATTTAATAAATAGTAAGTAACAATTTAATAAATAGATAGTAACAATTTAATTATTAGTAAGTAACAACTTAATAAATAGTAAGTAACAATTTAATAAATAGTAAGAAACGTTTTAATAAATAGTAAGTAACAATTTAATAAATAGTAAGTAACAATTTAATAAATAGTATGTAACAATTTAATAAATAGTAAGTAACAATTTAATACATAGTAAGTAACAATTTAATAAATAGTAAGTAACAATTTAATAAATAGTAAGTAACAATTTAAAAAATAGTAACAATTTAATAAATACTAAGTAACAATTTAATTAATAGTATGTAACAATTTAATAAATAGTAAGTAACAATTTGATAAATAGTAAGTAACAATTTGATAAATAGTAAGTAACAATTTGATAAATAGTAAGTAACCATTTGATAAATAGTAAGTAACCATTTGATAAATTGTAAGTAACAATTTAATAAATAGTAAGTAACAATTTAAAAAATAGTAAGTAACAATTTAATAAATAGTGTGTAACAATTTAATAAATAGTAAGTAACAATTTAATACATAGTAAGTAACAATTTAATAAATAGTAAGTAACAATTTAATAAATAGTAAGTAACCATTTGATAAATAGTAAGTAACCATTTGATAAATAGTAAGTAACCATTTGATAAATTGTAAGTAACAATTTAATAAATAGTAAGTAACAATTTAAAAAATAGTAAGTAACAATTTAATAAATAGTGTGTAACAATTTAATAAATAGTAAGTAACAATTTAATACATAGTAAGTAACAATTTAATAAATAGTAAGTAACAATTTAATAAATAGTAAGTAACAATTTAAAAAATAGTAACAATTTAATAAATACTAAGTAACAATTTAATTAATAGTATGTAACAATTTAATAAATAGTAAGTAACAATTTGATAAATAGTAAGTAACAATTTGATAAATAGTAAGTAACAATTTGATAAATAGTAAGTAACCATTTGATAAATAGTAAGTAACCATTTGATAAATTGTAAGTAACAATTTAATAAATAGTAAGTAACAATTTAAAAAATAGTAAGTAACAATTTAATAAATAGTGTGTAACAATTTAATAAATAGTAAGTAACAATTTAATACATAGTAAGTAACAATTTAATAAATAGTAAGTAACCATTTGATAAATAGTAAGTAACAATTTAATAAATAGTAAGTAACAATTTAATAAATAGTATGTAACAATTTAATAAATAGTAAGTAACAATTTGATAAATAGTAAGTAACAATTTAATTAATAGTAAGTAACAACTTAATAAATAGTAAGTAACAATTTAATTAATAGTAAGTAACAACTTAATAAATAGTAAGTAACAATTTAATAAATAGTAAGAAACATTGTAATAAATAGTAAGTAACAATTTGATAAATAGTAAGTAACGATTTGATAAATAGAAAGTAACAATTTGATAAATAGTAAGTAACAATTTAATAAATAGTAAGTAACAATTTGATAAATAGTAAGTAACCATTTGATAAATAGTAAGTAACCATTTGATAAATAGTAAGTAACAATTTAATAAATAGTTTGTAACAATTTAATAAATAGTAAGTGTCAATTTAATAAATAATAAGTAACAATTTAATAAATAGTAAGTAACAATTTAATAAATAGTAAGTAACAATTTAATAAATAGTAAGTAACAATTTAATACATAGTAAGTAACAATTTAATAAATAGTAAGTAACAATTTAATAAATAGTGAGTAACAATTTCATAAATAGTAAGTAACAATTTAATAAATAGTAAGAAACAATTTGATAAATAGTAAGTAACAATTTGATAAATAGTAAGTAACAATTTGATAAATAGTAAGTAACAATTTGATAAATAGTAAGTAACCATTTGATAAATAGTAAGTAACCATTTGATAAATAGTAAGTAACCATTTGATAAATAGTTAGTAACAATTTAATAAATAGTAAGTAACAATTTAATAAATAGTATGTAACAATTTAATAAATAGTATGTAACAATTTGATAAATAGTAAGTAACCATTTGATAAATAGTAAGTAACAATTTAATAAATAGTAAGAAACAATTTGATAAATAGTAAGTAACAATTTGATAAATAGTAAGTAACAATTTGATAAATAGTAAGTAACAATTTAATAAATAGTAAGTAACAATTTAATAAATAGATAGTAACAATTTAATTAATAGTAAGTAACAACTTAATAAATAGTAAGTAACAATTTAATAAATAGTAAGAAACGTTTTAATAAATAGTAAGTAACAATTTAATAAATAGTAAGTAACAATTTAATAAATAGTATGTAACAATTTAATAAATAGTAAGTAACAATTTAATACATAGTAATTAACAATTTAATAAATAGTAAGTAACAATTTAATAAATAGTAAGTAACAATTTAAAAAATAGTAACAATTTAATAAATAGTAAGTAACAATTTAATAAATAGTAAGTAACAATTTAATAAATAGTAAGTAACAATTTAATATATAGTAAGTAACAATTTGATAAATAGCAAGTAAAAATTTAATAAATAGTAAGTAACAATTTAATAAATAGTAAGTAACAATTTAATAAATAGTAAGTAACAATTTAATAAATAGTAAGTAACAATTTGATAAATAGTAAGTAACAATTTGATAAATAGTAAGTAACAATTTGATAAATAGTAAGTAACAATTTGATAAATAGTAAGTAACCATTTGATAAATAGTAAGTAACCATTTGATAAATAGTAAGTAACCATTTGATAAATAGTAAGTATCAATTTAATAAATAGTACGTAACAATTTAATAAATAGTAAGTAACAATTTAATAAATAGTAAGTAACAATTTAATAAATAGTATGTAACAATTTAATAAATAGTAAGTAACAATTTAATACATAGTAAGTAACAATTTAATAAATAGTAAGTAACAATTTAATAAATAGTAAGTAACAATTTAAAAAATAGTAACAATTTAATAAATAGTAAGTAACAATTTAATAAATAGTAAGTAACAATTTAATAAATAGTAAGTAACAATTTAATAAATAGTAAGTAACAATTTAATAAATAGTAAGTAACAATTTAATAAATAGATAGTAACAATTTAATTAATAGAAAGTAACAACTTAATAAATAGTAAGTAACAATTTAATAAATAGTAAGAAACATTTTAATAAATAGTAAGTACACATTTGATAAATAGTAAGTAACAATTTGATAAATAGTAAGTAACCATTTGATAAATAGTAAGTAACCATTTGATAAATTGTAAGTAACAATATAATAAATAGTAAGTAACAATTTAAAAAATAGTAAGTAACAATTTAATAAATAGTGTGTAACAATTTAATAAATAGTAAGTAACAATTTAATACATAGTAAGTAACAATTTAATAAATAGTAAGTAACAATTTAATAAATAGTAAGTAACCATTTGATAAATAGTAAGTAACCATTTGATAAATAGTAAGTAACAATTTAATAAATAGTAAGTAACAATTTAATAAATAGTAAGTAACAATTTAATACATAGTAAGTAACAATTTAATAAATAGTAAGTAACAATTTAATAAATAGTAAGTAACAATTTAAAAAATAGTAACAATTTAATAAATAGTAAGTAACAATTTAATAAATAGTAAGTAACAATTTAATAAATAGTAAGTAACAATTTAATAAATAGTAAGTAACAATTTAATAAATAGATAGTAACAATTTAATTAATAGAAAGTAACAACTTAATAAATAGTAAGTAACAATTTAATAAATAGTAAGAAACATTTTAATAAATAGTAAGTACACATTTGATAAATAGTAAGTAACGATTTGATAAATAGAAAGTAACAATTTGATAAATAGTAAGTAACAATTTAATAAACAGTAACAATTTAATAAATAGTAAGTAACAATTTAATAAGTAGTAAGAAAAAATTTAATAAATAGTTTGTAACAATTTAATAAATATTAAGTGTCAATTTAATAAATAATAAGTAACAATTTAATAAATAGTAAGTAACAATTTAATAAATAGTAAGTAACAATTTAATAAATAGTAAGTAACCATTTTATAAATAGTAAGTAACCATTTGATAAATAGTAAGTAACAATTTAATAAATAGTAAGTAACAATTTAATAAATAGATAGTAACAATTTAATTATTAGTAAGTAACAACTTAATAAATAGTAAGTAACAATTTAATAAATAGTAAGAAACGTTTTAATAAATAGTAAGTAACAATTTAATAAATAGTAAGTAACAATTTAATAAATAGTATGTAACAATTTAATAAATAGTAAGTAACAATTTAATACATAGTAAGTAACAATTTAATAAATAGTAAGTAACAATTTAATAAATAGTAAGTAACAATTTAAAAAATAGTAACAATTTAATAAATAGTAAGTAACAATTTAATTAATAGTATGTAACAATTTAATAAATAGTAAGTAACAATTTGATAAATAGTAAGTAACAATTTGATAAATAGTAAGTAACAATTTGATAAATAGTAAGTAACCATTTGATAAATAGTAAGTAACCATTTGATAAATTGTAAGTAACAATTTAATAAATAGTAAGTAACAATTTAAAAAATAGTAAGTAACAATTTAATAAATAGTGTGTAACAATTTAATAAATAGTAAGTAACAATTTAATACATAGTAAGTAACAATTTAATAAATAGTAAGTAACAATTTAATAAATAGTAAGTAACCATTTGATAAATAGTAAGTAACCATTTGATAAATAGTAAGTAACAATTTAATAAATAGTAAGTAACAATTTAATAAATAGTATGTAACAATTTAATAAATAGTAAGTAACAATTTGATAAATAGTAAGTAACAATTTAATTAATAGTAAGTAACAACTTAATAAATAGTAAGTAACAATTTAATTAATAGTAAGTAACAACTTAATAAATAGTAAGTAACAATTTAATAAATAGTAAGAAACATTTTAATAAATAGTAAGTAACAATTTGATAAATAGTAAGTAACGATTTGATAAATAGAAAGTAACAATTTGATAAATAGTAAGTAACAATTTAATAAATAGTAAGTAACAATTTGATAAATAGTAAGTAACCATTTGATAAATAGTAAGTAACCATTTGATAAATAGTAAGTAACAATTTAATAAATAGTTTGTAACAATTTAATAAATAGTAAGTGTCAATTTAATAAATAATAAGTAACAATTTAATAAATAGTAAGTAACAATTTAATAAATAGTAAGTAACAATTTAATAAATAGTAAGTAACAATTTAATACATAGTAAGTAACAATTTAATAAATAGTAAGTAACAATTTAATAAATAGTGAGTAACAATTTCATAAATAGTAAGTAACAATTTAATAAATAGTAAGAAACAATTTGATAAATAGTAAGTAACAATTTGATAAATAGTAAGTAACAATTTGATAAATAGTAAGTAACAATTTGATAAATAGTAAGTAACCATTTGATAAATAGTAAGTAACCATTTGATAAATAGTAAGTAACCATTTGATAAATAGTTAGTAACTATTTAATAAATAGTAAGTAACAATTTAATAAATAGTATGTAACAATTTAATAAATAGTAAGTAACAATTTGATAAATAGTAAGTAACCATTTGATAAATAGTAAGTAACAATTTAATAAATAGTAAGAAACAATTTGATAAATAGTAAGTAACAATTTGATAAATAGTAAGTAACAATTTGATAAATAGTAAGTAACAATTTAATAAATAGTAAGTAACAATTTAATAAATAGATAGTAACAATTTAATTAATAGTAAGTAACAACTTAATAAATAGTAAGTAACAATTTAATAAATAGTAAGAAACGTTTTAATAAATAGTAAGTAACAATTTAATAAATAGTAAGTAACAATTTAATAAATAGTATGTAACAATTTAATAAATAGTAAGTAACAATTTAATACATAGTAATTAACAATTTAATAAATAGTAAGTAACAATTTAATAAATAGTAAGTAACAATTTAAAAAATAGTAACAATTTAATAAATAGTAAGTAACAATTTAATAAATAGTAAGTAACAATTTAATAAATAGTAAGTAACAATTTAATATATAGTAAGTAACAATTTGATAAATAGCAAGTAAAAATTTAATAAATAGTAAGTAACAATTTAATAAATAGTAAGTAACAATTTAATAAATAGTAAGTAACAATTTAATAAATAGTAAGTAACAATTTGATAAATAGTAAGTAACAATTTGATAAATAGTAAGTAACAATTTGATAAATAGTAAGCAACAATTTGATAAATAGTAAGTAACCATTTGATAAATAGTAAGTAACCATTTGATAAATAGTAAGTAACCATTTGATAAATAGTAAGTATCAATTTAATAAATAGTAAGTAACAATTTAATTAATAGTATGTAACAATTTAATAAATAGTAAGTAACAATTTGATAAATAGTAAGTAACAATTTGATAAATAGTAAGTAACAATTTGATAAATAGTAAGTAACCATTTGATAAATAGTAATTAACCATTTGATAAATAGTAAGTAACAATTTAATAAATAGTAAGTAACAATTTAATAAATAGTAAGTAACAATTTAATAAATAGTAAGTAACAATTTAATAAATAGTAAGTAACAATTTAATAAATAGTAAGTAACAATTTGATAAATAGTAAGTAACAATTTGATAAATAGTAAGTAACAATTTGATAAATAGTAAGTAACAATTTGATAAATAGTAAGTAACCATTTCATAAATAGTAAGTAACCATTTGATAAATAGTAAGTAACCATTTGATAAATAGTAAGTAACAATTTAATAAATAGTAAGTAACAATTTAATTAATAGTATGTAACAATTTAATAAATAGTAAGTAACAATTTGGTAAATAGTAAGTAACAATTTGATAAATAGTAAGTAACAATTTGATAAATAGTAAGTAACCATTCTATAAATAGTAAGTAACCATTTGATAAATAGTAAGTAACAATTTAATAAATAGTAAGTAACAATTTGATAAATAGATAGTAACAATTTAATTAATAGTAAGTAACAACTTAATAAATAGTAAGTAACAATTTAATAAATAGTAAGAAACATTTTAATAAATAGTAAGTAACAATTTGATAAATAGTAAGCAACGATTTGATAAATAGAAAGTAACAATTTGATAAATAGTAAGTAACAATTTAATAAGTAGTAAGTAACAATTTGATAAATAGTAAGTAACAATTTGATAAATAGTAAGTAACAATTTGATAAATAGTAAGTAACAATTTGATAAATAGTAAGTAACCATTTGATAAATAGTAAGTAACCATTTGATAAATAGTAAGTAACAATTTAATAGACAGTAACAATTTAATAAAGAGTAAGTAACAATTTAATAAATAGTAAGTAACAATTTAATAAATAGTTTGTAACAATTTAATAAATAGTAAGTGTCAATTTAATAAATAATAAGTAACAATTTAATAAATAGTAAGTAACAATTTAATAAATAGTAAGTAACAATTTAATAAATAGTAAGTAACAATTTAATAAATAGTAAGTAACAATTTAATAAATAGTGTGTAACAATTTAATAAATAGTAAGTAACAATTTAATACATAGTAAGTAACAATTTAATAAATAGTAAGTAACAATTTAATAAATAGTAAGAAACAATTTGATAAATAGTAAGTAACAATTTGATAAATAGTAAGTAACAATTTGATAAATAGTAAGTAACAATTTAATAAATAGTAAGTAACAATTTAATAAATAGTATGTAACAATTTAATAAATAGTAAGTAACAATTTGATAAATAGTAAGTAACAATTTGATAAATAGTAAGTAACAATTTGATAAATAGTAAGTAACCATTTGATAAATAGTAAGTAACCATTTGATAAATAGTAAGTAACAATTTAATAAATAGTAAGTAACAATTTAATAAATAGATAGTACCAATTTAATTAATAGTTAGTAACAACTTAATAATTAGTAAGTAACAATTTAATAAATAGTAAGAAACATTTTAATAAATAGTAAGTAACAATTTGATAAATAGTAAGTAACGATTTGATAAATAGAAAGTAACAATTTGATAAATAGTAAGTAACAATTTAATAAACAGTAACAATTTAATAAAGAGTAAGTAACAAATTAATAAATAGTAAGTAATAATTTAATAAATAGTAAGTAACAATTTAATAAATAGTAAGTAACAATTTAATAAATAGTAAGTAACAATTTGATAAATAGTAAGTAACAATTTGATAAATTGTAAGTAACAATTTAATAAATAGTATGTAACAATTTAATAAATAGTAAGTAACAATATAATACATAGTAAGTAATAATTTAATAAATAGTAAGTAACAATTTAGTAAATAGTAAGTAACAATTTAATAAATAGTAAGGAACAATTTAATAAATAGTGAGTAACAATTTCATAAATAGTAAGTAACAATTTAATAAATAGTGTGTAACAATTTAATAAATAGTAAGTAACAATTTAATACATAGTAAGTAACAATTTAATAAATAGTAAGTAACAATTTAATAAATAGTATGTAACAATTTAATAAATAGTAAGTAACAATTTAAAACATAGTAAGTAACAATTTAATAAATAGTAAGTAACAATTTAATAAATAGTAAGTAACAATTTAAAAAATAGTAACAATTTAATAAATAGTAAGTAACAATTTAATAAATAGTAAGTAACAATTTAATAAATAGTAAGTAACAATTTAATAAATAGATAGTAACAATTTAATTAATAGTAAGTAACAACTTAATAAATAGTAAGTAACAATTTAATAAATAGTAAGAAACATTTTAATAAATAGTAAGTACACATTTGATAAATAGTAAGTAACGATTTGATAAATAGAAAGTAACAATTTGATAAATAGTAAGTAACAATTTAATAAACAGTAACAATTTAATAAATAGTAAGTAACAATTTAATAAGTAGTAAGAAAAAATTTAATAAATAGTTTGTAACAATTTAATAAATATTAAGTGTCAATGTAATAAATAATAAGTAACAATTTAATAAATAGTAAGTAACAATTTAATAAATAGTAAGTAACAATTTAATAAATAGTAAGTAACAATTTAATACATAGTAAGTAACAATTTAATAAATAGTAAGTAACAATTTAATAAATAGTAGTAACAATTTAAAAAATAGTAACAATTTAATAAATAGTAAGTAACAATTTAATTAATAGTATGTAACAATTTAATAAATAGTAAGTAACAATTTAATAAATAGTATGTAACAATTTAATAAATAGTAAGTAACAATTTAATACATAGTAAGTAACAATTTAATAAATAGTAAGTAACAATTTAATAAATAGTAAGTAACAATTTAAAAAATAGTAACAATTTAATAAATAGTAAGTAACAATTTAATAAATAGTAAGTAACAATTTAATAAATAGTAAGTAACAATTTAATAAATAGATAGTAACAATTTAATTAATAGTAAGTAACAACTTAATAAATAGTAAGTAACAATTTAATAAATAGTAAGAAACATTTTAATAAATAGTAAGTACACATTTGATAAATAGTAAGTAACGATTTGATAAATAGAAAGTAACAATTAGATAAATAGTAAGTAACAATTTAATAAACAGTAACAATTTAATAAATAGTAAGTAACAATTTAATAAGTAGTAAGAAAAAATTTAATAAATAGTTTGTAACAATTTAATAAATATTAAGTGTCAATGTAATAAATAATAAGTAACAATTTAATAAATAGTAAGTAACAATTTAATAAATAGTAAGTAACAATTTAATAAATAGTAAGTAACAATTTAATAAATAGATAGTAACAATTTAATTATTAGTAAGTAACAACTTAATAAATAGTAAGTAACAATTTAATAAATAGTAAGAAACGTTTTAATAAATAGTAAGTAACAATTTAATAAATAGTAAGTAACAATTTAATAAATAGTATGTGACAATTTAATAAATAGTAAGTAACAATTTAATACATAGTAAGTAACAATTTAATAAATAGTAAGTAACAATTTAATAAATAGTAGTAACAATTTAAAAAATAGTAACAATTTAATAAATAGTAAGTAACAATTTAATTAATAGTATGTAACAATTTAATAAATAGTAAGTAACAATTTGATAAATAGTAAGTAACAATTTGATAAATAGTAAGTAACAATTTAATAAATAGTAAGTAACCATTTGATAAATAGTAAGTAACCATTTGATAAATAGTAAGTAACAATTTAATAAATAGTAAGTAACAATTTAATAAATAGTAAGTAACAATTTAATAAATAGTATGTAACAATTTAATAAATAGTAAGTAACAATTTAATACATAGTAAGTAACAATTTAATAAATAGTAAGTAACAATTTAATAAATAGTAAGTAACAATTTAAAAAATAGTAACAATTTAATAAATAGTAAGTAACAATTTGATAAATAGTAAGTAACAATTTAATAAATAGTAAGTAACAATTTAATAAATAGTAAGTAACAATTTAATAAATAGTAAGTAACAATTTAATAAATAGATAGTAACAATTTAATTAATAGTAAGTAACAACTTAATAAATAGTAAGTAACAATTTAATAAATAGTAAGAAACATTTTAATAAATAGTAAGTACACATTTGATAAATAGTAAGTAACGATTTGATAAATAGAAAGTAACAATTTGATAAATAGTAAGTAACAATTTAATAAACAGTAACAATTTAATAAATAGTAAGTAACAATTTAATAAGTAGTAAGAAAAAATTTAATAAATAGTTTGTAACAATTTAATAAATATTAAGTGTCAATTTAATAAATAATAAGTAACAATTTAATAAATAGTAAGTAACAATTTAATAAATAGTAAGTAACAATTTAATAAATAGTAAGTAACCATTTTATAAATAGTAAGTAACCATTTGATAAATAGTAAGTAACAATTTGATAAATTGTAAGTAACAATTTAATAAATAGTATGTAACAATTGAATAAATAGTAAGTAACAATTTAATACATAGTAAGTAATAATTTAATAAATCGTAAGTAACAATTTAGTAAATAGTAAGTAACAATTTAATAAATAGTAAGTAACAATTTAATAAATTGTAAGAAAAAATTTAATAAATAGTTTGTAACAATTTAATAAATATTAAGTGTCAATTTAATAAATAATAAGTAACAATTTAATAAATAGTAAGTAACAATTTAATAAATAGTAAGTAACAATTTAATAAATAGTAAGTAACCATTTGATAAATAGTAAGTAACCATTTGATAAATAGTAAGTAACAATTTAAGAAATAGTAAGTAACAATTTAATAAATAGATAGTAACAATTTAATTAATAGTAAGTAACAATTTGATAAATAGTAAGTAACAATTTGATAAATAGTAAGTAACAATTTGATAAATAGTAAGTAACAATTTGATAAATAGTAAGTAACCATTTGATAAATAGTAAGTAACCATTTGATAAATAGTAAGTAACAATTTAATAAATAGTAAGTAACAATTTAATAAATAGAGAGTAACAATTTAATTAATAGTTAGTAACAACTTAATAAATAGTAAGTAACAATTTAATAAATAGTAAGAAACATTTTAATAAATAGTAAGTAACAATTTGATAAATAGTAAGTAACGATTTGATAAATAGAAAGTAACAATTTGATAAATAGTAAGTAACAATTTAATAAACAGTAACAATTTAATAAAGAGTAAGTAACAATTTAATAAATAGTAAGTAATAATTTAATAAATAGTAAGTAACAATTTAATAAATAGTATGTAACAATTTAATAAATAGTAAGTAACAATTTGATAAATAGTAAGTAACAATTTGATAAATTGTAAGTAACAATTTAATAAATAGTATGTAACAATTGAATAAATAGTAAGTAACAATTTAATACATAGTAAGTAATAATTTAATAAATCGTAAGTAACAATTTAGTAAATAGTAAGTAACAATTTAATAAATAGTAAGTAACAATTTAATAAATTGTAAGAAAAAATTTAATAAATAGTTTGTAACAATTTAATAAATATTAAGTGTCAATTTAATAAATAATAAGTAACAATTTAATAAATAGTAAGTAACAATTTAATAAATAGTAAGTAACAATTTAATAAATAGTAAGTAACCATTTGATAAATAGTAAGTAACCATTTGATAAATAGTAAGTAACAATTTAAGAAATAGTAAGTAACAATTTAATAAATAGATAGTAACAATTTAATTAATAGTAAGTAACAACTTAATAAATAGTAAGTAACAATTTAATAAATAGTAAGAAACGTTTTAATAAATAGTAAGTAACAATTTAATAAATAGTAAGTAACAATTTAATAAATAGTATGTAACAATTTAATAAATAGTAAGTAACAATTTAATACATAGTAAGTAACAATTTAATAAATAGTAAGTAACAATTTAATAAATAGTGAGTAACAATTTCATAAATAGTAAGTAACAATTTAATAAATAGTAAGAAACAATTTGATAAATAGTAAGTATCAATTTGATAAATAGTAAGTAACAATTTGATAAATAGTAAGTAACAATTTGATAAATAGTAAGTAACCATTTGATAAATAGTAAGTAACCATTTGATAAATAGTAAGTAACCATTTGATAAATAGTTAGTAACAATTTAATAAATAGTAAGTAACAATTTAATAAATAGTATGTAACAATTTAATAAATAGTAAGTAACAATTTGATAAATAGTAAGTAACAATTTGATAAATAGTAAGTAACAATTTGATAAATAGTAAGTAACCATTTGATAAATAGTAAGTAACCATTTGATAAATAGTAAGTAACAATTTAATAAATAGTAAGTAACAATTTAATAAATAGATAGTAACAATTTCATTAATAGTAAGTAACAACTTAATAAATAGTAAGTAACAATTTAATAAATAGTAAGAAACATTTTAATAAATAGTAAGTAACAATTTGATAAATAGTAAGTAACGATTTGATAAATAGAAAGTAACAATTTGATAAATAGTAAGTAACAATTTAATAAACAGTAACAATTTAATAAATAGTAAGTAACAATTTAATAAATAGTAAGTAATAATTTAATAAATAGTAAGTAACAATTTAATAAATAGTAAGTAACAATTTAATAAATAGTAAGTAACAATTTGATAAATAGTAAGTAACAATTTGATAAATTGTAAGTAACAATTTAATAAATAGTATGTAACAATTTAATAAATAGTAAGTAACAATTTAATACATAGTAAGTAATAATTTAATAAATAGTAAGTAACAATTTAGTAAATAGGAAGTAACAATTTAATAAATAGTAAGTAACAATTTAATAAATAGTGAGTAACAATTTAATAAATAGTAAGTAACAATTTGATAAATAGTAAGAAACAATTTAAAAAATAGTAACAATTTAATAAATAGTAAGTAACAATTTAATAAATAGTAAGTAACAATTTAATAAATACTAAGTAACAATTTAATAAATAGTAAGTAACAATTTAATAAATAGATAGTAACAATTTAATTAATAGTAAGTAACAACTTAATAAATAGTAAGTAACAATTTAATAAATAGTAAGAAACATTTTAATATATAGTAAGTAACAATTTGATAAATAGTAAGTTACGATTTGATAAATAGAAAGTAACAATTTGATAAATAGTAAGTAACCATTTGATAAATAGTAAGTAACCATTTGATAAATAGTAAGTAACAATTTAATAAATAGTAAGTAACAATTTAATAAATAGTATGTAACAATTTAATAAATAGTAAGTAACAATTTGATAAATAGTAAGTAACAATTTAATAAATAGTAAGTAACAATTTAATAAATAGTAAGTAACAATTTAATAAATAGTAAGTAACCATTTGATAAATAGTAAGTAACCATTTGATAAATAGTAAGTAACAATTTAATAAATAGATAGTAACAATTTAATTAATAGTAAGTAACAACTTAATAAATAGTAAGTAACAATTTAATAAATAGTAAGAAACGTTTTAATAAATAGTAAGTAACAATTTAATAAATAGTAAGTAACAATTTAATAAATAGTATGTAACAATTTAATAAATAGTAAGTAACAATTTAATACATAGTAAGTAACCATTTGATAAATAGTAAGTAACCATTTGATAAATAGTAAGTAACAATTTGATAAATAGTAAGTAACAATTTAATAAATAGTAAGTAACAATGTGATAAATAGTAAGTAACAATTTGATAAATAGTAAGTAACAATTTGATAAATAGTAAGTAACAATTTGATAAATAGTAAGTAACAATTTGATAAATAGTAAGTAACAATTTAATAAATAGTAAGTAACAATTTAATAAATAGTAAGAATCAATTTAATAAATAATAAGTAACAATTTAATAAATAGTAAGTAACAATTTAATAAACAGTAAGTAACAATTTAATAAATTGTAAGTAACAATTTAATAATTAGTAAGTAACAATTTAATAAATAGTAAGTAACAATTTAATAAATTGTAAGTAACAATTTAATAAATAGTATGTAACAATTTAAAAATAGTAAGTAACAATTTAATACATAGTAAGTAACAATTTAATAAATAGTAAGTAACAATTTAATAAATAGTAAGTAACAATTTAAAAAATAGTAACAATTTAATAAATAGTAAGTAACAATTTAATAAATAGTAAGTAACAATTTAATAAATAGTAAGTAACAATTTAATAAATAGTAAGTAACAATTTAATAAATAGATAGTAACAATTTAATTAATAGTAAGTAACAACTTAATAAATAGTAAGTAACAATTTAATAAATAGTAAGAAACATTTTAATAAATAGTAAGTAACAATTTGATAAATAGTAAGTTACGATTTGATAAATAGAAAGTAACAATTTGATAAATAGTAAGTAACAATTTAATAAACAGTAACAATTTAATAAATAGTAAGTAACAATTTAATAAATAGTAAGAAAAAATTTAATAAATAGTTTGTAACAATTTAATAAATATTAAGTGTCAATTTAATAAATAGTAAGTAACAATTTAATACATAGTAATTAACAATTTAATAAATAGTAAGTAACAATTTAATAAATAGTAAGTAACAATTTAAAAAATAGTAACAATTTAATAAATAGTAAGTAACAATTTAATAAATAGTAAGTAACAATTTAATAAATAGTAAGTAACAATTTAATATATAGTAAGTAACAATTTGATAAATAGCAAGTAACAATTTAATAAATAGTAAGTAACAATTTAATAAATAGTAAGTAACAATTTAATAATTAGTAAGTAACAATTTAATAAATAGTAAGTAACAATTTGATAAATAGTAAGTAACAATTTAATAAATAGTAAGTAACAATTTAATAAATAGTAAGTAACAATTTAATAAATAGTAAGTAACAATTTGATAAATAGTAAGTAACAATTTGATAAATAGTAAGTAACAATTTGATAAATAGTAAGTAACAATTTGATAAATAGTAAGTATCAATTTAATAAATAGTAAGTAACAATTTAATTAATAGTATGTAACAATTTAATAAATAGTAAGTAACCATTTGATAAATAGTAAGTAACAATTTAATAAATAGTAAGTAACAATTTAATAAATAGTAAGTAACAATTTAATAAATAGTAAGTAACCATTTGATAAATAGTAAGTAACCATTTGATAAATAGTAAGTAACAATTTAATAAATAGTAAGTAACAATTTAATAAATAGTAAGTAACAATTTAATAAATAGTAAGTAACAATTTAATAAATAGTAAGTAACAATTTAATAAATAGTAAGTAACAATTTAATAAATAGTAAGTAACAATTTAATTAATAGTATGTAACAATTTAATAAATAGTAAGTAACAATTTGATAAATAGTAAGTAACAATTTGATAAATAGTAAGTAACAATTTGATAAATAGTAAGTAACCATTTGATAAATAGTAAGTAACAATTTGATAAATAGTAAGTAACAATTTAATAAATAGTAAGAAACAATTTGATAAATAGTAAGTAACAATTTGATAAATAGTAAGTAACAATTTGATAAATAGTAAGTAACAATTTGATAAATAGTAAGTAACCATTTGATAAATAGTAAGTAACCATTTGATAAATAGTAAGTAACCATTTGATAAATAGTTAGTAACAATTTAATAAATTGTAAGTAACAATTTAATAAATAGTATGTAACAATTTAATAAATAGTAAGTAACAATTTGATAAATAGTAAGTAACCATTTGATAAATAGTAAGTAACAATTTAATAAATAGTAAGAAACAATTTGATAAATAGTAAGTAACAATTTGATAAATAGTAAGTAACAATTTGATAAATAGTAAGTAACCATTTGATAAATAGTAAGTAACCATTTGATAAATAGTAAGTAACCATTTGATAAATAGTAAGTATCAATTTAATAAATAGTAAGTAACAATTTAATTAATAGTATGTAACAATTTAATAAATAGTAAGTAACAATTTGATAAATAGTAAGTAACAATTTGATAAATAGTAAGTAACAATTTGATAAATAGTAAGTAACCATTTGATAAATAGTAAGTAACCATTTGATAAATAGTAAGTAACAATTTAATAAATAGTAAGTAACAATTTAATAAATAGTAAGTAACAATTTAAAAAATAGTAACAATTTAATAAATAGTAAGTAACAATTTAATAAATAGTAAGTAACAATTTAATAAATAGTAAGTAACAATTTAATAAATAGTAAGTAACAATTTGATAAATAGTAAGTAACAATTTGATAAATAGTAAGTAACAATTTGATAAATAGTAAGTAACAATTTGATAAATAGTAAGTAACCATTTGATAAATAGTAAGTAACCATTTGATAAATAGTAAGTAACCATTTGATAAATAGTAAGTAACAATTTAATAAATAGTAAGTAACAATTTAATTAATAGTATGTAACAATTTAATAAATAGTAAGTAACAATTTGGTAAATAGTAAGTAACAATTTGATAAATAGTAAGTAACAATTTGATAAATAGTAAGTAACCATTCTATAAATAGTAAGTAACCATTTGATAAATAGTAAGTAACAATTTAATAAATAGTAAGTAACAATTTGATAAATAGATAGTAACAATTTAATTAATAGTAAGTAACAACTTAATAAATAGTAAGTAACAATTTAATAAATAGTAAGAAACATTTTAATAAATAGTAAGTAACAATTTGATAAATAGTAAGTAACGATTTGATAAATAGAAAGTAACAATTTGATAAATAGTAAGTAACAATTTAATAAATAGTAAGTAACAATTTGATAAATAGTAAGTAACCATTTGATAAATAGTAAGTAACAATTTGATAAATAGTAAGTAACAATTTGATAAATAGTAAGTAACAATTTGATAAATAGTAAGTATCAATTTAATAAATAGTAAGTAACAATTTAATTAATAGTATGTAACAATTTAATAAATAGTAAGTAACCATTTGATAAATAGTAAGTAACAATTTAATAAATAGTAAGTAACAATTTAATAAATAGTAAGTAACAATTTAATAAATAGTAAGTAACCATTTGATAAATAGTAAGTAACCATTTGATAAATAGTAAGTAACAATTTAATAAATAGTAAGTAACAATTTAATAAATAGTAAGTAACAATTTAATAAATAGTAAGTAACAATTTAATAAATAGTAAGTAACAATTTAATAAATAGTAAGTAACAATTTAATAAATAGTAAGTAACAATTTAATTAATAGTATGTAACAATTTAATAAATAGTAAGTAACAATTTGATAAATAGTAAGTAACAATTTGATAAATAGTAAGTAACAATTTGATAAATAGTAAGTAACCATTTGATAAATAGTAAGTAACAATTTGATAAATAGTAAGTAACAATTTAATAAATAGTAAGAAACAATTTGATAAATAGTAAGTAACAATTTGATAAATAGTAAGTAACAATTTGATAAATAGTAAGTAACAATTTGATAAATAGTAAGTAACCATTTGATAAATAGTAAGTAACCATTTGATAAATAGTAAGTAACCATTTGATAAATAGTTAGTAACAATTTAATAAATTGTAAGTAACAATTTAATAAATAGTATGTAACAATTTAATAAATAGTAAGTAACAATTTGATAAATAGTAAGTAACCATTTGATAAATAGTAAGTAACAATTTAATAAATAGTAAGAAACAATTTGATAAATAGTAAGTAACAATTTGATAAATAGTAAGTAACAATTTGATAAATAGTAAGTAACCATTTGATAAATAGTAAGTAACCATTTGATAAATAGTAAGTAACCATTTGATAAATAGTAAGTATCAATTTAATAAATAGTAAGTAACAATTTAATTAATAGTATGTAACAATTTAATAAATAGTAAGTAACAATTTGATAAATAGTAAGTAACAATTTGATAAATAGTAAGTAACAATTTGATAAATAGTAAGTAACCATTTGATAAATAGTAAGTAACCATTTGATAAATAGTAAGTAACAATTTAATAAATAGTAAGTAACAATTTAATAAATAGTAAGTAACAATTTAAAAAATAGTAACAATTTAATAAATAGTAAGTAACAATTTAATAAATAGTAAGTAACAATTTAATAAATAGTAAGTAACAATTTAATAAATAGTAAGTAACAATTTGATAAATAGTAAGTAACAATTTGATAAATAGTAAGTAACAATTTGATAAATAGTAAGTAACAATTTGATAAATAGTAAGTAACCATTTGATAAATAGTAAGTAACCATTTGATAAATAGTAAGTAACCATTTGATAAATAGTAAGTAACAATTTAATAAATAGTAAGTAACAATTTAATTAATAGTATGTAACAATTTAATAAATAGTAAGTAACAATTTGGTAAATAGTAAGTAACAATTTGATAAATAGTAAGTAACAATTTGATAAATAGTAAGTAACCATTCTATAAATAGTAAGTAACCATTTGATAAATAGTAAGTAACAATTTAATAAATAGTAAGTAACAATTTGATAAATAGATAGTAACAATTTAATTAATAGTAAGTAACAACTTAATAAATAGTAAGTAACAATTTAATAAATAGTAAGAAACATTTTAATAAATAGTAAGTAACAATTTGATAAATAGTAAGTAACGATTTGATAAATAGAAAGTAACAATTTGATAAATAGTAAGTAACAATTTAATAAATAGTAAGTAACAATTTGATAAATAGTAAGTAACCATTTGATAAATAGTAAGTAACAATTTGATAAATAGTAAGTAACAATTTAATAAATAGTAAGAAACAATTTGATAAATAGTAAGTAACAATTTGATAAATAGTAAGTAACAATTTGATAAATAGTAAGTAACAATTTGATAAATAGTAAGTAACCATTTGATAAATAGTAAGTAACCATTTGATAAATAGTAAGTAACCATTTGATAAATAGTTAGTAACAATTTAATAAATTGTAAGTAACAATTTAATAAATAGTATGTAACAATTTAATAAATAGTAAGTAACAATTTGATAAATAGTAAGTAACCATTTGATAAATAGTAAGTAACAATTTAATAAATAGTAAGAAACAATTTGATAAATAGTAAGTAACAATTTGATAAATAGTAAGTAACAATTTGATAAATAGTAAGTAACCATTTGATAAATAGTAAGTAACCATTTGATAAATAGTAAGTAACCATTTGATAAATAGTAAGTATCAATTTAATAAATAGTAAGTAACAATTTAATTAATAGTATGTAACAATTTAATAAATAGTAAGTAACAATTTGATAAATAGTAAGTAACAATTTGATAAATAGTAAGTAACAATTTGATAAATAGTAAGTAACCATTTGATAAATAGTAAGTAACCATTTGATAAATAGTAAGTAACAATTTAATAAATAGTAAGTAACAATTTAATAAATAGTAAGTAACAATTTAAAAAATAGTAACAATTTAATAAATAGTAAGTAACAATTTAATAAATAGTAAGTAACAATTTAATAAATAGTAAGTAACAATTTAATAAATAGTACGTAACAATTTGATAAATAGTAAGTAACAATTTGATAAATAGTAAGTAACAATTTGATAAATAGTAAGTAACAATTTGATAAATAGTAAGTAACCATTTGATAAATAGTAAGTAACCATTTGATAAATAGTAAGTAACCATTTGATAAATAGTAAGTAACAATTTAATAAATAGTAAGTAACAATTTAATTAATAGTATGTAACAATTTAATAAATAGTAAGTAACAATTTGGTAAATAGTAAGTAACAATTTGATAAATAGTAAGTAACAATTTGATAAATAGTAAGTAACCATTCTATAAATAGTAAGTAACCATTTGATAAATAGTAAGTAACAATTTAATAAATAGTAAGTAACAATTTGATAAATAGATAGTAACAATTTAATTAATAGTAAGTAACAACTTAATAAATAGTAAGTAACAATTTAATAAATAGTAAGAAACATTTTAATAAATAGTAAGTAACAATTTGATAAATAGTAAGTAACGATTTGATAAATAGAAAGTAACAATTTGATAAATAGTAAGTAACAATTTAATAAATAGTAAGTAACAATTTGATAAATAGTAAGTAACAATTTGATAAATAGTAAGTAACAATTTGATAAATAGTAAGTAACAATTTGATAAATAGTAAGTAACCATTTGATAAATAGTATGTAACCATTTGATAAATAGTAAGTAACAATTTAATAAACAGTAACAATTTAATAAAGAGTAAGTAACAATTTAATAAATAGTAAGTAACAATTTAATAAATAGTTTGTAACAATTTAATAAATAGTAAGTGTCAATTTAATAAATAATAAGTAACAATTTAATAAATAGTAAGTAACAATTTAATAAATAGTAAGTAACAATTTAATAAATAGTAAGTAACAATTTAATAAATAGTAAGTAACAATTTAATAAATAGTGTGTAACAATTTAATAAATAGTAAGTAACAATTTAATACATAGTAAGTAACAATTTAATAAATAGTAAGTAACAATTTAATAAATAGTAAGAAACAATTTGATAAATAGTAAGTAACAATTTGATAAATAGTAAGTAACAATTTGATAAATAGTAAGTAACAATTTAATAAATAGTAAGTAACAATTTAATAAATAGTATGTAACAATTTAATAAATAGTAAGTAACAATTTGATAAATAGTAAGTAACAATTTGATAAATAGTAAGTAACAATTTGATAAATAGTAAGTAACCATTTGATAAATAGTAAGTAACCATTTGATAAATAGTAAGTAACAATTTAATAAATAGTAAGTAACAATTTAATAAATAGATAGTACCAATTTAATTAATAGTTAGTAACAACTTAATAATTAGTAAGTAACAATTTAATAAATAGTAAGAAACATTTTAATAAATAGTAAGTAACAATTTGATAAATAGTAAGTAACGATTTGATAAATAGAAAGTAACAATTTGATAAATAGTAAGTAACAATTTAATAAACAGTAACAATTTAATAAAGAGTAAGTAACAAATTAATAAATAGTAAGTAATAATTTAATAAATAGTAAGTAACAATTTAATAAATAGTAAGTAACAATTTAATAAATAGTAAGTAACAATTTGATAAATAGTAAGTAACAATTTGATAAATTGTAAGTAACAATTTAATAAATAGTATGTAACAATTTAATAAATAGTAAGTAACAATATAATACATAGTAAGTAATAATTTAATAAATAGTAAGTAACAATTTAGTAAATAGTAAGTAACAATTTAATAAATAGTAAGTAACAATTTAATAAATAGTGAGTAACAATTTCATAAATAGTAAGTAACAATTTAATAAATAGTGTGTAACAATTTAATAAATAGTAAGTAACAATTTAATACATAGTAAGTAACAATTTAATAAATAGTAAGTAACAATTTAATAAATAGTATGTAACAATTTAATAAATAGTAAGTAACAATTTAATACATAGTAAGTAACAATTTAATAAATAGTAAGTAACAATTTAATAAATAGTAAGTAACAATTTAAAAAATAGTAACAATTTAATAAATAGTAAGTAACAATTTAATTAATAGTATGTAACAATTTAATAAATAGTAAGTAACAATTTGATAAATAGTAAGTAACAATTTGATAAATAGTAAGTAACAATTTGATAAATAGTAAGTAACCATTTGATAAATAGTAAGTAACCATTTGATAAATTGTAAGTAACAATTTAATAAATAGTAAGTAACAATTTAAAAAATAGTAAGTAACAATTTAATAAATAGTGTGTAACAATTTAATAAATAGTAAGTAACAATTTAATACATAGTAAGTAACAATTTAATAAATAGTAAGTAACAATTTAATAAATAGTAAGTAACCATTTGATAAATAGTAAGTAACCATTTGATAAATAGTAAGTAACAATTTAATAAATAGTAAGTAACAATTTAATAAATAGTAAGTAACAATTTAATAAATAGTATGTAACAATTTAATAAATAGTAAGTAACAATTTAATACATAGTAAGTAACAATTTAATAAATAGTAAGTAACAATTTAATAAATAGTAAGTAACAATTTAATAAATAGTAAGTAATAATTTAATAAATAGTAAGTAACAATTTAATAAATAGTAAGTAACAATTTAATAAATAGTAAGTAACAATTTAATAAATAGTAAGTAACAATTTAATAAATAGATAGTAACAATTTCATTAATAGTAAGTAACAACTTAATAAATAGTAAGTAACAATTTAATAAATAGTAAGAAACATTTTAATAAATAGTAAGTACACATTTGATAAATAGTAAGTAACGATTTGATAAATAGAAAGTAACAATTTGATAAATAGTAAGTAACAATTTAATAAATAGTAAGTAACAATTTAATAAGTAGTAAGAAAAAATTTAATAAATAGTTTGTAACAATTTAATAAATATTAAGTGTCAATTTAATAAATAATAAGTAACAATTTAATAAAGAGTAAGTAACAATTTAATAAATAGTAAGTAACAATTTAATAAATAGTAAGTAACCATTTTATAAATAGTAAGTAACCATTTGATAAATAGTAAGTAACAATTTAATAAATAGTAAGTAACAATTTAATAAATAGATAGTAACAATTTAATTATTAGTAAGTAACAACTTAATAAATAGTAAGTAACAATTTAATAAATAGTAAGAAACAATTTAAAAAATAGTAACAATTTAATAAATAGTAAGTAACAATTTGATAAATAGTAAGTAACAATTTGATAAATAGTAAGTAACAATTTGATAAATAGTAAGTAACCATTTGATAAATAGTAAGTAACCATTTGATAAATTGTAAGTAACAATTTAATAAATAGTGTGTAACAATTTAATAAATAGTAAGTAACAATTTAATACATAGTAAGTAACAATTTAATAAATAGTAAGTAACAATTTAATAAATAGTAAGAAACCATTTGATAAATAGTAAGTAACCATTTGATAAATAGTAAGTAACAATTTAATAAATAGTAAGTAACAATTTAATAAATAGTATGTAACAATTTAATAAATAGTAAGTAACAATTTGATAAATAGTAAGTAACAATTTAATTAATAGTAAGTAACAACTTAATAAAAAGTAAGTAACAATTTAATTAATAGTAAGTAACAACTTAATAAATAGTAAGTAACAATTTAATAAATAGTAAGAAACATTTTAATAAATAGTAAGTAACAATTTGATAAATAGTAAGTAACGATTTGATAAATAGAAAGTAACAATTTGATAAATAGTAAGTAACAATTTAATATATAGTAAGTAACAATTTGATAAATAGTAAGTAACAATTTGATAAATAGTAAGTAACAATTTGATAAATAGTAAGTAACAATTTAATAAATAGTGTGTAACAATTTAATAAATAGTAAGTAACAATTTAATACATAGTAAGTAACAATTTAATAAATAGTAAGTAACAATTTAATAAATAGTAAGAAACAATTTGATAAATAGTAAGTAACAATTTGATAAATAGTAAGTAACAATTTGATAAATAGTAAGTAACAATTTAATAAATAGTAAGTAACAATTTAATAAATAGTATGTAACAATTTAATAAATAGTAAGTAACAATTTGATAAATAGTAAGTAACAATTTGATAAATAGTAAGTAACAATTTGATAAATAGTAAGTAACAATTTAATAAATAGTAAGTAACAATTTGATAAATAGTAAGTAACCATTTGATAAATAGTAAGTAACCATTTGATAAATAGTAAGTAACAATTTAATAAATAGTTTGTAACAATTTAATAAATAGTAAGTGTCAATTTAATAAATAATAAGTAACAATTTAATAAATAGTAAGTAACAATTTAATAAATAGTAAGTAACAATTTAATAAATAGTAAGTAACAATTTAATAAATGGTAAGTAACAATTTAATAAATAGTGTGTAACAATTTAATAAATAGTAAGTAACAATTTAATACATAGTAAGTAACAATTTAATAAATAGTAAGTAACAATTTAATAAATAGTAAGTAACCATTTGATAAATAGTAAGTAACCATTTGATAAATAGTAAGTAACAATTTAATAAATAGTGTGTAACAATTTAATAAATAGTAAGTAACAATTTAATACATAGTAAGTAACAATTTAATAAATAGTAAGTAACAATTTAATAAATAGTATGTAACAATTTAATAAATAGTAAGTAACAATTTAATACATAGTAAGTAACAATTTAATAAATAGTAAGTAACAATTTAATAAATAGTAAGTAACAATTTAAAAAATAGTAACAATTTAATAAATAGTAAGTAACAATTTAATTAATAGTATGTAACAATTTAATAAATAGTAAGTAACAATTTGATAAATAGTAAGTAACAATTTGATAAATAGTAAGTAACAATTTGATAAATAGTAAGTAACCATTTGATAAATAGTAAGTAACCATTTGATAAATTGTAAGTAACAATTTAATAAATAGTAAGTAACAATTTAAAAAATAGTAAGTAACAATTTAATAAATAGTGTGTAACAATTTAATAAATAGTAAGTAACAATTTAATACATAGTAAGTAACAATTTAATAAATAGTAAGTAACAATTTAATAAATAGTAAGTAACCATTTGATAAATAGTAAGTAACCATTTGATAAATAGTAAGTAACAATTTAATAAATAGTAAGTAACAATTTAATAAATAGTAAGTAACAATTTAATAAATAGTATGTAACAATTTAATAAATAGTAAGTAACAATTTAATACATAGTAAGTAACAATTTAATAAATAGTAAGTAACAATTTAATAAATAGTAAGTAACAATTTAATAAATAGTAAGTAATAATTTAATAAATAGTAAGTAACAATTTAATAAATAGTAAGTAACAATTTAATAAATAGTAAGTAACAATTTAATAAATAGTAAGTAACAATGTAATAAATAGATAGTAACAATTTCATTAATAGTAAGTAACAACTTAATAAATAGTAAGTAACAATTTAATAAATAGTAAGAAACATTTTAATAAATAGTAAGTACACATTTGATAAATAGTAAGTAACGATTTGATAAATAGAAAGTAACAATTTGATAAATAGTAAGTAACAATTTAATAAATAGTAAGTAACAATTTAATAAGTAGTAAGAAAAAATTTAATAAATAGTTTGTAACAATTTAATAAATATTAAGTGTCAATTTAATAAATAATAAGTAACAATTTAATAAATAGTAAGTAACAATTTAATAAATAGTAAGTAACAATTTAATAAATAGTAAGTAACCATTTTATAAATAGTAAGTAACCATTTGATAAATAGTAAGTAACAATTTAATAAATAGTAAGTAACAATTTAATAAATAGATAGTAACAATTTAATTATTAGTAAGTAACAACTTAATAAATAGTAAGTAACAATTTAATAAATAGTAAGAAACGTTTTAATAAATAGTAAGTAACAATTTAATAAATAGTAAGTAACAATTTAATAAATAGTATGTAACAATTTAATAAATAGTAAGTAACAATTTAATACATAGTAAGTAACAATTTAATAAATAGTAAGTAACAATTTAATAAATAGTAAGTAACAATTTAAAAAATAGTAACAATTTAATAAATAGTAAGTAACAATTTAATTAATAGTATGTAACAATTTAATAAATAGTAAGTAACAATTTGATAAATAGTAAGTAACAATTTGATAAATAGTAAGTAACAATTTGATAAATAGTAAGTAACCATTTGATAAATAGTAAGTAACCATTTGATAAATTGTAAGTAACAATTTAATAAATAGTGTGTAACAATTTAATAAATAGTAAGTAACAATTTAATACATAGTAAGTAACAATTTAATAAATAGTAAGTAACAATTTAATAAATAGTAAGTAACCATTTGATAAATAGTAAGTAACCATTTGATAAATAGTAAGTAACAATTTAATAAATAGTAAGTAACAATTTAATAAATAGTATGTAACAATTTAATAAATAGTAAGTATCAATTTGATAAATAGTAAGTAACAATTTAATTAATAGTAAGTAACAACTTAATAAAAAGTAAGTAACAATTTAATTAATAGTAAGTAACAACTTAATAAATAGTAAGTAACAATTTAATAAATAGTAAGAAACATTTTAATAAATAGTAAGTAACAATTTGATAAATAGTAAGTAACGATTTGATAAATAGAAAGTAACAATTTGATAAATAGTAAGTAACAATTTAATAAATAGTAAGTAACAATTTGATAAATAGTAAGTAACCATTTGATAAATAGTAAGTAACCATTTGATAAATAGTAAGTAACAATTTAATAAATAGTTTGTAACAATTTAATAAATAGTAAGTGTCAATTTAATAAATAATAAGTAACAATTTAATAAATAGTAAGTAACAATTTAATAAATAGTAAGTAACAATTTAATAAATAGTAAGTAACAATTTAATAAATGGTAAGTAACAATTTAATAAATAGTGTGTAACAATTTAATAAATAGTAAGTAACAATTTAATACATAGTAAGTAACAATTTAATAAATAGTAAGTAACAATTTAATAAATAGTAAGTAACCATTTGATAAATAGTAAGTAACCATTTGATAAATAGTAAGTAACAATTTAATAAATAGTAAGTAACAATTTAATAAATAGTATGTAACAATTTAATAAATAGTAAGTAACAATTTGATAAATAGTAAGTAACAATTTGATAAATAGTAAGTAACAATTTGATAAATAGTAAGTAACCATTTGATAAATAGTAAGTAACCATTTGATAAATAGTAAGTAACCATTTGATAAATTGTAAGTAACAATTTAATAAATAGTAAGTAACAATTTAATAAATAGATAGTAACAATTTAATTAATAGAAAGTAACAACTTAATAAATAGTAAGTAACAATTTAATAAATAGTAAGAAACATTTTAATAAATAGTAAGTAACAATTTGATAAATAGAAAGTAACGATTTGATAAATAGAAAGTAACAATTTGATAAATAGTAAGTAACAATTTAATATATAGTAAGTAACAATTTGATAAATAGTAAGTAACAATTTGATAAATAGTAAGTAACAATTTGATAAATAGTAAGTAACAATTTGATAAATAGTATGTAACCATTTGATAAATAGTAAGTAACCATTTGACAAATAGTAAGTAACAATTTAATAAACAGTAACAATTTAATAAAGAGTAAGTAACAATTTAATAAATAGTAAGTAACAATTTAATAAATAGTTTGTAACAATTTAATAAATTATAAGTGTCAATTTAATAAATAATAAGTAACAATTTAATAAATAGTAAGTAACAATTTAATAAATAGTAAGTAACAATTTAATAAATAGTAAGTAACAATTTAATAAATAGTAAGTGTCAATTTAATAAATAATAAGTAACAATTTAATAAATAGTAAGTAACAATTTAATAAATAGTAAGTAACAATTTAATAAATAGTAAGTAACCATTTGATAAATAGTAAGTAACCATTTGATAAATAGTAAGTAACAATTTAAGAAATAGTAAGTAACAATTTAATAAATAGATAGTAACAATTTAATTAATAGTAAGTAACAACTTAATAAATAGTAAGTAACAATTTAATAAATAGTAAGAAACGTTTTAATAAATAGTAAGTAACAATTTAATAAATAGTAAGTAACAATTTAATAAATAGTATGTAACAATTTAATAAATAGTAAGTAACAATTTAATACATAGTAAGTAACAATTTAATAAATAGTAAGAAACAATTTAATAAATAGTGAGTAACAATTTCATAAATAGTAAGTAACAATTTAATAAATAGTAAGAAACAATTTGATAAATAGTAAGTAACAATTTGATAAATAGTAAGTAACAATTTGATAAATAGTAAGTAACAATTTGATAAATAGTAAGTAACCATTTGATAAATAGTAAGTAACCATTTGATAAATAGTAAGTAACCATTTGATAAATAGTTAGTAACAATTTAATAAATAGTAAGTAACAATTTAATAAATAGTATGTAACAATTTAATAAATAGTAAGTAACAATTTGATAAATAGTAAGTAACAATTTGATAAATAGTAAGTAACAATTTGATAAATAGTAAGTAACCATTTGATAAATAGTAAGTAACCATTTGATAAATAGTAAGTAACAATTTAATAAATAGTAAGTAACAATTTAATAAATAGATAGTAACAATTTAATTAATAGTAAGTAACAACTTAATAAATAGTAAGTAACAATTTAATAAATAGTAAGAAACATTTTAATAAATAGTAAGTAACAATTTGATAAATAGTAAGTAACGATTTGATAAATAGAAAGTAACAATTTGATAAATAGTAAGTAACAATTTAATAAACAGTAACAATTTAATAAATAGTAAGTAACAATTTAATAAATAGTAAGTAATAATTTAATAAATAGTAAGTAACAATTTAATAAATAGTAAGTAACAATTTAATAAATAGTAAGTAACAATTTGATAAATAGTAAGTAACAATTTGATAAATTGTAAGTAACAATTTAATAAATAGTATGTAACAATTTAATAAATAGTAAGTAACAATTTAATACATAGTAAGTAATAATTTAATAAATAGTAAGTAACAATTTAGTAAATAGTAAGTAACAATTTAATAAATAGTAAGTAACAATTTAATAAATAGTGAGTAACAATTTAATAAATAGTAAGTAACAATTTGATAAATAGTAAGTAACAATTTAAAAAATAGTAACAATTTAATAAATAGTAAGTAACAATTTAATAAATAGTAAGTAACAATTTAATACATAGTAAGTAACAATTTAATAAATAGTAAGTAACAATTTAATAAATAGTAAGTAACAATTTAATAAATAGTAAGTAACAATTTAATAAATAGTAAGTAACAATTTGATAAATAGTAAGTAACAATTTGATAAATAGTAAGTAACAATTTGATAAATAGTAAGTAACAATTTGATAAATAGTAAGTAACCATTTGATAAATAGTAAGTAACCATTTGATAAATAGTAAGTAACCATTTGATAAATAGTAAGTAACAATTTAATAAATAGTAAGTAACAATTTAATTAATAGTATGTAACAATTTAATAAATAGTAAGTAACAATTTGGTAAATAGTAAGTAACAATTTGATAAATAGTAAGTAACAATTTGATAAATAGTAAGTAACCATTCTATAAATAGTAAGTAACCATTTGATAAATAGTAAGTAACAATTTAATAAATAGTAAGTAACAATTTGATAAATAGATAGTAACAATTTAATTAATAGTAAGTAACAACTTAATAAATAGTAAGTAACAATTTAATAAATAGTAAGAAACATTTTAATAAATAGTAAGTAACAATTTGATAAATAGTAAGTAACGATTTGATAAATAGAAAGTAACAATTTGATAAATAGTAAGTAACAATTTAATAAATAGTAAGTAACAATTTGATAAATAGTAAGTAACCATTTGATAAATAGTAAGTAACAATTTGATAAATAGTAAGTAACAATTTGATAAATAGTAAGTAACAATTTGATAAATAGTAAGTATCAATTTAATAAATAGTAAGTAACAATTTAATTAATAGTATGTAACAATTTAATAAATAGTAAGTAACCATTTGATAAATAGTAAGTAACAATTTAATAAATAGTAAGTAACAATTTAATAAATAGTAAGTAACAATTTAATAAATAGTAAGTAACCATTTGATAAATAGTAAGTAACCATTTGATAAATAGTAAGTAACAATTTAATAAATAGTAAGTAACAATTTAATAAATAGTAAGTAACAATTTAATAAATAGTAAGTAACAATTTAATAAATAGTAAGTAACAATTTAATAAATAGTAAGTAACAATTTAATAAATAGTAAGTAACAATTTAATTAATAGTATGTAACAATTTAATAAATAGTAAGTAACAATTTGATAAATAGTAAGTAACAATTTGATAAATAGTAAGTAACAATTTGATAAATAGTAAGTAACCATTTGATAAATAGTAAGTAACAATTTGATAAATAGTAAGTAACAATTTAATAAATAGTAAGAAACAATTTGATAAATAGTAAGTAACAATTTGATAAATAGTAAGTAACAATTTGATAAATAGTAAGTAACAATTTGATAAATAGTAAGTAACCATTTGATAAATAGTAAGTAACCATTTGATAAATAGTAAGTAACCATTTGATAAATAGTTAGTAACAATTTAATAAATTGTAAGTAACAATTTAATAAATAGTATGTAACAATTTAATAAATAGTAAGTAACAATTTGATAAATAGTAAGTAACCATTTGATAAATAGTAAGTAACAATTTAATAAATAGTAAGAAACAATTTGATAAATAGTAAGTAACAATTTGATAAATAGTAAGTAACAATTTGATAAATAGTAAGTAACCATTTGATAAATAGTAAGTAACCATTTGATAAATAGTAAGTAACCATTTGATAAATAGTAAGTATCAATTTAATAAATAGTAAGTAACAATTTAATTAATAGTATGTAACAATTTAATAAATAGTAAGTAACAATTTGATAAATAGTAAGTAACAATTTGATAAATAGTAAGTAACAATTTGATAAATAGTAAGTAACCATTTGATAAATAGTAAGTAACCATTTGATAAATAGTAAGTAACAATTTAATAAATAGTAAGTAACAATTTAATAAATAGTAAGTAACAATTTAAAAAATAGTAACAATTTAATAAATAGTAAGTAACAATTTAATAAATAGTAAGTAACAATTTAATAAATAGTAAGTAACAATTTAATAAATAGTAAGTAACAATTTGATAAATAGTAAGTAACAATTTGATAAATAGTAAGTAACAATTTGATAAATAGTAAGTAACAATTTGATAAATAGTAAGTAACCATTTGATAAATAGTAAGTAACCATTTGATAAATAGTAAGTAACCATTTGATAAATAGTAAGTAACAATTTAATAAATAGTAAGTAACAATTTAATTAATAGTATGTAACAATTTAATAAATAGTAAGTAACAATTTGGTAAATAGTAAGTAACAATTTGATAAATAGTAAGTAACAATTTGATAAATAGTAAGTAACCATTCTATAAATAGTAAGTAACCATTTGATAAATAGTAAGTAACAATTTAATAAATAGTAAGTAACAATTTGATAAATAGATAGTAACAATTTAATTAATAGTAAGTAACAACTTAATAAATAGTAAGTAACAATTTAATAAATAGTAAGAAACATTTTAATAAATAGTAAGTAACAATTTGATAAATAGTAAGTAACGATTTGATAAATAGAAAGTAACAATTTGATAAATAGTAAGTAACAATTTAATAAATAGTAAGTAACAATTTGATAAATAGTAAGTAACCATTTGATAAATAGTAAGTAACAATTTGATAAATAGTAAGTAACAATTTAATAAATAGTAAGAAACAATTTGATAAATAGTAAGTAACAATTTGATAAATAGTAAGTAACAATTTGATAAATAGTAAGTAACAATTTGATAAATAGTAAGTAACCATTTGATAAATAGTAAGTAACCATTTGATAAATAGTAAGTAACCATTTGATAAATAGTTAGTAACAATTTAATAAATTGTAAGTAACAATTTAATAAATAGTATGTAACAATTTAATAAATAGTAAGTAACAATTTGATAAATAGTAAGTAACCATTTGATAAATAGTAAGTAACAATTTAATAAATAGTAAGAAACAATTTGATAAATAGTAAGTAACAATTTGATAAATAGTAAGTAACAATTTGATAAATAGTAAGTAACCATTTGATAAATAGTAAGTAACCATTTGATAAATAGTAAGTAACCATTTGATAAATAGTAAGTATCAATTTAATAAATAGTAAGTAACAATTTAATTAATAGTATGTAACAATTTAATAAATAGTAAGTAACAATTTGATAAATAGTAAGTAACAATTTGATAAATAGTAAGTAACAATTTGATAAATAGTAAGTAACCATTTGATAAATAGTAAGTAACCATTTGATAAATAGTAAGTAACAATTTAATAAATAGTAAGTAACAATTTAATAAATAGTAAGTAACAATTTAAAAAATAGTAACAATTTAATAAATAGTAAGTAACAATTTAATAAATAGTAAGTAACAATTTAATAAATAGTAAGTAACAATTTAATAAATAGTACGTAACAATTTGATAAATAGTAAGTAACAATTTGATAAATAGTAAGTAACAATTTGATAAATAGTAAGTAACAATTTGATAAATAGTAAGTAACCATTTGATAAATAGTAAGTAACCATTTGATAAATAGTAAGTAACCATTTGATAAATAGTAAGTAACAATTTAATAAATAGTAAGTAACAATTTAATTAATAGTATGTAACAATTTAATAAATAGTAAGTAACAATTTGGTAAATAGTAAGTAACAATTTGATAAATAGTAAGTAACAATTTGATAAATAGTAAGTAACCATTCTATAAATAGTAAGTAACCATTTGATAAATAGTAAGTAACAATTTAATAAATAGTAAGTAACAATTTGATAAATAGATAGTAACAATTTAATTAATAGTAAGTAACAACTTAATAAATAGTAAGTAACAATTTAATAAATAGTAAGAAACATTTTAATAAATAGTAAGTAACAATTTGATAAATAGTAAGTAACGATTTGATAAATAGAAAGTAACAATTTGATAAATAGTAAGTAACAATTTAATAAATAGTAAGTAACAATTTGATAAATAGTAAGTAACAATTTGATAAATAGTAAGTAACAATTTGATAAATAGTAAGTAACAATTTGATAAATAGTAAGTAACCATTTGATAAATAGTATGTAACCATTTGATAAATAGTAAGTAACAATTTAATAAACAGTAACAATTTAATAAAGAGTAAGTAACAATTTAATAAATAGTAAGTAACAATTTAATAAATAGTTTGTAACAATTTAATAAATAGTAAGTGTCAATTTAATAAATAATAAGTAACAATTTAATAAATAGTAAGTAACAATTTAATAAATAGTAAGTAACAATTTAATAAATAGTAAGTAACAATTTAATAAATAGTAAGTAACAATTTAATAAATAGTGTGTAACAATTTAATAAATAGTAAGTAACAATTTAATACATAGTAAGTAACAATTTAATAAATAGTAAGTAACAATTTAATAAATAGTAAGAAACAATTTGATAAATAGTAAGTAACAATTTGATAAATAGTAAGTAACAATTTGATAAATAGTAAGTAACAATTTAATAAATAGTAAGTAACAATTTAATAAATAGTATGTAACAATTTAATAAATAGTAAGTAACAATTTGATAAATAGTAAGTAACAATTTGATAAATAGTAAGTAACAATTTGATAAATAGTAAGTAACCATTTGATAAATAGTAAGTAACCATTTGATAAATAGTAAGTAACAATTTAATAAATAGTAAGTAACAATTTAATAAATAGATAGTACCAATTTAATTAATAGTTAGTAACAACTTAATAATTAGTAAGTAACAATTTAATAAATAGTAAGAAACATTTTAATAAATAGTAAGTAACAATTTGATAAATAGTAAGTAACGATTTGATAAATAGAAAGTAACAATTTGATAAATAGTAAGTAACAATTTAATAAACAGTAACAATTTAATAAAGAGTAAGTAACAAATTAATAAATAGTAAGTAATAATTTAATAAATAGTAAGTAACAATTTAATAAATAGTAAGTAACAATTTAATAAATAGTAAGTAACAATTTGATAAATAGTAAGTAACAATTTGATAAATTGTAAGTAACAATTTAATAAATAGTATGTAACAATTTAATAAATAGTAAGTAACAATATAATACATAGTAAGTAATAATTTAATAAATAGTAAGTAACAATTTAGTAAATAGTAAGTAACAATTTAATAAATAGTAAGTAACAATTTAATAAATAGTGAGTAACAATTTCATAAATAGTAAGTAACAATTTAATAAATAGTGTGTAACAATTTAATAAATAGTAAGTAACAATTTAATACATAGTAAGTAACAATTTAATAAATAGTAAGTAACAATTTAATAAATAGTATGTAACAATTTAATAAATAGTAAGTAACAATTTAATACATAGTAAGTAACAATTTAATAAATAGTAAGTAACAATTTAATAAATAGTAAGTAACAATTTAAAAAATAGTAACAATTTAATAAATAGTAAGTAACAATTTAATTAATAGTATGTAACAATTTAATAAATAGTAAGTAACAATTTGATAAATAGTAAGTAACAATTTGATAAATAGTAAGTAACAATTTGATAAATAGTAAGTAACCATTTGATAAATAGTAAGTAACCATTTGATAAATTGTAAGTAACAATTTAATAAATTGTAAGTAACAATTTAATAAATAGTAAGTAACAATTTAAAAAATAGTAAGTAACAATTTAATAAATAGTGTGTAACAATTTAATAAATAGTAAGTAACAATTTAATACATAGTAAGTAACAATTTAATAAATAGTAAGTAACAATTTAATAAATAGTAAGTAACCATTTGATAAATAGTAAGTAACCATTTGATAAATAGTAAGTAACAATTTAATAAATAGTAAGTAACAATTTAATAAATAGTAAGTAACAATTTAATAAATAGTATGTAACAATTTAATAAATAGTAAGTAACAATTTAATACATAGTAAGTAACAATTTAATAAATAGTAAGTAACAATTTAATAAATAGTAAGTAACAATTTAATAAATAGTAAGTAATAATTTAATAAATAGTAAGTAACAATTTAATAAATAGTAAGTAACAATTTAATAAATAGTAAGTAACAATTTAATAAATAGTAAGTAACAATTTAATAAATAGATAGTAACAATTTCATTAATAGTAAGTAACAACTTAATAAATAGTAAGTAACAATTTAATAAATAGTAAGAAACATTTTAATAAATAGTAAGTACACATTTGATAAATAGTAAGTAACGATTTGATAAATAGAAAGTAACAATTTGATAAATAGTAAGTAACAATTTAATAAATAGTAAGTAACAATTTAATAAGTAGTAAGAAAAAATTTAATAAATAGTTTGTAACAATTTAATAAATATTAAGTGTCAATTTAATAAATAATAAGTAACAATTTAATAAAGAGTAAGTAACAATTTAATAAATAGTAAGTAACAATTTAATAAATAGTAAGTAACCATTTTATAAATAGTAAGTAACCATTTGATAAATAGTAAGTAACAATTTAATAAATAGTAAGTAACAATTTAATAAATAGATAGTAACAATTTAATTATTAGTAAGTAACAACTTAATAAATAGTAAGTAACAATTTAATAAATAGTAAGAAACAATTTAAAAAATAGTAACAATTTAATAAATAGTAAGTAACAATTTGATAAATAGTAAGTAACAATTTGATAAATAGTAAGTAACAATTTGATAAATAGTAAGTAACCATTTGATAAATAGTAAGTAACCATTTGATAAATTGTAAGTAACAATTTAATAAATAGTGTGTAACAATTTAATAAATAGTAAGTAACAATTTAATACATAGTAAGTAACAATTTAATAAATAGTAAGTAACAATTTAATAAATAGTAAGAAACCATTTGATAAATAGTAAGTAACCATTTGATAAATAGTAAGTAACAATTTAATAAATAGTAAGTAACAATTTAATAAATAGTATGTAACAATTTAATAAATAGTAAGTAACAATTTGATAAATAGTAAGTAACAATTTAATTAATAGTAAGTAACAACTTAATAAAAAGTAAGTAACAATTTAATTAATAGTAAGTAACAACTTAATAAATAGTAAGTAACAATTTAATAAATAGTAAGAAACATTTTAATAAATAGTAAGTAACAATTTGATAAATAGTAAGTAACGATTTGATAAATAGAAAGTAACAATTTGATAAATAGTAAGTAACAATTTAATATATAGTAAGTAACAATTTGATAAATAGTAAGTAACAATTTGATAAATAGTAAGTAACAATTTGATAAATAGTAAGTAACAATTTAATAAATAGTGTGTAACAATTTAATAAATAGTAAGTAACAATTTAATACATAGTAAGTAACAATTTAATAAATAGTAAGTAACAATTTAATAAATAGTAAGAAACAATTTGATAAATAGTAAGTAACAATTTGATAAATAGTAAGTAACAATTTGATAAATAGTAAGTAACAATTTAATAAATAGTAAGTAACAATTTAATAAATAGTATGTAACAATTTAATAAATAGTAAGTAACAATTTGATAAATAGTAAGTAACAATTTGATAAATAGTAAGTAACAATTTGATAAATAGTAAGTAACAATTTAATAAATAGTAAGTAACAATTTGATAAATAGTAAGTAACCATTTGATAAATAGTAAGTAACCATTTGATAAATAGTAAGTAACAATTTAATAAATAGTTTGTAACAATTTAATAAATAGTAAGTGTCAATTTAATAAATAATAAGTAACAATTTAATAAATAGTAAGTAACAATTTAATAAATAGTAAGTAACAATTTAATAAATAGTAAGTAACAATTTAATAAATGGTAAGTAACAATTTAATAAATAGTGTGTAACAATTTAATAAATAGTAAGTAACAATTTAATACATAGTAAGTAACAATTTAATAAATAGTAAGTAACAATTTAATAAATAGTAAGTAACCATTTGATAAATAGTAAGTAACCATTTGATAAATAGTAAGTAACAATTTAATAAATAGTGTGTAACAATTTAATAAATAGTAAGTAACAATTTAATACATAGTAAGTAACAATTTAATAAATAGTAAGTAACAATTTAATAAATAGTATGTAACAATTTAATAAATAGTAAGTAACAATTTAATACATAGTAAGTAACAATTTAATAAATAGTAAGTAACAATTTAATAAATAGTAAGTAACAATTTAAAAAATAGTAACAATTTAATAAATAGTAAGTAACAATTTAATTAATAGTATGTAACAATTTAATAAATAGTAAGTAACAATTTGATAAATAGTAAGTAACAATTTGATAAATAGTAAGTAACAATTTGATAAATAGTAAGTAACCATTTGATAAATAGTAAGTAACCATTTGATAAATTGTAAGTAACAATTTAATAAATAGTAAGTAACAATTTAAAAAATAGTAAGTAACAATTTAATAAATAGTGTGTAACAATTTAATAAATAGTAAGTAACAATTTAATACATAGTAAGTAACAATTTAATAAATAGTAAGTAACAATTTAATAAATAGTAAGTAACCATTTGATAAATAGTAAGTAACCATTTGATAAATAGTAAGTAACAATTTAATAAATAGTAAGTAACAATTTAATAAATAGTAAGTAACAATTTAATAAATAGTATGTAACAATTTAATAAATAGTAAGTAACAATTTAATACATAGTAAGTAACAATTTAATAAATAGTAAGTAACAATTTAATAAATAGTAAGTAACAATTTAATAAATAGTAAGTAATAATTTAATAAATAGTAAGTAACAATTTAATAAATAGTAAGTAACAATTTAATAAATAGTAAGTAACAATTTAATAAATAGTAAGTAACAATGTAATAAATAGATAGTAACAATTTCATTAATAGTAAGTAACAACTTAATAAATAGTAAGTAACAATTTAATAAATAGTAAGAAACATTTTAATAAATAGTAAGTACACATTTGATAAATAGTAAGTAACGATTTGATAAATAGAAAGTAACAATTTGATAAATAGTAAGTAACAATTTAATAAATAGTAAGTAACAATTTAATAAGTAGTAAGAAAAAATTTAATAAATAGTTTGTAACAATTTAATAAATATTAAGTGTCAATTTAATAAATAATAAGTAACAATTTAATAAATAGTAAGTAACAATTTAATAAATAGTAAGTAACAATTTAATAAATAGTAAGTAACCATTTTATAAATAGTAAGTAACCATTTGATAAATAGTAAGTAACAATTTAATAAATAGTAAGTAACAATTTAATAAATAGATAGTAACAATTTAATTATTAGTAAGTAACAACTTAATAAATAGTAAGTAACAATTTAATAAATAGTAAGAAACGTTTTAATAAATAGTAAGTAACAATTTAATAAATAGTAAGTAACAATTTAATAAATAGTATGTAACAATTTAATAAATAGTAAGTAACAATTTAATACATAGTAAGTAACAATTTAATAAATAGTAAGTAACAATTTAATAAATAGTAAGTAACAATTTAAAAAATAGTAACAATTTAATAAATAGTAAGTAACAATTTAATTAATAGTATGTAACAATTTAATAAATAGTAAGTAACAATTTGATAAATAGTAAGTAACAATTTGATAAATAGTAAGTAACAATTTGATAAATAGTAAGTAACCATTTGATAAATAGTAAGTAACCATTTGATAAATTGTAAGTAACAATTTAATAAATAGTGTGTAACAATTTAATAAATAGTAAGTAACAATTTAATACATAGTAAGTAACAATTTAATAAATAGTAAGTAACAATTTAATAAATAGTAAGTAACCATTTGATAAATAGTAAGTAACCATTTGATAAATAGTAAGTAACAATTTAATAAATAGTAAGTAACAATTTAATAAATAGTATGTAACAATTTAATAAATAGTAAGTATCAATTTGATAAATAGTAAGTAACAATTTAATTAATAGTAAGTAACAACTTAATAAAAAGTAAGTAACAATTTAATTAATAGTAAGTAACAACTTAATAAATAGTAAGTAACAATTTAATAAATAGTAAGAAACATTTTAATAAATAGTAAGTAACAATTTGATAAATAGTAAGTAACGATTTGATAAATAGAAAGTAACAATTTGATAAATAGTAAGTAACAATTTAATAAATAGTAAGTAACAATTTGATAAATAGTAAGTAACCATTTGATAAATAGTAAGTAACCATTTGATAAATAGTAAGTAACAATTTAATAAATAGTTTGTAACAATTTAATAAATAGTAAGTGTCAATTTAATAAATAATAAGTAACAATTTAATAAATAGTAAGTAACAATTTAATAAATAGTAAGTAACAATTTAATAAATAGTAAGTAACAATTTAATAAATGGTAAGTAACAATTTAATAAATAGTGTGTAACAATTTAATAAATAGTAAGTAACAATTTAATACATAGTAAGTAACAATTTAATAAATAGTAAGTAACAATTTAATAAATAGTAAGTAACCATTTGATAAATAGTAAGTAACCATTTGATAAATAGTAAGTAACAATTTAATAAATAGTAAGTAACAATTTAATAAATAGTATGTAACAATTTAATAAATAGTAAGTAACAATTTGATAAATAGTAAGTAACAATTTGATAAATAGTAAGTAACAATTTGATAAATAGTAAGTAACCATTTGATAAATAGTAAGTAACCATTTGATAAATAGTAAGTAACCATTTGATAAATTGTAAGTAACAATTTAATAAATAGTAAGTAACAATTTAATAAATAGATAGTAACAATTTAATTAATAGAAAGTAACAACTTAATAAATAGTAAGTAACAATTTAATAAATAGTAAGAAACATTTTAATAAATAGTAAGTAACAATTTGATAAATAGAAAGTAACGATTTGATAAATAGAAAGTAACAATTTGATAAATAGTAAGTAACAATTTAATATATAGTAAGTAACAATTTGATAAATAGTAAGTAACAATTTGATAAATAGTAAGTAACAATTTGATAAATAGTAAGTAACAATTTGATAAATAGTATGTAACCATTTGATAAATAGTAAGTAACCATTTGACAAATAGTAAGTAACAATTTAATAAACAGTAACAATTTAATAAAGAGTAAGTAACAATTTAATAAATAGTAAGTAACAATTTAATAAATAGTTTGTAACAATTTAATAAATTATAAGTGTCAATTTAATAAATAATAAGTAACAATTTAATAAATAGTAAGTAACAATTTAATAAATAGTAAGTAACAATTTAATAAATAGTAAGTAACAATTTAATAAATAGTAAGTGTCAATTTAATAAATAATAAGTAACAATTTAATAAATAGTAAGTAACAATTTAATAAATAGTAAGTAACAATTTAATAAATAGTAAGTAACCATTTGATAAATAGTAAGTAACCATTTGATAAATAGTAAGTAACAATTTAAGAAATAGTAAGTAACAATTTAATAAATAGATAGTAACAATTTAATTAATAGTAAGTAACAACTTAATAAATAGTAAGTAACAATTTAATAAATAGTAAGAAACGTTTTAATAAATAGTAAGTAACAATTTAATAAATAGTAAGTAACAATTTAATAAATAGTATGTAACAATTTAATAAATAGTAAGTAACAATTTAATACATAGTAAGTAACAATTTAATAAATAGTAAGAAACAATTTAATAAATAGTGAGTAACAATTTCATAAATAGTAAGTAACAATTTAATAAATAGTAAGAAACAATTTGATAAATAGTAAGTAACAATTTGATAAATAGTAAGTAACAATTTGATAAATAGTAAGTAACAATTTGATAAATAGTAAGTAACCATTTGATAAATAGTAAGTAACCATTTGATAAATAGTAAGTAACCATTTGATAAATAGTTAGTAACAATTTAATAAATAGTAAGTAACAATTTAATAAATAGTATGTAACAATTTAATAAATAGTAAGTAACAATTTGATAAATAGTAAGTAACAATTTGATAAATAGTAAGTAACAATTTGATAAATAGTAAGTAACCATTTGATAAATAGTAAGTAACCATTTGATAAATAGTAAGTAACAATTTAATAAATAGTAAGTAACAATTTAATAAATAGATAGTAACAATTTAATTAATAGTAAGTAACAACTTAATAAATAGTAAGTAACAATTTAATAAATAGTAAGAAACATTTTAATAAATAGTAAGTAACAATTTGATAAATAGTAAGTAACGATTTGATAAATAGAAAGTAACAATTTGATAAATAGTAAGTAACAATTTAATAAACAGTAACAATTTAATAAATAGTAAGTAACAATTTAATAAATAGTAAGTAATAATTTAATAAATAGTAAGTAACAATTTAATAAATAGTAAGTAACAATTTAATAAATAGTAAGTAACAATTTGATAAATAGTAAGTAACAATTTGATAAATTGTAAGTAACAATTTAATAAATAGTATGTAACAATTTAATAAATAGTAAGTAACAATTTAATACATAGTAAGTAATAATTTAATAAATAGTAAGTAACAATTTAGTAAATAGTAAGTAACAATTTAATAAATAGTAAGTAACAATTTAATAAATAGTGAGTAACAATTTAATAAATAGTAAGTAACAATTTGATAAATAGTAAGTAACAATTTAAAAAATAGTAACAATTTAATAAATAGTAAGTAACAATTTAATAAATAGTAAGTAACAATTTAATACATAGTAAGTAACAATTTAATAAATAGTAAGTAACAATTTAATAAATAGTGAGTAACAATTTCATAAATAGTAAGTAACAATTTAATAAATAGTAAGAAACAATTTGATAAATAGTAAGTAACAATTTGATAAATAGTAAGTAACAATTTGATAAATAGTAAGTAACAATTTGATAAATAGTAAGTAACCATTTGATAAATAGTAAGTAACCATTTGATAAATAGTAAGTAACCATTTGATAAATAGTAAGTAACCATTTGATAAATAGTTAGTAACAATTTAATAAATAGTAAGTAACAATTTAATAAATAGTATGTAACAATTTAATAAATAGTAAGTAACAATTTGATAAATAGTAAGTAACCATTTGATAAATAGTAAGTAACAATTTAATAAATAGTAAGAAACAATTTGATAAATAGTAAGTAACAATTTGATAAATAGTAAGTAACAATTTGATAAATAGTAAGTAACAATTTAATAAATAGTAAGTAACAATTTAATAAATAGATAGTAACAATTTAATTAATAGTAAGTAACAACTTAATAAATAGTAAGTAACAATTTAATAAATAGTAAGAAACGTTTTAATAAATAGTAAGTAACAATTTAATAAATAGTAAGTAACAATTTAATAAATAGTATGTAACAATTTAATAAATAGTAAGTAACAATTTAATACATAGTAATTAACAATTTAATAAATAGTAAGTAACAATTTAATAAATAGTAAGTAACAATTTAAAAAATAGTAACAATTTAATAAATAGTAAGTAACAATTTAATAAATAGTAAGTAACAATTTAATAAATAGTAAGTAACAATTTAATATATAGTAAGTAACAATTTGATAAATAGCAAGTAAAAATTTAATAAATAGTAAGTAACAATTTAATAAATAGTAAGTAACAATTTAATAAATAGTAAGTAACAATTTAATAAATAGTAAGTAACAATTTGATAAATAGTAAGTAACAATTTGATAAATAGTAAGTAACAATTTGATAAATAGTAAGTAACAATTTGATAAATAGTAAGTAACCATTTGATAAATAGTAAGTAACCATTTGATAAATAGTAAGTAACCATTTGATAAATAGTAAGTATCAATTTAATAAATAGTAAGTAACAATTTAATTAATAGTATGTAACAATTTAATAAATAGTAAGTAACAATTTGATAAATAGTAAGTAACAATTTGATAAATAGTAAATAACAATTTGATAAATAGTAAGTAACCATTTGATAAATAGTAAGTAACCATTTGATAAATAGTAAGTAACAATTTAATAAATAGTAAGTAACAATTTAATAAATAGTAAGTAACAATTTAAAAAATAGTAACAATTTAATAAATAGTAAGTAACAATTTAATAAATAGTAAGTAACAATTTAATAAATAGTAAGTAACAATTTAATAAATAGTAAGAAACAATTTGATAAATAGTAAGTAACAATTTGATAAATAGTAAGTAACAATTTGATAAATAGTAAGTAACAATTTGATAAATAGTAAGTAACCATTTGATAAATAGTAAGTAACCATTTGATAAATAGTAAGTAACCATTTGATAAATAGTAAGTAACAATTTAATAAATAGTAAGTAACAATTTAATTAATAGTATGTAACAATTTAATAAATAGTAAGTAACAATTTGGCAAATAGTAAGTAACAATTTGATAAATAGTAAGTAACAATTTGATAAATAGTAAGTAACCATTCTATAAATAGTAAGTAACCATTTGATAAATAGTAAGTAACAATTTAATAAATAGTAAGTAACAATTTAATAAATAGTATGAAACATTTTAATAAATAGATAGTAACAATTTAATTAATAGTAAGTAACAACTTAATAAATAGTAAGTAACAATTTAATAAATAGTAAGAAACATTTTAATAAATAGTAAGTAACAATTTGATAAATAGTAAGTAACGATTTGATAAATAGAAAGTAACAATTTGATAAATAGTAAGTAACAATTTAATAAATAGTAAGTAACAATTTGATAAATAGTAAGTAACAATTTGATAAATAGTAAGTAACAATTTGATAAATAGTAAGTAACAATTTGATAAATAGTAAGTAACCATTTGATAAATAGTATGTAACCATTTGATAAATAGTAAGTAACAATTTAATAAACAGTAACAATTTAATAAAGAGTAAGTAACAATTTAATAAATAGTAAGTAACAATTTAATAAATAGTTTGTAACAATTTAATAAATAGTAAGTGTCAATTTAATAAATAATAAGTAACAATTTAATAAATAGTAAGTAACAATTTAATAAATAGTAAGTAACAATTTAATAAATAGTAAGTAACAATTTAATAAATAGTAAGTAAAAATTTAATAAATAGTGTGTAACAATTTAATAAATAGTAAGTAACAATTTAATACATAGTAAGTAACAATTTAATAAATAGTAAGTAACAATTTAATAAATAGTAAGAAACAATTTGATAAATAGTAAGTAACAATTTGATAAATAGTAAGTAACAATTTGATAAATAGTAAGTAACAATTTAATAAATAGTAAGTAACAATTTAATAAATAGTATGTAACAATTTAATAAATAGTAAGTAACAATTTGATAAATAGTAAGTAACAATTTGATAAATAGTAAGTAACAATTTGATAAATAGTAAGTAACCATTTGATAAATAGTAAGTAACCATTTGATAAATAGTTAGTAACAATTTAATAAATAGTAAGTAACAATTTAATAAATAGATAGTACCAATTTAATTAATAGTTAGTAACAACTTAATAATTAGTAAGTAACAATTTAATAAATAGTAAGAAACATTTTAATAAATAGTAAGTAACAATTTGATAAATAGTAAGTAACGATTTGATAAATAGAAAGTAACAATTTGATAAATAGTAAGTAACAATTTAATAAACAGTAACAATTTAATAAAGAGTAAGTAACAAATTAATAAATAGTAAGTAATAATTTAATAAATAGTAAGTAACAATTTAATAAATAGTAAGTAACAATTTAATAAATAGTAAGTAACAATTTGATAAATAGTAAGTAACAATTTGATAAATTGTAAGTAACAATTTAATAAATAGTATGTAACAATTTAATAAATAGTAAGTAACAATATAATACATAGTAAGTAATAATTAAATAAATAGTAAGTAACAATTTAGTAAATAGTAAGTAACAATTTAATAAATAGTAAGTAACAATTTAATAAATAGTGAGTAACAATTTCATAAATAGTAAGTAACAATTTAATAAATAGTGTGTAACAATTTAATAAATAGTAAGTAACAATTTAATACATAGTAAGTAACAATTTAATAAATAGTAAGTAACAATTTAATAAATAGTATGTAACAATTTAATAAATAGTAAGTAACAATTTAATACATAGTAAGTAACAATTTAATAAATAGTAAGTAACAATTTAATAAATAGTAAGTAACAATTTAAAAAATAGTAACAATTTAATAAATAGTAAGTAACAATTTAATTAATAGTATGTAACAATTTAATAAATAGTAAGTAACAATTTGATAAATAGTAAGTAACAATTTGATAAATAGTAAGTAACAATTTGATAAATAGTAAGTAACCGTTTGATAAATAGTAAGTAACCATTTGATAAATTGTAAGTAACAATTTAATAAATAGTAAGTAACAATTTAAAAAATAGTAAGTAACAATTTAATAAATAGTGTGTAACAATTTAATAAATAGTAAGTAACAATTTAATACATAGTAAGTAACAATTTAATAAATAGTAAGTAACAATTTAATAAATAGTAAGTAACCATTTGATAAATAGTAAGTAACCATTTGATAAATAGTAAGTAACAATTTAATAAATAGTAAGTAACAATTTAATAAATAGTAAGTAACAATTTAATAAATAGTATGTAACAATTTAATAAATAGTAAGTAACAATTTAATACATAGTAAGTAACAATTTAATAAATAGTAAGTAACAATTTAATAAATAGTAAGTAACAATATAAAAAATAGTAACAATTTAATAAATAGTAAGTAATAATTTAATAAATAGTAAGTAACAATTTAATAAATAGTAAGTAACAATTTAATAAATAGTAAGTAACAATTTAATAAATAGTAAGTAACAATTTAATAAATAGATAGTAACAATTTCATTAATAGTAAGTAACAACTTAATAAATAGTAAGTAACAATTTAATAAATAGTAAGAAACATTTTAATAAATAGTAAGTACACATTTGATAAATAGTAAGTAACGATTTGATAAATAGAAAGTAACAATTTGATAAATAGTAAGTAACAATTTAATAAACAGTAACAATTTAATAAATAGTAAGTAACAATTTAATAAGTAGTAAGAAAAAATTTAATAAATAGTTTGTAACAATTTAATAAATATTAAGTGTCAATTTAATAAATAATAAGTAACAATTTAATAAATAGTAAGTAACAATTTAATTAATAGTAAGTAACAACTTAATAAATAGTAAGTAACAATTTAATAAATAGTAAGAAACATTTTAATAAATAGTAAGTAACAATTTGATAAATAGTAAGTAACGATTTGATAAATAGAAAGTAACAATTTGATAAATAGTAAGTAACAATTTAATATATAGTAAGTAACAATTTGATAAATAGTAAGTAACAATTTGATAAATAGTAAGTAACAATTTGATAAATAGTAAGTAACAATTTAATAAATAGTAAGTAACAATTTAATAAATAGTATGTAACAATTTAATAAATAGTAAGTAACAATTTGATAAATAGTAAGTAACAATTTGATAAATAGTAAGTAACAATTTGATAAATAGTAAGTAACCATTTGATAAATAGTAAGTAACCATTTGATAAATAGTAAGTAACAATTTAATAAATAGTAAGTAACAATTTAATAAATAGATAGTACCAATTTAATTAATAGTTAGTAACAACTTAATAATTAGTAAGTAACAATTTAATAAATAGTAAGAAACATTTTAATAAATAGTAAGTAACAATTTGATAAATAGTAAGTAACGATTTGATAAATAGAAAGTAACAATTTGATAAATAGTAAGTAACAATTTAATAAACAGTAACAATTTAATATAGAGTAAGTAACAAATTAATAAATAGTAAGTAATAATTTAATAAATAGTAAGTAACAATTTAATAAATAGTAAGTAACAATTTAATAAATAGTAAGTAACAATTTAATTAATAGTATGTAACAATTTAATAAATAGTAAGTAACAATTTGATAAATAGTAAGTAACAATTTGATAAATAGTAAATAACAATTTGATAAATAGTAAGTAACCATTTGATAAATAGTAAGTAACCATTTGATAAATAGTAAGTAACAATTTAATAAATAGTAAGTAACAATTTAATAAATAGTAAGTAACAATTTAATAAATAGTAAGTAACAATTTAATAAATAGTAAGAAACAATTTGATAAATAGTAAGTAACAATTTGATAAATAGTAAGTAACAATTTGATAAATAGTAAGTAACAATTTGATAAATAGTAAGTAACCATTTGATAAATAGTAAGTAACCATTTGATAAATAGTAAGTAACCATTTGATAAATAGTAAGTAACAATTTAATAAATAGTAAGTAACAATTTAATTAATAGTATGTAACAATTTAATAAATAGTAAGTAACAATTTGGCAAATAGTAAGTAACAATTTGATAAATAGTAAGTAACAATTTGATAAATAGTAAGTAACCATTCTATAAATAGTAAGTAACCATTTGATAAATAGTAAGTAACAATTTAATAAATAGTAAGTAACAATTTAATAAATAGTAAGAAACATTTTAATAAATAGATAGTAACAATTTAATTAATAGTAAGTAACAACTTAATAAATAGTAAGTAACAATTTAATAAATAGTAAGAAACATTTTAATAAATAGTAAGTAACAATTTGATAAATAGTAAGTAACGATTTGATAAATAGAAAGTAACAATTTGATAAATAGTAAGTAACAATTTAATAAATAGTAAGTAACAATTTGATAAATAGTAAGTAACAATTTGATAAATAGTAAGTAACAATTTGATAAATAGTAAGTAACAATTTGATAAATAGTAAGTAACCATTTGATAAATAGTATGTAACCATTTGATAAATAGTAAGTAACAATTTAATAAACAGTAACAATTTAATAAAGAGTAAGTAACAATTTAATAAATAGTAAGTAACAATTTAATAAATAGTTTGTAACAATTTAATAAATAGTAAGTGTCAATTTAATAAATAATAAGTAACAATTTAATAAATAGTAAGTAACAATTTAATAAATAGTAAGTAACAATTTAATAAATAGTAAGTAACAATTTAATAAATAGTAAGTAACAATTTAATAAATAGTGTGTAACAATTTAATAAATAGTAAGTAACAATTTAATACATAGTAAGTAACAATTTAATAAATAGTAAGTAACAATTTAATAAATAGTAAGAAACAATTTGATAAATAGTAAGTAACAATTTGATAAATAGTAAGTAACAATTTGATAAATAGTAAGTAACAATTTAATAAATAGTAAGTAACAATTTAATAAATAGTATGTAACAATTTAATAAATAGTAAGTAACAATTTGATAAATAGTAAGTAACAATTTGATAAATAGTAAGTAACAATTTGATAAATAGTAAGTTACCATTTGATAAATAGTAAGTAACCATTTGATAAATAGTAAGTAACAATTTAATAAATAGTAAGTAACAATTTAATAAATAGATAGTACCAATTTAATTAATAGTTAGTAACAACTTAATAATTAGTAAGTAACAATTTAATAAATAGTAAGAAACATTTTAATAAATAGTAAGTAACAATTTGATAAATAGTAAGTAACGATTTGATAAATAGAAAGTAACAATTTGATAAATAGTAAGTAACAATTTAATAAACAGTAACAATTTAATAAAGAGTAAGTAACAAATTAATAAATAGTAAGTAATAATTTAATAAATAGTAAGTAACAATTTAATAAATAGTAAGTAACAATTTAATAAATAGTAAGTAACAATTTGATAAATAGTAAGTAACAATTTGATAAATTGTAAGTAACAATTTAATAAATAGTATGTAACAATTTAATAAATAGTAAGTAACAATATAATACATAGTAAGTAATAATTAAATAAATAGTAAGTAACAATTTAGTAAATAGTAAGTAACAATTTAATAAATAGTAAGTAACAATTTAATAAATAGTGAGTAACAATTTCATAAATAGTAAGTAACAATTTAATAAATAGTGTGTAACAATTTAATAAATAGTAAGTAACAATTTAATACATAGTAAGTAACAATTTAATAAATAGTAAGTAACAATTTAATAAATAGTATGTAACAATTTAATAAATAGTAAGTAACAATTTAATACATAGTAAGTAACAATTTAATAAATAGTAAGTAACAATTTAATAAATAGTAAGTAACAATTTAAAAAATAGTAACAATTTAATAAATAGTAAGTAACAATTTAATTAATAGTATGTAACAATTTAATAAATAGTAAGTAACAATTTGATAAATAGTAAGTAACAATTTGATAAATAGTAAGTAACAATTTGATAAATAGTAAGTAACCGTTTGATAAATAGTAAGTAACCATTTGATAAATTGTAAGTAACAATTTAATAAATAGTAAGTAACAATTTAAAAAATAGTAAGTAACAATTTAATAAATAGTGTGTAACAATTTAATAAATAGTAAGTAACAATTTAATACATAGTAAGTAACAATTTAATAAATAGTAAGTAACAATTTAATAAATAGTAAGTAACCATTTGATAAATAGTAAGTAACCATTTGATAAATAGTAAGTAACAATTTAATAAATAGTAAGTAACAATTTAATAAATAGTAAGTAACAATTTAATAAATAGTATGTAACAATTTAATAAATAGTAAGTAACAATTTAATACATAGTAAGTAACAATTTAATAAATAGTAAGTAACAATTTAATAAATAGTAAGTAACAATTTAAAAAATAGTAACAATTTAATAAATAGTAAGTAATAATTTAATAAATAGTAAGTAACAATTTAATAAATAGTAAGTAACAATTTAATAAATAGTAAGTAACAATTTAATAAATAGTAAGTAACAATTTAATAAATAGATAGTAACAATTTCATTAATAGTAAGTAACAACTTAATAAATAGTAAGTAACAATTTAATAAATAGTAAGAAACATTTTAATAAATAGTAAGTACACATTTGATAAATAGTAAGTAACGATTTGATAAATAGAAAGTAACAATTTGATAAATAGTAAGTAACAATTTAATAAACAGTAACAATTTAATAAATAGTAAGTAACAATTTAATAAGTAGTAAGAAAAAATTTAATAAATAGTTTGTAACAATTTAATAAATATTAAGTGTCAATTTAATAAATAATAAGTAACAATTTAATAAATAGTAAGTAACAATTTAATTAATAGTAAGTAACAACTTAATAAATAGTAAGTAACAATTTAATAAATAGTAAGAAACATTTTAATAAATAGTAAGTAACAATTTGATAAATAGTAAGTAACGATTTGATAAATAGAAAGTAACAATTTGATAAATAGTAAGTAACAATTTAATATATAGTAAGTAACAATTTGATAAATAGTAAGTAACAATTTGATAAATAGTAAGTAACAATTTGATAAATAGTAAGTAACAATTTAATAAATAGTAAGTAACAATTTAATAAATAGTATGTAACAATTTAATAAATAGTAAGTAACAATTTGATAAATAGTAAGTAACAATTTGATAAATAGTAAGTAACAATTTGATAAATAGTAAGTAACCATTTGATAAATAGTAAGTAACCATTTGATAAATAGTAAGTAACAATTTAATAAATAGTAAGTAACAATTTAATAAATAGTAAGTAACAATTTGATAAATAGTAAGTAACGATTTGATAAATAGAAAGTAACAATTTGATAAATAGTAAGTAACAATTTAATAAACAGTAACAATTTAATAAAGAGTAAGTAACAAATTAATAAATAGTAAGTAATAATTTAATAAATAGTAAGTAACAATTTAATAAATAGTAAGTAACAATTTAATAAATAGTAAGTAACAATTTAATTAATAGTATGTAACAATTTAATAAATAGTAAGTAACAATTTGATAAATAGTAAGTAACAATTTGATAAATAGTAAATAACAATTTGATAAATAGTAAGTAACCATTTGATAAATAGTAAGTAACCATTTGATAAATAGTAAGTAACAATTTAATAAATAGTAAGTAACAATTTAATAAATAGTAAGTAACAATTTAAAAAATAGTAACAATTTAATAAATAGTAAGTAACAATTTAATAAATAGTAAGTAACAATTTAATAAATAGTAAGTAACAATTTAATAAATAGTAAGAAACAATTTGATAAATAGTAAGTAACAATTTGATAAATAGTAAGTAACAATTTGATAAATAGTAAGTAACAATTTGATAAATAGTAAGTAACCATTTGATAAATAGTAAGTAACCATTTGATAAATAGTAAGTAACCATTTGATAAATAGTAAGTAACAATTTAATAAATAGTAAGTAACAATTTAATTAATAGTATGTAACAATTTAATAAATAGTAACAATTTGGCAAATAGTAAGTAACAATTTGATAAATAGTAAGTAACAATTTGATAAATAGTAAGTAACCATTCTATAAATAGTAAGTAACCATTTGATAAATAGTAAGTAACAATTTAATAAATAGTAAGTAACAATTTAATAAATAGTAAGAAACATTTTAATAAATAGATAGTAACAATTTAATTAATAGTAAGTAACAACTTAATAAATAGTAAGTAACAATTTAATAAATAGTAAGAAACATTTTAATAAATAGTAAGTAACAATTTGATAAATAGTAAGTAACGATTTGATAAATAGAAAGAAACAATTTGATAAATAGTAAGTAACAATTTAATAAATAGTAAGTAACAATTTGATAAATAGTAAGTAACAATTTGATAAATAGTTAGTAACAATTTGATAAATAGTAAGTAACAATTTGATAAATAGTAAGTAACCATTTGATAAATAGTATGTAACCATTTGATAAATAGTAAGTAACAATTTAATAAACAGTAACAATTTAATAAAGAGTAAGTAACAATTTAATAAATAGTAAGTAACAATTTAATAAATAGTTTGTAACAATTTAATAAATAGTAAGTGTCAATTTAATAAATAATAAGTAACAATTTAATAAATAGTAAGTAACAATTTAATAAATAGTAAGTAACAATTTAATAAATAGTAAGTAACAATTTAATAAATAGTAAGTAACAATTTAATAAATAGTGTGTAACAATTTAATAAATAGTAAGTAACAATTTAATACATAGTAAGTAACAATTTAATAAATAGTAAGTAACAATTTAATAAATAGTAAGAAACAATTTGATAAATAGTAAGTAACAATTTGATAAATAGTAAGTAACAATTTGATAAATAGTAAGTAACAATTTAATAAATAGTAAGTAACAATTTAATAAATAGTATGTAACAATTTAATAAATAGTAAGTAACAATTTGATAAATAGTAAGTAACAATTTGATAAATAGTAAGTAACAATTTGATAAATAGTAAGTAACCATTTGATAAATAGTAAGTAACCATTTGATAAATAGTAAGTAACAATTTAATAAATAGTAAGTAACAATTTAATAAATAGATAGTACCAATTTAATTAATAGTTAGTAACAACTTAATAATTAGTAAGTAACAATTTAATAAATAGTAAGAAACATTTTAATAAATAGTAAGTAACAATTTGATAAATAGTAAGTAACGATTTGATAAATAGAAAGTAACAATTTGATAAATAGTAAGTAACAATTTAATAAACAGTAACAATTTAATAAAGAGTAAGTAACAAATTAATAAATAGTAAGTAATAATTTAATAAATAGTAAGTAACAATTTAATAAATAGTAAGTAACAATTTAATAAATAGTAAGTAACAATTTGATAAATAGTAAGTAACAATTTGATAAATTGTAAGTAACAATTTAATAAATAGTATGTAACAATTTAATAAATAGTAAGTAACAATATAATACATAGTAAGTAATAATTAAATAAATAGTAAGTAACAATTTAGTAAATAGTAAGTAACAATTTAATAAATAGTAAGTAACAATTTAAAAAATAGTAACAATTTAATAAATAGTAAGTAACAATTTAATTAATAGTATGTAACAATTTAATAAATAGTAAGTAACAATTTGATAAATAGTAAGTAACAATTTGATAAATAGTAAGTAACAATTTGATAAATAGTAAGTAACCGTTTGATAAATAGTAAGTAACCATTTGATAAATTGTAAGTAACAATTTAATAAATAGTAAGTAACAATTTAAAAAATAGTAAGTAACAATTTAATAAATAGTGTGTAACAATTTAATAAATAGTAAGTAACAATTTAATACATAGTAAGTAACAATTTAATAAATAGTAAGTAACAATTTAATAAATAGTAAGTAACCATTTGAAAAATAGTAAGTAACCATTTGATAAATAGTAAGTAACAATTTAATAAATAGTAAGTAACAATTTAATAAATAGTAAGTAACAATTTAATAAATAGTATGTAACAATTTAATAAATAGTAAGTAACAATTTAATACATAGTAAGTAACAATTTAATAAATAGTAAGTAACAATTTAATAAATAGTAAGTAACAATTTAAAAAATAGTAACAATTTAATAAATAGTAAGTAATAATTTAATAAATAGTAAGTAACAATTTAATAAATAGTAAGTAACAATTTAATAAATAGTAAGTAACAATTTAATAAATAGTAAGTAACAATTTAATAAATAGATAGTAACAATTTCATTAATAGTAAGTAACAACTTAATAAATAGTAAGTAACAATTTAATAAATAGTAAGAAACATTTTAATAAATAGTAAGTACACATTTGATAAATAGTAAGTAACGATTTGATAAATAGAAAGTAACAATTTGATAAATAGTAAGTAACAATTTAATAAACAGTAACAATTTAATAAATAGTAAGTAACAATTTAATAAGTAGTAAGAAAAAATTTAATAAATAGTTTGTAACAATTTAATAAATATTAAGTGTCAATTTAATAAATAATAAGTAACAATTTAATAAATAGTAAGTAACAATTTAATTAATAGTAAGTAACAACTTAATAAATAGTAAGTAACAATTTAATAAATAGTAAGAAACATTTTAATAAATAGTAAGTAACAATTTGATAAATAGTAAGTAACGATTTGATAAATAGAAAGTAACAATTTGATAAATAGTAAGTAACAATTTAATATATAGTAAGTAACAATTTGATAAATAGTAAGTAACAATTTGATAAATAGTAAGTAACAATTTGATAAATAGTAAGTAACAATTTGATAAAGAGTAAGTAACCATTTGATAAATAGTAAGTAACCATTTGATAAATAGTAAGTAACAATTTAATAAACAGTAACAATTTAATAAAGAGTAAGTAACAATTTAATAAATAGTAAGTAACCATTTGATAAATAGTAAGTAACCATTTGATAAATAGTAAGTAACAATTTAATAAATAGTAAGTAACAATTTAATAAATAGTAAGTAACAATTTAATAAATAGTATGTAACAATTTAATAAATAGTAAGTAACAATTTAATACATAGTAAGTAACAATTTAATAAATAGTAAGTAACAATTTAATAAATAGTAAGTAACAATTTAAAAAATAGTAACAATTTAATAAATAGTAAGTAATAATTTAATAAATAGTAAGTAACAATTTAATAAATAGTAAGTAACAATTTAATAAATAGTAAGTAACAATTTAATAAATAGATAGTAACAATTTCATTAATAGTAAGTAACAACTTAATAAATAGTAAGTAACAATTTAATAAATAGTAAGAAACATTTTAATAAATAGTAAGTACACATTTGATAAATAGTAAGTAACGATTTGATAAATAGAAAGTAACAATTTGATAAATAGTAAGTAACAATTTAATAAACAGTAACAATTTAATAAATAGTAAGTAACAATTTAATAAGTAGTAAGAAAAAATTTAATAAATAGTTTGTAACAATTTAATAAATATTAAGTGTCAATTTAATAAATAATAAGTAACAATTTAATAAATAGTAAGTAACAATTTAATTAATAGTAAGTAACAACTTAATAAATAGTAAGTAACAATTTAATAAATAGTAAGAAACATTTTAATAAATAGTAAGTAACAATTTGATAAATAGTAAGTAACGATTTGATAAATAGAAAATAACAATTTGATAAATAGTAAGTAACAATTTAATATATAGTAAGTAACAATTTGATAAATAGTAAGTAACAATTTGATAAATAGTAAGTAACAATTTGATAAATAGTAAGTAACAATTTGATAAAGAGTAAGTAACCATTTGATAAATAGTAAGTAACCATTTGATAAATAGTAAGTAACAATTTAATAAACAGTAACAATTTAATAAAGAGTAAGTAACAATTTAATAAATAGTAAGTAACAATTTAATAAATAGTTTGTAACAATTTAATAAATAGTAAGTGTCAATTTAATAAATAATAAGTAACAATTTAATAAATAGTAAGTAACAATTTAATAAATAGTAAGTAACAATTTAATAAATAGTAAGTAACAATTTGATAAATAGTAAGTAACGATTTGATAAATAGAAAGTAACAATTTGATAAATAGTAAGAAACAATTTAATAAACAGTAACAATTTAATAAAGAGTAAGTAACAATTTAATAAATAGTAAGTAATAATTTAATAAATAGTAAGTAACAATTTAATAAATAGTATGTAACAATTTAATAAATAGTAAGTAACAATTTGATAAATAGTAAGTAACAATTTGATAAATTGTAAGTAACAATTTAATAAATAGTATGTAACAATTGAATAAATAGTAAGTAACAATTTAATACATAGTAAGTAATAATTTAATAAATCGTAAGTAACAATTTAGTAAATAGTAAGTAACAATTTAATAAATAGTAAGTAACAATTTAATAAATTGTAAGAAAAAATTTAATAAATAGTTTGTAACAATTTAATAAATATTAAGTGTCAATTTAATAAATAATAAGTAACAATTTAATAAATAGTAAGTAACAATTTAATAAATAGTATGTAACAATTTAATAAATAGTAAGTAACAATTTAATAAATAGTATGTAACAATTTAATAAATAGTAAGTAACAATTTGATAAATAGTAAGTAACAATTTGATAAATAGTAAGTAACAATTTGATAAATAGTAAGTAACCATTTGATAAATAGTAAGTAACCATTTGATAAATAGTAAGTAACCATTTGATAAATTGTAAGTAACAATTTAATAAATAGTAAGTAACAATTTAATACATAGTAAGTAACAATTTAATAAATAGTAAGTAACAATTTAATAAATAGTGAGTAACAATTTCATAAATAGTAAGTAACAATTTAATAAATAGTAAGAAACAATTTGATAAATAGTAAGTAACAATTTGATAAATAGTAAGTAACAATTTGATAAATAGTAAGTAACAATTTGATAAATAGTAAGTAACCATTTGATAAATAGTAAGTAACCATTTGATAAATAGTAAGTAACCATTTGATAAATAGTTAGTAACAATTTAATAAATAGTAAGTAACAATTTAATAAATAGTATGTAACAATTTAATAAATAGTAAGTAACAATTTGATAAATAGTAAGTAACAATTTGATAAAAAGTAAGTAACAATTTGATAAATAGTAAGTAACCATTTGATAAATAGTAAGTAACCATTTGATAAATAGTAAGTAACAATTTAATAAATAGTAAGTAACAATTTAATAAATAGATAGTAACAATTTAATTAATAGTAAGTAACAACTTAATAAATAGTAAGTAACAATTTAATAAATAGTAAGAAACATTTTAATAAATAGTAAGTAACAATTTGATAAATAGTAAGTAACGATTTGATAAATAGAAAGTAACAATTTGATAAATAGTAAGTAACAATTTAATAAACAGTAACAATTTAATAAATAGTAAGTAACAATTTAATAAATAGTAAGTAATAATTTAATAAATAGTAAGTAACAATTTAATAAATAGTAAGTAACAATTTAATAAATAGTAAGTAACAATTTGATAAATAGTAAGTAACAATTTGATAAATTGTAAGTAACAATTTAATAAATAGTATGTAACAATTTAATAAATAGTAAGTAACAATTTAATACATAGTAAGTAATAATTTAATAAATAGTAAGTAACAATTTAGTAAATAGTAAGTAACAATTTAATAAATAGTAAGTAACAATTTAATAAATAGTAAGTAACAATTTAATAAATAGTGAGTAACAATTTAATAAATAGTAAGTAACAATTTGATAAATAGTAAGTAACAATTTAAAAAATAGTAACAATTTAATAAATAGTAAGTAACAATTTAATAAATAGTAAGTAACAATTTAATAAATAGTAAGTAACAATTTAATAAATAGTAAGTAACAATTTAATAAATAGATAGTAACAATTTAATTAATAGTAAGTAACAACTTAATAAATAGTAAGTAACAATTTAATAAATAGTAAGAAACATTTTAATATATAGTAAGTAGCAATTTCATAAATAGTAAGTTACGATTTGATAAATAGAAAGTAACAATTTGATAAATAGTAAGTAACAATTTAATAAACAGTAACAATTTAATATATAGTAAGTAACAATTTAATAAATAGTAAGAAAAAATTTAATAAATAGTTTGTAACAATTTAATAAATATTAAGTGTCAATTTAATAAATAATAAGTAACAATTTAATAAATAGTAAGTAACAATTTAATAAATAGTAAGTAACAATTTAATAAATAGTAAGTAACCATTTGATAAATAGTAAGTAACCATTTGATAAATAGTAAGTAACAATTTAATAAATAGATAGTAACAATTTAATTAATAGTAAGTAACATCTTAATAAATAGTAAGTAACAATTTAATAAATAGTAAGAAACGTTTTAATAAATAGTAAGTAACAATTTAATAAATAGTAAGTAACAATTTAATAAATAGTATGTAACAATTTAATAAATAGTAAGTAACAATTTAATACATAGTAAGTAACCATTTGATAAATAGTAAGTAACCATTTGATAAATAGTAAGTAACAATTTGATAAATAGTAAGTAACAATTTAATAAATAGTAAGTAACAATTTAATAAATAGTAAGTAACAATTTGATAAATAGTAAGTAACAATTTGATAAATAGTAAGTAACAATTTGATAAATAGTAAGTAACAATTTGATAAATAGTAAGTAACAATTTAATAAATAGTAAGTAACAATTTAATAAATAGTAAGAATCAATTTAATAAATAATAAGTAACAATTTAATAAATAGTAAGTAACAATTTAATAAACAGTAAGTAACAATTTAATAAATAGTAAGTAACAATTTAATAATTAGTAAGTAACAATTTAATAAATAGTTTGTAACAATTTAATAAATATTAAGTGTCAATTTAATAAATAGTAAGTAACAATTTAATACATAGTAATTAACAATTTAATAAATAGTAAGTAACAATTTAATAAATAGTAAGTAACAATTTAAAAAATAGTAACAATTTAATAAATAGTAAGTAACAATTTAATAAATAGTAAGTAACAATTTAATAAATAGTAAGTAACAATTTAATATATAGTAAGTAACAATTTGATAAATAGCAAGTAACAATTTAATAAATAGTAAGTAACAATTTAATAAATAGTAAGTAACAATTTAATAAATAGTAAGTAACAATTTAATAAATAGTAAGTAACAATTTGATAAATAGTAAGTAACAATTTAATAAATAGTAAGTAACAATTTAATAAATAGTAAGTAACAATTTAATAAATAGTAAGTAACAATTTGATAAATAGTAAGTAACAATTTGATAAATAGTAAGTAACAATTTGATAAATAGTAAGTAACAATTTGATAAATAGTAAGTATCAATTTAATAAATAGTAAGTAACAATTTAATTAATAGTATGTAACAATTTAATAAATAGTAAGTAACCATTTGATAAATAGTAAGTAACAATTTAATAAATAGTAAGTAACAATTTAATAAATAGTAAGTAACAATTTAATAAATAGTAAGTAACCATTTGATAAATAGTAAGTAACCATTTGATAAATAGTAAGTAACAATTTAATAAATAGTAAGTAACAATTTAATAAATAGTAAGTAACAATTTAATAAATAGTAAGTAACAATTTAATAAATAGTAAGAAACAATTTAATAAATAGTAAGTAACAATTTAATAAATAGTAAGTAACAATTTGATAAATAGTAAGTAACAATTTGATAAATAGTAAGTAACAATTTGATAAATAGTAAGTAACAATTTGATAAATAGTAAGTAACCATTTGATAAATAGTAAGTAACCATTTGGTAAATAGTAAGTAACCATTTGATAAATAGTAAGTAACAATTTAATAAATAGTAAGTAACAATTTAATTAATAGTATGTAACAATTTAATAAATAGTAAGTAACAATTTGGTAAATAGTAAGTAACAATTTGATAAATAGTAAGTAACAATTTGATAAATAGTAAGTAACAATTTGATAAATAGTAAGTAACCATTTGATAAATAGTAAGTAACCATTTGATAAATAGTAAGTAACAATTTAATAAACAGTAACAATTTAATAAAGAGTAAGTAACAATTTAATAAATAGTAAGTAACAATTTAATAAATAGTTTGTAACAATTTAATAAATAGTAAGTGTCAATTTAATAAATAATATGTAACAATTTAATAAATAGTAAGTAACAATTTAATAAATAGTAAGTAACAATTTAATAAATAGTAAGTAACAATTTAATAAATAGTAAGTAACAATTTAATAAATAGTAAGTAACAATTTAATACATAGTAAGAAACAATTTAATAAATAGTAAGTAACAATTTAATAAATAGTAAGAAACAATTTGATAAATAGTAAGTAACAATTTGATAAATAGTAAGTAACAATTTGATAAATAGTAAGTAACAATTTAATAAATAGTAAGTAACAATTTAATAAATAGATAGTAACAATTTAATTAATAGTAAGTAACAACTTAATAAATAGTAAGTAACAATTTAATAAATAGTAAGAAACGTTTTAATAAATAGTAAGTAACAATTTAATAAATAGTAAGTAACAATTTAATAAATAGTATGTAACAATTTAATAAATAGTAAGTAACAATTTGGTAAATAGTAAGTAACAATTTGATAAATAGTGAGTAACAATTTGATAAATAGTAAGTAACCATTTGATAAATAGTAAGTAACCATTTGATAAATAGTAAGTAACAATTTAATAAATAGTAAGTAACAATTTGATAAATAGATAGTAACAATTTAATTAATAGTAAGTAACAACTTAATAAATAGTAAGTAACAATTTAATAAATAGTAAGAAACATTTTAATAAATAGTAAGTAACAATTTGATAAATAGTAAGTAACGATTTGATAAATAGAAAGTAACAATTTGATAAATAGTAAGTAACAATTTAATAAATAGTAAGTAACAATTTGATAAATAGTAAGTAACAATTTGATAAATAGTAAGTAACAATTTGATAAATAGTAAGTAACAATTTGATAAATAGTAAGTAACCATTTGATAAATAGTAAGTAACCATTTGATAAATAGTAAGTAACAATTTAATAAACAGTAACAATTTAATAAAGAGTAAGTAACAATTTAATAAATAGTAAGTAACAATTTAATAAATAGTTTGTAACAATTTAATAAATAGTAAGTGTCAATTTAATAAATAATAAGTAACAATTTAATAAATAGTAAGTAACAATTTAATAAATAGTAAGTAACAATTTAATAAATAGTAAGTAACAATTTAATAAATAGTAAGTAACAATTTAATAAATAGTGTGTAACAATTTAATAAATAGTAAGTAACAATTTAATAAATAGTAAGAAACATTTTAATAAATAGTAAGTAACAATTTGATAAATAGTAAGTAACGATTTGATAAATAGTAAGTAACAATTTAATAAACAGTAACAATTTAATAAATAGTAAGTAACAATTTAATAAATAGTAAGTAATAATTTAATAAATAGTAAGTAACAATTTAATAAATAGTAAGTAACAATTTAATAAATAGTAAGTAACAATTTGATAAATAGTAAGTAACAATTTGATAAATTGTAAGTAACAATTTAATAAATAGTATGTAACAATTTAATAAATAGTAAGTAACAATTTAATACATAGTAAGTAATAATTTAATAAATAGTAAGTAACAATTTAATAAATAGTGAGTAACAATTTAATGAATAGTAAGTAACAATTTGATAAATAGTAAGTAACAATTTAAAAAATAGTAACAATTTAATAAATAGAAAGTAACAATTTAATAAATAGTAAGTAACAATTTAATAAATAATATGTAACAATTTAATAAATAGTAAGTAACAATTTAATAAATAGATAGTAACAATTTAATTAATAGTAAGTAACAACTTAATAAATAGTAAGTAACAATTTAATAAATAGTAAGAAACATTTTAATAAATAGTAAGTAACAATTTGATAAATAGTAAGTTACGATTTGATAAATAGAAAGTAACAATTTGATAAATAGTAAGTAACAATTTAATAAACAGTAACAATTTAATAAATAGTAAGTAACAATTTAATAAATAGTAAGAAAAAATTTAATAAATAGTTTGTAACAATTTAATAAATATTAAGTGTCAATTTAATAAATAATAAGTAACAATTTAATAAATAGTAAGTAACAATTTAATAAATAGTAAGTAACAATTTAATAAATAGTAAGTAACCATTTGATAAATAGTAAGTAACCATTTGATAAATAGTAAGTAACAATTTAATAAATAGTAAGTAACAATTTAATAAATAGATAGTAACAATTTAATTAATAGTAAGTAACAACTTAATAAATAGTAAGTAACAATTTAATAATTAGTAAGTAACAATTTAATAAATAGTAAGTAACAATTTAATAAATTGTAAGTAACAATTTAATAAATAGTATGTAACAATTTAAAAATAGTAAGTGACAATTTAATACATAGTAAGTAACAATTTAATAAATAGTAAGTAACAATTTAATAAATAGTAAGTAACAATTTAAAAAATAGTAACAATTTAATAAATAGTAAGTAACAATTTAATAAATAGTAAGTAACAATTTAATAAATAGTAAGTAACAATTTAATAAATAGTAAGTAACAATTTAATAAATAGATAGTAACAATTTAATTAATAGTAAGTAACAACTTAATAAATAGTAAGTAACAATTTAATAAATAGTAAGAAACATTTTAATAAATAGTAAGTAACAATTTGATAAATAGTAAGTTACGATTTGATAAATAGAAAGTAACAATTTGATAAATAGTAAGTAACAATTTAATAAACAGTAACAATTTAATAAATAGTAAGTAACAATTTAATAAATAGTAAGAAAAAATTTAATAAATAGTTTGTAACAATTTAATAAATATTAAGTGTCAATTTAATAAATAATAAGTAACAATTTAATAAATAGTAAGTAACAATTTAATAAATAGTAAGTAACAATTTAATAAATAGTAAGTAACCATTTGATAAATAGTAAGTAACCATTTGATAAATAGTAAGTAACAATTTAATAAATAGTAAGTAACAATTTAATAAATAGATAGTAACAATTTAATTAATAGTAAGTAACAACTTAATAAATAGTAAGTAACAATTTAATAAATAGTAAGAAACGTTTTAATAAATAGTAAGTAACAATTTAATAAATAGTAAGTAACAATTTAATAAATAGTATGTAACAATTTAATAAATAGTAAGTAACAATTTAATACATAGTAAGTAACCATTTGATAAATAGTAAGTAACCATTTGATAAAAAGTAAGTAACCATTTGATAAATAGTAAGTAACAATTTAATAAATAGTAAGTAACAATTTAATAAATAGTAAGTAACAATTTGATAAATAGTAAGTAACAATTTGATAAATAGTAAGTAACAATTTGATAAATAGTAAGTAACAATTTGATAAATAGTAAGTAACAATTTAATAAATAGTAAGTAACAATTTAATAAATAGTAAGAATCAATTTAATAAATAATAAGTAACAATTTAATAAATAGTAAGTAACAATTTAATAAACAGTAAGTAACAATTTAATAAATAGTAAGTAACAATTTAATAATTAGTAAGTAACAATTTAATAAATAGTAAGTAACAATTTAATAAATTGTAAGTAACAATTTAATAAATAGTAAGTAACAATTTAATAAATAGTAAGTAACAATTTGATAAATAGTAAGTAACAATTTGATAAATAGTAAGTAACAATTTGATAAATAGTAAGTAACAATTTGATAAATAGTTAGTAACAATTTAATAAATAGTAAGTAACAATTTAATAAATAGTAAGAATCAATTTAATAAATAATAAGTAACAATTTAATAAATAGTAAGTAACAATTTAATAAACAGTAAGTAACAATTTAATAAATAGTAAGTAACAATTTAATAATTAGTAAGTAACAATTTAATAAATAGTAAGTAACAATTTAATAAATTGTAAGTAACAATTTAATAAATAGTAAGTAACAATTTAATAAATAGTTTGTAACAATTTAATAAATATTAAGTGTCAATTTAATAAATAGTAAGTAACAATTTAATACATAGTAATTAACAATTTAATAAATAGTAAGTAACAATTTAATAAATAGTAAGTAACAATTTAAAAAATAGTAACAATTTAATAAATAGTAAGTAACAATTTAATAAATAGTAAGTAACAATTTAATAAATAGTAAGTAACAATTTAATATATAGTAAGTAACAATTTGATAAATAGCAAGTAACAATTTAATAAATAGTAAGTAACAATTTAATAAATAGTAAGTAACAATTTAATAAATAGTAAGTAACAATTTAATAAATAGTAAGTAACAATTTGATAAATAGTAAGTAACAATTTAATAAATAGTAAGTAACAATTTAATAAATAGTAAGTAACAATTTAATAAATAGTAAGTAACAATTTGATAAATAGTAAGTAACAATTTGATAAATAGTAAGTAACAATTTGATAAATAGTAAGTAACAATTTGATAAATAGTAAGTATCAATTTAATAAATAGTAAGTAACAATTTAATTAATAGTATGTAACAATTTAATAAATAGTAAGTAACCATTTGATAAATAGTAAGTAACAATTTAATAAATAGTAAGTAACAATTTAATAAATAGTAAGTAACAATTTAATAAATAGTAAGTAACCATTTGATAAATAGTAAGTAACCATTTGATAAATAGTAAGTAACAATTTAATAAATAGTAAGTAACAATTTAATAAATAGTAAGTAACAATTTAATAAATAGTAAGTAACAATTTAATAAATAGTAAGAAACAATTTAATAAATAGTAAGTAACAATTTAATAAATAGTAAGTAACAATTTGATAAATAGTAAGTAACAATTTGATAAATAGTAAGTAACAATTTGATAAATAGTAAGTAACAATTTGATAAATAGTAAGTAACCATTTGATAAATAGTAAGTAACCATTTGATAAATAGTAAGTAACCATTTGATAAATAGTAAGTAACAATTTAATAAATAGTAAGTAACAATTTAATTAATAGTATGTAACAATTTAATAAATAGTAAGTAACAATTTGGTAAATAGTAAGTAACAATTTGATAAATAGTAAGTAACAATTTGATAAATAGTAAGTAACAATTTGATAAATAGTAAGTAACCATTTGATAAATAGTAAGTAACCATTTGATAAATAGTAAGTAACAATTTAATAAACAGTAACAATTTAATAAAGAGTAAGTAACAATTTAATAAATAGTAAGTAACAATTTAATAAATAGTTTGTAACAATTTAATAAATAGTAAGTGTCAATTTAATAAATAATATGTAACAATTTAATAAATAGTAAGTAACAATTTAATAAATAGTAAGTAACAATTTAATAAATAGTAAGTAACAATTTAATAAATAGTAAGTAGCAATTTAATAAATAGTAAGTAACAATTTAATACATAGTAAGAAACAATTTAATAAATAGTAAGTAACAATTTAAAAAATAGTAAGAAACAATTTGATAAATAGTAAGTAACAATTTGATAAATAGTAAGTAACAATTTGATAAATAGTAAGTAACAATTTAATAAATAGTAAGTAACAATTTAATAAATAGATAGTAACAATTTAATTAATAGTAAGTAACAACTTAATAAATAGTAAGTAACAATTTAATAAATAGTAAGAAACGTTTTAATAAATAGTAAGTAACAATTTAATAAATAGTAAGTAACAATTTAATAAATAGTATGTAACAATTTAATAAATAGTAAGTAACAATTTGGTAAATAGTAAGTAACAATTTGATAAATAGTGAGTAACAATTTGATAAATAGTAAGTAACCATTTGATAAATAGTAAGTAACCATTTGATAAATAGTAAGTAACAATTTAATAAATAGTAAGTAACAATTTGATAAATAGATAGTAACAATTTAATTAATAGTAAGTAACAACTTAATAAATAGTAAGTAACAATTTAATAAATAGTAAGAAACATTTTAATAAATAGTAAGTAACAATTTGATAAATAGTAAGTAACGATTTGATAAATAGAAAGTAACAATTTGATAAATAGTAAGTAACAATTTAATAAATAGTAAGTAACAATTTGATAAATAGTAAGTAACAATTTGATAAATAGTAAGTAACAATTTGATAAATAGTAAGTAACAATTTGATAAATAGTAAGTAACAATTTAATAAACAGTAACAATTTAATAAATAGTAAGTAACAATTTAATAAGTAGTAAGAAAAAATTTAATAAATAGTTTGTAACAATTTAATAAATATTAAGTGTCAATTTAATAAATAATAAGTAACAATTTAATAAATAGTAAGTAACAATTTAATTAATAGTAAGTAACAACTTAATAAATAGTAAGTAACAATTTAATAAATAGTAAGAAACATTTTAATAAATAGTAAGTAACAATTTGATAAATAGTAAGTAACGATTTGATAAATAGAAAGTAACAATTTGATAAATAGTAAGTAACAATTTAATATATAGTAAGTAACAATTTGATAAATAGTAAGTAACAATTTGATAAATAGTAAGTAACAATTTGATAAATAGTAAGTAACAATTTGATAAAGAGTAAGTAACCATTTGATAAATAGTAAGTAACCATTTGATAAATAGTAAGTAACAATTTAATAAACAGTAACAATTTAATAAAGAGTAAGTAACAATTTAATAAATAGTAAGTAACAATTTAATAAATAGTTTGTAACAATTTAATAAATAGTAAGTGTCAATTTAATAAATAATAAGTAACAATTTAATAAATAGTAAGTAACAATTTAATAAATAGTAAGTAACAATTTAATAAATAGTAAGTAACAATTTGATAAATAGTAAGTAACGATTTGATAAATAGAAAGTAACAATTTGATAAATAGTAAGTAACAATTTAATAAACAGTAACAATTTAATAAAGAGTAAGTAACAATTTAATAAATAGTAAGTAATAATTTAATAAATAGTAAGTAACAATTTAATAAATAGTATGTAACAATTTAATAAATAGTAAGTAACAATTTGATAAATAGTAAGTAACAATTTGATAAATTGTAAGTAACAATTTAATAAATAGTATGTAACAATTGAATAAATAGTAAGTAACAATTTAATACATAGTAAGTAATAATTTAATAAATCGTAAGTAACAATTTAGTAAATAGTAAGTAACAATTTAATAAATAGTAAGTAACAATTTAATAAATTGTAAGAAAAAATTTAATAAATAGTTTGTAACAATTTAATAAATATTAAGTGTCAATTTAATAAATAATAAGTAACAATTTAATAAATAGTAAGTAACAATTTAATAAATAGTATGTAACAATTTAATAAATAGTAAGTAACCATTTGATAAATAGTAAGTAACAATTTAATAAATAGTAAGTAACAATTTAATAAATAGTATGTAACAATTTAATAAATAGTAAGTAACAATTTGATAAATAGTAAGTAACAATTTGATAAATAGTAAGTAACAATTTGATAAATAGTAAGTAACCATTTGATAAATAGTAAGTAACCATTTGATAAATAGTAAGTAACCATTTGATAAATTGTAAGTAACAATTTAATAAATAGTAAGTAACAATTTAATACATAGTAAGTAACAATTTAATAAATAGTAAGTAACAATTTAATAAATAGTGAGTAACAATTTCATAAATAGTAAGTAACAATTTAATAAATAGTAAGAAACAATTTGATAAATAGTAAGTAACAATTTGATAAATAGTAAGTAACAATTTGATAAATAGTAAGTAACAATTTGATAAATAGTAAGTAACCATTTGATAAATAGTAAGTAACCATTTGATAAATAGTAAGTAACCATTTGATAAATAGTTAGTAACAATTTAATAAATAGTAAGTAACAATTTAATAAATAGTATGTAACAATTTAATAAATAGTAAGTAACAATTTGATAAATAGTAAGTAACAATTTGATAAATAGTAAGTAACAATTTGATAAATAGTAAGTAACCATTTGATAAATAGTAAGTAACCATTTGATAAATAGTAAGTAACAATTTAATAAATAGTAAGTAACAATTTAATAAATAGATAGTAACAATTTAATTAATAGTAAGTAACAACTTAATAAATAGTAAGTAACAATTGAATAAATAGTAAGAAACATTTTAATAAATAGTAAGTAACAATTTGATAAATAGTAAGTAACGATTTGATAAATAGAAAGTAACAATTTGATAAATAGTAAGTAACAATTTAATAAACAGTAACAATTTAATAAATAGTAAGTAACAATTTAATAAATAGTAAGTAATAATTTAATAAATAGTAAGTAACAATTTAATAAATAGTAAGTAACAATTTAATAAATAGTAAGTAACAATTTGATAAATAGTAAGTAACAATTTGATAAATTGTAAGTAACAATTTAATAAATAGTATGTAACAATTTAATAAATAGTAAGTAACAATTTAATACATAGTAAGTAATAATTTAATAAATAGTAAGTAACAATTTAGTAAATAGTAAGTAACAATTTAATAAATAGTAAGTAACAATTTAATAAATAGTAAGTAACAATTTAATAAATAGTGAGTAACAATTTAATAAATAGTAAGTAACAATTTGATAAATAGTAAGTAACAATTTAAAAAATAGTAACAATTTAATAAATAGTAAGTAACAATTTAATAAATAGTAAGTAACAATTTAATAAATAGTAAGTAACAATTTAATAAATAGTAAGTAACAATTTAATAAATAGATAGTAACAATTTAATTAATAGTAAGTAACAACTTAATAAATAGTAAGTAACAATTTAATAAATAGTAAGAAACATTTTAATATATAGTAAGTAACAATTTCATAAATAGTAAGTTACGATTTGATAAATAGAAAGTAACAATTTGATAAATAGTAAGTAACAATTTAATAAACAGTAACAATTTAATATATAGTAAGTAACAATTTAATAAATAGTAAGAAAAAATTTAATAAATAGTTTGTAACAATTTAATAAATATTAAGTGTCAATTTAATAAATAATAAGTAACAATTTAATAAATAGTAAGTAACAATTTAATAAATAGTAAGTAACAATTTAATAAATAGTAAGTAACCATTTGATAAATAGTAAGTAACCATTTGATAAATAGTAAGTAACAATTTAATAAATAGATAGTAACAATTTAATTAATAGTAAGTAACATCTTAATAAATAGTAAGTAACAATTTAATAAATAGTAAGAAACGTTTTAATAAATAGTAAGTAACAATTTAATAAATAGTAAGTAACAATTTAATAAATAGTATGTAACAATTTAATAAATAGTAAGTAACAATTTAATACATAGTAAGTAACCATTTGATAAATAGTAAGTAACCATTTGATAAATAGTAAGTAACAATTTGATAAATAGTAAGTAACAATTTAATAAATAGTAAGTAACAATTTAATAAATAGTAAGTAACAATTTGATAAATAGTAAGTAACAATTTGATAAATAGTAAGTAACAATTTGATAAATAGTAAGTAACAATTTGATAAATAGTAAGTAACAATTTAATAAATAGTAAGTAACAATTTAATAAATAGTAAGAATCAATTTAATAAATAATAAGTAACAATTTAATAAATAGTAAGTAACAATTTAATAAACAGTAAGTAACAATTTAATAAATAGTAAGTAACAATTTAATAATTAGTAAGTAACAATTTAATAAATAGTTTGTAACAATTTAATAAATATTAAGTGTCAATTTAATAAATAGTAAGTAACAATTTAATACATAGTAATTAACAATTTAATAAATAGTAAGTAACAATTTAATAAATAGTAAGTAACAATTTAAAAAATAGTAACAATTTAATAAATAGTAAGTAACAATTTAATAAATAGTAAGTAACAATTTAATAAATAGTAAGTAACAATTTAATATATAGTAAGTAACAATTTGATAAATAGCAAGTAACAATTTAATAAATAGTAAGTAACAATTTAATAAATAGTAAGTAACAATTTAATAAATAGTAAGTAACAATTTAATAAATAGTAAGTAACAATTTGATAAATAGTAAGTAACAATTTAATAAATAGTAAGTAACAATTTAATAAATAGTAAGTAACAATTTAATAAATAGTAAGTAACAATTTGATAAATAGTAAGTAACAATTTGATAAATAGTAAGTAACAATTTGATAAATAGTAAGTAACAATTTGATAAATAGTAAGTATCAATTTAATAAATAGTAAGTAACAATTTAATTAATAGTATGTAACAATTTAATAAATAGTAAGTAACCATTTGATAAATAGTAAGTAACAATTTAATAAATAGTAAGTAACAATTTAATAAATAGTAAGTAACAATTTAATAAATAGTAAGTAACCATTTGATAAATAGTAAGTAACCATTTGATAAATAGTAAGTAACAATTTAATAAATAGTAAGTAACAATTTAATAAATAGTAAGTAACAATTTAATAAATAGTAAGTAACAATTTAATAAATAGTAAGAAACAATTTAATAAATAGTAAGTAACAATTTAATAAATAGTAAGTAACAATTTGATAAATAGTAAGTAACAATTTGATAAATAGTAAGTAACAATTTGATAAATAGTAAGTAACAATTTGATAAATAGTAAGTAACCATTTGATAAATAGTAAGTAACCATTTGATAAATAGTAAGTAACCATTTGATAAATAGTAAGTAACAATTTAATAAATAGTAAGTAACAATTTAATTAATAGTATGTAACAATTTAATAAATAGTAAGTAACAATTTGGTAAATAGTAAGTAACAATTTGATAAATAGTAAGTAACAATTTGATAAATAGTAAGTAACAATTTGATAAATAGTAAGTAACCATTTGATAAATAGTAAGTAACCATTTGATAAATAGTAAGTAACAATTTAATAAACAGTAACAATTTAATAAAGAGTAAGTAACAATTTAATAAATAGTAAGTAACAATTTAATAAATAGTTTGTAACAATTTAATAAATAGTAAGTGTCAATTTAATAAATAATATGTAACAATTTAATAAATAGTAAGTAACAATTTAATAAATAGTAAGTAACAATTTAATAAATAGTAAGTAACAATTTAATAAATAGTAAGTAACAATTTAATAAATAGTAAGTAACAATTTAATACATAGTAAGAAACAATTTAATAAATAGTAAGTAACAATTTAATAAATAGTAAGAAACAATTTGATAAATAGTAAGTAACAATTTGATAAATAGTAAGTAACAATTTGATAAATAGTAAGTAACAATTTAATAAATAGTAAGTAACAATTTAATAAATAGATAGTAACAATTTAATTAATAGTAAGTAACAACTTAATAAATAGTAAGTAACAATTTAATAAATAGTAAGAAACGTTTTAATAAATAGTAAGTAACAATTTAATAAATAGTAAGTAACAATTTAATAAATAGTATGTAACAATTTAATAAATAGTAAGTAACAATTTGGTAAATAGTAAGTAACAATTTGATAAATAGTGAGTAACAATTTGATAAATAGTAAGTAACCATTTGATAAATAGTAAGTAACCATTTGATAAATAGTAAGTAACAATTTAATAAATAGTAAGTAACAATTTGATAAATAGATAGTAACAATTTAATTAATAGTAAGTAACAACTTAATAAATAGTAAGTAACAATTTAATAAATAGTAAGAAACATTTTAATAAATAGTAAGTAACAATTTGATAAATAGTAAGTAACGATTTGATAAATAGAAAGTAACAATTTGATAAATAGTAAGTAACAATTTAATAAATAGTAAGTAACAATTTGATAAATAGTAAGTAACAATTTGATAAATAGTAAGTAACAATTTGATAAATAGTAAGTAACAATTTGATAAATAGTAAGTAACCATTTGATAAATAGTAAGTAACCATTTGATAAATAGTAAGTAACAATTTAATAAACAGTAACAATTTAATAAAGAGTAAGTAACAATTTAATAAATAGTAAGTAACAATTTAATAAATAGTTTGTAACAATTTAATAAATAGTAAGTGTCAATTTAATAAATAATAAGTAACAATTTAATAAATAGTAAGTAACAATTTAATAAATAGTAAGTAACAATTTAATAAATAGTAAGTAACAATTTAATAAATAGTAAGTAACAATTTAATAAATAGTGTGTAACAATTTAATAAATAGTAAGTAACAATTTAATAAATAGTAAGAAACATTTTAATAAATAGTAAGTAACAATTTGATAAATAGTAAGTAACGATTTGATAAATAGTAAGTAACAATTTAATAAACAGTAACAATTTAATAAATAGTAAGTAACAATTTAATAAATAGTAAGTAATAATTTAATAAATAGTAAGTAACAATTTAATAAATAGTAAGTAACAATTTAATAAATAGTAAGTAACAATTTGATAAATAGTAAGTAACAATTTGATAAATTGTAAGTAACAATTTAATAAATAGTATGTAACAATTTAATAAATAGTAAGTAACAATTTAATACATAGTAAGTAATAATTTAATAAATAGTAAGTAACAATTTAATAAATAGTGAGTAACAATTTAATAAATAGTAAGTAACAATTTGATAAATAGTAAGTAACAATTTAAAAAATAGTAACAATTTAATAAATAGAAAGTAACAATTTAATAAATAGTAAGTAACAATCTAATAAATAATATGTAACAATTTAATAAATAGTAAGTAACAATTTAATAAATAGATAGTAACAATTTAATTAATAGTAAGTAACAACTTAATAAATAGTAAGTAACAATTTAATAAATAGTAAGAAACATTTTAATAAATAGTAAGTAACAATTTGATAAATAGTAAGTTACGATTTGATAAATAGAAAGTAACAATTTGATAAATAGTAAGTAACAATTTAATAAACAGTAACAATTTAATAAATAGTAAGTAACAATTTAATAAATAGTAAGAAAAAATTTAATAAATAGTTTGTAACAATTTAATAAATATTAAGTGTCAATTTAATAAATAATAAGTAACAATTTAATAAATAGTAAGTAACAATTTAATAAATAGTAAGTAACAATATAATAAATAGTAAGTAACCATTTGATAAATAGTAAGTAACCATTTGATAAATAGTAAGTAACAATTTAATAAATAGTAAGTAACAATTTAATAAATAGATAGTAACAATTTAATTAATAGTAAGTAACAACTTAATGAATAGTAAGTAACAATTTAATAATTAGTAAGTAACAATTTAATAAATAGTAAGTAACAATTTAATAAATTGTAAGTAACAATTTAATAAATAGTATGTAACAATTTAAAAATAGTAAGTAACAATTTAATACATAGTAAGTAACAATTTAATAAATAGTAAGTAACAATTTAATAAATAGTAAGTAACAATTTAAAAAATAGTAACAATTTAATAAATAGTAAGTAACAATTTAATAAATAGTAAGTAATAATTTAATAAATAGTAAGTAACAATTTAATAAATAGTAAGTAACAATTTAATAAATAGATAGTAACAATTTAATTAATAGTAAGTAACAACTTAATAAATAGTAAGTAACAATTTAATAAATAGTAAGAAACATTTTAATAAATAGTAAGTAACAATTTGATAAATAGTAAGTTACGATTTGATAAATAGAAAGTAACAATTTGATAAATAGTAAGTAACAATTTAATAAACAGTAACAATTTAATAAATAGTAAGTAACAATTTAATAAATAGTAAGAAAAAATTTAATAAATAGTTTGTAACAATTTAATAAATATTAAGTGTCAATTTAATAAATAATAAGTAACAATTTAATAAATAGTAAGTAACAATTTAATAAATAGTAAGTAACAATTTAATAAATAGTAAGTAACCATTTGATAAATAGTAAGTAACCATTTGATAAATAGTAAGTAACAATTTAATAAATAGTAAGTAACAATTTAATAAATAGATAGTAACAATTTAATTAATAGTAAGTAACAACTTAATAAATAGTAAGTAACAATTTAATAAATAGTAAGAAACGTTTTAATAAATAGTAAGTAACAATTTAATAAATAGTAAGTAACAATTTAATAAATAGTATGTAACAATTTAATAAATAGTAAGTAACAATTTAATACATAGTAAGTAACCATTTGATAAATAGTAAGTAACCATTTGATAAAAAGTAAGTAACCATTTGATAAATAGTAAGTAACAATTTAATAAATAGTAAGTAACAATTTAATAAATAGTAAGTAACAATTTGATAAATAGTAAGTAACAATTTGATAAATAGTAAGTAACAATTTGATAAATAGTAAGTAACAATTTGATAAATAGTAAGTAACAATTTAATAAATAGTAAGTAACAATTTAATAAACAGTAAGTAACAATTTAATAAATAGTAAGTAACAATTTAATAATTAGTAAGTAACAATTTAATAAATAATAAGTAACAATTTAATAAATAGTAAGTAACAATTTAATAAACAGTAAGTAACAATTTAATAAATAGTAAGTAACAATTTGATAAATAGTAAGTAACAATTTGATAAATAGTAAGTAACAATTTGATAAATAGTAAGTAACAATTTGATAAATAGTAAGTAACAATTTGATAAATAGTAAGTAACAATTTAATAAATAGTAAGTAACAATTTAATAAATAGTAAGAATCAATTTAATAAATAATAAGTAACAATTTAATAAATAGTAAGTAACAATTTAATAAACAGTAAGTAACAATTTAATAAATAGTAAGTAACAATTTAATAATTAGTAAGTAACAATTTAATAAATAGTAAGTAACAATTTAATAAATTGTAAGTAACAATTTAATAAATAGTATGTAACAATTTAAAAATAGTAAGTAACAATTTAATACATAGTAAGTAACAATTTAATAAATAGTAAGTAACAATTTAATAAATAGTAAGTAACAATTTAAAAAATAGTAACAATTTAATAAATAGTAAGTAACAATTTAATAAATAGTAAGTAACAATTTAATAAATAGTAAGTAACAATTTAATAAATAGTAAGTAACAATTTAATAAATAGATAGTAACAATTTAATTAATAGTAAGTAACAACTTAATAAATAGTAAGTAACAATTTAATAAATAGTAAGAAACATTTTAATAAATAGTAAGTAACAATTTGATAAATAGTAAGTTACGATTTGATAAATAGAAAGTAACAATTTGATAAATAGTAAGTAACAATTTAATAAACAGTAACAATTTAATAAATAGTAAGTAACAATTTAATAAATAGTTTGTAACAATTTAATAAATATTAAGTGTCAATTTAATAAATAGTAAGTAACAATTTAATACATAGTAATTAACAATTTAATAAATAGTAAGTAACAATTTAATAAATAGTAAGTAACAATTTAAAAAATAGTAACAATTTAATAAATAGTAAGTAACAATTTAATAAATAGTAAGTAACAATTTAATAAATAGTAAGTAACAATTTAATATATAGTAAGTAACAATTTGATAAATAGCAAGTAACAATTTAATAAATAGTAAGTAACAATTTAATAAATAGTAAGTAACAATTTAATAAATAGTAAGTAACAATTTAATAAATAGTAAGTAACAATTTGATAAATAGTAAGTAACAATTTAATAAATAGTAAGTAACAATTTAATAAATAGTAAGTAACAATTTAATAAATAGTAAGTAACAATTTGATAAATAGTAAGTAACAATTTGATAAATAGTAAGTAACAATTTGATAAATAGTAAGTAACAATTTGATAAATAGTAAGTATCAATTTAATAAATAGTAAGTAACAATTTAATTAATAGTATGTAACAATTTAATAAATAGTAAGTAACCATTTGATAAATAGTAAGTAACAATTTAATAAATAGTAAGTAACAATTTAATAAATAGTAAGTAACAATTTAATAAATAGTAAGTAACCATTTGATAAATAGTAAGTAACCATTTGATAAATAGTAAGTAACAATTTAATAAATAGTAAGTAACAATTTAATAAATAGTAAGTAACAATTTAATAAATAGTAAGTAACAATTTAATAAATAGTAAGAAACAATTTAATAAATAGTAAGTAACAATTTAATAAATAGTAAGTAACAATTTGATAAATAGTAAGTAACAATTTGATAAATAGTAAGTAACAATTTGATAAATAGTAAGTAACAATTTGATAAATAGTAAGTAACCATTTGATAAATAGTAAGTAACCATTTGATAAATAGTAAGTAACCATTTGATAAATAGTAAGTAACAATTTAATAAATAGTAAGTAACAATTTAATTAATAGTATGTAACAATTTAATAAATAGTAAGTAACAATTTGGTAAATAGTAAGTAACAATTTGATAAATAGTAAGTAACAATTTGATAAATAGTAAGTAACAATTTGATAAATAGTAAGTAACCATTTGATAAATAGTAAGTAACCATTTGATAAATAGTAAGTAACAATTTAATAAACAGTAACAATTTAATAAAGAGTAAGTAACAATTTAATAAATAGTAAGTAACAATTTAATAAATAGTTTGTAACAATTTAATAAATAGTAAGTGTCAATTTAATAAATAATATGTAACAATTTAATAAATAGTAAGTAACAATTTAATAAATAGTAAGTAACAATTTAATAAATAGTAAGTAACAATTTAATAAATAGTAAGTAACAATTTAATAAATAGTAAGTAACAATTTAATACATAGTAAGAAACAATTTAATAAATAGTAAGTAACAATTTAATAAATAGTAAGAAACAATTTGATAAATAGTAAGTAACAATTTGATAAATAGTAAGTAACAATTTGATAAATAGTAAGTAACAATTTAATAAATAGTAAGTAACAATTTAATAAATAGATAGTAACAATTTAATTAATAGTAAGTAACAACTTAATAAATAGTAAGTAACAATTTAATAAATAGTAAGAAACGTTTTAATAAATAGTAAGTAACAATTTAATAAATAGTAAGTAACAATTTAATAAATAGTAAGTAACAATTTAATAAATAGTATGTAACAATTTAATAAATAGTAAGTAACAATTTGGTAAATAGTAAGTAACAATTTGATAAATAGTGAGTAACAATTTGATAAATAGTAAGTAACCATTTGATAAATAGTAAGTAACCATTTGATAAATAGTAAGTAACAATTTAATAAATAGTAAGTAACAATTTGATAAATAGATAGTAACAATTTAATTAATAGTAAGTAACAACTTAATAAATAGTAAGTAACAATTTAATAAATAGTAAGAAACATTTTAATAAATAGTAAGTAACAATTTGATAAATAGTAAGTAACGATTTGATAAATAGAAAGTAACAATTTGATAAATAGTAAGTAACAATTTAATAAATAGTAAGTAACAATTTGATAAATAGTAAGTAACAATTTGATAAATAGTAAGTAACAATTTGATAAATAGTAAGTAACAATTTGATAAATAGTAAGTAACCATTTGATAAATAGTAAGTAACCATTTGATAAATAGTAAGTAACAATTTAATAAACAGTAACAATTTAATAAAGAGTAAGTAACAATTTAATAAATAGTAAGTAACAATTTAATAAATAGTTTGTAACAATTTAATAAATAGTAAGTGTCAATTTAATAAATAATAAGTAACAATTTAATAAATAGTAAGTAACAATTTAATAAATAGTAAGTAACAATTTAATAAATAGTAAGTAACAATTTAATAAATAGTAAGTAACAATTTAATAAATAGTGTGTAACAATTTAATAAATAGTAAGTAACAATTTAATAAATAGTAAGAAACATTTTAATAAATAGTAAGTAACAATTTGATAAATAGTAAGTAACGATTTGATAAATAGTAAGTAACAATTTAATAAACAGTAACAATTTAATAAATAGTAAGTAACAATTTAATAAATAGTAAGTAATAATTTAATAAATAGTAAGTAACAATTTAATAAATAGTAAGTAACAATTTAATAAATAGTAAGTAACAATTTGATAAATAGTAAGTAACAATTTGATAAATTGTAAGTAACAATTTAATAAATAGTATGTAACAATTTAATAAATAGTAAGTAACAATTTAATACATAGTAAGTAATAATTTAATAAATAGTAAGTAACAATTTAATAAATAGTGAGTAACAATTTAATAAATAGTAAGTAACAATTTGATAAATAGTAAGTAACAATTTAAAAAATAGTAACAATTTAATAAATAGAAAGTAACAATTTAATAAATAGTAAGTAACAATTTAATAAATAATATGTAACAATTTAATAAATAGTAAGTAACAATTTAATAAATAGATAGTAACAATTTAATTAATAGTAAGTAACAACTTAATAAATAGTAAGTAACAATTTAATAAATAGTAAGAAACATTTTAATAAATAGTAAGTAACAATTTGATAAATAGTAAGTTACGATTTGATAAATAGAAAGTAACAATTTGATAAATAGTAAGTAACAATTTAATAAACAGTAACAATTTAATAAATAGTAAGTAACAATTTAATAAATAGTAAGAAAAAATTTAATAAATAGTTTGTAACAATTTAATAAATATTAAGTGTCAATTTAATAAATAATAAGTAACAATTTAATAAATAGTAAGTAACAATTTAATAAATAGTAAGTAACAATTTAATAAATAGTAAGTAACCATTTGATAAATAGTAAGTAACCATTTGATAAATAGTAAGTAACAATTTAATAAATAGTAAGTAACAATTTAATAAATAGATAGTAACAATTTAATTAATAGTAAGTAACAACTTAATAAATAGTAAGTAACAATTTAATAATTAGTAAGTAACAATTTAATAAATAGTAAGTAACAATTTAATAAATTGTAAGTAACAATTTAATAAATAGTATGTAACAATTTAAAAATAGTAAGTAACAATTTAATACATAGTAAGTAACAATTTAATAAATAGTAAGTAACAATTTAATAAATAGTAAGTAACAATTTAAAAAATAGTAACAATTTAATAAATAGTAAGTAACAATTTAATAAATAGTAAGTAACAATTTAATAAATAGTAAGTAACAATTTAATAAATAGTAAGTAACAATTTAATAAATAGATAGTAACAATTTAATTAATAGTAAGTAACAACTTAATAAATAATAAGTAACAATTTAATAAATAGTAAGAAACATTTTAATAAATAGTAAGTAACAATTTGATAAATAGTAAGTTACGATTTGATAAATAGAAAGTAACAATTTGATAAATAGTAAGTAACAATTTAATAAACAGTAACAATTTAATAAATAGTAAGTAACAATTTAATAAATAGTAAGAAAAAATTTAATAAATAGTTTGTAACAATTTAATAAATATTAAGTGTCAATTTAATAAATAATAAGTAACAATTTAATAAATAGTAAGTAACAATTTAATAAATAGTAAGTAACAATTTAATAAATAGTAAGTAACCATTTGATAAATAGTAAGTAACCATTTGATAAATAGTAAGTAACAATTTAATAAATAGTAAGTAACAATTTAATAAATAGATAGTAACAATTTAATTAATAGTAAGTAACAACTTAATAAATAGTAAGTAACAATTTAATAAATAGTAAGAAACGTTTTAATAAATAGTAAGTAACAATTTAATAAATAGTAAGTAACAATTTAATAAATAGTATGTAACAATTTAATAAATAGTAAGTAACAATTTAATACATAGTAATTAACAATTTAATAAATAGTAAGTAACCATTTGATAAATAGTAAGTAACCATTTGATAAATAGTAAGTAACAATTTAATAAATAGTAAGTAACAATTTAATTAATAGTATGTAACAATTTAATAAATAGTAAGTAACAATTTGGTAAATAGTAAGTAACAATTTGATAAATAGTAAGTAACAATTTGATAAATAGTAAGTAACAATTTGATAAATAGTAAGTAACCATTTGATAAATAGTAAGTAACCATTTGATAAATAGTAAGTAACAATTTAATAAACAGTAACAATTTAATAAAGAGTAAGTAACAATTTAATAAATAGTAAGTAACAATTTAATAAATAGTTTGTAACAATTTAATAAATAGTAAGTGTCAATTTAATAAATAATATGTAACAATTTAATAAATAGTAAGTAACAATTTAATAAATAGTAAGTAACAATTTAATAAATAGTAAGTAACAATTTAATAAATAGTAAGTAACAATTTAATACATAGTAAGAAACAATTTAATAAATAGTAAGTAACAATTTAATAAATAGTAAGAAACAATTTGATTAATAGTAAGTAACAATTTGATAAATAGTAAGTAACAATTTGATAAATAGTAAGTAACAATTTAATAAATAGTAAGTAACAATTTAATAAATAGATAGTAACAATTTAATTAATAGTAAGTAACAACTTAATAAATAGTAAGTAACAATTTAATAAATAGTAAGAAACGTTTTAATAAATAGTAAGTAACAATTTAATAAATAGTAAGTAACAATTTAATAAATAGTATGTAACAATTTAATAAATAGTAAGTAACAATTTGGTAAATAGTAAGTAACAATTTGATAAATAGTGAGTAACAATTTGATAAATAGTAAGTAACCATTTGATAAATAGTAAGTAACCATTTGATAAATAGTAAGTAACAATTTAATAAATAGTAAGTAACAATTTGATAAATAGATAGTAACAATTTAATTAATAGTAAGTAACAACTTAATAAATAGTAAGTAACAATTTAATAAATAGTAAGAAACATTTTAATAAATAGTAAGTAACAATTTGATAAATAGTAAGTAACAATTTAATAAATAGTGTGTAACAATTTAATAAATAGTAAGTAACAATTTAATAAATAGTAAGTAACAATTTAATAAATAGTAAGTAACAATTTAATAAATAGTGTGTAACAATTTAATAAATAGTAAGTAACAATTTAATAAATAGTAAGAAACATTTTAATAAATAGTAAGTAACAATTTGATAAATAGTAAGTAACCATTTGATAAATAGTAAGTAACCATTTGATAAATAGTAAGTAACAATTTAATAAATAGTAAGTAACAATTTGATAAATAGATAGTAACAATTTAATTAATAGTAAGTAACAACTTAATAAATAGTAAGTAACAACTTAATAAATAGTAAGTAACAATTTAATAAATAGTTAGAAACGTTTTAATAAATAGTAAGTAACAATTTAATAAATAGTAAGTAACAATTTAATAAATAGTATGTAACAATTTAATAAATAGTAAGTAACAATTTGGTAAATAGTAAGTAACAATTTGATAAATAGTGAGTAACAATTTGATAAATAGTAAGTAACCATTTGATAAATAGTAAGTAACAATTTGATAAATAGTAAGTAACCATTTGATAAATAGTAAGTAACCATTTGATAAATAGTAAGTAACAATTTGATAAATAGTAAGTAACAATTTGATAAATAGTAAGTAACAATTTGATAAATAGTAAGTAACCATTTGATAAATAGTAAGTAACCATTTGATAAATAGTAACTAACAATTTAATAAACAGTAACAATTTAATAAAGAGTAAGTAACAATTTAATAAAGAGTAAATAACAATTTAATAAATAGTAAGTAACAATTTAATAAATAGTTTGTAACAATTTAATAAATAGTAAGTGTCAATTTAATAAATAATAAGTAACAATTTAATAAATAGTAAGTAACAATTTAATAAATAGTAAGTAACAATTTAATAAATAGTAAGTAACAATTTAATAAATAGTAAGTAACAATTTAATAAATAGTGTGTAGCAATTTTATAAATAGTAAGTAACAATTTAATAAATAGTAAGAAACATTTTAATAAATAGTAAGTAACAATTTGATAAATAGTAAGTAACGATTTGATAAATAGTAAGTAACAATTTAATAAACAGTAACAATTTAATAAATAGTAAGTAACAATTTAATAAATAGTAAGTAATAATTTAATAAATAGTAAGTAACAATTTAATAAATAGTAAGTAACAATTTAATAAATAGTAAGTAACAATTTGATAAATAGTAAGTAACAATTTGATAAATTGTAAGTAACAATTTAATAAATAGTATGTAACAATTTAATAAATAGTAAGTAACAATTTAATACATAGTAAGTAATAATTTAATAAATAGTAAGTAACAATTTAATAAATAGTGAGTAACAATTTAATAAATAGTAAGTAACAATTTGATAAATAGTAAGTAACAATTTAAAAAATAGTAACAATTTAATAAATAGAAAGAAACAATTTAATAAATAGTAAGTAACAATTTAATAAATAGTAAGTAACAATTTAATAAATAGTAAGTAACAATTTAATAAATAGATAGTAACAATTTAATTAATAGTAAGTAACAACTTAATAAATAGTAAGTAACAATTTAATAAATAGTAAGAAACATTTTAATAAATAGTAAGTAACAATTTGATAAATAGTAAGTTACGATTTGATAAATAGAAAGTAACAATTTGATAAATAGTATGTAACAATTTAATAAACAGTAACAATTTAATAAATAGTAAGTAACAATTTAATAAATAGTAAGAAAAAATTTAATAAATAGTTTGTAACAATTTAATAAATATTAAGTGTCAATTTAATAAATAGTAAGTAACAATTTAATACATAGTAATTAACAATTTAATAAATAGTAAGTAACAATTTAATAAATAGTAAGTAACAATTTAAAAAATAGTAACAATTTAATAAATAGTAAGTAACAATTTAATAAATAGTAAGTAACAATTTAATAAATAGTAAGTAACAATTTAATATATAGTAAGTAACAATTTGATAAATAGCAAGTAACAATTTAATAAATAGTAAGTAACAATTTAATAAATAGTAAGTAACAATTTAATAAATAATAAGTAACAATTTAATAAATAGTAAGTAACAATTTGATAAATAGTAAGTAACAATTTAATTAATAGTAAGTAACAACTTAATAAATAGTAAGTAACAATTTAATAAATAGTAAGAAACATTTTAATAAATAGTAAGTAACAATTTGATAAATAGTAAGTTACGATTTGATAAATAGAAAGTAACAATTTGATAAATAGTAAGTAACAATTTAATAAACAGTAACAATTTAATAAATAGTAAGTAACAATTTAATAAATAGTAAGAAAAAATTTAATAAATAGTTTGTAACAATTTAATAAATATTAAGTGTCAATTTAATAAATAATAAGTAACAATTTAATAAATAGTAAGTAACAATTTAATAAATAGTAAGTAACAATTTAATAAATAGTAAGTAACCATTTGATAAATAGTAAGTAACCATTTGATAAATAGAAAGTAACAATTTAATAAATAGTAAGTAACAATTTAATAAATAGATAGTAACAATTTAATTAATAGTAAGTAACAACTTAATAAATAGTAAGTAACAATTTAATAATTAGTAAGTAACAATTTAATAAATAGTAAGTAACAATTTAATAAATTGTAAGTAACAATTTAATAAATAGTATGTAACAATTTAAAAATAGTAAGTAACAATTTAATACATAGTAAGTAACAATTTAATAAATAGTAAGTAACAATTTAATAAATAGTAAGTAACAATTTAAAAAATAGTAACAATTTAATAAATAGTAAGTAACAATTTAATAAATAGTAAGTAACAATTTAATAAATAGTAAGTAACAATTTAATAAATAGTAAGTAACAATTTAATAAATAGATAGTAACAATTTAATTAATAGTAAGTAACAACTTAATAAATAGTAAGTAACAATTTAATAAATAGTAAGAAACATTTTAATAAATAGTAAATAACAATTTGATAAATAGTAAGTTACGATTTGATAAATAGAAAGTAACAATTTGATAAATAGTAAGTAACAATTTAATAAACAGTAACAATTTAATAAATAGTAAGTAACAATTTAATAAATAGTAAGAAAAAATTTAATAAATAGTTTGTAACAATTTAATAAATATTAAGTGTCAATTTAATAAATAATAAGTAACAATTTAATAAATAGTAAGTAACAATTTAATAAATAGTAAGTAACAATTTAATAAATAGTAAGTAACCATTTGATAAATAGTAAGTAACCATTTGATAAATAGTAAGTAACAATTTAATAAATAGTAAGTAACAATTTAATAAATAGATAGTAACAATTTAATTAATAGTAAGTAACAACTTAATAAATAGTAAGTAACTATTTAATAATTAGTAAGTAACAATTTAATAAATAGTAAGTAACAATTTAATAAATTGTAAGTAACAATTTAATAAATAGTATGTAACAATTTAAAAATAGTAAGTAACAATTTAATACATAGTAAGTAACAATTTAATAAATAGTAAGTAACAATTTAATAAATAGTAAGTAACAATTTAAAAAATAGTAACAATTTAATAAATAGTAAGTAACAATTTAATAAATAGTAAGTAACAATTTAATAAATAGTAAGTAACAATTTAATAAATAGTAAGTAACAATTTAATAAATAGATAGTAACAATTTAATTAATAGTAAGTAACAACTTAATAAATAATAAGTAACAATTTAATAAATAGTAAGAAACATTTTAATAAATAGTAAGTAACAATTTGATAAATAGTAAGTTACGATTTGATAAATAGAAAGTAACAATTTGATAAATAGTAAGTAACAATTTAATAAACAGTAACAATTTAATAAATAGTAAGTAACAATTTAATAAATAGTAAGAAAAAATTTAATAAATAGTTTGTAACAATTTAATAAATATTAAGTGTCAATTTAATAAATAATAAGTAACAATTTAATAAATAGTAAGTAACAATTTAATAAATAGTAAGTAACAATTTAATAAATAGTAAGTAACCATTTGATAAATAGTAAGTAACCATTTGATAAATAGTAAGTAACAATTTAATAAATAGTAAGTAACAATTTAATAAATAGATAGTAACAATTTAATTAATAGTAAGTAACAACTTAATAAATAGTAAGTAACAATTTAATAAATAGTAAGAAACGTTTTAATAAATAGTAAGTAACAATTTAATAAATAGTAAGTAACAATTTAATAAATAGTATGTAACAATTTAATAAATAGTAAGTAACAATTTAATACATAGTAATTAACAATTTAATAAATAGTAAGTAACCATTTGATAAATAGTAAGTAACCATTTGATAAATAGTAAGTAACAATTTAATAAATAGTAAGTAACAATTTAATTAATAGTATGTAACAATTTAATAAATAGTAAGTAACAATTTGGTAAATAGTAAGTAACAATTTGATAAATAGTAAGTAACAATTTGATAAATAGTAAGTAACAATTTGATAAATAGTAAGTAACCATTTGATAAATAGTAAGTAACCATTTGATAAATAGTAAGTAACAATTTAATAAACAGTAACAATTTAATAAAGAGTAAGTAACAATTTAATAAATAGTAAGTAACAATTTAATAAATAGTTTGTAACAATTTAATAAATAGTAAGTGTCAATTTAATAAATAATATGTAACAATTTAATAAATAGTAAGTAACAATTTAATAAATAGTAAGTAACAATTTAATAAATAGTAAGTAACAATTTAATAAATAGTAAGTAACAATTTAATACATAGTAAGAAACAATTTAATAAATAGTAAGTAACAATTTAATAAATAGTAAGAAACAATTTGATTAATAGTAAGTAACAATTTGATAAATAGTAAGTAACAATTTGATAAATAGTAAGTAACAATTTAATAAATAGTAAGTAACAATTTAATAAATAGATAGTAACAATTTAATTAATAGTAAGTAACAACTTAATAAATAGTAAGTAACAATTTAATAAATAGTAAGAAACGTTTTAATAAATAGTAAGTAACAATTTAATAAATAGTAAGTAACAATTTAATAAATAGTATGTAACAATTTAATAAATAGTAAGTAACAATTTGGTAAATAGTAAGTAACAATTTGATAAATAGTGAGTAACAATTTGATAAATAGTAAGTAACCATTTGATAAATAGTAAGTAACCATTTGATAAATAGTAAGTAACAATTTAATAAATAGTAAGTAACAATTTGATAAATAGATAGTAACAATTTAATTAATAGTAAGTAACAACTTAATAAATAGTAAGTAACAATTTAATAAATAGTAAGAAACATTTTAATAAATAGTAAGTAACAATTTGATAAATAGTAAGTAACAATTTAATAAATAGTGTGTAACAATTTAATAAATAGTAAGTAACAATTTAATAAATAGTAAGTAACAATTTAATAAATAGTAAGTAACAATTTAATAAATAGTGTGTAACAATTTAATAAATAGTAAGTAACAATTTAATAAATAGTAAGAAACATTTTAATAAATAGTAAGTAACAATTTGATAAATAGTAAGTAACCATTTGATAAATAGTAAGTAACCATTTGATAAATAGTAAGTAACAATTTAATAAATAGTAAGTAACAATTTGATAAATAGATAGTAACAATTTAATTAATAGTAAGTAACAACTTAATAAATAGTAAGTAACAACTTAATAAATAGTAAGTAACAATTTAATAAATAGTTAGAAACGTTTTAATAAATAGTAAGTAACAATTTAATAAATAGTAAGTAACAATTTAATAAATAGTATGTAACAATTTAATAAATAGTAAGTAACAATTTGGTAAATAGTAAGTAACAATTTGATAAATAGTGAGTAACAATTTGATAAATAGTAAGTAACCATTTGATAAATAGTAAGTAACAATTTGATAAATAGTAAGTAACCATTTGATAAATAGTAAGTAACCATTTGATAAATAGTAAGTAACAATTTGATAAATAGTAAGTAACAATTTGATAAATAGTAAGTAACAATTTGATAAATAGTAAGTAACCATTTGATAAATAGTAAGTAACCATTTGATAAATAGTAACTAACAATTTAATAAACAGTAACAATTTAATAAAGAGTAAGTAACAATTTAATAAAGAGTAAATAACAATTTAATAAATAGTAAGTAACAATTTAATAAATAGTTTGTAACAATTTAATAAATAGTAAGTGTCAATTTAATAAATAATAAGTAACAATTTAATAAATAGTAAGTAACAATTTAATAAATAGTAAGTAACAATTTAATAAATAGTAAGTAACAATTTAATAAATAGTAAGTAACAATTTAATAAATAGTGTGTAGCAATTTTATAAATAGTAAGTAACAATTTAATAAATAGTAAGAAACATTTTAATAAATAGTAAGTAACAATTTGATAAATAGTAAGTAACGATTTGATAAATAGTAAGTAACAATTTAATAAACAGTAACAATTTAATAAATAGTAAGTAACAATTTAATAAATAGTAAGTAATAATTTAATAAATAGTAAGTAACAATTTAATAAATAGTAAGTAACAATTTAATAAATAGTAAGTAACAATTTGATAAATAGTAAGTAACAATTTGATAAATTGTAAGTAACAATTTAATAAATAGTATGTAACAATTTAATAAATAGTAAGTAACAATTTAATACATAGTAAGTAATAATTTAATAAATAGTAAGTAACAATTTAATAAATAGTGAGTAACAATTTAATAAATAGTAAGTAACAATTTGATAAATAGTAAGTAACAATTTAAAAAATAGTAACAATTTAATAAATAGAAAGAAACAATTTAATAAATAGTAAGTAACAATTTAATAAATAGTAAGTAACAATTTAATAAATAGTAAGTAACAATTTAATAAATAGATAGTAACAATTTAATTAATAGTAAGTAACAACTTAATAAATAGTAAGTAACAATTTAATAAATAGTAAGAAACATTTTAATAAATAGTAAGTAACAATTTGATAAATAGTAAGTTACGATTTGATAAATAGAAAGTAACAATTTGATAAATAGTATGTAACAATTTAATAAACAGTAACAATTTAATAAATAGTAAGTAACAATTTAATAAATAGTAAGAAAAAATTTAATAAATAGTTTGTAACAATTTAATAAATATTAAGTGTCAATTTAATAAATAGTAAGTAACAATTTAATACATAGTAATTAACAATTTAATAAATAGTAAGTAACAATTTAATAAATAGTAAGTAACAATTTAAAAAATAGTAACAATTTAATAAATAGTAAGTAACAATTTAATAAATAGTAAGTAACAATTTAATAAATAGTAAGTAACAATTTAATATATAGTAAGTAACAATTTGATAAATAGCAAGTAACAATTTAATAAATAGTAAGTAACAATTTAATAAATAGTAAGTAACAATTTAATAAATAGTAAGTAACAATTTAATAAATAGTAAGTAACAATTTGATAAATAGTAAGTAACAATTTAATTAATAGTAAGTAACAACTTAATAAATAGTAAGTAACAATTTAATAAATAGTAAGAAACATTTTAATAAATAGTAAGTAACAATTTGATAAATAGTAAGTTACGATTTGATAAATAGAAAGTAACAATTTGATAAATAGTAAGTAACAATTTAATAAACAGTAACAATTTAATAAATAGTAAGTAACAATTTAATAAATAGTAAGAAAAAATTTAATAAATAGTTTGTAACAATTTAATAAATATTAAGTGTCAATTTAATAAATAATAAGTAACAATTTAATAAATAGTAAGTAACAATTTAATAAATAGTAAGTAACAATTTAATAAATAGATAGTAACAATTTAATTAATAGTAAGTAACAACTTAATAAATAGTAAGTAACAATTTAATAAATAGTAAGAAACATTTTAATAAATAGTAAGTAACAATTTGATAAATAGTAAGTTACGATTTGATAAATAGAAAGTAACAATTTGATAAATAGTATGTAACAATTTAATAAACAGTAACAATTTAATAAATAGTAAGTAACAATTTAATAAATAGTAAGAAAAAATTTAATAAATAGTTTGTAACAATTTAATAAATATTAAGTGTCAATTTAATAAATAGTAAGTAACAATTTAATACATAGTAATTAACAATTTAATAAATAGTAAGTAACAATTTAATAAATAGTAAGTAACAATTTAAAAAATAGTAACAATTTAATAAATAGTAAGTAACAATTTAATAAATAGTAAGTAACAATTTAATAAATAGTAAGTAACAATTTAATATATAGTAAGTAACAATTTGATAAATAGCAAGTAACAATTTAATAAATAGTAAGTAACAATTTAATAAATAGTAAGTAACAATTTAATAAATAGTAAGTAACAATTTAATAAATAGTAAGTAACAATTTGATAAATAGTAAGTAACAATTTAATTAATAGTAAGTAACAACTTAATAAATAGTAAGTAACAATTTAATAAATAGTAAGAAACATTTTAATAAATAGTAAGTAACAATTTGATAAATAGTAAGTTACGATTTGATAAATAGAAAGTAACAATTTGATAAATAGTAAGTAACAATTTAATAAACAGTAACAATTTAATAAATAGTAAGTAACAATTTAATAAATAGTAAGAAAAAATTTAATAAATAGTTTGTAACAATTTAATAAATATTAAGTGTCAATTTAATAAATAATAAGTAACAATTTAATAAATAGTAAGTAACAATTTAATAAATAGTAAGTAACAATTTAATAAATAGTAAGTAACCATTTGATAAATAGTAAGTAACCATTTGATAAATAGAAAGTAACAATTTAATAAATAGTAAGTAACAATTTAATAAATAGATAGTAACAATTTAATTAATAGTAAGTAACAACTTAATAAATAGTAAGTAACAATTTAATAATTAGTAAGTAACAATTTAATAAATAGTAAGTAACAATTTAATAAATTGTAAGTAACAATTTAATAAATAGTATGTAACAATTTAAAAATAGTAAGTAACAATTTAATACATAGTAAGTAACAATTTAATAAATAGTAAGTAACAATTTAATAAATAGTAAGTAACAATTTAAAAAATAGTAACAATTTAATAAATAGTAAGTAACAATTTAATAAATAGTAAGTAACAATTTAATAAATAGTAAGTAACAATTTAATAAATAGTAAGTAACAATTTAATAAATAGATAGTAACAATTTAATTAATAGTAAGTAACAACTTAATAAATAGTAAGTAACAATTTAATAAATAGTAAGAAACATTTTAATAAATAGTAAATAACAATTTGATAAATAGTAAGTTACGATTTGATAAATAGAAAGTAACAATTTGATAAATAGTAAGTAACAATTTAATAAACAGTAACAATTTAATAAATAGTAAGTAACAATTTAATAAATAGTAAGAAAAAATTTAATAAATAGTTTGTAACAATTTAATAAATATTAAGTGTCAATTTAATAAATAATAAGTAACAATTTAATAAATAGTAAGTAACAATTTAATAAATAGTAAGTAACAATTTAATAAATAGTAAGTAACCATTTGATAAATAGTAAGTAACCATTTGATAAATAGTAAGTAACAATTTAATAAATAGTAAGTAACAATTTAATAAATAGATAGTAACAATTTAATTAATAGTAAGTAACAACTTAATAAATAGTAAGTAACAATTTAATAAATAGTAAGAAACGTTTTAATAAATAGTAAGTAACAATTTAATAAATAGTAAGTAACAATTTAATAAATAGTATGTAACAATTTAATAAATAGTAAGTAACAATTTAATACATAGTAAGTAACCATTTGATAAATAGTAAGTAACCATTTGATAAATAGCAAGTAACCATTTGATAAATAGTAAGTAACAATTTAATAAATAGTAAGTAACAATTTAATAAATAGTAAGTAACAATTTGATAAATAGTAAGTAACAATTTGATAAATAGTAAGTAACAATTTGATAAATAGTAAGTAACAATTTGATAAATAGTAAGTAACAATTTAATAAATAGTAAGTAACAATTTAATAAATAGTAAGAATCAATTTAATAAATAATAAGTAACAATTTAATAAATAGTAAGTAACAATTTAATAAACAGTAAGTAACAATTTAATAAATAGTAAGTAACAATTTAATAATTAGTAAGTAACAATTTAATAAATAGTAAGTAACAATTTAATAAATTGTAAGTAACAATTTAATAAATAGTATGTAACAATTTAAAAATAGTAAGTAACAATTTAATACATAGTAAGTAACAATTTAATAAATAGTAAGTAACAATTTAATAAATAGTAAGTAACAATTTAAAAAATAGTAACAATTTAATAAATAGTAAGTAACAATTTAATAAATAGTAAGTAACAATTTAATAAATAGTAAGTAACAATTTAATAAATAGTAAGTAACAATTTAATAAATAGATAGTAACAATTTAATTAATAGTAAGTAACAACTTAATAAATAGTAAGTAACAATTTAATAAATAGTAAGAAACATTTTAATAAATAGTAAGTAACAATTTGATAAATAGTAAGTTACGATTTGATAAATAGAAAGTAACAATTTGATAAATAGTATGTAACAATTTAATAAACAGTAACAATTTAATAAATAGTAAGTAACAATTTAATAAATAGTAAGAAAAAATTTAATAAATAGTTTGTAACAATTTAATAAATATTAAGTGTCAATTTAATAAATAGTAAGTAACAATTTAATACATAGTAATTAACAATTTAATAAATAGTAAGTAACAATTTAATAAATAGTAAGTAACAATTTAAAAAATAGTAACAATTTAATAAATAGTAAGTAACAATTTAATAAATAGTAAGTAACAATTTAATAAATAGTAAGTAACAATTTAATATATAGTAAGTAACAATTTGATAAATAGCAAGTAACAATTTAATAAATAGTAAGTAACAATTTAATAAATAGTAAGTAACAATTTAATAAATAGTAAGTAACAATTTAATAAATAGTAAGTAACAATTTGATAAATAGTAAGTAACAATTTGATAAATAGTAAGTAACAATTTGATAAATAGTAAGTAACAATTTGATAAGTAGTAAGTATCAATTTAATAAATAGTAAGTAACAATTTAATTAATAGTATGTAACAATTTAATAAATAGTAAGTAACAATTTGATAAATAGTAAGTAACAATTTGATAAATAGTAAGTAGCAATTTGATAAATAGTAAGTAACCATTTGATAAATAGTAAGTAACCATTTGATAAATAGTAAGTAACAATTTAATAAATAGTAAGTAACAATTTAATAAATAGTAAGTAACAATTTAAAAAATAGTAACAATTTAATAAATAGTAAGTAACAATTTAATAAATAGTAAGTAACAATTTAATAAATAGTAAGTAACAATTTAATGAATAGTAAGTAACAATTTGATAAATAGTAAGTAACAATTTGATAAATAGTAAGTAACCATTTGATAAATAGTAAGTAACCATTTGATAAATAGTAAGTAACAATTTAATAAATAGTAAGTAACAATTTGATAAATAGATAGTAACAATTTAATTAATAGTAAGTAACAACTTAATAAATAGTAAGTAACAATTTAATAAATAGTAAGAAACATTTTAATAAATAGTAAGTAACAATTTGATAAATAGTAAGTAACGATTTGATAAATAGAAAGTAACAATTTGATAAATAGTAAGTAACAATTTAATAAATAGTAAGTAACAATTTGATAAATAGTAAGTAACAATTTGATAAATAGTAAGTAACAATTTGATAAATAGTAAGTAACAATTTGATAAATAGTAAGTAACCATTTGATAAATAGTAAGTAACCATTTGATAAATAGTAAGTAACAATTTAATAAACAGTAACAATTTAATAAAGAGTAAGTAACAATTTAATAAATAGTAAGTAACAATTTAATAAATAGTTTGTAACAATTTAATAAATAGTAAGTGTCAATTTAATAAATAATAAGTAACAATTTAATAAATAGTAAGTAACAATTTAATAAATAGTAAGTAACAATTTAATAAATAGTAAGTAACAATTTAATAAATAGTAAGTAACAATTTAATAAATAGTAAGTAACAATTTGATAAATAGTAAGTAACAATTTGATAAATAGTAAGTAACAATTTGATAAATAGTAAGTAACAATTTGATAAATAGTAAGTAACCATTTGATAAATAGTAAGTAACCATTTGATAAATAGTAAGTAACAATTTAATAAACAGTAACAATTTAATAAAGAGTAAGTAACAATTTAATAAATAGTAAGTAACAATTTAATAAATAGTTTGTAACAATTTAATAAATAGTAAGTGTCAATTTAATAAATAATAAGTAACAATTTAATAAATAGTAAGTAACAATTTAATAAATAGTAAGTAACAATTTAATAAATAGTAAGTATCAATTTAATAAATAGTAAGTAACAATTTAATAAATAGTAAGTAACAATTTAATACATAGTAAGTAACAATTTAATAAATAGTAAGTAACAATTTAATAAATAGTATGTAATAATTTAATAAATAGTAAGTAACAATTTGATAAATAGTAAGTAACAATTTGATAAATAGTAAGTAACAATTAGATAAATAGTAAGTAACAATTTGATAAATAGTAAGTAACCATTTGATAAATAGTAAGTAACCATTTGATAAATAGTAAGTAACAATTTAATAAATAGTAAGTAACAATTTAATAAATAGATAGTAACAATTTAATTAATAGTAAGTAACAACTTAACAAATAGTATGTAACAATTTAATAAATAGTAAGTAACAATTTAATAAACAGTAACAATTTAATAAATAGTAAGTAACAATTTAATAAATAGTAAGTAACAATTTGATAAATAGTAAGTAACAATTTGATAAATTGTAAGTAACAATTTAATAAATAGTATGTAACAATTGAATAAATAGTAAGTAACAATTTAATACATAGTAAGTAATAATTTAATAAATAGTAAGTAACAATTTAGTAAATAGTAAGTAACAATTTAATAAATAGTAAGTAACAATTTAATAAATAGTAAGAAAAATTTTAATAAATAGTTTGTAACAATTTAATAAATATTAAGTGTCAATTTAATAAATAATAAGTAACAATTTAATAAATAGTAAGTAAAAATTTAATAAATAGTAAGTAACAATTTAATAAATAGTAAGTAACCATTTGATAAATAGTAAGTAACCATTTGATAAATAGTAAGTAACAATTTAAGAAATAGTAAGTAACAATTTAATAAATAGATAGTAACAATTTAATTAATAGTAAGTAACAACTTAATAAATAGTAAGTAACAATTTAATAAATAGTAAGAAACGTTTTAATAAATAGTAAGTAACAATTTAATAAATAGTAAGTAACAATTTAATAAATAGTATGTAACAATTTAATAAATAGTAAGTAACAATTTAATACATAGTAAGTAACAATTTAATAAATAGTAAGTAACAATTTAATAAATAGTGAGTAACAATTTCATAAATAGTAAGTAACAATTTAATAAATAGTAAGAAACAATTTGATAAATAGTAAGTAACAATTTGATAAATAGTAAGTAACAATTTGATAAATAGTAAGTAACAATTTGATAAATTGTAAGTAACCATTTGATAAATAGTAAGTAACCATTTGATAAATAGTAAGTAACCATTTGATAAATAGTTAGTAACAATTTAATAAATAGTAAGTAACAATTTAATAAATAGTATGTAACAATATAATAAATAGTAAGTAACAATTTGATAAATAGTAAGTAACAATTTGATAAATAGTAAGTAACAATTTGATAAATAGTAAGTAACCATTTGATAAATAGTAAGTAACCATTTGATAAATAGTAAGTAACAATTTAATAAATAGTAAGTAACAATTTAATAAATAGATAGTAACAATTTAATTAATAGTAAGTAACAACTTAATAAATAGTAAGTAACAATTTAATAAATAGTAAGAAACATTTTAATAAATAGTAAGTAACAATTTGATAAATAGTAAGTAACGATTTGATAAATAGAAAGTAACAATTTGATAAATAGTAAGTAACAATTTAATAAACAGTAACAATTTAATAAATAGTAAGTAACAATTTAATAAATAGTAAGTAATAATTTAATAAATAGTAAGTAACAATTTAATAAATAGTAAGTAACAATTTAATAAATAGTAAGTAACAATTTGATAAATAGTAAGTAACAATTTGATAAATTGTAAGTAACAATTTAATAAATAGTATGTAACAATTTAATAAATAGTAAGTAACAATTTAATACATAGTAAGTAATAATTTAATAAATAGTAAGTAACAATTTAGTAAATAGTAAGTAACAATTTAATAAATAGTAAGTAACAATTTAATAAATAGTGAGTAACAATTTAATAAATAGTAAGTAACAATTTGATAAATAGTAAGTAACAATTTAAAAAATAGTAACAATTTAATAAATAGTAAGTAACAATTTAATAAATAGTAAGTAACAATTTAATAAATAGTAAGTAACAATTTAATAAATAGTAAGTAACAATTTAATAAATAGATAGTAACAATTTAATTAATAGTAAGTAACAACTTAATAAATAGTAAGTAACAATTTAATAAATAGTAAGAAACATTTTAATAAATAGTAAGTAACAATTTGATAAATAGTAAGTTACGATTTGATAAATAGAAAGTAACAATTTGATAAATAGTAAGTAACAATTTAATAAACAGTAACAATTTAATAAATAGTAAGTAACAATTTAATAAATAGTAAGTAATAATTTAATAAATAGTAAGTAACAATTTAATAAATAGTAAGTAACAATTTAATAAATAGTAAGTAACAATTTGATAAATAGTAAGTAACAATTTAATAAATAGTAAGTAACAATTTAATAAATAGTAAGTAACCATTTGATAAATAGTAAGTAACCATTTGATAAATAGTAAGTAACAATTTAATAAATAGTAAGTAACAATTTAATAAATAGATAGTAACAATTTAATTAATAGTAAGTAACAACTTAATAAATAGTAAGTAACAATTTAATAAATAGTAAGAAACGTTTTAATAAATAGTAAGTAACAATTTAATAAATAGTAAGTAACAATTTAATAAATATTATGTAACAATTTAATAAATAGTAGGTAAAAATTTAATTAATAGTATGTAACAATTTAATAAATAGTAAGTAACCATTTGATAAATAGTAAGTAACAATTTAATAAATAGTAAGTAACAATTTAATAAATAGTAAGTAACAATTTAATAAAAAGTAAGTAACCATTTGATAAATAGTAAGTAACCATTTGATAAATAGTAAGTAACAATTTAATAAATAGTAAGTAACAATTTAATAAATAGTAAGTAACAATTTAATAAATAGTAAGTAACAATTTAATAAATAGTAAGTAACAATTTAATAAATAGTAAGTAACAATTTAATAAATAGTAAGTAACAATTTGATAAATAGTAAGTAACAATTTGATAAATAGTAAGTAACAATTTGATAAATAGTAAGTAACCATTTGATAAATAGTAAGTAACCATTTGATAAATAGTAAGTAACAATTTAATAAACAGTAACAATTTAATAAAGAGTAAGTAACAATTTAATAAATAGTAAGTAACAATTTAATAAATAGTTTGTAACAATTTAATAAATAGTAAGTGTCAATTTAATAAATAATATGTAACAATTTAATAAATAGTAAGTAACAATTTAATAAATAGTAAGTAACAATTTAATAAATAGATAGTAACAATTTAATTAATAGTAAGTAACAACTTAATAAATAGTAAGTAACAATTTAATACATAGTAAGTAATAATTTAATAAATAGTAAGAAACATTTTAATAAATAGTAAGTACACATTTGATAAATAGTAAGTAACGATTTGATAAATAGAAAGTAACAATTTGATAAATAGTAAGTAACAATTTAATAAACAGTAACAATTTAATAAATAGTAAGTAACAATTTAATAAATAGTAAGAAATAATTTAATAAATAGTTTGTAACAATTTAATAAATAGTAAGTAACAATTTAATACATAGTAAGTAACAATTTAATAAATAGTAAGTAACAATTTAATAAATAGTAAGAAACAATTTGATAAATAGTAAGTAACACTTTGATAAATAGTAAGTAACAATTTGATAAATAGTAAGTAACAATTTAATAAATAGTAAGTAACAATTTAATAAATAGTAAGTAACAATTTAATAAATAGATAGTAACAATTTAATTAATAGTAAGTAACAACTTAATAAATAGTAAGTAACAATTTAATAAATAGTAAGAAACATTTTAATAAATAGTAAGTAACAATTTGATAAATAGTAAGTTACGATTTGATAAATAGAAAGTAACAATTTGATAAATAGTATGTAACAATTTAATAAACAGTAACAATTTAATAAATAGTAAGTAACAATTTAATAAATAGTAAGAAAAAATTTAATAAATAGTTTGTAACAATTTAATAAATATTAAGTGTCAATTTAATAAATAGTAAGTAACAATTTAATACATAGTAATTAACAATTTAATAAATAGTAAGTAACAATTTAATAAATAGTAAGTAACAATTTAAAAAATAGTAACAATTTAATAAATAGTAAGTAACAATTTAATAAATAGTAAGTAACAATTTAATAAATAGTAAGTAACAATTTAATATATAGTAAGTAACAATTTGATAAATAGCAAGTAACAATTTAATAAATAGTAAGTAACAATTTAATAAATAGTAAGTAACAATTTAATAAATAGTAAGTAACAATTTAATAAATAGTAAGTAACAATTTGATAAATAGTAAGTAACAATTTAATAAATAGTAAGTAACAATTTAATAAATAGTAAGTAACAATTTAATAAATAGTAAGTAACAATTTGATATATAGTAAGTAACAATTTGATAAATAGTAAGTAACAATTTGATAAATAGTAAGTAACAATTTGATAAATAGTAAGTATCAATTTAATAAATAGTAGGTAAAAATTTAATTAATAGTATGTAACAATTTAATAAATAGTAAGTAACCATTTGATAAATAGTAAGTAACAATTTAATAAATAGTAAGTAACAATTTAATAAATAGTAAGTAACAATTTAATACATAGTAAGAAACAATTTAATAAATAGTAAGTAACAATTTAATAAATAGTAAGAAACAATTTGATAAATAGTAAGTAACAATTTGATAAATAGTAAGTAACAATTTGATAAATAGTAAGTAACAATTTAATAAATAGTAAGTAACAATTTAATAAATAGATAGTAACAATTTAATTAATAGTAAGTAACAACTTAATAAATAGTAAGTAACAATTTAATAAATAGTAAGAAACGTTTTAATAAATAGTAAGTAACAATTTAATAAATAGTAAGTAACAATTTAATAAATAGTATGTAACAATTTAATAAATAGTAAGTAACAATTTGGTAAATAGTAAGTAACAATTTGATAAATAGTGAGTAACAATTTGATAAATAGTAAGTAACCATTTGATAAATAGTAAGTAACCATTTGATAAATAGTAAGTAACAATTTAATAAATAGTAAGTAACAATTTGATAAATAGATAGTAACAATTTAATTAATAGTAAGTAACAACTTAATAAATAGTAAGTAACAATTTAATAAATAGTAAGAAACATTTTAATAAATAGTAAGTAACAATTTGATAAATAGTAAGTAACGATTTGATAAATAGAAAGTAACAATTTGATAAATAGTAAGTAACAATTTAATAAATAGTAAGTAACAATTTGATAAATAGTAAGTAACAATTTGATAAATAGTAAGTAACAATTTGATAAATAGTAAGTAACAATTTGATAAATAGTAAGTAACCATTTGATAAATAGTAAGTAACCATTTGATAAATAGTAACTAACAATTTAATAAACAGTAACAATTTAATAAAGAGTAAGTAACAATTTGATAAATAGTAAGTAACGATTTGATAAATAGTAAGTAACAATTTAATAAACAGTAACAATTTAATAAATAGTAAGTAACAATTTAATAAATAGTAAGTAATAATTTAATAAATAGTAAGTAACAATTTAATAAATAGTAAGTAACAATTTAATAAATAGTAAGTAACAATTTGATAAATAGTAAGTAACAATTTGATAAATTGTAAGTAACAATTTAATAAATAGTATGTAACAATTTAATAAATAGTAAGTAACAATTTAATACATAGTAAGTAATAATTTAATAAATAGTAAGTAACAATTTAATAAATAGTGAGTAACAATTTAATAAATAGTAAGTAACAATTTGATAAATAGTAAGTAACAATTTAAAAAATAGTAACAATTTAATAAATAGAAAGTAACAATTTAATAAATAGTAAGTAACAATTTAATAAATAGTAAGTAACAATTTAATAAATAGTAAGTAACAATTTAATAAATAGATAGTAACAATTTAATTAATAGTAAGTAACAACTTAATAAATAGTAAGTAACAATTTAATAAATAGTAAGAAACATTTTAATAAATAGTAAGTAACAATTTGATAAATAGTAAGTTACGATTTGATAAATAGAAAGTAACAATTTGATAAATAGTAAGTAACAATTTAATAAACAGTAACAATTTAATAAATAGTAAGTAACAATTTAATAAATAGTAAGAAAAAATTTAATAAATAGTTTGTAACAATTTAATAAATATTAAGTGTCAATTTAATAAATAATAAGTAACAATTTAATAAATAGTAAGTAACAATTTAATAAATAGTAAGTAACAATTTAATAAATAGTAAGTAACCATTTGATAAATAGTAAGTAACCATTTGATAAATAGTAAGTAACAATTTAATAAATAGTAAGTAACAATTTAATAAATAGATAGTAACAATTTAATTAATAGTAAGTAACAACTTAATAAATAGTAAGTAACAATTTAATAATTAGTAAGTAACAATTTAATAAATAGTAAGTAACAATTTAATAAATTGTAAGTAACAATTTAATAAATAGTAAGTAACCATTTGATAAATAGTAAGTAACCATTTGATAAATAGTAAGTAACAATTTAATAAACAGTAACAATTTAATAAAGAGTAAGTAACAATTTAATAAATAGTAAGTAACAATTTAATAAATAGTTTGTAACAATTTAATAAATAGTAAGTGTCAATTTAATAAATAATATGTAACAATTTAATAAATAGTAAGTAACAATTTAATAAATAGTAAGTAACAATTTAATAAATAGTAAGTAACAATTTAATAAATAGTAAGTAACAATTTAATACATAGTAAGAAACAATTTAATAAATAGTAAGTAACAATTTAATAAATAGTAAGAAACAATTTGATAAATAGTAAGTAACAATTTGATAAATAGTAAGTAACAATTTGATAAATAGTAAGTAACAATTTAATAAATAGTAAGTAACAATTTAATAAATAGATAGTAACAATTTAATTAATAGTAAGTAACAACTTAATAAATAGTAAGTAACAATTTAATAAATAGTAAGAAACGTTTTAATAAATAGTAAGTAACAATTTAATAAATAGTAAGTAACAATTTAATAAATAGTATGTAACAATTTAATAAATAGTAAGTAACAATTTGGTAAATAGTAAGTAACAATTTGATAAATAGTGAGTAACAATTTGATAAATAGTAAGTAACCATTTGATAAATAGTAAGTAACAATTTAATAAATAGTATGTAACAATTGAATAAATAGTAAGTAACAATTTAATACATAGTAAGTAATAATTTAATAAATAGTAAGTAACAATTTAGTAAATAGTAAGTAACAATTTAATAAATAGTAAGTAACAATTTAATAAATAGTAAGAAAAATTTTAATAAATAGTTTGTAACAATTTAATAAATATTAAGTGTCAATTTAATAAATAATAAGTAACAATTTAATAAATAGTAAGTAAAAATTTAATAAATAGTAAGTAACAATTTAATAAATAGTAAGTAACCATTTGATAAATAGTAAGTAACCATTTGATAAATAGTAAGTAACAATTTAAGAAATAGTAAGTAACAATTTAATAAATAGATAGTAACAATTTAATTAATAGTAAGTAACAACTTAATAAATAGTAAGTAACAATTTAATAAATAGTAAGAAACGTTTTAATAAATAGTAAGTAACAATTTAATAAATAGTAAGTAACAATTTAATAAATAGTATGTAACAATTTAATAAATAGTAAGTAACAATTTAATACATAGTAAGTAACAATTTAATAAATAGTAAGTAACAATTTAATAAATAGTGAGTAACAATTTCATAAATAGTAAGTAACAATTTAATAAATAGTAAGAAACAATTTGATAAATAGTAAGTAACAATTTGATAAATAGTAAGTAACAATTTGATAAATAGTAAGTAACAATTTGATAAATTGTAAGTAACCATTTGATAAATAGTAAGTAACCATTTGATAAATAGTAAGTAACCATTTGATAAATAGTTAGTAACAATTTAATAAATAGTAAGTAACAATTTAATAAATAGTATGTAACAATATAATAAATAGTAAGTAACAATTTGATAAATAGTAAGTAACAATTTGATAAATAGTAAGTAACAATTTGATAAATAGTAAGTAACCATTTGATAAATAGTAAGTAACCATTTGATAAATAGTAAGTAACAATTTAATAAATAGTAAGTAACAATTTAATAAATAGATAGTAACAATTTAATTAATAGTAAGTAACAACTTAATAAATAGTAAGTAACAATTTAATAAATAGTAAGAAACATTTTAATAAATAGTAAGTAACAATTTGATAAATAGTAAGTAACGATTTGATAAATAGAAAGTAACAATTTGATAAATAGTAAGTAACAATTTAATAAACAGTAACAATTTAATAAATAGTAAGTAACAATTTAATAAATAGTAAGTAATAATTTAATAAATAGTAAGTAACAATTTAATAAATAGTAAGTAACAATTTAATAAATAGTAAGTAACAATTTGATAAATAGTAAGTAACAATTTGATAAATTGTAAGTAACAATTTAATAAATAGTATGTAACAATTTAATAAATAGTAAGTAACAATTTAATACATAGTAAGTAATAATTTAATAAATAGTAAGTAACAATTTAGTAAATAGTAAGTAACAATTTAATAAATAGTAAGTAACAATTTAATAAATAGTGAGTAACAATTTAATAAATAGTAAGTAACAATTTGATAAATAGTAAGTAACAATTTAAAAAATAGTAACAATTTAATAAATAGTAAGTAACAATTTAATAAATAGTAAGTAACAATTTAATAAATAGTAAGTAACAATTTAATAAATAGATAGTAACAATTTAATTAATAGTAAGTAACAACTTAATAAATAGTAAGTAACAATTTAATAAATAGTAAGAAACATTTTAATAAATAGTAAGTAACAATTTGATAAATAGTAAGTTACGATTTGATAAATAGAAAGTAACAATTTGATAAATAGTAAGTAACAATTTAATAAACAGTAACAATTTAATAAATAGTAAGTAACAATTTAATAAATAGTAAGTAATAATTTAATAAATAGTAAGTAACAATTTAATAAATAGTAAGTAACAATTTAATAAATAGTAAGTAACAATTTGATAAATAGTAAGTAACAATTTAATAAATAGTAAGTAACAATTTAATAAATAGTAAGTAACCATTTGATAAATAGTAAGTAACCATTTGATAAATAGTAAGTAACAATTTAATAAATAGTAAGTAACAATTTAATAAATAGATAGTAACAATTTAATTAATAGTAAGTAACAACTTAATAAATAGTAAGTAACAATTTAATAAATAGTAAGAAACGTTTTAATAAATAGTAAGTAACAATTTAATAAATAGTAAGTAACAATTTAATAAATAGTATGTAACAATTTAATAAATAGTAGGTAAAAATTTAATTAATAGTATGTAACAATTTAATAAATAGTAAGTAACCATTTGATAAATAGTAAGTAACAATTTAATAAATAGTAAGTAACAATTTAATAAATAGTAAGTAACAATTTAATAAATAGTAAGTAACCATTTGATAAATAGTAAGTAACCATTTGATAAATAGTAAGTAACAATTTAATAAATAGTAAGTAACAATTTAATAAATAGTAAGTAACAATTTAATAAATAGTAAGTAACAATTTAATAAATAGTAAGTAACAATTTGATAAATAGTAAGTAACAATTTGATAAATAGTAAGTAACAATTTGATAAATAGTAAGTAACCATTTGATAAATAGTAAGTAACCATTTGATAAATAGTAAGTAACAATTTAATAAACAGTAACAATTTAATAAAGAGTAAGTAACAATTTAATAAATAGTAAGTAACAATTTAATAAATAGTTTGTAACAATTTAATAAATAGTAAGTGTCAATTTAATAAATAATATGTAACAATTTAATAAATAGTAAGTAACAATTTAATAAATAGTAAGTAACAATTTAATAAATAGATAGTAACAATTTAATTAATAGTAAGTAACAACTTAATAAATAGTAAGTAACAATTTAATACATAGTAAGTAATAATTTAATAAATAGTAAGAAACATTTTAATAAATAGTAAGTACACATTTGATAAATAGTAAGTAACGATTTGATAAATAGAAAGTAACAATTTGATAAATAGTAAGTAACAATTTAATAAACAGTAACAATTTAATAAATAGTAAGTAACAATTTAATAAATAGTAAGAAATAATTTAATAAATAGTTTGTAACAATTTAATAAATAGTAAGTAACAATTTAATACATAGTAAGTAACAATTTAATAAATAGTAAGTAACAATTTAATAAATAGTAAGTAACAATTTGATAAATAGTAAGTTACGATTTGATAAATAGAAAGTAACAATTTGATAAATAGTATGTAACAATTTAATAAACAGTAACAATTTAATAAATAGTAAGTAACAATTTAATAAATAGTAAGAAAAAATTTAATAAATAGTTTGTAACAATTTAATAAATATTAAGTGTCAATTTAATAAATAGTAAGTAACAATTTAATACATAGTAATTAACAATTTAATAAATAGTAAGTAACAATTTAATAAATAGTAAGTAACAATTTAAAAAATAGTAACAATTTAATAAATAGTAAGTAACAATTTAATAAATAGTAAGTAACAATTTAATAAATAGTAAGTAACAATTTAATATATAGTAAGTAACAATTTGATAAATAGCAAGTAACAATTTAATAAATAGTAAGTAACAATTTAATAAATAGTAAGTAACAATTTAATAAATAGTAAGTAACAATTTAATAAATAGTAAGTAACAATTTGATAAATAGTAAGTAACAATTTAATAAATAGTAAGTAACAATTTAATAAATAGTAAGTAACAATTTAATAAATAGTAAGTAACAATTTGATATATAGTAAGTAACAATTTGATAAATAGTAAGTAACAATTTGATAAATAGTAAGTAACAATTTGATAAATAGTAAGTATCAATTTAATAAATAGTAGGTAAAAATTTAATTAATAGTATGTAACAATTTAATAAATAGTAAGTAACCATTTGATAAATAGTAAGTAACAATTTAATAAATAGTAAGTAACAATTTAATAAATAGTAAGTAACAATTTAATAAATAGTAAGTAACCATTTGATAAATAGTAAGTAACCATTTGATAAATAGTAAGTAACCATTTGATAAATAGTAAGTAACAATTTAATAAATAGTAAGTAACAATTTAATAAATAGTAAGTAACAATTTAATAAATAGTAAGTAACAATTTAATAAATAGTAAGTAACAATTTAATAAATAGTAAGTAACAATTTGATAAATAGTAAGTAACAATTTGATAAATAGTAAGTAACAATTTGATAAATAGTAAGTAACAATTTGATAAATAGTAAGTAACCATTTGATAAATAGTAAGTAACCATTTGATAAATAGTAAGTAACCATTTGATAAATAGTAAGTAACCATTTGATAAGTAGTAAGTAACAATTTAATAAATAGTAAGTAACAATTTAATAAATAGTAAGTAACAATTTAATAAATAGTAAGTAACAATTTAATAAATAGTAAGTAACAATTTAATAAATAGTAAGTAACAATTTAATAAATAGTAAGTAACAATTTGATAAATAGTAAGTAACAATTTGATAAATAGTAAGTAACAATTTGATAAATAGTAAGTAACAATTTGATAAATAGTAAGTAACAATTTGATAAATAGTAAGTAACCATTTGATAAATAGTAAGTAACCATTTGATAAATAGTAAGTAACCATTTGATAAATAGTAAGTAACAATTTAATAAATAGTAAGTAACAATTTAATTAATAGTATGTAACAATTTAATAAATAGTAAGTAACAATTTGGTAAATAGTAAGTAACAATTTGATAAATAGTAAGTAACAATTTGATAAATAGTAAGTAACAATTTGATAAATAGTAAGTAACCATTTGATAAATAGTAAGTAACCATTTGATAAATAGTAAGTAACAATTTAATAAACAGTAACAATTTAATAAAGAGTAAGTAACAATTTAATAAATAGTAAGTAACAATTTAATAAATAGTTTGTAACAATTTAATAAATAGTAAGTGTCAATTTAATAAATAATATGTAACAATTTAATAAATAGTAAGTAACAATTTAATAAATAGTAAGTAACAATTTAATAAATAGTAAGTAACAATTTAATAAATAGTAAGTAACAATTTAATACATAGTAAGAAACAATTTAATAAATAGTAAGTAACAATTTAATAAATAGTAAGAAACAATTTGATAAATAGTAAGTAACAATTTGATAAATAGTAAGTAACAATTTGATAAATAGTAAGTAACAATTTAATAAATAGTAAGTAACAATTTAATAAATAGATAGTAACAATTTAATTAATAGTAAGTAACAACTTAATAAATAGTAAGTAACAATTTAATAAATAGTAAGAAACGTTTTAATAAATAGTAAGTAACAATTTAATAAATAGTAAGTAACAATTTAATAAATAGTATGTAACAATTTAATAAATAGTAAGTAACAATTTGGTAAATAGTAAGTAACAATTTGATAAATAGTGAGTAACAATTTGATAAATAGTAAGTAACCATTTGATAAATAGTAAGTAACCATTTGATAAATAGTAAGTAACAATTTAATAAATAGTAAGTAACAATTTGATAAATAGATAGTAACAATTTAATTAATAGTAAGTAACAACTTAATAAATAGTAAGTAACAATTTAATAAATAGTAAGAAACATTTTAATAAATAGTAAGTAACAATTTGATAAATAGTAAGTAACGATTTGATAAATAGAAAGTAACAATTTGATAAATAGTAAGTAACAATTTAATAAATAGTAAGTAACAATTTGATAAATAGTAAGTAACAATTTGATAAATAGTAAGTAACAATTTGATAAATAGTAAGTAACAATTTGATAAATAGTAAGTAACCATTTGATAAATAGTAAGTAACCATTTGATAAATAGTAACTAACAATTTAATAAACAGTAACAATTTAATAAAGAGTAAGTAACAATTTGATAAATAGTAAGTAACGATTTGATAAATAGTAAGTAACAATTTAATAAACAGTAACAATTTAATAAATAGTAAGTAACAATTTAATAAATAGTAAGTAATAATTTAATAAATAGTAAGTAACAATTTAATAAATAGTAAGTAACAATTTAATAAATAGTAAGTAACAATTTGATAAATAGTAAGTAACAATTTGATAAATTGTAAGTAACAATTTAATAAATAGTATGTAACAATTTAATAAATAGTAAGTAACAATTTAATACATAGTAAGTAATAATTTAATAAATAGTAAGTAACAATTTAATAAATAGTGAGTAACAATTTAATAAATAGTAAGTAACAATTTGATAAATAGTAAGTAACAATTTAAAAAATAGTAACAATTTAATAAATAGAAAGTAACAATTTAATAAATAGTAAGTAACAATTTAATAAATAGTAAGTAACAATTTAATAAATAGTAAGTAACAATTTAATAAATAGATAGTAACAATTTAATTAATAGTAAGTAACAACTTAATAAATAGTAAGTAACAATTTAATAAATAGTAAGAAACATTTTAATAAATAGTAAGTAACAATTTGATAAATAGTAAGTTACGATTTGATAAATAGAAAGTAACAATTTGATAAATAGTAAGTAACAATTTAATAAACAGTAACAATTTAATAAATAGTAAGTAACAATTTAATAAATAGTAAGAAAAAATTTAATAAATAGTTTGTAACAATTTAATAAATATTAAGTGTCAATTTAATAAATAATAAGTAACAATTTAATAAATAGTAAGTAACAATTTAATAAATAGTAAGTAACAATTTAATAAATAGTAAGTAACCATTTGATAAATAGTAAGTAACCATTTGATAAATAGTAAGTAACAATTTAATAAATAGTAAGTAACAATTTAATAAATAGATAGTAACAATTTAATTAATAGTAAGTAACAACTTAATAAATAGTAAGTAACAATTTAATAATTAGTAAGTAACAATTTAATAAATAGTAAGTAACAATTTAATAAATTGTAAGTAACAATTTAATAAATAGTAAGTAACCATTTGATAAATAGTAAGTAACCATTTGATAAATAGTAAGTAACAATTTAATAAACAGTAACAATTTAATAAAGAGTAAGTAACAATTTAATAAATAGTAAGTAACAATTTAATAAATAGTTTGTAACAATTTAATAAATAGTAAGTGTCAATTTAATAAATAATATGTAACAATTTAATAAATAGTAAGTAACAATTTAATAAATAGTAAGTAACAATTTAATAAATAGTAAGTAACAATTTAATAAATAGTAAGTAACAATTTAATACATAGTAAGAAACAATTTAATAAATAGTAAGTAACAATTTAATAAATAGTAAGAAACAATTTGATAAATAGTAAGTAACAATTTGATAAATAGTAAGTAACAATTTGATAAATAGTAAGTAACAATTTAATAAATAGTAAGTAACAATTTAATAAATAGATAGTAACAATTTAATTAATAGTAAGTAACAACTTAATAAATAGTAAGTAACAATTTAATAAATAGTAAGAAACGTTTTAATAAATAGTAAGTAACAATTTAATAAATAGTAAGTAACAATTTAATAAATAGTATGTAACAATTTAATAAATAGTAAGTAACAATTTGGTAAATAGTAAGTAACAATTTGATAAATAGTGAGTAACAATTTGATAAATAGTAAGTAACCATTTGATAAATAGTAAGTAACCATTTGATAAATAGTAAGTAACAATTTAATAAATAGTAAGTAACAATTTGATAAATAGATAGTAACAATTTAATTAATAGTAAGTAACAACTTAATAAATAGTAAGTAACAATTTAATAAATAGTAAGAAACATTTTAATAAATAGTAAGTAACAATTTGATAAATAGTAAGTAACGATTTGATAAATAGAAAGTAACAATTTGATAAATAGTAAGTAACAATTTAATAAATAGTAAGTAACAATTTGATAAATAGTAAGTAACAATTTGATAAATAGTAAGTAACAATTTGATAAATAGTAAGTAACAATTTGATAAATAGTAAGTAACCATTTGATAAATAGTAAGTAACCATTTGATAAATAGTAACTAACAATTTAATAAACAGTAACAATTTAATAAAGAGTAAGTAACAATTTAATAAAGAGTAAGTAACAATTTAATAAATAGTAAGTAACAATTTAATAAATAGTTTGTAACAATTTAATAAATAGTAAGTGTCAATTTAATAAATAATAAGTAACAATTTAATAAATAGTAAGTAACAATTTAATAAATAGTAAGTAACAATTTAATAAATAGTAAGTAACAATTTAATAAATAGTAAGTAACAATTTAATAAATAGTGTGTAACAATTTAATAAATAGTAAGTAACAATTTAATAAATAGTAAGAAACATTTTAATAAATAGTAAGTAACAATTTGATAAATAGTAAGTAACGATTTGATAAATAGTAAGTAACAATTTAATAAACAGTAACAATTTAATAAATAGTAAGTAACAATTTAATAAATAGTAAGTAATAATTTAATAAATAGTAAGTAACAATTTAATAAATAGTAAGTAACAATTTAATAAATAGTAAGTAACAATTTGATAAATAGTAAGTAACAATTTGATAAATTGTAAGTAACAATTTAATAAATAGTATGTAACAATTTAATAAATAGTAAGTAACAATTTAATACATAGTAAGTAATAATTTAATAAATAGTAAGTAACAATTTAATAAATAGTGAGTAACAATTTGATAAATAGTAAGTAACAATTTAATAAATAGTAAGTAACAATTTGATAAATAGATAGTAACAATTTAATTAATAGTAAGTAACAACTTAATAAATAGTAAGTAACAATTTAATAAATAGTAAGAAACATTTTAATAAATAGTAAGTAACAATTTGATAAATAGTAAGTAACGATTTGATAAATAGAAAGTAACAATTTGATAAATAGTAAGTAACAATTTAATAAATAGTAAGTAACAATTTGATAAATAGTAAGTAACAATTTGATAAATAGTAAGTAACAATTTGATAAATAGTAAGTAACAATTTGATAAATAGTAAGTAACCATTTGATAAATAGTAAGTAACCATTTGATAAATAGTAACTAACAATTTAATAAACAGTAACAATTTAATAAAGAGTAAGTAACAATTTAATAAAGAGTAAGTAACAATTTAATAAATAGTAAGTAACAATTTAATAAATAGTTTGTAACAATTTAATAAATAGTAAGTGTCAATTTAATAAATAATAAGTAACAATTTAATAAATAGTAAGTAACAATTTAATAAATAGTAAGTAACAATTTAATAAATAGTAAGTAACAATTTAATAAATAGTAAGTAACAATTTAATAAATAGTGTGTAACAATTTAATAAATAGTAAGTAACAATTTAATAAATAGTAAGAAACATTTTAATAAATAGTAAGTAACAATTTGATAAATAGTAAGTAACGATTTGATAAATAGTAAGTAACAATTTAATAAACAGTAACAATTTAATAAATAGTAAGTAACAATTTAATAAATAGTAAGTAATAATTTAATAAATAGTAAGTAACAATTTAATAAATAGTAAGTAACAATTTAATAAATAGTAAGTAACAATTTGATAAATAGTAAGTAACAATTTGATAAATTGTAAGTAACAATTTAATAAATAGTATGTAACAATTTAATAAATAGTAAGTAACAATTTAATACATAGTAAGTAATAATTTAATAAATAGTAAGTAACAATTTAATAAATAGTGAGTAACAATTTAATAAATAGTAAGTAACAATTTGATAAATAGTAAGTAACAATTTAAAAAATAGTAACAATTTAATAAATAGAAAGTAACAATTTAATAAATAGTAAGTAACAATTTAATAAATAGTAAGTAACAATTTAATAAATAGTAAGTAACAATTTAATAAATAGATAGTAACAATTTAATTAATAGTAAGTAACAACTTAATAAATAGTAAGTAACAATTTAATAAATAGTAAGAAACATTTTAATAAATAGTAAGTAACAATTTGATAAATAGTAAGTTACGATTTGATAAATAGAAAGTAACAATTTGATAAATAGTAAGTAACAATTTAATAAACAGTAACAATTTAATAAATAGTAAGTAACAATTTAATAAATAGTAAGAAAAAATTTAATAAATAGTTTGTAACAATTTAATAAATATTAAGTGTCAATTTAATAAATAATAAGTAACAATTTAATAAATAGTAAGTAACAATTTAATAAATAGTAAGTAACAATTTAATAAATAGTAAGTAACCATTTGATAAATAGTAAGTAACCATTTGATAAATAGTAAGTAACAATTTAATAAATAGTAAGTAACAATTTAATAAATAGATAGTAACAATTTAATTAATAGTAAGTAACAACTTAATAAATAGTAAGTAACAATTTAATAATTAGTAAGTAACAATTTAATAAATAGTAAGTAACAATTTAATAAATTGTAAGTAACAATTTAATAAATAGTATGTAACAATTTAAAAATAGTAAGTAACAATTTAATACATAGTAAGTAACAATTTAATAAATAGTAAGTAACAATTTAATAAATAGTAAGTAACAATTTAAAAAATAGTAACAATTTAATAAATAGTAAGTAACAATTTAATAAATAGTAAGTAACAATTTAATAAATAGTAAGTAACAATTTAATAAATAGTAAGTAACAATTTAATAAATAGATAGTAACAATTTAATTAATAGTAAGTAACAACTTAATAAATAGTAAGTAACAATTTAATAAATAGTAAGAAACATTTTAATAAATAGTAAGTAACAATTTGATAAATAGTAAGTAACAATTTAATAAATAGTAAGAAAAAATTTAATAAATAGTTTGTAACAATTTAATAAATATTAAGTGTCAATTTAATAAATAATAAGTAACAATTTAATAAATAGTAAGTAACAATTTAATAAATAGTAAGTAACAATTTAATAAATAGTAAGTAACCATTTGATAAATAGTAAGTAACCATTTGATAAATAGTAAGTAACAATTTAATAAATAGTAAGTAACAATTTAATAAATAGATAGTAACAATTTAATTAATAGTAAGTAACAACTTAATAAATAGTAAGTAACAATTTAATAAATAGTAAGAAACGTTTTAATAAATAGTAAGTAACAATTTAATAAATAGTAAGTAACAATTTAATAAATAGTATGTAACAATTTAATAAATAGTAAGTAACAATTTAATACATAGTAAGTAACCATTTGATAAATAGTAAGTAACCATTTGATAAATAGCAAGTAACCATTTGATAAATAGTAAGTAACAATTTAATAAATAGTAAGTAACAATTTAATAAATAGTAAGTAACAATTTGATAAATAGTAAGTAACAATTTGATAAATAGTAAGTAACAATTTGATAAATAGTAAGTAACAATTTGATAAATAGTAAGTAACAATTTAATAAATAGTAAGTAACAATTTAATAAATAGTAAGAATCAATTTAATAAATAATAAGTAACAATTTAATAAATAGTAAGTAACAATTTAATAAACAGTTAGTAACAATTTAATAAATAGTAAGTAACAATTTAATAATTAGTAAGTAACAATGTAATAAATAGTAAGTAACAATTTAATAAATTGTAAGTAACAATTTAATAAATAGTATGTAACAATTTAAAAATAGTAAGTAACAATTTAATACATAGTAAGTAACAATTTAATAAATAGTAAGTAACAATTTAATAAATAGTAAGTAACAATTTAAAAAATAGTAACAATTTAATAAATAGTAAGTAACAATTTAATAAATAGTAAGTAACAATTTAATAAATAGTAAGTAACAATTTAATAAATAGTAAGTAACAATTTAATAAATAGATAGTAACAATTTAATTAATAGTAAGTAACAACTTAATAAATAGTAAGTAACAATTTAATAAATAGTAAGAAACATTTTAATAAATAGTAAGTAACAATTTGATAAATAGTAAGTTACGATTTGATAAATAGAAAGTAACAATTTGATAAATAGTATGTAACAATTTAATAAACAGTAACAATTTAATAAATAGTAAGTAACAATTTAATAAATAGTAAGAAAAAATTTAATAAATAGTTTGTAACAATTTAATAAATATTAAGTGTCAATTTAATAAATAGTAAGTAACAATTTAATACATAGTAATTAACAATTTAATAAATAGTAAGTAACAATTTAATAAATAGTAAGTAACAATTTAAAAAATAGTAACAATTTAATAAATAGTAAGTAACAATTCAATAAATAGTAAGTAACAATTTAATAAATAGTAAGTAACAATTTAATATATAGTAAGTAACAATTTGATAAATAGCAAGTAACAATTTAATAAATAGTAAGTAACAATTTAATAAATAGTAAGTAACAATTTAATAAATAGTAAGTAACAATTTAATAAATAGTAAGTAACAATTTGATAAATAGTAAGTAACAATTTGATAAATAGTAAGTAACAATTTGATAAATAGTAAGTAACAATTTGATAAATAGTAAGTAACAATTTGATAAATAGTAAGTTACGATTTGATAAATAGAAAGTAACAATTTGATAAATAGTAAGTAACAATTTAATAAACAGTAACAATTTAATAAATAGTAAGTAACAATTTAATAAATAGTAAGAAAAAATTTAATAAATAGTTTGTAACAATTTAATAAATATTAAGTGTCAATTTAATAAATAATAAGTAACAATTTAATAAATAGTAAGTAACAATTTAATAAATAGTAACTAACAATTTAATAAATAGTAAGTAACCATTTGATAAATAGTAAGTAACCATTTGATAAATAGTAAGTAACAATTTAATAAATAGTAAGTAACAATTTAATAAATAGATAGTAACAATTTAATTAATAGTAAGTAACAACTTAATAAATAGTAAGTAACAATTTAATAAATAGTAAGAAACGTTTTAATAAATAGTAAGTAACAATTTAATAAATAGTAAGTAACAATTTAATAAATAGTATGTAACAATTTAATAAATAGTAAGTAACAATTTAATACATAGTAAGTAACCATTTGATAAATAGTAAGTAACCATTTGATAAATAGCAAGTAACCATTTGATAAATAGTAAGTAACAATTTAATAAATAGTAAGTAACAATTTAATAAATAGTAAGTAACAATTTGATAAATAGTAAGTAACAATTTGATAAATAGTAAGTAACAATTTGATAAATAGTAAGTAACAATTTGATAAATAGTAAGTAACAATTTAATAAATAGTAAGTAACAATTTAATAAATAGTAAGAATCAATTTAATAAATAGTAAGTAACAATTTAATAAATAGTAAGAAACAATTTGATAAATAGTAAGTAACAATTTGATAAATAGTAAATAACAATTTGATAAATAGTAAGTAACAATTTAATAAATAGTAAGTAACAATTTAATAAATAGTATGTAACAATTTAATAAATAGTAAGTAACAATTTGATAAATAGTAAGTAACAATTTGATAAATAGTAAGTAACAATTTGATAAATAGTAAGTAACCATTTGATAAATAGTAAGTAACCATTTGATAAATAGTAAGTAACAATTTAATAAATAGTAAGTAACAATTTAATAAATAGATAGTACCAATTTAATTAATAGTTAGTAACAACTTAATAAATAGTAAGTAACAATTTAATAAATAGTAAGAAACATTTTAATAAATCGTAAGTAACAATTTGATAAATAGTAAGTAACGATTTGATAAATAGAAAGTAACAATTTGATAAATAGTAAGTAACAATTTAATAAACAGTAACAATTTAATAAAGAGTAAGTAACAATTTAATAAATAGTAAGTAATAATTTAATAAATAGTAAGTAACAATTTAATAAATAGTAAGTAACAATTTAATAAATAGTAAGTAACAATTTGATAAATAGTAAGTAACAATTTGATAAATTGTAAGTAACAATTTAATAAATAGTATGTAACAATTTAATAAATAGTAAGTAACAATATAATACATAGTAAGTAATAATTTAATAAATAGTAAGTAACAATTTAGTAAATAGTAAGTAACAATTTAATAAATAGTAAGGAACAATTTAATAAATAGTGAGTAACAATTTCATAAATAGTAAGTAACAATTTAATAAATAGTGTGTAACAATTTAATAAATAGTAAGTAACAATTTAATACATAGTAAGTAACAATTTAATAAATAGTAAGTAACAATTTAATAAATAGTATGTAATAATTTAATAAATAGTAAGTAACAATTTGATAAATAGTAAGTAACAATTTGATAAATAGTAAGTAACAATTTGATAAATAGTAAGTAACAATTTGATAAATAGTAAGTAACCATTTGATAAATAGTAAGTAACCATTTGATAAATAGTAAGTAACAATTTAATAAATAGTAAGTAACAATTTAATAAATAGATAGTAACAATTTAATTAATAGTAAGTAACAACTTAACAAATAGTGTGTAACAATTTAATAAATAGTAAGTAACAATTTAATAAATAGTAAGTAACAATTTGATAAATAGTAAGTAACAATTTAATAAATAGTAACAATTTAATAAATAGTAAGTAACAATTTAATAAATAGTAAGTAACAATTTAATAAATAGTAAGTAACAATTTAATAAATAGTAAGTAACAATTTAATAAATAGATAGTAACAATTTAATTAATAGTAAGTAACAACTTAATAAATAGTAAGTAACAATTTAATAAATAGTAAGAAACATTTTAATAAATAGTAAGTAACAATTTGATAAATAGTAAGTTACGATTTGATAAATAGAAAGTAACAATTTGATAAATAGTAAGTAACAATTTAATAAACAGTAACAATTTAATAAATAGTAAGTAACAATTTAATAAATAGTAAGAAAAAATTTAATAAATAGTTTGTAACAATTTAATAAATATTAAGTGTCAATTTAATAAATAGATAGTAACAATTTAATTAATAGTAAGTAACAACTTAATAAATAGTAAGTAACAATTTAATAATTAGTAAGTAACAATTTAATAAATAGTAAGTAACAATTTAATAAATTGTAAGTAACAATTTAATAAATAGTATGTAACAATTTAAAAATAGTAAGTAACAATTTAATACATAGTAAGTAACAATTTAATAAATAGTAAGTAACAATTTAATAAATAGTAAGTAACAATTTAAAAAATAGTAACAATTTAATAAATAGTAAGTAACAATTTAATAAATAGTAAGTAACAATTTAATAAATAGTAAGTAACAATTTAATAAATAGTAAGTAACAATTTAATAAATAGATAGTAACAATTTAATTAATAGTAAGTAACAACTTAATAAATAGTAAGTAACAATTTAATAAATAGTAAGAAACATTTTAATAAATAGTAAGTAACAATTTGATAAATAGTAAGTTACGATTTGATAAATAGAAAGTAACAATTTGATAAATAGTAAGTAACAATTTAATAAACAGTAACAATTTAATAAATAGTAAGTAACAATTTAATAAATAGTAAGAAAAAATTTAATAAATAGTTTGTAACAATTTAATAAATATTAAGTGTCAATTTAATAAATAATAAGTAACAATTTAATAAATAGTAAGTAACAATTTAATAAATAGTAACTAACAATTTAATAAATAGTAAGTAACCATTTGATAAATAGTAAGTAACCATTTGATAAATAGTAAGTAACAATTTAATAAATAGTAAGTAACAATTTAATAAATAGATAGTAACAATTTAATTAATAGTAAGTAACAACTTAATAAATAGTAAGTAACAATTTAATAAATAGTAAGAAACGTTTTAATAAATAGTAAGTAACAATTTAATAAATAGTAAGTAACAATTTAATAAATAGTATGTAACAATTTAATAAATAGTAAGTAACAATTTAATACATAGTAAGTAACCATTTGATAAATAGTAAGTAACCATTTGATAAATAGCAAGTAACCATTTGATAAATAGTAAGTAACAATTTAATAAATAGTAAGTAACAATTTAATAAATAGTAAGTAACAATTTGATAAATAGTAAGTAACAATTTGATAAATAGTAAGTAACAATTTGATAAATAGTAAGTAACAATTTGATAAATAGTAAGTAACAATTTAATAAATAGTAAGTAACAATTTAATAAATAGTAAGAATCAATTTAATAAATAGTAAGTAACAATTTAATAAATAGTAAGTAACAATTTAATAAACAGTAAGTAACAATTTAATAAATAGTAAGTAACAATTTAATAATTAGTAAGTAACAATGTAATAAATAGTAAGTAACAATTTAATAAATTGTAAGTAACAATTTAATAAATAGTATGTAACAATTTAAAAATAGTAAGTAACAATTTAATACATAGTAAGTAACAATTTAATAAATAGTAAGTAACAATTTAATAAATAGTAAGTAACAATTTAAAAAATAGTAACAATTTAATAAATAGTAAGTAACAATTTAATAAATAGTAAGTAACAATTTAATAAATAGTAAGTAACAATTTAATAAATAGTAAGTAACAATTTAATAAATAGATAGTAACAATTTAATTAATAGTAAGTAACAACTTAATAAATAGTAAGTAACAATTTAATAAATAGTAAGAAACATTTTAATAAATAGTAAGTAACAATTTGATAAATAGTAAGTTACGATTTGATAAATAGAAAGTAACAATTTGATAAATAGTATGTAACAATTTAATAAACAGTAACAATTTAATAAATAGTAAGTAACAATTTAATAAATAGTAAGAAAAAATTTAATAAATAGTTTGTAACAATTTAATAAATATTAAGTGTCAATTTAATAAATAGTAAGTAACAATTTAATACATAGTAATTAACAATTTAATAAATAGTAAGTAACAATTTAATAAATAGTAAGTAACAATTTAAAAAATAGTAACAATTTAATAAATAGTAAGTAACAATTTAATAAATAGTAAGTAACAATTTAATAAATAGTAAGTAACAATTTAATATATAGTAAGTAACAATTTGATAAATAGCAAGTAACAATTTAATAAATAGTAAGTAACAATTTAATAAATAGTAAGTAACAATTTAAAAAATAGTAACAATTTAATAAATAGTAAGTAACAATTTAATAAATAGTAAGTAACAATTTAATAAATAGTAAGTAACAATTTAATGAATAGTAAGTAACAATTTGATAAATAGTAAGTAACAATTTGATAAATAGTAAGTAACCATTTGATAAATAGTAAGTAACCATTTGATAAATAGTAAGTAACAATTTAATAAATAGTAAGTAACAATTTGATAAATAGATAGTAACAATTTAATTAATAGTAAGTAACAACTTAATAAATAGTAAGTAACAATTTAATAAATAGTAAGAAACATTTTAATAAATAGTAAGTAACAATTTGATAAATAGTAAGTAACGATTTGATAAATAGAAAGTAACAATTTGATAAATAGTAAGTAACAATTTAATAAATAGTAAGTAACAATTTGATAAATAGTAAGTAACAATTTGATAAATAGTAAGTAACAATTTGATAAATAGTAAGTAACAATTTGATAAATAGTAAGTAACCATTTGATAAATAGTAAGTAACCATTTGATAAATAGTAAGTAACAATTTAATAAACAGTAACAATTTAATAAAGAGTAAGTAACAATTTAATAAATAGTAAGTAACAATTTAATAAATAGTTTGTAACAATTTAATAAATAGTAAGTGTCAATTTAATAAATAATAAGTAACAATTTAATAAATAGTAAGTAACAATTTAATAAATAGTAAGTAACAATTTAATAAATAGTAAGTAACAATTTAATAAATAGTAAGTAACAATTTAATAAATAGTAAGTAACAATTTAATAAATAGTAAGTAACAATTTAATAAATAGTAAGTAACAATTTAATAAATAGTAAGTAACAATTTGATAAATAGTAAGTAACAATTTGATAAATAGTAAGTAACAATTTGATAAATAGTAAGTAACAATTTGATAAATAGTAAGTAACCATTTGATAAATAGTAAGTAACCATTTGATAAATAGTAAGTAACAATTTAATAAACAGTAACAATTTAATAAAGAGTAAGTAACAATTTAATAAATAGTAAGTAACAATTTAATAAATAGTTTGTAACAATTTAATAAATAGTAAGTGTCAATTTAATAAATAATAAGTAACAATTTAATAAATAGTAAGTAACAATTTAATAAATAGTAAGAAACATTTTAATAAATAGTAAGTAACAATTTGATAAATAGTAAGTAACGATTTGATAAATAGAAAGTAACAATTTGATAAATAGTAAGTAACAATTTAATAAATAGTAAGTAACAATTTGATAAATAGTAAGTAACAATTTGATAAATAGTAAGTAACAATTTGATAAATAGTAAGTAACAATTTGATAAATAGTAAGTAACCATTTGATAAATAGTAAGTAACCATTTGATAAATAGTAAGTAACAATTTAATAAACAGTAACAATTTAATAATGAGTAAGTAACAATTTAATAAATAGTAAGTAACAATTTAATAAATAGTTTGTAACAATTTAATAAATAGTAAGTGTCAATTTAATAAATAATAAGTAACAATTTAATAAATAGTAAGTAACAATTTAATAAATAGTAAGTAACAATTTAATAAATAGTAAGTAACAATTTAATAAATAGTAAGTAACAATTTAATAAATAGTAAGTAACAATTTGATAAATAGTAAGTAACAATTTGATAAATAGTAAGTAACAATTTGATAAATAGTAAGTAACAATTTGATAAATAGTAAGTAACCATTTGATAAATAGTAAGTAACCATTTGATAAATAGTAAGTAACAATTTAATAAACAGTAACAATTTAATAAAGAGTAAGTAACAATTTAATAAATAGTAAGTAACAATTTAATAAATAGTTTGTAACAATTTAATAAATAGTAAGTGTCAATTTAATAAATAATAAGTAACAATTTAATAAATAGTAAGTAACAATTTAATAAATAGTAAGTAACAATTTAATAAATAGTAAGTATCAATTTAATAAATAGTAAGTAACAATTTAATAAATAGTGTGTAACAATTTAATAAATAGTAAGTAACAATTTAATACATAGTAAGTAACAATTTAATAAATAGTAAGTAACAATTTAATAAATAGTAAGAAACAATTTGATAAATAGTAAGTAACAATTTGATAAATAGTAAGTAACAATTTGATAAATAGTAAGTAACAATTTAATAAATAGTAAGTAACAATTTAATAAATAGTATGTAACAATTTAATAAATAGTAAGTAACAATTTGATAAATAGTAAGTAACAATTTGATAAATAGTAAGTAACAATTTGATAAATAGTAAGTAACCATTTGATAAATAGTAAGTAACCATTTGATAAATAGTAAGTAACAATTTAATAAATAGTAAGTAACAATTTAATAAATAGATAGTACCAATTTAATTAATAGTTAGTAACAACTTAATAAATAGTAAGTAACAATTTAATAAATAGTAAGAAACATTTTAATAAATCGTAAGTAACAATTTGATAAATAGTAAGTAACGATTTGATAAATAGAAAGTAACAATTTGATAAATAGTAAGTAACAATTTAATAAACAGTAACAATTTAATAAAGAGTAAGTAACAATTTAATAAATAGTAAGTAATAATTTAATAAATAGTAAGTAACAATTTAATAAATAGTAAGTAACAATTTAATAAATAGTAAGTAACAATTTGATAAATAGTAAGTAACAATTTGATAAATTGTAAGTAACAATTTAATAAATAGTATGTAACAATTTAATAAATAGTAAGTAACAATATAATACATAGTAAGTAATAATTTAATAAATAGTAAGTAACAATTTAGTAAATAGTAAGTAACAATTTAATAAATAGTAAGTAACAATTTAATAAATAGTGAGTAACAATTTCATAAATAGTAAGTAACAATTTAATAAATAGTGTGTAACAATTTAATAAATAGTAAGTAACAATTTAATACATAGTAAGTAACAATTTAATAAATAGTAAGTAACAATTTAATAAATAGTATGTAATAATTTAATAAATAGTAAGTAACAATTTGATAAATAGTAAGTAACAATTTGATAAATAGTAAGTAACAATTTGATAAATAGTAAGTAACAATTTGATAAATAGTAAGTAACCATTTGATAAATAGTAAGTAACCATTTGATAAATAGTTAGTAACAATTTAATAAATAGTAAGTAACAAATTAATAAATAGATAGTAACAATTTAATTAATAGTAAGTAACAACTTAACAAATAGTATGTAACAATTTAATAAATAGTAAGTAACAATTTAATAAATAGTAAGTAACAATTTGATAAATAGTAAGTAACAATTTGATAAATTGTAAGTAACAATTTAATAAATAGTATGTAACAATTTAATAAATAGTATGTAACAATTTACTAAATAGTATGAAACAATTTGATAAATAGTAAGTAACAATTTAATAAATAGTGTGTAACAATTTAATAAATAGTAAGTAACAATTTAATACATAGTAAGTAACAATTTAATAAATAGTAAGTAACAATTTAATAAATAGTATGTAATAATTTAATAAATAGTAAGTAACAATTTGATAAATAGTAAGTAACAATTTGATAAATAGTAAGTAACAATTTGATAAATAGTAAGTAACAATTTGATAAATAGTAAGTAACCATTTGATAAATAGTAAGTAACCATTTGATAAATAGTAAGTAACAATTTAATAAATAGTAAGTAACAATTTAATAAATAGATAGTAACAATTTAATTAATAGTAAGTAACAACTTAACAAATAGTATGTAACAATTTAATAAATAGTAAGTAACAATTTAATAAATAGTAAGTAACAATTTGATAAATAGTAAGTAACAATTTGATAAATTGTAAGTAACAATTTAATAAATAGTATGTAACAATTTAATAAATAGTTTGTAACAATTTAATAAATAGTAAGTGTCAATTTAATAAATAATAAGTAACAATTTAATAAATAGTAAGTAACAATTTAATAAATAGTAAGTAACAATTTAATAAATAGTAAGTAACAATTTAATAAATAGTAAGTAACAATTTAATAAATAGTAAGTAACAATTTGATAAATAGTAAGTAACAATTTGATAAATAGTAAGTAACAATTTGATAAATAGTAAGTAACAATTTGATAAATAGTAAGTAACCATTTGATAAATAGTAAGTAACCATTTGATAAATAGTAAGTAACAATTTAATAAACAGTAACAATTTAATAAAGAGTAAGTAACAATTTAATAAATAGTAAGTAACAATTTAATAAATAGTTTGTAACAATTTAATAAATAGTAAGTGTCAATTTAATAAATAATAAGTAACAATTTAATAAATAGTAAGTAACAATTTAATAAATAGTAAGTAACAATTTAATAAATAGTAAGTATCAATTTAATAAATAGTAAGTAACAATTTAATAAATAGTGTGTAACAATTTAATAAATAGTAAGTAACAATTTAATACATAGTAAGTAACAATTTAATAAATAGTAAGTAACAATTTAATAAATAGTAAGAAACAATTTGATAAATAGTAAGTAACAATTTGATAAATAGTAAGTAACAATTTGATAAATAGTAAGTAACAATTTAATAAATAGTAAGTAACAATTTAATAAATAGTATGTAACAATTTAATAAATAGTAAGTAACAATTTGATAAATAGTAAGTAACAATTTGATAAATAGTAAGTAACAATTTGATAAATAGTAAGTAACCATTTGATAAATAGTAAGTAACCATTTGATAAATAGTAAGTAACAATTTAATAAATAGTAAGTAACAATTTAATAAATAGATAGTACCAATTTAATTAATAGTTAGTAACAACTTAATAAATAGTAAGTAACAATTTAATAAATAGTAAGAAACATTTTAATAAATCGTAAGTAACAATTTGATAAATAGTAAGTAACGATTTGATAAATAGAAAGTAACAATTTGATAAATAGTAAGTAACAATTTAATAAACAGTAACAATTTAATAAAGAGTAAGTAACAATTTAATAAATAGTAAGTAATAATTTAATAAATAGTAAGTAACAATTTAATAAATAGTAAGTAACAATTTAATAAATAGTAAGTAACAATTTGATAAATAGTAAGTAACAATTTGATAAATTGTAAGTAACAATTTAATAAATAGTATGTAACAATTTAATAAATAGTAAGTAACAATATAATACATAGTAAGTAATAATTTAATAAATAGTAAGTAACAATTTAGTAAATAGTAAGTAACAATTTAATAAATAGTAAGTAACAATTTAATAAATAGTGAGTAACAATTTCATAAATAGTAAGTAACAATTTAATAAATAGTGTGTAACAATTTAATAAATAGTAAGTAACAATTTAATACATAGTAAGTAACAATTTAATAAATAGTAAGTAACAATTTAATAAATAGTATGTAATAATTTAATAAATAGTAAGTAACAATTTGATAAATAGTAAGTAACAATTTGATAAATAGTAAGTAACAATTTGATAAATAGTAAGTAACAATTTGATAAATAGTAAGTAACCATTTGATAAATAGTAAGTAACCATTTGATAAATAGTAAGTAACAATTTAATAAATAGTAAGTAACAATTTAATAAATAGATAGTAACAATTTAATTAATAGTAAGTAACAACTTAACAAATAGTATGTAACAATTTAATAAATAGTAAGTAACAATTTAATAAATAGTAAGTAACAATTTGATAAATAGTAAGTAACAATTTGATAAATTGTAAGTAACAATTTAATAAATAGTATGTAACAATTTAATAAATAGTATGTAACAATTTACTAAATAGTATGAAACAATTTGATAAATAGTAAGTAACAATTTGATAAATAGTAAGTAACCATTTGATAAATAGTAAGTAACAATTTGATAAATAGTAAGTAACCATTTGATAAATAGTAAGTAACCATTTGATAAATAGTAAGTAACCATTTGATAAATTGTAAGTAACAATTTAATAAATAGTAAGTAACAATTTAATAAATAGATAGTAACCATTTGATAAATAGTAAGTAACCATTTGATAAATAGTAAGTAACAATTTAATAAACAGTAACAATTTAATAAAGAGTAAGTAACAATTTAATAAATAGTAAGTAACAATTTAATAAATAGTTTGTAACAATTTAATAAATAGTAAGTGTCAATTTAATAAATAATAAGTAACAATTTAATAAATAGTAAGTAACAATTTAATAAATAGTAAGTAACAATTTAATAAATAGTAAGTAACAATTTAATAAATAGTAAGTGTCAATTTAATAAATAATAAGTAACAATTTAATAAATAGTATGTAACAATTTAATAAATAGTAAGTAACAATTTGATAAATAGTAAGTAACAATTTGATAAATAGTAAGTAACAATTTGATAAATAGTAAGTAAGCATTTGATAAATAGTAAGTAACCATTTGATAAATAGTAAGTACAATTTAATAAATAGTAAGTAACAATTTAATAAATAGAGAGTAACAATTTAATTAATAGTTAGTAACAACTTAATAAATAGTATGTAACAATTTAATAAATAGTAAGAAACATTTTAATAAATAGTAAGTAACAATTTGATAAATAGTAAGTAACGATTTGATAAATAGAAAGTAACAATTTGATAAATAGTAAGTAACAATTTAATAAACAGTAACAATTTAATAAAGAGTAAGTAACAATTTAATAAATAGTAAGTAATAATTTAATAAATAGTAAGTAACAATTTAATAAATAGTAAGTAACAATTTAATAAATAGTAAGTAACAATTTGATAAATAGTAAGTAACAATTTGATAAATTGTAAGTAACAATTTAATAAATAGTATGTAACAATTGAATAAATAGTAAGTAACAATTTAATACATAGTAAGTAATAATTTAATAAATAGTAAGTATCAATTTAATAAATAGTAAGTAACAATTTAATTAATAGTATGTAACAATTTAATAAATAGTAAGTAACAATTTGATAAATAGTAAGTAACAATTTGATAAATAGTAAGTAACAATTTGATAAATAGTAAGTAACCATTTGATAAATAGTAAGTAACCATTTGATAAATAGTAAGTAACAATTTAATAAATAGTAAGTAACAATTTAATAAATAGTAAGTAACAATTTAAAAAATAGTAACAATTTAATAAATAGTAAGTAACAATTTAATAAATAGTAAGTAACAATTTAATAAATAGTAAGTAACAATTTAATGAATAGTAAGTAACAATTTGATAAATAGTAAGTAACAATTTGATAAATAGTAAGTAACCATTTGATAAATAGTAAGTAACCATTTGATAAATAGTAAGTAACAATTTAATAAATAGTAAGTAACAATTTGATAAATAGATAGTAACAATTTAATTAATAGTAAGTAACAACTTAATAAATAGTAAGTAACAATTTAATAAATAGTAAGAAACATTTTAATAAATAGTAAGTAACAATTTGATAAATAGTAAGTAACGATTTGATAAATAGAAAGTAACAATTTGATAAATAGTAAGTAACAATTTAATAAATAGTAAGTAACAATTTGATAAATAGTAAGTAACAATTTGATAAATAGTAAGTAACAATTTGATAAATAGTAAGTAACAATTTGATAAATAGTAAGTAACCATTTGATAAATAGTAAGTAACCATTTGATAAATAGTAAGTAACAATTTAATAAAGAGTAAGTAACAATTTAATAAATAGTAAGTAACAATTTAATAAATAGTTTGTAACAATTTAATAAATAGTAAGTGTCAATTTAATAAATAATTAGTAACAATTTAATAAATAGTAAGTAACAATTTAATAAATAGTAAGTAACAATTTAATAAATAGTAAGTAACAATTTAATAAATAGTAAGTAACAATTTAATAAATAGTAAGTAACAATTTGATAAATAGTAAGTAACAATTTGATAAATAGTAAGTAACAATTTGATAAATAGTAAGTAACAATTTGATAAATAGTAAGTAACCATTTGATAAATAGTAAGTAACCATTTGATAAATAGTAAGTAACAATTTAATAAAGAGTAAGTAACAATTTAATAAATAGTAAGTAACAATTTAATAAATAGTTTGTAACAATTTAATAAATAGTAAGTGTCAATTTAATAAATAATTAGTAACAATTTAATAAATAGTAAGTAACAATTTAATAAATAGTAAGTAACAATTTAATAAATAGTAAGTAACAATTTAATAAATAGTAAGTAACAATTTAATAAATAGTAAGTAACAATTTGATAAATAGTAAGAAACAATTTGATAAATAGTAAGTAACAATTTGATAAATAGTAAGTAACAATTTGATAAATAGTAAGTAACAATTTAATAAATAGTAAGTAACAATTTAATAAATAGTATGTAACAATTTAATAAATAGTAAGTAACAATTTGATAAATAGTAAGTAACAATTTGATAAATAGTAAGTAACAATTTGATAAATAGTAAGTAACCATTTGATAAATAGTAAGTAACCATTTGATAAATAGTAAGTAACAATTTAATAAATAGTAAGTAACAATTTAATAAATAGATAGTACCAATTTAATTAATAGTTAGTAACAACTTAATAAATAGTAAGTAACAATTTAATAAATAGTAAGAAACATTTTAATAAATCGTAAGTAACAATTTGATAAATAGTAAGTAACGATTTGATAAATAGAAAGTAACAATTTGATAAATAGTAAGTAACAATTTAATAAATAGTAAGTAACAATTTGATAAATAGTAAGTAACAATTTGATAAATAGTAAGTAACAATTTGATAAATAGTAAGTAACAATTTGATAAATAGTAAGTAACCATTTGATAAATAGTAAGTAACCATTTGATAAATAGTAAGTAACAATTTAATAAACAGTAACAATTTAATAAAGAGTAAGTAACAATTTAATAAATAGTAAGTAACAATTTAATAAATAGTTTGTAACAATTTAATAAATAGTAAGTGTCAATTTAATAAATAATAAGTAACAATTTAATAAATAGTAAGTAACAATTTAATAAATAGTAAGTAACAATTTAATAAATAGTAAGTAACAATTTAATAAATAGTAAGTAACAATTTAATAAATAGTGTGTAACAATTTAATAAATAGTAAGTAACAATTTAATAAATAGTAAGAAACATTTTAATAAATAGTAAGTAACAATTTGATAAATAGTAAGTAACGATTTGATAAATAGTAAGTAACAATTTAATAAACAGTAACAATTTAATAAATAGTAAGTAACAATTTAATAAATAGTAAGTAATAATTTAATAAATAGTAAGTAACAATTTAATAAATAGTAAGTAACAATTTAATAAATAGTAAGTAACAATTTGATAAATAGTAAGTAACAATTTGATAAATTGTAAGTAACAATTTAATAAATAGTATGTAACAATTTAATAAATAGTAAGTAACAATTTAATACATAGTAAGTAATAATTTAATAAATAGTAAGTAACAATTTAATAAATAGTGAGTAACAATTTAATAAATAGTAAGTAACAATTTGATAAATAGTAAGTAACAATTTAAAAAATAGTAACAATTTAATAAATAGAAAGTAACAATTTAATAAATAGTAAGTAACAATTTAATAAATAATATGTAACAATTTAATAAATAGTAAGTAACAATTTAATAAATAGATAGTAACAATTTAATTAATAGTAAGTAACAACTTAATAAATAGTAAGTAACAATTTAATAAATAGTAAGAAACATTTTAATAAATAGTAAGTAACAATTTGATAAATAGTAAGTTACGATTTGATAAATAGAAAGTAACAATTTGATAAATAGTAAGTAACAATTTAATAAACAGTAACAATTTAATAAATAGTAAGTAACAATTTAATAAATAGTAAGAAAAAATTTAATAAATAGTTTGTAACAATTTAATAAATATTAAGTGTCAATTTAATAAATAATAAGTAACAATTTAATAAATAGTAAGTAACAATTTAATAAATAGTAAGTAACAATTTAATAAATAGTAAGTAACCATTTGATAAATAGTAAGTAACCATTTGATAAATAGTAAGTAACAATTTAATAAATAGTAAGTAACAATTTAATAAATAGATAGTAACAATTTAATTAATAGTAAGTAACAACTTAATAAATAGTAAGTAACAATTTAATAATTAGTAAGTAACAATTTAATAAATAGTAAGTAACAATTTAATAAATTGTAAGTAACAATTTAATAAATAGTATGTAACAATTTAAAAATAGTAAGTAACAATTTAATACATAGTAAGTAACAATTTAATAAATAGTAAGTAACAATTTAATAAATAGTAAGTAACAATTTAAAAAATAGTAACAATTTAATAAATAGTAAGTAACAATTTAATAAATAGTAAGTAACAATTTAATAAATAGTAAGTAACAATTTAATAAATAGTAAGTAACAATTTAATAAATAGATAGTAACAATTTAATTAATAGTAAGTAACAACTTAATAAATAATAAGTAACAATTTAATAAATAGTAAGAAACATTTTAATAAATAGTAAGTAACAATTTGATAAATAGTAAGTTACGATTTGATAAATAGAAAGTAACAATTTGATAAATAGTAAGTAACAATTTAATAAACAGTAACAATTTAATAAATAGTAAGTAACAATTTAATAAATAGTAAGAAAAAATTTAATAAATAGTTTGTAACAATTTAATAAATATTAAGTGTCAATTTAATAAATAATAAGTAACAATTTAATAAATAGTAAGTAACAATTTAATAAATAGTAAGTAACAATTTAATAAATAGTAAGTAACCATTTGATAAATAGTAAGTAACCATTTGATAAATAGTAAGTAACAATTTAATAAATAGTAAGTAACAATTTAATAAATAGATAGTAACAATTTAATTAATAGTAAGTAACAACTTAATAAATAGTAAGTAACAATTTAATAAATAGTAAGAAACGTTTTAATAAATAGTAAGTAACAATTTAATAAATAGTAAGTAACAATTTAATAAATAGTATGTAACAATTTAATAAATAGTAAGTAACAATTTAATACATAGTAAGTAACCATTTGATAAATAGTAAGTAACCATTTGATAAAAAGTAAGTAACCATTTGATAAATAGTAAGTAACAATTTAATAAATAGTAAGTAACAATTTAATAAATAGTAAGTAACAATTTGATAAATAGTAAGTAACAATTTGATAAATAGTAAGTAACAATTTGATAAATAGTAAGTAACAATTTGATAAATAGTAAGTAACAATTTAATAAATAGTAAGTAACAATTTAATAAATAGTAAGAATCAATTTAATAAATAATAAGTAACAATTTAATAAATAGTAAGTAACAATTTAATAAACAGTAAGTAACAATTTAATAAATAGTAAGTAACAATTTAATAATTAGTAAGTAACAATTTAATAAATAGTAAGTAACAATTTAATAAATTGTAAGTAACAATTTAATAAATAGTATGTAACAATTTAAAAATAGTAAGTAACAATTTAATACATAGTAAGTAACAATTTAATAAATAGTAAGTAACAATTTAATAAATAGTAAGTAACAATTTAAAAAATAGTAACAATTTAATAAATAGTAAGTAACAATTTAATAAATAGTAAGTAACAATTTAATAAATAGTAAGTAACAATTTAATAAATAGTAAGTAACAATTTAATAAATAGATAGTAACAATTTAATTAATAGTAAGTAACAACTTAATAAATAGTAAGTAACAATTTAATAAATAGTAAGAAACATTTTAATAAATAGTAAGTAACAATTTGATAAATAGTAAGTTACGATTTGATAAATAGAAAGTAACAATTTGATAAATAGTATGTAACAATTTAATAAACAGTAACAATTTAATAAACAGTAACAATTTAATAAATAGTAAGTAACAATTTAATAAATAGTAAGAAAAAATTTAATAAATAGTTTGTAACAATTTAATAAATATTAAGTGTCAATTTAATAAATAGTAAGTAACAATTTAATACATAGTAATTAACAATTTAATAAATAGTAAGTAACAATTTAATAAATAGTAAGTAACAATTTAAAAAATAGTAACAATTTAATAAATAGTAAGTAACAATTTGATAAATAGTAAGTAACAATTTGATAAATAGTAAGTAACAATTTGATAAATAGTAAGTAACAATTTGATAAATAGTAAGTATCAATTTAATAAATAGTAGGTAAAAATTTAATTAATAGTATGTAACAATTTAATAAATAGTAAGTAACCATTTGATAAATAGTAAGTAACAATTTAATAAATAGTAAGTAACAATTTAATAAATAGTAAGTAACAATTTAATAAATAGTAAGTAACCATTTGATAAATAGTAAGTAACCATTTGATAAATAGTAAGTAACAATTTAATAAATAGTAAGTAACAATTTAATAAATAGTAAGTAACAATTTAATAAATAGTAAGTAACAATTTAATAAATAGTAAGTAACAATTTAATAAATAGTAAGTAACAATTTAATAAATAGTAAGTAACAATTTAATAAATAGTAAGTAACAATTTAATAAATAGTAAGTAACAATTTAATAAATAGTAAGTAACAATTTAATAAATAGTAAGTGTCAATTTAATAAATAATAAGTAACAATTTAATAAATAGTATGTAACAATTTAATAAATAGTAAGTAACAATTTGATAAATAGTAAGTAACAATTTGATAAATAGTAAGTAACAATTTGATAAATAGTAAGTAAGCATTTGATAAATAGTAAGTAACCATTTGATAAATAGTAAGTACAATTTAATAAATAGTAAGTAACAATTTAATAAATAGAGAGTAACAATTTAATTAATAGTTAGTAACAACTTAATAAATAGTATGTAACAATTTAATAAATAGTAAGAAACATTTTAATAAATAGTAAGTAACAATTTGATAAATAGTAAGTAACGATTTGATAAATAGAAAGTAACAATTTGATAAATAGTAAGTAACAATTTAATAAACAGTAACAATTTAATAAAGAGTAAGTAACAATTTAATAAATAGTAAGTAATAATTTAATAAATAGTAAGTAACAATTTAATAAATAGTAAGTAACAATTTAATAAATAGTAAGTAACAATTTGATAAATAGTAAGTAACAATTTGATAAATTGTAAGTAACAATTTAATAAATAGTATGTAACAATTGAATAAATAGTAAGTAACAATTTAATACATAGTAAGTAATAATTTAATAAATAGTAAGTATCAATTTAATAAATAGTAAGTAACAATTTAATTAATAGTATGTAACAATTTAATAAATAGTAAGTAACAATTTGATAAATAGTAAGTAACAATTTGATAAATAGTAAGTAACAATTTGATAAATAGTAAGTAACCATTTGATAAATAGTAAGTAACCATTTGATAAATAGTAAGTAACAATTTAATAAATAGTAAGTAACAATTTAATAAATAGTAAGTAACAATTTAAAAAATAGTAACAATTTAATAAATAGTAAGTAACAATTTAATAAATAGTAAGTAACAATTTAATAAATAGTAAGTAACAATTTAATGAATAGTAAGTAACAATTTGATAAATAGTAAGTAACAATTTGATAAATAGTAAGTAACCATTTGATAAATAGTAAGTAACCATTTGATAAATAGTAAGTAACAATTTAATAAATAGTAAGTAACAATTTGATAAATAGATAGTAACAATTTAATTAATAGTAAGTAACAACTTAATAAATAGTAAGTAACAATTTAATAAATAGTAAGAAACATTTTAATAAATAGTAAGTAACAATTTGATAAATAGTAAGTAACGATTTGATAAATAGAAAGTAACAATTTGATAAATAGTAAGTAACAATTTAATAAATAGTAAGTAACAATTTGATAAATAGTAAGTAACAATTTGATAAATAGTAAGTAACAATTTGATAAATAGTAAGTAACAATTTGATAAATAGTAAGTAACCATTTGATAAATAGTAAGTAACCATTTGATAAATAGTAAGTAACAATTTAATAAAGAGTAAGTAACAATTTAATAAATAGTAAGTAACAATTTAATAAATAGTTTGTAACAATTTAATAAATAGTAAGTGTCAATTTAATAAATAATAAGTAACAATTTAATAAATAGTAAGTAACAATTTAATAAATAGTAAGTAACAATTTAATAAATAGTAAGTAACAATTTAATAAATAGTAAGTAACAATTTAATAAATAGTAAGTAACAATTTGATAAATAGTAAGTAACAATTTGATAAATAGTAAGTAACAATTTGATAAATAGTAAGTAACAATTTGATAAATAGTAAGTAACCATTTGATAAATAGTAAGTAACCATTTGATAAATAGTAAGTAACAATTTAATAAACAGTAACAATTTAATAAAGAGTAAGTAACAATTTAATAAATAGTAAGTAACAATTTAATAAATAGTTTGTAACAATTTAATAAATAGTAAGTGTCAATTTAATAAATAATAAGTAACAATTTAATAAATAGTAAGTAACAATTTAATAAATAGTAAGTAACAATTTAATAAATAGTAAGTATCAATTTAATAAATAGTAAGTAACAATTTAATAAATAGTGTGTAACAATTTAATAAATAGTAAGTAACAATTTAATACATAGTAAGTAACAATTTAATAAATAGTAAGTAACAATTTAATAAATAGTAAGAAACAATTTGATAAATAGTAAGTAACAATTTGATAAATAGTAAGTAACAATTTGATAAATAGTAAGTAACAATTTAATAAATAGTAAGTAACAATTTAATAAATAGTATGTAACAATTTAATAAATAGTAAGTAACAATTTGATAAATAGTAAGTAACAATTTGATAAATAGTAAGTAACAATTTGATAAATAGTAAGTAACCATTTGATAAATAGTAAGTAACCATTTGATAAATAGTAAGTAACAATTTAATAAATAGTAAGTAACAATTTAATAAATAGATAGTACCAATTTAATTAATAGTTAGTAACAACTTAATAAATAGTAAGTAACAATTTAATAAATAGTAAGAAACATTTTAATAAATCGTAAGTAACAATTTGATAAATAGTAAGTAACGATTTGATAAATAGAAAGTAACAATTTGATAAATAGTAAGTAACAATTTAATAAATAGTAAGTAACAATTTGATAAATAGTAAGTAACAATTTGATAAATAGTAAGTAACAATTTGATAAATAGTAAGTAACAATTTGATAAATAGTAAGTAACCATTTGATAAATAGTAAGTAACCATTTGATAAATAGTAAGTAACAATTTAATAAACAGTAACAATTTAATAAAGAGTAAGTAACAATTTAATAAATAGTAAGTAACAATTTAATAAATAGTTTGTAACAATTTAATAAATAGTAAGTGTCAATTTAATAAATAATAAGTAACAATTTAATAAATAGTAAGTAACAATTTAATAAATAGTAAGTAACAATTTAATAAATAGTAAGTAACAATTTAATAAATAGTAAGTAACAATTTAATAAATAGTGTGTAACAATTTAATAAATAGTAAGTAACAATTTAATAAATAGTAAGAAACATTTTAATAAATAGTAAGTAACAATTTGATAAATAGTAAGTAACGATTTGATAAATAGTAAGTAACAATTTAATAAACAGTAACAATTTAATAAATAGTAAGTAACAATTTAATAAATAGTAAGTAATAATTTAATAAATAGTAAGTAACAATTTAATAAATAGTAAGTAACAATTTAATAAATAGTAAGTAACAATTTGATAAATAGTAAGTAACAATTTGATAAATTGTAAGTAACAATTTAATAAATAGTATGTAACAATTTAATAAATAGTAAGTAACAATTTAATACATAGTAAGTAATAATTTAATAAATAGTAAGTAACAATTTAATAAATAGTGAGTAACAATTTAATAAATAGTAAGTAACAATTTGATAAATAGTAAGTAACAATTTAAAAAATAGTAACAATTTAATAAATAGAAAGTAACAATTTAATAAATAGTAAGTAACAATTTAATAAATAATATGTAACAATTTAATAAATAGTAAGTAACAATTTAATAAATAGATAGTAACAATTTAATTAATAGTAAGTAACAACTTAATAAATAGTAAGTAACAATTTAATAAATAGTAAGAAACATTTTAATAAATAGTAAGTAACAATTTGATAAATAGTAAGTTACGATTTGATAAATAGAAAGTAACAATTTGATAAATAGTAAGTAACAATTTAATAAACAGTAACAATTTAATAAATAGTAAGTAACAATTTAATAAATAGTAAGAAAAAATTTAATAAATAGTTTGTAACAATTTAATAAATATTAAGTGTCAATTTAATAAATAATAAGTAACAATTTAATAAATAGTAAGTAACAATTTAATAAATAGTAAGTAACAATTTAATAAATAGTAAGTAACCATTTGATAAATAGTAAGTAACCATTTGATAAATAGTAAGTAACAATTTAATAAATAGTAAGTAACAATTTAATAAATAGATAGTAACAATTTAATTAATAGTAAGTAACAATTTAATAAATAGTAAGTAACAATTTAATAAATAGATAGTAACAATTTAATTAATAGTAAGTAACAACTTAATAAATAATAAGTAACAATTTAATAAATAGTAAGAAACATTTTAATAAATAGTAAGTAACAATTTGATAAATAGTAAGTTACGATTTGATAAATAGAAAGTAACAATTTGATAAATAGTAAGTAACAATTTAATAAACAGTAACAATTTAATAAATAGTAAGTAACAATTTAATAAATAGTAAGAAAAAATTTAATAAATAGTTTGTAACAATTTAATAAATATTAAGTGTCAATTTAATAAATAATAAGTAACAATTTAATAAATAGTAAGTAACAATTTAATAAATAGTAAGTAACAATTTAATAAATAGTAAGTAACCATTTGATAAATAGTAAGTAACCATTTGATAAATAGTAAGTAACAATTTAATAAATAGTAAGTAACAATTTAATAAATAGATAGTAACAATTTAATTAATAGTAAGTAACAACTTAATAAATAGTAAGTAACAATTTAATAAATAGTAAGAAACGTTTTAATAAATAGTAAGTAACAATTTAATAAATAGTAAGTAACAATTTAATAAATAGTATGTAACAATTTAATAAATAGTAAGTAACAATTTAATACATAGTAAGTAACCATTTGATAAATAGTAAGTAACCATTTGATAAAAAGTAAGTAACCATTTGATAAATAGTAAGTAACAATTTAATAAATAGTAAGTAACAATTTAATAAATAGTAAGTAACAATTTGATAAATAGTAAGTAACAATTTGATAAATAGTAAGTAACAATTTGATAAATAGTAAGTAACAATTTGATAAATAGTAAGTAACAATTTAATAAATAGTAAGTAACAATTTAATAAATAGTAAGAATCAATTTAATAAATAATAAGTAACAATTTAATAAATAGTAAGTAACAATTTAATAAACAGTAAGTAACAATTTAATAAATAGTAAGTAACAATTTAATAATTAGTAAGTAACAATTTAATAAATAGTAAGTAACAATTTAATAAATTGTAAGTAACAATTTAATAAATAGTATGTAACAATTTAAAAATAGTAAGTAACAATTTAATACATAGTAAGTAACAATTTAATAAATAGTAAGTAACAATTTAATAAATAGTAAGTAACAATTTAAAAAATAGTAACAATTTAATAAATAGTAAGTAACAATTTAATAAATAGTAAGTAACAATTTAATAAATAGTAAGTAACAATTTAATAAATAGTAAGTAACAATTTAATAAATAGATAGTAACAATTTAATTAATAGTAAGTAACAACTTAATAAATAGTAAGTAACAATTTAATAAATAGTAAGAAACATTTTAATAAATAGTAAGTAACAATTTGATAAATAGTAAGTTACGATTTGATAAATAGAAAGTAACAATTTGATAAATAGTATGTAACAATTTAATAAACAGTAACAATTTAATAAACAGTAACAATTTAATAAATAGTAAGTAACAATTTAATAAATAGTAAGAAAAAATTTAATAAATAGTTTGTAACAATTTAATAAATATTAAGTGTCAATTTAATAAATAGTAAGTAACAATTTAATACATAGTAATTAACAATTTAATAAATAGTAAGTAACAATTTAATAAATAGTAAGTAACAATTTAAAAAATAGTAACAATTTAATAAATAGTAAGTAACAATTTGATAAATAGTAAGTAACAATTTGATAAATAGTAAGTAACAATTTGATAAATAGTAAGTAACAATTTGATAAATAGTAAGTATCAATTTAATAAATAGTAGGTAAAAATTTAATTAATAGTATGTAACAATTTAATAAATAGTAAGTAACCATTTGATAAATAGTAAGTAACAATTTAATAAATAGTAAGTAACAATTTAATAAATAGTAAGTAACAATTTAATAAATAGTAAGTAACCATTTGATAAATAGTAAGTAACCATTTGATAAATAGTAAGTAACAATTTAATAAATAGTAAGTAACAATTTAATAAATAGTAAGTAACAATTTAATAAATAGTAAGTAACAATTTAATAAATAGTAAGTAACAATTTAATAAATAGTAAGTAACAATTTAATAAATAGTAAGTAACAATTTAATAAATAGTAAGTAACAATTTGATAAATAGTAAGTAACAATTTGATAAATAGTAAGTAACAATTTGATAAATAGTAAGTAACAATTTGATAAATAGTAAGTAACCATTTGATAAATAGTAAGTAACCATTTGATAAATAGTAAGTAACCATTTGATAAATAGTAAGTAACCATTTGATAAATAGTAAGTAACAATTTAATAAATAGTAAGTAACAATTTAATAAATAGTATGTAACAATTTAATAAATAGTAAGTAACAATTTAATAAATAGTAAGTAACAATTTAATAAATAGTAAGTAACAATTTAATAAATAGTAAGTAACAATTTGATAAATAGCAAGTAACAATTTGATAAATAGTAAGTAACAATTTGATAAATAGTAAGTAACAATTTGATAAATAGTAAGTAACCATTTGATAAATAGTAAGTAACCATTTGATAAATAGTAAGTAACCATTTGATAAATAGTAAGTAACAATTTAATAAATAGTAAGTAACAATTTAATTAATAGTATGTAACAATTTAATAAATAGTAAGTAACAATTTGGTAAATAGTAAGTAACAATTTGATAAATAGTAAGTAACAATTTGATAAATAGTAAGTAACAATTTGATAAATAGTAAGTAACCATTTGATAAATAGTAAGTAACCATTTGATAAATAGTAAGTAACCATTTGATAAATAGTAAGTAACAATTTAATAAACAGTAACAATTTAATAAAGAGTAAGTAACAATTTAATAAATAGTAAGTAACAATTTAATAAATAGTTTGTAACAATTTAATAAATAGTAAGTGTCAATTTAATAAATAATATGTAACAATTTAATAAATAGTAAGTAACAATTTAATAAATAGTAAGTAACAATTTAATAAATAGTAAGTAACAATTTAATAAATAGTAAGTAACAATTTAATACATAGTAAGAAACAATTTAATAAATAGTAAGTAACAATTTAATAAATAGTAAGAAACAATTTGATAAATAGTAAGTAACAATTTGATAAATAGTAAGTAACAATTTGATAAATAGTAAGTAACAATTTAATAAATAGTAAGTAACAATTTAATAAATAGATAGTAACAATTTAATTAATAGTAAGTAACAACTTAATAAATAGTAAGTAACAATTTAATAAATAGTAAGAAACGTTTTAATAAATAGTAAGTAACAATTTAATAAATAGTAAGTAACAATTTAATAAATAGTATGTAACAATTTAATAAATAGTAAGTAACAATTTGGTAAATAGTAAGTAACAATTTGATAAATAGTGAGTAACAATTTGATAAATAGTAAGTAACCATTTGATAAATAGTAAGTAACCATTTGATAAATAGTAAGTAACAATTTAATAAATAGTAAGTAACAATTTGATAAATAGATAGTAACAATTTAATTAATAGTAAGTAACAACTTAATAAATAGTAAGTAACAATTTAATAAATAGTAAGAAACATTTTAATAAATAGTAAGTAACAATTTGATAAATAGTAAGTAACAATTTAATAAATAGTGTGTAACAATTTAATAAATAGTAAGTAACAATTTAATAAATAGTAAGTAACAATTTAATAAATAGTAAGTAACAATTTAATAAATAGTGTGTAACAATTTAATAAATAGTAAGTAACAATTTAATAAATAGTAAGAAACATTTTAATAAATAGTAAGTAACAATTTGATAAATAGTAAGTAACCATTTGATAAATAGTAAGTAACCATTTGATAAATAGTAAGTAACAATTTAATAAATAGTAAGTAACAATTTGATAAATAGATAGTAACAATTTAATTAATAGTAAGTAACAACTTAATAAATAGTAAGTAACAACTTAATAAATAGTAAGTAACAATTTAATAAATAGTAAGAAACGTTTTAATAAATAGTAAGTAACAATTTAATAAATAGTAAGTAACAATTTAATAAATAGTATGTAACAATTTAATAAATAGTAAGTAACAATTTGGTAAATAGTAAGTAACAATTTGATAAATAGTGAGTAACAATTTGATAAATAGTAAGTAACCATTTGATAAATAGTAAGTAACAATTTGATAAATAGTAAGTAACCATTTGATAAATAGTAAGTAACCATTTGATAAATAGTAAGTAACAATTTGATAAATAGTAAGTAACAATTTGATAAATAGTAAGTAACAATTTGATAAATAGTAAGTAACCATTTGATAAATAGTAAGTAACCATTTGATAAATAGTAACTAACAATTTAATAAACAGTAACAATTTAATAAAGAGTAAGTAACAATTTAATAAAGAGTAAATAACAATTTAATAAATAGTAAGTAACAATTTAATAAATAGTTTGTAACAATTTAATAAATAGTAAGTGTCAATTTAATAAATAATAAGTAACAATTTAATAAATAGTAAGTAACAATTTAATAAATAGTAAGTAACAATTTAATAAATAGTAAGTAACAATTTAATAAATAGTAAGTAACAATTTAATAAATAGTGTGTAGCAATTTAATAAATAGTAAGTAACAATTTAATAAATAGTAAGAAACATTTTAATAAATAGTAAGTAACAATTTGATAAATAGTAAGTAACGATTTGATAAATAGTAAGTAACAATTTAATAAACAGTAACAATTTAATAAATAGTAAGTAACAATTTAATAAATAGTAAGTAATAATTTAATAAATAGTAAGTAACAATTTAATAAATAGTAAGTAACAATTTAATAAATAGTAAGTAACAATTTGATAAATAGTAAGTAACAATTTGATAAATTGTAAGTAACAATTTAATAAATAGTATGTAACAATTTAATAAATAGTAAGTAACAATTTAATACATAGTAAGTAATAATTTAATAAATAGTAAGTAACAATTTAATAAATAGTGAGTAACAATTTAATAAATAGTAAGTAACAATTTGATAAATAGTAAGTAACAATTTAAAAAATAGTAACAATTTAATAAATAGAAAGTAACAATTTAATAAATAGTAAGTAACAATTTAATAAATAGTAAGTAACAATTTAATAAATAGTAAGTAACAATTTAATAAATAGATAGTAACAATTTAATTAATAGTAAGTAACAACTTAATAAATAGTAAGTAACAATTTAATAAATAGTAAGAAACATTTTAATAAATAGTAAGTAACAATTTGATAAATAGTAAGTTACGATTTGATAAATAGAAAGTAACAATTTGATAAATAGTAAGTAACAATTTAATAAACAGTAACAATTTAATAAATAGTAAGTAACAATTTAATAAATAGTAAGAAAAAATTTAATAAATAGTTTGTAACAATTTAATAAATATTAAGTGTCAATTTAATAAATAATAAGTAACAATTTAATAAATAGTAAGTAACAATTTAATAAATAGTAAGTAACAATTTAATAAATAGTAAGTAACCATTTGATAAATAGTAAGTAACCATTTGATAAATAGAAAGTAACAATTTAATAAATAGTAAGTAACAATTTAATAAATAGATAGTAACAATTTAATTAATAGTAAGTAACAACTTAATAAATAGTAAGTAACAATTTAATAATTAGTAAGTAACAATTTAATAAATAGTAAGTAACAATTTAATAAATTGTAAGTAACAATTTAATAAATAGTATGTAACAATTTAAAAATAGTAAGTAACAATTTAATACATAGTAAGTAACAATTTAATAAATAGTAAGTAACAATTTAATAAATAGTAAGTAACAATTTAAAAAATAGTAACAATTTAATAAATAGTAAGTAACAATTTAATAAATAGTAAGTAACAATTTAATAAATAGTAAGTAACAATTTAATAAATAGTAAGTAACAATTTAATAAATAGATAGTAACAATTTAATTAATAGTAAGTAACAACTTAATAAATAGTAAGTAACAATTTAATAAATAGTAAGAAACATTTTAATAAATAGTAAGTAACAATTTGATAAATAGTAAGTTACGATTTGATAAATAGAAAGTAACAATTTGATAAATAGTAAGTAACAATTTAATAAACAGTAACAATTTAATAAATAGTAAGTAACAATTTAATAAATAGTAAGAAAAAATTTAATAAATAGTTTGTAACAATTTAATAAATATTAAGTGTCAATTTAATAAATAATAAGTAACAATTTAGTAAATAGTAAGTAACAATTTAATAAATAGTAAGTAACAATTTAATAAATAGTAAGTAACCATTTGATAAATAGTAAGTAACCATTTGATAAATAGTAAGTAACAATTTAATAAATAGTAAGTAACAATTTAATAAATAGATAGTAACAATTTAATTAATAGTAAGTAACAACTTAATAAATAGTAAGTAACAATTTAATAAATAGTAAGAAACGTTTTAATAAATAGTAAGTAACAATTTAATAAATAGTAAGTAACAATTTAATAAATAGTATGTAACAATTTAATAAATAGTAAGTAACAATTTAATACATAGTAAGTAACCATTTGATAAATAGTAAGTAACCATTTGATAAATAGCAAGTAACCATTTGATAAATAGTAAGTAACAATTTAATAAATAGTAAGTAACAATTTAATAAATAGTAAGTAACAATTTGATAAATAGTAAGTAACAATTTGATAAATAGTAAGTAACAATTTGATAAATAGTAAGTAACAATTTGATAAATAGTAAGTAACAATTTAATAAATAGTAAGTAACAATTTAATAAATAGTAAGAATCAATTTAATAAATAATAAGTAACAATTTAATAAATAGTAAGTAACAATTTAATAAACAGTAAGTAACAATTTAATAAATAGTAAGTAACAATTTAATAATTAGTAAGTAACAATTTAATAAATAGTAAGTAACAATTTAACAAATTGTAAGTAACAATTTAATAAATAGTATGTAACAATTTAAAAATAGTAAGTAACAATTTAATACATAGTAAGTAACAATTTAATAAATAGTAAGTAACAATTTAATAAATAGTAAGTAACAATTTAAAAAATAGTAACAATTTAATAAATAGTAAGTAACAATTTAATAAATAGTAAGTAACAATTTAATAAATAGTAAGTAACAATTTAATAAATAGTAAGTAACAATTTAATAAATAGATAGTAACAATTTAATTAATAGTAAGTAACAACTTAATAAATAGTAAGTAACAATTTAATAAATAGTAAGAAACATTTTAATAAATAGTAAGTAACAATTTGATAAATAGTAAGTTACGATTTGATAAATAGAAAGTAACAATTTGATAAATAGTATGTAACAATTTAATAAACAGTAACAATTTAATAAATAGTAAGTAACAATTTAATAAATAGTAAGAAAAAATTTAATAAATAGTTTGTAACAATTTAATAAATATTAAGTGTCAATTTAATAAATAGTAAGTAACAATTTAATACATAGTAATTAACAATTTAATAAATAGTAAGTAACAATTTAATAAATAGTAAGTAACAATTTAAAAAATAGTAACAATTTAATAAATAGTAAGTAACAATTTAATAAATAGTAAGTAACAATTTAATAAATAGTAAGTAACAATTTAATATATAGTAAGTAACAATTTGATAAATAGCAAGTAACAATTTAATAAATAGTAAGTAACAATTTAATAAATAGTAAGTAACAATTTAATAAATAGTAAGTAACAATTTAATAAATAGTAAGTAACAATTTGATAAATAGTAAGTAACAATTTGATAAATAGTAAGTAACAATTTGATAAATAGTAAGTAACAATTTGATAAATAGTAAGTATCAATTTAATAAATAGTAAGTAACAATTTAATTAATAGTATGTAACAATTTAATAAATAGTAAGTAACAATTTGATAAATAGTAAGTAACAATTTGATAAATAGTAAGTAGCAATTTGATAAATAGTAAGTAACCATTTGATAAATAGTAAGTAACCATTTGATAAATAGTAAGTAACAATTTAATAAATAGTAAGTAACAATTTAATAAATAGTAAGTAACAATTTAAAAAATAGTAACAATTTAATAAATAGTAAGTAACAATTTAATAAATAGTAAGTAACAATTTAATAAATAGTAAGTAACAATTTAATGAATAGTAAGTAACAATTTGATAAATAGTAAGTAACAATTTGATAAATAGTAAGTAACAATTAGATAAATAGTAAGTAACAATTTGATAAATAGTAAGTAACCATTTGATAAATAGTAAGTAACAATTTGATAAATAGATAGTAACAATTTAATTAATAGTAAGTAACAACTTAATAAATAGTAAGTAACAATTTAATAAATAGTAAGAAACATTTTAATAAATAGTAAGTAACAATTTGATAAATAGTAAGTAACGATTTGATAAATAGAAAGTAACAATTTGATAAATAGTAAGTAACAATTTAATAAATAGTAAGTAACAATTTGATAAATAGTAAGTAACAATTTGATAAATAGTAAGTAACAATTTGATAAATAGTAAGTAACAATTTGATAAATAGTAAGTAACCATTTGATAAATAGTAAGTAACCATTTGATAAATAGTAAGTAACAATTTAATAAACAGTAACAATTTAATAAAGAGTAAGTAACAATTTAATAAATAGTAAGTAACAATTTAATAAATAGTTTGTAACAATTTAATAAATAGTAAGTGTCAATTTAATAAATAATAAGTAACAATTTAATAAATAGTAAGTAACAATTTAATAAATAGTAAGTAACAATTTAATAAATAGTAAGTAACAATTTAATAAATAGTAAGTAACAATTTAATAAATAGTAAGTAACAATTTGATAAATAGTAAGTAACAATTTGATAAATAGTAAGTAACAATTTGATAAATAGTAAGTAACAATTTGATAAATAGTAAGTAACCATTTGATAAATAAGTAACAATTTAATAAATAGTAAGTAACAATTTAATAAATAGTAAGTAACAATTTAATAAATAGTAAGTAACAATTTAATAAATAGTAAGTAACAATTTAATAAATAGTAAGTAACAATTTGATAAATAGTAAGTAACAATTTGATAAATAGTAAGTAACAATTTGATAAATAGTAAGTAACAATTTGATAAATAGTAAGTAACCATTTGATAAATAGTAAGTAACCATTTGATAAATAGTAAGTAACAATTTAATAAACAGTAACAATTTAATAAAGAGTAAGTAACAATTTAATAAATAGTAAGTAACAATTTAATAAATAGTTTGTAACAATTTAATAAATAGTAAGTGTCAATTTAATAAATAATAAGTAACAATTTAATAAATAGTAAGTAACAATTTAATAAATAGTAAGTAACAATTTAATAAATAGTAAGTATCAATTTAATAAATAGTAAGTAACAAATTAATAAATAGTGTGTAACAATTTAATAAATAGTAAGTAACAATTTAATACATAGTAAGTAACAATTTAATAAATAGTAAGTAACAATTTAATAAATAGTAAGAAACAATTTGATAAATAGTAAGTAACAATTTGATAAATAGTAAGTAACAATTTGATAAATAGTAAGTAACAATTTAATAAATAGTAAGTAACAATTTAATAAATAGTATGTAACAATTTAATAAATAGTAAGTAACAATTTGATAAATAGTAAGTAACAATTTGATAAATAGTAAGTAACAATTTGATAAATAGTAAGTAACCATTTGATAAATAGTAAGTAACCATTTGATAAATAGTAAGTAACAATTTAATAAATAGTAAGTAACAATTTAATAAATAGATAGTACCAATTTAATTAATAGTTAGTAACAACTTAATAAATAGTAAGTAACAATTTAATAAATAGTAAGAAACATTTTAATAAATCGTAAGTAACAATTTGATAAATAGTAAGTAACGATTTGATAAATAGAAAGTAACAATTTGATAAATAGTAAGTAACAATTTAATAAACAGTAACAATTTAATAAAGAGTAAGTAACAATTTAATAAATAGTAAGTAATAATTTAATAAATAGTAAGTAACAATTTAATAAATAGTAAGTAACAATTTAATAAATAGTAAGTAACAATTTGATAAATAGTAAGTAACAATTTGATAAATTGTAAGTAACAATTTAATAAATAGTATGTAACAATTTAATAAATAGTAAGTAACAATATAATACATAGTAAGTAATAATTTAATAAATAGTAAGTAACAATTTAGTAAATAGTAAGTAACAATTTAATAAATAGTAAGTAACAATTTAATAAATAGTGAGTAACAATTTCATAAATAGTAAGTAACAATTTAATAAATAGTGTGTAACAATTTAATAAATAGTAAGTAACAATTTAATACATAGTAAGTAACAATTTAATAAATAGTAAGTAACAATTTAATAAATAGTATGTAATAATTTAATAAATAGTAAGTAACAATTTGATAAATAGTAAGTAACAATTTGATAAATAGTAAGTAACAATTAGATAAATAGTAAGTAACAATTTGATAAATAGTAAGTAACCATTTGATAAATAGTAAGTAACCATTTGATAAATAGTAAGTAACAATTTAATAAATAGTAAGTAACAATTTAATAAATAGATAGTAACAATTTAATTAATAGTAAGTAACAACTTAACAAATAGTATGTAACAATTTAATAAATAGTAAGTAACAATTTAATAAATAGTAAGTAACAATTTGATAAATAGTAAGTAACAATTTGATAAATTGTAAGTAACAATTTAATAAATAGTATGTAACAATTTAATAAATAGTAAGTAACAATTTAATACATAGTAAGTAATAATTTACTAAATAGTAAGTAACAATTTAATAAATAGTAAGTAACAATTTAATAAACAGTAACAATTTAATAAAGAGTAAGTAACAATTTAATAAATAGTAAGTAACAATTTAATAAATAGTAAGTAACAATTTAATAAATAGTGAGTAACAATTTAATAAATAGTATGTAACAATTTACTAAATAGTATGAAACAATTTGATAAATAGTAAGTAACAATTTGATAAATAGTAAGTAACCATTTGATAAATAGTAAGTAACAATTTGATAAATAGTAAGTAACCATTTGATAAATAGTAAGTAACCATTTGATAAATAGTAAGTAACCATTTGATAAATTGTAAGTAACAATTTAATAAATAGTAAGTAACAATTTAATAAATAGATAGTAACAATTTAATTAATAGTAAGTAACAACTTAATAAATAGTAAGTAACAATTTAATAAATAGTAAGAAACATTTTAATAAATAGTAAGTAACAATTTGATAAATAGTAAGAAACGATTTGATAAATAGAAAGTATCAATTTGATAAATAGTAAGTAACAATTTAATAAATAGTAAGTAACAATTTGATAAATAGTAAGTAACAATTTGATAAATAGTAAGTAACAATTTGATAAATAGTAAGTAACAATTTGATAAATAGTAAGTAACCATTTGATAAATAGTAAGTAACCATTTGATAAATAGTAAGTAACAATTTAATAAACAGTAACAATTTAATAAAGAGTAAGTAACAATTTAATAAATAGTAAGTAACAATTTAATAAATAGTTTGTAACAATTTAATAAATAGTAAGTGTCAATTTAATAAATAATAAGTAACAATTTAATAAATAGTAAGTAACAATTTAATAAATAGTAAGTAACAATTTAATAAATAGTAAGTAACAATTTAATAAATAGTTAGTGTCAATTTAATAAATAATAAGTAACAATTTAATAAATAGTATGTAACAATTTAATAAATAGTAAGTAACAATTTGATAAATAGTAAGTAACAATTTGATAAATAGTAAGTAACAATTTGATAAATAGTAAGTAAGCATTTGATAAATAGTAAGTAACCATTTGATAAATAGTAAGTAACAATTTAATAAATAGTAAGTAACAATTTAATAAATAGAGAGTAACAATTTAATTAATAGTTAGTAACAACTTAATAAATAGTATGTAACAATTTAATAAATAGTAAGAAACATTTTAATAAATAGTAAGTAACAATTTGATAAATAGTAAGTAACGATTTGATAAATAGAAAGTAACAATTTGATAAATAGTAAGTAACAATTTAATAAACAGTAACAATTTAATAAAGAGTAAGTAACAATTTAATAAATAGTAAGTAACAATTTAATAAACAGTAACAATTTAATAAATAGTAAGTAACAATTTAATAAATAGTAAGTAACAATTTGATAAATAGTAAGTAACAATTTGATAAATTGTAAGTAACAATTTAATAAATAGTATGTAACAATTGAATAAATAGTAAGTAACAATTTAATACATAGTAAGTAATAATTTAATAAATAGTAAGTAACAATTTAGTAAATAGTAAGTAACAATTTAATAAATAGTAAGTAACAATTTAATAAATAGTAAGAAAAATTTTAATAAATAGTTTGTAACAATTTAATAAATATTAAGTGTCAATTTAATAAATAATAAGTAACAATTTAATAAATAGTAAGTAAAAATTTAATAAATAGTAAGTAACAATTTAATAAATAGTAAGTAACCATTTGATAAATAGTAAGTAACCATTTGATAAATAGTAAGTAACAATTTAAGAAATAGTAAGTAACAATTTAATAAATAGATAGTAACAATTTAATTAATAGTAAGTAACAACTTAATAAATAGTAAGTAACAATTTAATAAATAGTAAGAAACGTTTTAATAAATAGTAAGTAACAATTTAATAAATAGTAAGTAACAATTTAATAAATAGTATGTAACAATTTAATAAATAGTAAGTAACAATTTAATACATAGTAAGTAACAATTTAATAAATAGTAAGTAACAATTTAATAAATAGTGAGTAACAATTTCATAAATAGTAAGTAACAATTTAATAAATAGTAAGAAACAATTTGATAAATAGTAAGTAACAATTTGATAAATAGTAAGTAACAATTTGATAAATAGTAAGTAACAATTTGATAAATTGTAAGTAACCATTTGATAAATAGTAAGTAACCATTTGATAAATAGTAAGTAACCATTTGATAAATAGTTAGTAACAATTTAATAAATAGTAAGTAACAATTTAATAAATAGTATGTAACAATATAATAAATAGTAAGTAACAATTTGATAAATAGTAAGTAACAATTTGATAAATAGTAAGTAACAATTTGATAAATAGTAAGTAACCATTTGATAAATAGTAAGTAACCATTTGATAAATAGTAAGTAACAATTTAATAAATAGTAAGTAACAATTTAATAAATAGATAGTAACAATTTAATTAATAGTAAGTAACAACTTAATAAATAGTAAGTAACAATTTAATAAATAGTAAGAAACATTTTAATAAATAGTAAGTAACAATTTGATAAATAGTAAGTAACGATTTGATAAATAGAAAGTAACAATTTGATAAATAGTAAGTAACAATTTAATAAACAGTAACAATTTAATAAATAGTAAGTAACAATTTAATAAATAGTAAGTAATAATTTAATAAATAGTAAGTAACAATTTAATAAATAGTAAGTAACAATTTAATAAATAGTAAGTAACAATTTGATAAATAGTAAGTAACAATTTGATAAATTGTAAGTAACAATTTAATAAATAGTATGTAACAATTTAATAAATAGTAAGTAACAATTTAATACATAGTAAGTAATAATTTAATAAATAGTAAGTAACAATTTAGTAAATAGTAAGTAACAATTTAATAAATAGTAAGTAACAATTTAATAAATAGTGAGTAACAATTTAATAAATAGTAAGTAACAATTTGATAAATAGTAAGTAACAATTTAAAAAATAGTAACAATTTAATAAATAGTAAGTAACAATTTAATAAATAGTAAGTAACAATTTAATAAATAGTAAGTAACAATTTAATAAATAGTAAGTAACAATTTAATAAATAGATAGTAACAATTTAATTAATAGTAAGTAACAACTTAATAAATAGTAAGTAACAATTTAATAAATAGTAAGAAACATTTTAATAAATAGTAAGTAACAATTTGATAAATAGTAAGTTACGATTTGATAAATAGAAAGTAACAATTTGATAAATAGTAAGTAACAATTTAATAAACAGTAACAATTTAATAAATAGTAAGTAACAATTTAATAAATAGTAAGTAATAATTTAATAAATAGTAAGTAACAATTTAATAAATAGTAAGTAACAATTTAATAAATAGTAAGTAACAATTTGATAAATAGTAAGTAACAATTTAATAAATAGTAAGTAACAATTTAATAAATAGTAAGTAACCATTTGATAAATAGTAAGTAACCATTTGATAAATAGTAAGTAACAATTTAATAAATAGTAAGTAACCATTTGATAAATAGTAAGTAACCATTTGATAAATAGTAAGTAACAATTTAATAAATAGTAAGTAACAATTTAATAAATAGTAAGTAACAATTTAATAAATAGTAAGTAACAATTTAATAAATAGTAAGTAACAATTTAATAAATAGTAAGTAACAATTTAATAAATAGTAAGTAACAATTTGATAAATAGTAAGTAACAATTTGATAAATAGTAAGTAACAATTTGATAAATAGTAAGTAACCATTTGATAAATAGTAAGTAACCATTTGATAAATAGTAAGTAACAATTTAATAAACAGTAACAATTTAATAAAGAGTAAGTAACAATTTAATAAATAGTAAGTAACAATTTAATAAATAGTTTGTAACAATTTAATAAATAGTAAGTGTCAATTTAATAAATAATATGTAACAATTTAATAAATAGTAAGTAACAATTTAATAAATAGTAAGTAACAATTTAATAAATAGATAGTAACAATTTAATTAATAGTAAGTAACAACTTAATAAATAGTAAGTAACAATTTAATACATAGTAAGTAATAATTTAATAAATAGTAAGAAACATTTTAATAAATAGTAAGTACACATTTGATAAATAGTAAGTAACGATTTGATAAATAGAAAGTAACAATTTGATAAATAGTAAGTAACAATTTAATAAACAGTAACAATTTAATAAATAGTAAGTAACAATTTAATAAATAGTAAGAAATAATTTAATAAATAGTTTGTAACAATTTAATAAATAGTAAGTAACAATTTAATACATAGTAAGTAACAATTTAATAAATAGTAAGTAACAATTTAATAAATAGTAAGAAACAATTTGATAAATAGTAAGTAACACTTTGATAAATAGTAAGTAACAATTTGATAAATAGTAAGTAACAATTTAATAAATAGTAAGTAACAATTTAATAAATAGTAAGTAACAATTTAATAAATAGATAGTAACAATTTAATTAATAGTAAGTAACAACTTAATAAATAGTAAGTAACAATTTAATAAATAGTAAGAAACATTTTAATAAATAGTAAGTAACAATTTGATAAATAGTAAGTTACGATTTGATAAATAGAAAGTAACAATTTGATAAATAGTATGTAACAATTTAATAAACAGTATCAATTTAATAAATAGTAAGTAACAATTTAATAAATAGTAAGAAAAAATTTAATAAATAGTTTGTAACAATTTAATAAATATTAAGTGTCAATTTAATAAATAGTAAGTAACAATTTAATACATAGTAATTAACAATTTAATAAATAGTAAGTAACAATTTAATAAATAGTAAGTAACAATTTAAAAAATAGTAACAATTTAATAAATAGTAAGTAACAATTTAATAAATAGTAAGTAACAATTTAATAAATAGTAAGTAACAATTTAATATATAGTAAGTAACAATTTGATAAATAGCAAGTAACAATTTAATAAATAGTAAGTAACAATTTAATAAATAGTAAGTAACAATTTAATAAATAGTAAGTAACAATTTAATAAATAGTAAGTAACAATTTGATAAATAGTAAGTAACAATTTAATAAATAGTAAGTAACAATTTAATAAATAGTAAGTAACAATTTAATAAATAGTAAGTAACAATTTGATATATAGTAAGTAACAATTTGATAAATAGTAAGTAACAATTTGATAAATAGTAAGTAACAATTTGATAAATAGTAAGTATCAATTTAATAAATAGTAGGTAAAAATTTAATTAATAGTATGTAACAATTTAATAAATAGTAAGTAACCATTTGATAAATAGTAAGTAACCATTTGATAAATAGTAAGTAACAATTTAATAAATAGTAAGTAACAATTTAATAAATAGTAAGTAACAATTTAATAAATAGTAAGTAACCATTTGATAAATAGTAAGTAACCATTTGATAAATAGTAAGTAACCATTTGATAAATAGTAAGTAACAATTTAATAAATAGTAAGTAACAATTTAATAAATAGTAAGTAACAATTTAATAAATAGTAAGTAACAATTTAATAAATAGTAAGTAACAATTTAATAAATAGTAAGTAACAATTTGATAAATAGTAAGTAACAATTTGATAAATAGTAAGTAACAATTTGATAAATAGTAAGTAACAATTTGATAAATAGTAAGTAACCATTTGATAAATAGTAAGTAACCATTTGATAAATAGTAAGTAACCATTTGATAAATAGTAAGTAACCATTTGATAAGTAGTAAGTAACAATTTAATAAATAGTAAGTAACAATTTAATAAATAGTAAGTAACAATTTAATAAATAGTAAGTAACAATTTAATAAATAGTAAGTAACAATTTAATAAATAGTAAGTAACAATTTAATAAATAGTAAGTAACAATTTGATAAATAGTAAGTAACAATTTGATAAATAGTAAGTAACAATTTGATAAATAGTAAGTAACAATTTGATAAATAGTAAGTAACAATTTGATAAATAGTAAGTAACCATTTGATAAATAGTAAGTAACCATTTGATAAATAGTAAGTAACCATTTGATAAATAGTAAGTAACAATTTAATAAATAGTAAGTAACAATTTAATTAATAGTATGTAACAATTTAATAAATAGTAAGAAACAATTTGATAAATAGTAAGTAACACTTTGATAAATAGTAAGTAACAATTTGATAAATAGTAAGTAACAATTTAATAAATAGTAAGTAACAATTTAATAAATAGTAAGTAACAATTTAATAAATAGATAGTAACAATTTAATTAATAGTAAGTAACAACTTAATAAATAGTAAGTAACAATTTAATAAATAGTAAGAAACATTTTAATAAATAGTAAGTAACAATTTGATAAATAGTAAGTTACGATTTGATAAATAGAAAGTAACAATTTGATAAATAGTATGTAACAATTTAATAAACAGTATCAATTCAATAAATAGTAAGTAACAATTTAATAAATAGTAAGAAAAAATTTAATAAATAGTTTGTAACAATTTAATAAATATTAAGTGTCAATTTAATAAATAGTAAGTAACAATTTAATACATAGTAATTAACAATTTAATAAATAGTAAGTAACAATTTAATAAATAGTAAGTAACAATTTAAAAAATAGTAACAATTTAATAAATAGTAAGTAACAATTTAATAAATAGTAAGTAACAATTTAATAAATAGTAAGTAACAATTTAATATATAGTAAGTAACAATTTGATAAATAGCAAGTAACAATTTAATAAATAGTAAGTAACAATTTAATAAATAGTAAGTAACAATTTAATAAATAGTAAGTAACAATTTAATAAATAGTAAGTAACAATTTGATAAATAGTAAGTAACAATTTAATAAATAGTAAGTAACAATTTAATAAATAGTAAGTAACAATTTAATAAATAGTAAGTAACAATTTGATATATAGTAAGTAACAATTTGATAAATAGTAAGTAACAATTTGATAAATAGTAAGTAACAATTTGATAAATAGTAAGTATCAATTTAATAAATAGTAGGTAAAAATTTAATTAATAGTATGTAACAATTTAATAAATAGTAAGTAACCATTTGATAAATAGTAAGTAACCATTTGATAAATAGTAAGTAACAATTTAATAAATAGTAAGTAACAATTTAATAAATAGTAAGTAACAATTTAATAAATAGTAAGTAACCATTTGATAAATAGTAAGTAACCATTTGATAAATAGTACGTAACCATTTGATAAATAGTAAGTAACAATTTAATAAATAGTAAGTAACAATTTAATAAATAGTAAGTAACAATTTAATAAATAGTAAGTAACAATTTAATAAATAGTAAGTAACAATTTAATAAATAGTAAGTAACAATTTGATAAATAGTAAGTAACAATTTGATAAATAGTAAGTAACAATTTGATAAATAGTAAGTAACAATTTGATAAATAGTAAGTAACCATTTGATAAATAGTAAGTAACCATTTGATAAATAGTAAGTAACCATTTGATAAATAGTAAGTAACCATTTGATAAGTAGTAAGTAACAATTTAATAAATAGTAAGTAACAATTTAATAAATAGTAAGTAACAATTTAATAAATAGTAAGTAACAATTTAATAAATAGTAAGTAACAATTTAATAAATAGTAAGTAACAATTTAATAAATAGTAAGTAACAATTTGATAAATAGTAAGTAACAATTTGATAAATAGTAAGTAACAATTTGATAAATAGTAAGTAACAATTTGATAAATAGTAAGTAACAATTTGATAAATAGTAAGTAACCATTTGATAAATAGTAAGTAACCATTTGATAAATAGTAAGTAACCATTTGATAAATAGTAAGTAACAATTTAATAAATAGTAAGTAACAATTTAATTAATAGTATGTAACAATTTAATAAATAGTAAGTAACAATTTGGTAAATAGTAAGTAACAATTTGATAAATAGTAAGTAACAATTTGATAAATAGTAAGTAACAATTTGATAAATAGTAAGTAACCATTTGATAAATAGTAAGTAACCATTTGATAAATAGTAAGTAACAATTTAATAAACAGTAACAATTTAATAAAGAGTAAGTAACAATTTAATAAATAGTAAGTAACAATTTAATAAATAGTTTGTAACAATTTAATAAATAGTAAGTGTCAATTTAATAAATAATATGTAACAATTTAATAAATAGTAAGTAACAATTTAATAAATAGTAAGTAACAATTTAATAAATAGTAAGTAACAATTTAATAAATAGTAAGTAACAATTTAATACATAGTAAGAAACAATTTAATAAATAGTAAGTAACAATTTAATAAATAGTAAGAAACAATTTGATAAATAGTAAGTAACAATTTGATAAATAGTAAGTAACAATTTGATAAATAGTAAGTAACAATTTAATAAATAGTAAGTAACAATTTAATAAATAGATAGTAACAATTTAATTAATAGTAAGTAACAACTTAATAAATAGTAAGTAACAATTTAATAAATAGTAAGAAACGTTTTAATAAATAGTAAGTAACAATTTAATAAATAGTAAGTAACAATTTAATAAATAGTATGTAACAATTTAATAAATAGTAAGTAACAATTTGGTAAATAGTAAGTAACAATTTGATAAATAGTGAGTAACAATTTGATAAATAGTAAGTAACCATTTGATAAATAGTAAGTAACCATTTGATAAATAGTAAGTAACAATTTAATAAATAGTAAGTAACAATTTGATAAATAGATAGTAACAATTTAATTAATAGTAAGTAACAACTTAATAAATAGTAAGTAACAATTTAATAAATAGTAAGAAACATTTTAATAAATAGTAAGTAACAATTTGATAAATAGTAAGTAACGATTTGATAAATAGAAAGTAACAATTTGATAAATAGTAAGTAACAATTTAATAAATAGTAAGTAACAATTTGATAAATAGTAAGTAACAATTTGATAAATAGTAAGTAACAATTTGATAAATAGTAAGTAACAATTTGATAAATAGTAAGTAACCATTTGATAAATAGTAAGTAACCATTTGATAAATAGTAACTAACAATTTAATAAACAGTAACAATTTAATAAAGAGTAAGTAACAATTTAATAAAGAGTAAGTAACAATTTAATAAATAGTAAGTAACAATTTAATAAATAGTTTGTAACAATTTAATAAATAGTAAGTGTCAATTTAATAAATAATAAGTAACAATTTAATAAATAGTAAGTAACAATTTAATAAATAGTAAGTAACAATTTAATAAATAGTAAGTAACAATTTAATAAATAGTAAGTAACAATTTAATAAATAGTGTGTAACAATTTAATAAATAGTAAGTAACAATTTAATAAATAGTAAGAAACATTTTAATAAATAGTAAGTAACAATTTGATAAATAGTAAGTAACGATTTGATAAATAGTAAGTAACAATTTAATAAACAGTAACAATTTAATAAATAGTAAGTAACAATTTAATAAATAGTATGTAACAATTTAATAAATAGTAAGTAACAATTTAATACATAGTAAGTAATAATTTAATAAATAGTAAGTAACAATTTAATAAATAGTGAGTAACAATTTAATAAATAGTAAGTAACAATTTGATAAATAGTAAGTAACAATTTAAAAAATAGTAACAATTTAATAAATAGAAAGTAACAATTTAATAAATAGTAAGTAACAATTTAATAAATAGTAAGTAACAATTTAATAAATAGATAGTAACAATTTAATTAATAGTAAGTAACAACTTAATAAATAGTAAGTAACAATTTAATAAATAGTAAGAAACATTTTAATAAATAGTAAGTAACAATTTGATAAATAGTAAGTTACGATTTGATAAATAGAAAGTAACAATTTGATAAATAGTAAGTAACAATTTAATAAACAGTAACAATTTAATAAATAGTAAGTAACAATTTAATAAATAGTAAGAAAAAATTTAATAAATAGTTTGTAACAATTTAATAAATATTAAGTGTCAATTTAATAAATAATAAGTAACAATTTAATAAATAGTAAGTAACAATTTAATAAATAGTAAGTAACAGTTTAATAAATAGTAAGTAACCATTTGATAAATAGTAAGTAACCATTTGATAAATAGTAAGTAACAATTTAATAAATAGTAAGTAACAATTTAATAAATAGATAGTAACAATTTAATTAATAGTAAGTAACAACTTAATAAATAGTAAGTAACAATTTAATAAATAGTAAGAAACGTTTTAATAAATAGTAAGTAACAATTTAATAAATAGTAAGTAACAATTTAATAAATAGTATGTAACAATTTAATAAATAGTAAGTAACAATTTAATACATAGTAAGTAACCATTTGATAAATAGTAAGTAACCATTTGATAAATAGCAAGTAACCATTTGATAAATAGTAAGTAACAATTTAATAAATAGTAAGTAACAATTTAATAAATAGTAAGTAACAATTTGATAAATAGTAAGTAACAATTTGATAAATAGTAAGTAACAATTTGATAAATAGTAAGTAACAATTTGATAAATAGTAAGTAACAATTTAATAAATAGTAAGTAACAATTTAATAAATAGTAAGAATCAATTTAATAAATAATAAGTAACAATTTAATAAATAGTAAGTAACAATTTAATAAACAGTAAGTAACAATTTAATAAATAGTAAGTAACAATTTAATAATTAGTAAGTAACAATGTAATAAATAGTAAGTAACAATTTAATAAATTGTAAGTAACAATTTAATAAATAGTATGTAACAATTTAAAAATAGTAAGTAACAATTTAATACATAGTAAGTAACAATTTAATAAATAGTAAGTAACAATTTAATAAATAGTAAGTAACAATTTAAAAAATAGTAACAATTTAATAAATAGTAAGTAACAATTTAATAAATAGTAAGTAACAATTTAATAAAGAGTAAGTAACAATTTAATAAATAGTAAGTAACAATTTAAAAAATAGTAACAATTTAATAAATAGTAAGTAACAATTTAATAAATAGTAAGTAACAATTTAATAAATAGTAAGTAACAATTTAATATATAGTAAGTAACAATTTGATAAATAGCAAGTAACAATTTAATAAATAGTAAGTAACAATTTAATAAATAGTAAGTAACAATTTAATAAATAGTAAGTAACAATTTAATAAATAGTAAGTAACAATTTGATAAATAGTAAGTAACAATTTAATAAATAGTAAGTAACAATTTAATAAATAGTAAGTAACAATTTAATAAATAGTAAGTAACAATTTGATAAATAGTAAGTAACAATTTGATAAATAGTAAGTAACAATTTGATAAATAGTAAGTAACAATTTGATAAATAGTAAGTATCAATTTAATAAATAGTAGGTAAAAATTTAATTAATAGTATGTAACAATTTAATAAATAGTAAGTAACCATTTGATAAATAGTAAGTAACAATTTAATAAATAGTAAGTAACAATTTAATAAATAGTAAGTAACAATTTAATAAATAGTAAGTAACCATTTGATAAATAGTAAGTAACCATTTGATAAATAGTAAGTAACAATTTAATAAATAGTAAGTAACAATTTAATAAATAGTAAGTAACAATTTAATAAATAGTAAGTAACAATTTAATAAATAGTAAGTAACAATTTAATAAATAGTAAGTAACAATTTAATAAATAGTAAGTAACAATTTGATAAATAGTAAGTAACAATTTGATAAATAGTAAGTAACAATTTGATAAATAGTAAGTAAGAATTTGATAAATAGTAAGTAACCATTTGATAAATAGTAAGTAACCATTTGATAAATAGTAAGTAACCATTTGATAAATAGTAAGTAACAATTTAATAAATAGTAAGTAACAATTTAATTAATAGTATGTAACAATTTAATAAATAGTAAGTAACAATTTGGTAAATAGTAAGTAACAATTTGATAAATAGTAAGTAACAATTTGATAAATAGTAAGTAACAATTTGATAAATAGTAAGTAACCATTTGATAAATAGTAAGTAACCATTTGATAAATAGTAAGTAACAATTTAATAAACAGTAACAATTTAATAAAGAGTAAGTAACAATTTAATAAATAGTAAGTAACAATTTAATAAATAGTTTGTAACAATTTAATAAATAGTAAGTGTCAATTTAATAAATAATATGTAACAATTTAATAAATAGTAAGTAACAATTTAATAAATAGTAAGTAACAATTTAATAAATAGTAAGTAACAATTTAATAAATAGTAAGTAACAATTTAATACATAGTAAGAAACAATTTAATAAATAGTAAGTAACAATTTAATAAATAGTAAGAAACAATTTGATAAATAGTAAGTAACAATTTGATAAATAGTAAGTAACAATTTGATAAATAGTAAGTAACAATTTAATAAATAGTAAGTAACAATTTAATAAATAGATAGTAACAATTTAATTAATAGTAAGTAACAACTTAATAAATAGTAAGTAACAATTTAATAAATAGTAAGAAACGTTTTAATAAATAGTAAGTAACAATTTAATAAATAGTAAGTAACAATTTAATAAATAGTATGTAACAATTTAATAAATAGTAAGTAACAATTTGGTAAATAGTAAGTAACAATTTGATAAATAGTGAGTAACAATTTGATAAATAGTAAGTAACCATTTGATAAATAGTAAGTAACCATTTGATAAATAGTAAGTAACAATTTAATAAATAGTAAGTAACAATTTGATAAATAGATAGTAACAATTTAATTAATAGTAAGTAACAACTTAATAAATAGTAAGTAACAATTTAATAAATAGTAAGAAACATTTTAATAAATAGTAAGTAACAATTTGATAAATAGTAAGTAACGATTTGATAAATAGAAAGTAACAATTTGATAAATAGTAAGTAACAATTTAATAAATAGTAAGTAACAATTTGATAAATAGTAAGTAACAATTTGATAAATAGTAAGTAACAATTTGATAAATAGTAAGTAACAATTTGATAAATAGTAAGTAACCATTTGATAAATAGTAAGTAACCATTTGATAAATAGTAACTAACAATTTAATAAACAGTAACAATTTAATAAAGAGTAAGTAACAATTTAATAAAGAGTAAGTAACAATTTAATAAATAGTAAGTAACAATTTAATAAATAGTTTGTAACAATTTAATAAATAGTAAGTGTCAATTTAATAAATAATAAGTAACAATTTAATAAATAGTAAGTAACAATTTAATAAATAGTAAGTAACAATTTAATAAATAGTAAGTAACAATTTAATAAATAGTAAGTAACAATTTAATAAATAGTGTGTAACAATTTAATAAATAGTAAGTAACAATTTAATAAATAGTAAGAAACATTTTAATAAATAGTAAGTAACAATTTGATAAATAGTAAGTAACGATTTGATAAATAGTAAGTAACAATTTAATAAACAGTAACAATTTAATAAATAGTAAGTAACAATTTAATAAATAGTAAGTAATAATTTAATAAATAGTAAGTAACAATTTAATAAATAGTAAGTAACAATTTAATAAATAGTAAGTAACAATTTGATAAATAGTAAGTAACAATTTGATAAATTGTAAGTAACAATTTAATAAATAGTATGTAACAATTTAATAAATAGTAAGTAACAATTTAATACATAGTAAGTAATAATTTAATAAATAGTAAGTAACAATTTAATAAATAGTGAGTAACAATTTAATAAATAGTAAGTAACAATTTGATAAATAGTAAGTAACAATTTAAAAAATAGTAACAATTTAATAAATAGAAAGTAACAATTTAATAAATAGTAAGTAACAATTTAATAAATAGTAAGTAACAATTTAATAAATAGTAAGTAACAATTTAATAAATAGATAGTAACAATTTAATTAATAGTAAGTAACAACTTAATAAATAGTAAGTAACAATTTAATAAATAGTAAGAAACATTTTAATAAATAGTAAGTAACAATTTGATAAATAGTAAGTTACGATTTGATAAATAGAAAGTAACAATTTGATAAATAGTAAGTAACAATTTAATAAACAGTAACAATTTAATAAATAGTAAGTAACAATTTAATAAATAGTAAGAAAAAATTTAATAAATAGTTTGTAACAATTTAATAAATATTAAGTGTCAATTTAATAAATAATAAGTAACAATTTAATAAATAGTAAGTAACAATTTAATAAATAGTAAGTAACAATTTAATAAATAGTAAGTAACCATTTGATAAATAGTAAGTAACCATTTGATAAATAGTAAGTAACAATTTAATAAATAGTAAGTAACAATTTAATAAATAGATAGTAACAATTTAATTAATAGTAAGTAACAACTTAATAAATAGTAAGTAACAATTTAATAATTAGTAAGTAACAATTTAATAAATAGTAAGTAACAATTTAATAAATTGTAAGTAACAATTTAATAAATAGTAAGTAACCATTTGATAAATAGTAAGTAACCATTTGATAAATAGTAAGTAACAATTTAATAAACAGTAACAATTTAATAAAGAGTAAGTAACAATTTAATAAATAGTAAGTAACAATTTAATAAATAGTTTGTAACAATTTAATAAATAGTAAGTGTCAATTTAATAAATAATATGTAACAATTTAATAAATAGTAAGTAACAATTTAATAAATAGTAAGTAACAATTTAATAAATAGTAAGTAACAATTTAATAAATAGTAAGTAACAATTTAATACATAGTAAGAAACAATTTAATAAATAGTAAGTAACAATTTAATAAATAGTAAGAAACAATTTGATAAATAGTAAGTAACAATTTGATAAATAGTAAGTAACAATTTGATAAATAGTAAGTAACAATTTAATAAATAGTAAGTAACAATTTAATAAATAGATAGTAACAATTTAATTAATAGTAAGTAACAACTTAATAAATAGTAAGTAACAATTTAATAAATAGTAAGAAACGTTTTAATAAATAGTAAGTAACAATTTAATAAATAGTAAGTAACAATTTAATAAATAGTATGTAACAATTTAATAAATAGTAAGTAACAATTTGGTAAATAGTAAGTAACAATTTGATAAATAGTGAGTAACAATTTGATAAATAGTAAGTAACCATTTGATAAATAGTAAGTAACCATTTGATAAATAGTAAGTAACAATTTAATAAATAGTAAGTAACAATTTGATAAATAGATAGTAACAATTTAATTAATAGTAAGTAACAACTTAATAAATAGTAAGTAACAATTTAATAAATAGTAAGAAACATTTTAATAAATAGTAAGTAACAATTTGATAAATAGTAAGTAACGATTTGATAAATAGAAAGTAACAATTTGATAAATAGTAAGTAACAATTTAATAAATAGTAAGTAACAATTTGATAAATAGTAAGTAACAATTTGATAAATAGTAAGTAACAATTTGATAAATAGTAAGTAACAATTTGATAAATAGTAAGTAACCATTTGATAAATAGTAAGTAACCATTTGATAAATAGTAACTAACAATTTAATAAACAGTAACAATTTAATAAAGAGTAAGTAACAATTTAATAAAGAGTAAGTAACAATTTAATAAATAGTAAGTAACAATTTAATAAATAGTTTGTAACAATTTAATAAATAGTAAGTGTCAATTTAATAAATAATAAGTAACAATTTAATAAATAGTAAGTAACAATTTAATAAATAGTAAGTAACAATTTAATAAATAGTAAGTAACAATTTAATAAATAGTAAGTAACAATTTAATAAATAGTGTGTAACAATTTAATAAATAGTAAGTAACAATTTAATAAATAGTAAGAAACATTTTAATAAATAGTAAGTAACAATTTGATAAATAGTAAGTAACGATTTGATAAATAGTAAGTAACAATTTAATAAACAGTAACAATTTAATAAATAGTAAGTAACAATTTAATAAATAGTAAGTAATAATTTAATAAATAGTAAGTAACAATTTAATAAATAGTAAGTAACAATTTAATAAATAGTAAGTAACAATTTGATAAATAGTAAGTAACAATTTGATAAATTGTAAGTAACAATTTAATAAATAGTATGTAACAATTTAATAAATAGTAAGTAACAATTTAATACATAGTAAGTAATAATTTAATAAATAGTAAGTAACAATTTAATAAATAGTGAGTAACAATTTAATAAATAGTAAGTAACAATTTGATAAATAGTAAGTAACAATTTAAAAAATAGTAACAATTTAATAAATAGAAAGTAACAATTTAATAAATAGTAAGTAACAATTTAATAAATAGTAAGTAACAATTTAATAAATAGTAAGTAACAATTTAATAAATAGATAGTAACAATTTAATTAATAGTAAGTAACAACTTAATAAATAGTAAGTAACAATTTAATAAATAGTAAGAAACATTTTAATAAATAGTAAGTAACAATTTGATAAATAGTAAGTTACGATTTGATAAATAGAAAGTAACAATTTGATAAATAGTAAGTAACAATTTAATAAACAGTAACAATTTAATAAATAGTAAGTAACAATTTAATAAATAGTAAGAAAAAATTTAATAAATAGTTTGTAACAATTTAATAAATATTAAGTGTCAATTTAATAAATAATAAGTAACAATTTAATAAATAGTAAGTAACAATTTAATAAATAGTAAGTAACAATTTAATAAATAGTAAGTAACCATTTGATAAATAGTAAGTAACCATTTGATAAATAGTAAGTAACAATTTAATAAATAGTAAGTAACAATTTAATAAATAGATAGTAACAATTTAATTAATAGTAAGTAACAACTTAATAAATAGTAAGTAACAATTTAATAATTAGTAAGTAACAATTTAATAAATAGTAAGTAACAATTTAATAAATTGTAAGTAACAATTTAATAAATAGTATGTAACAATTTAAAAATAGTAAGTAACAATTTAATACATAGTAAGTAACAATTTAATAAATAGTAAGTAACAATTTAATAAATAGTAAGTAACAATTTAAAAAATAGTAACAATTTAATAAATAGTAAGTAACAATTTAATAAATAGTAAGTAACAATTTAATAAATAGTAAGTAACAATTTAATAAATAGTAAGTAACAATTTAATAAATAGATAGTAACAATTTAATTAATAGTAAGTAACAACTTAATAAATAGTAAGTAACAATTTAATAAATAGTAAGAAACATTTTAATATATAGTAAGTAACAATTTGATAAATAGTAAGTAACAATTTAATAAATAGTAAGAAAAAATTTAATAAATAGTTTGTAACAATTTAATAAATATTAAGTGTCAATTTAATAAATAATAAGTAACAATTTAATAAATAGTAAGTAACAATTTAATAAATAGTAAGTAACAATTTAATAAATAGTAAGTAACCATTTGATAAATAGTAAGTAACCATTTGATAAATAGTAAGTAACAATTTAATAAATAGTAAGTAACAATTTAATAAATAGATAGTAACAATTTAATTAATAGTAAGTAACAACTTAATAAATAGTAAGTAACAATTTAATAAATAGTAAGAAACGTTTTAATAAATAGTAAGTAACAATTTAATAAATAGTAAGTAACAATTTAATAAATAGTATGTAACAATTTAATAAATAGTAAGTAACAATTTAATACATAGTAAGTAACCATTTGATAAATAGTAAGTAACCATTTGATAAATAGCAAGTAACCATTTGATAAATAGTAAGTAACAATTTAATAAATAGTAAGTAACAATTTAATAAATAGTAAGTAACAATTTGATAAATAGTAAGTAACAATTTGATAAATAGTAAGTAACAATTTGATAAATAGTAAGTAACAATTTGATAAATAGTAAGTAACAATTTAATAAATAGTAAGTAACAATTTAATAAATAGTAAGAATCAATTTAATAAATAATAAGTAACAATTTAATAAATAGTAAGTAACAATTTAATAAACAGTAAGTAACAATTTAATAAATAGTAAGTAACAATTTAATAATTAGTAAGTAACAATGTAATAAATAGTAAGTAACAATTTAATAAATTGTAAGTAACAATTTAATAAATAGTATGTAACAATTTAAAAATAGTAAGTAACAATTTAATACATAGTAAGTAACAATTTAATAAATAGTAAGTAACAATTTAATAAATAGTAAGTAACAATTTAAAAAATAGTAACAATTTAATAAATAGTAAGTAACAATTTAATAAATAGTAAGTAACAATTTAATAAATAGTAAGTAACAATTTAATAAATAGTAAGTAACAATTTAATAAATAGATAGTAACAATTTAATTAATAGTAAGTAACAACTTAATAAATAGTAAGTAACAATTTAATAAATAGTAAGAAACATTTTAATAAATAGTAAGTAACAATTTGATAAATAGTAAGTTACGATTTGATAAATAGAAAGTAACAATTTGATAAATAGTATGTAACAATTTAATAAACAGTAACAATTTAATAAATAGTAAGTAACAATTTAATAAATAGTAAGAAAAAATTTAATAAATAGTTTGTAACAATTTAATAAATATTAAGTGTCAATTTAATAAATAGTAAGTAACAATTTAATACATAGTAATTAACAATTTGATAAATAGTAAGTAACAATTTAATAAACAGTAACAATTTAATAAATAGTAAGTAACAATTTAATAAATAGTAAGAAAAAATTTAATAAATAGTTTGTAACAATTTAATAAATATTAAGTGTCAATTTAATAAATAATAAGTAACAATTTAATAAATAGTAAGTAACAATTTAATAAATAGTAAGTAACAATTTAATAAATAGTAAGTAACCATTTGATAAATAGTAAGTAACCATTTGATAAATAGTAAGTAACAATTTAATAAATAGTAAGTAACAATTTAATAAATAGATAGTAACAATTTAATTAATAGTAAGTAACAACTTAATAAATAGTAAGTAACAATTTAATAATTAGTAAGTAACAATTTAATAAATAGTAAGTAACAATTTAATAAATTGTAAGTAACAATTTAATAAATAGTATGTAACAATTTAAAAATAGTAAGTAACAATTTAATACATAGTAAGTAACAATTTAATAAATAGTAAGTAACAATTTAATAAATAGTAAGTAACAATTTAAAAAATAGTAACAATTTAATAAATAGTAAGTAACAATTTAATAAATAGTAAGTAACAATTTAATAAATAGTAAGTAACAATTTAATAAATAGTAAGTAACAATTTAATAAATAGATAGTAACAATTTAATTAATAGTAAGTAACAACTTAATAAATAGTAAGTAACAATTTAATAAATAGTAAGAAACATTTTAATATATAGTAAGTAACAATTTGATAAATAGTAAGTAACAATTTAATAAATAGTAAGAAAAAATTTAATAAATAGTTTGTAACAATTTAATAAATATTAAGTGTCAATTTAATAAATAATAAGTAACAATTTAATAAATAGTAAGTAACAATTTAATAAATAGTAAGTAACAATTTAATAAATAGTAAGTAACCATTTGATAAATAGTAAGTAACCATTTGATAAATAGTAAGTAACAATTTAATAAATAGTAAGTAACAATTTAATAAATAGATAGTAACAATTTAATTAATAGTAAGTAACAACTTAATAAATAGTAAGTAACAATTTAATAAATAGTAAGAAACGTTTTAATAAATAGTAAGTAACAATTTAATAAATAGTAAGTAACAATTTAATAAATAGTATGTAACAATTTAATAAATAGTAAGTAACAATTTAATACATAGTAAGTAACCATTTGATAAATAGTAAGTAACCATTTGATAAATAGCAAGTAACCATTTGATAAATAGTAAGTAACAATTTAATAAATAGTAAGTAACAATTTAATAAATAGTAAGTAACAATTTGATAAATAGTAAGTAACAATTTGATAAATAGTAAGTAACAATTTGATAAATAGTAAGTAACAATTTGATAAATAGTAAGTAACAATTTAATAAATAGTAAGTAACAATTTAATAAATAGTAAGAATCAATTTAATAAATAATAAGTAACAATTTAATAAATAGTAAGTAACAATTTAATAAACAGTAAGTAACAATTTAATAAATAGTAAGTAACAATTTAATAATTAGTAAGTAACAATGTAATAAATAGTAAGTAACAATTTAATAAATTGTAAGTAACAATTTAATAAATAGTATGTAACAATTTAAAAATAGTAAGTAACAATTTAATACATAGTAAGTAACAATTTAATAAATAGTAAGTAACAATTTAATAAATAGTAAGTAACAATTTAAAAAATAGTAACAATTTAATAAATAGTAAGTAACAATTTAATAAATAGTAAGTAACAATTTAATAAATAGTAAGTAACAATTTAATAAATAGTAAGTAACAATTTAATAAATAGATAGTAACAATTTAATTAATAGTAAGTAACAACTTAATAAATAGTAAGTAACAATTTAATAAATAGTAAGAAACATTTTAATAAATAGTAAGTAACAATTTGATAAATAGTAAGTTACGATTTGATAAATAGAAAGTAACAATTTGATAAATAGTATGTAACAATTTAATAAACAGTAACAATTTAATAAATAGTAAGTAACAATTTAATAAATAGTAAGAAAAAATTTAATAAATAGTTTGTAACAATTTAATAAATATTAAGTGTCAATTTAATAAATAGTAAGTAACAATTTAATACATAGTAATTAACAATTTAATAAATAGTAAGTAACAATTTAATAAATAGTAAGTAACAATTTAAAAAATAGTAACAATTTAATAAATAGTAAGTAACAATTCAATAAATAGTAAGTAACAATTTAATAAATAGTAAGTAACAATTTAATATATAGTAAGTAACAATTTGATAAATAGCAAGTAACAATTTAATAAATAGTAAGTAACAATTTAATAAATAGTAAGTAACAATTTAATAAATAGTAAGTAACAATTTAATAAATAGTAAGTAACAATTTGATAAATAGTAAGTAACAATTTGATAAATAGTAAGTAACAATTTGATAAATAGTAAGTAACAATTTGATAAATAGTAAGTATCAATTTAATAAATAGTAAGTAACAATTTAATTAATAGTATGTAACAATTTAATAAATAGTAAGTAACAATTTGATAAATAGTAAGTAACAATTTGATAAATAGTAAGTAACAATTTGATAAATAGTAAGTAACCATTTGATAAATAGTAAGTAACCATTTGATAAATAGTAAGTAACAATTTAATAAATAGTAAGTAACAATTTAATAAATAGTAAGTAACAATTTAAAAAATAGTAACAATTTAATAAATAGTAAGTAACAATTTAATAAATAGTAAGTAACAATTTAATAAATAGTAAGTAACAATTTAATGAATAGTAAGTAACAATTTGATAAATAGTAAGTAACAATTTGATAAATAGTAAGTAACCATTTGATAAATAGTAAGTAACAATTTGATAAATAGTAAGTAACGATTTGATAAATAGAAAGTAACAATTTGATAAATCGTAAGTAACAATTTAATAAATAGTAAGTAACAATTTGATAAATAGTAAGTAACAATTTGATAAATAGTAAGTAACAATTTGATAAATAGTAAGTAACAATTTGATAAATAGTAAGTAACCATTTGATAAATAGTAAGTAACCATTTGATAAATAGTAAGTAACAATTTAATAAACAGTAACAATTTAATAAAGAGTAAGTAACAATTTAATAAATAGTAAGTAACAATTTAATAAATAGTTTGTAACAATTTAATAAATAGTAAGTGTCAATTTAATAAATAATAAGTAACAATTTAATAAATAGTAAGTAACAATTTAATAAATAGTAAGTAACAATTTAATAAATAGTAAGTAACAATTTAATAAATAGTAAGTAACAATTTAATAAATAGTAAGTAACAATTTGATAAATAGTAAGTAACAATTTGATAAATAGTAAGTAACAATTTGATAAATAGTAAGTAACAATTTGATAAATAGTAAGTAACCATTTGATAAATAGTAAGTAACCATTTGATAAATAGTAAGTAACAATTTAATAAACAGTAACAATTTAATAAAGAGTAAGTAACAATTTAATAAATAGTAAGTAACAATTTAATAAATAGTTTGTATCAATTTAATAAATAGAAAGTGTCAATTTAATAAATAATAAGTAACAATTTAATAAATAGTAAGTAACAATTTAATAAATAGTAAGTAACGATTTAATAAATAGTAAGTATCAATTTAATAAATAGTAAGTAACAATTTAATAAATAGTGTGTAACAATTTAATAAATAGTAAGTAACAATTTAATACATAGTAAGTAACAATTTAATAAATAGTAAGTAACAATTTAATAAATAGTAAGAAACAATTTGATAAATAGTAAGTAACAATTTGATAAATAGTAAATAACAATTTGATAAATAGTAAGTAACAATTTAATAAATAGTAAGTAACAATTTAATAAATAGTATGTAACAATTTAATAAATAGTAAGTAACAATTTGATATATAGTAAGTAACAATTTGATAAATAGTAAGTAACAATTTGATAAATAGTAAGTAACCATTTGATAAATAGTAAGTAACCATTTGATAAATAGTAAGTAACAATTTAATAAATAGTAAGTAACAATTTAATAAATAGATAGTACCAATTTAATTAATAGTTAGTAACAACTTAATAAATAGTAAGTAACAATTTAATAAATAGTAAGAAACATTTTAATAAATCGTAAGTAACAATTTGATAAATAGTAAGTAACGATTTGATAAGTAGAAAGTAACAATTTGATAAATAGTAAGTAACAATTTAATAAACAGTAACAATTTAATAAAGAGTAAGTAACAATTTAATAAATAGTAAGTAATAATTTAATAAATAGTAAGTAACAATTTAATAAATAGTAAGTAACAATTTAATAAATAGTAAGTAACAATTTGATAAATAGTAAGTAACAATTTGATAAATTGTAAGTAACAATTTAATAAATAGTATGTAACAATTTAATAAATAGTAAGTAACAATATAATACATAGTAAGTAATAATTTAATAAATAGTAAGTAACAATTTAGTAAATAGTAAGTAACAATTTAATAAATAGTAAGGAACAATTTAATAAATAGTGAGTAACAATTTCATAAATAGTAAGTAACAATTTAATAAATAGTGTGTAACAATTTAATAAATAGTAAGTAACAATTTAATACATAGTAAGTAACAATTTAATAAATAGTAAGTAACAATTTAATAAATAGTATGTAATAATTTAATAAATAGTAAGTAACAATTTGATAAATAGTAAGTAACAATTTGATAAATAGTAAGTAACAATTTGATAAATAGTAAGTAACAATTTGATAAATAGTAAGTAACCATTTGATAAATAGTAAGTAACCATTTGATAAATAGTAAGTAACAATTTAATAAATAGTAAGTAACAATTTAATAAATAGATAGTAACAATTTAATTAATAGTAAGTAACAACTTAACAAATAGTGTGTAACAATTTAATAAATAGTAAGTAACAATTTAATAAATAGTAAGTAACAATTTGATAAATAGTAAGTAACAATTTAATAAATAGTAACAATTTAATAAATAGTAAGTAACAATTTAATAAATAGTAAGTAACAATTTAATAAATAGTAAGTAACAATTTAATAAATAGTAAGTAACAATTTAATAAATAGATAGTAACAATTTAATTAATAGTAAGTAACAACTTAATAAATAGTAAGTAACAATTTAATAAATAGTAAGAAACATTTTAATAAATAGTAAGTAACAATTTGATAAATAGTAAGTTACGATTTGATAAATAGAAAGTAACAATTTGATAAATAGTAAGTAACAATTTAATAAACAGTAACAATTTAATAAATAGTAAGTAACAATTTAATAAATAGTAAGAAAAAATTTAATAAATAGTTTGTAACAATTTAATAAATATTAAGTGTCAATTTAATAAATAGATAGTAACAATTTAATTAATAGTAAGTAACAACTTAATAAATAGTAAGTAACAATTTAATAATTAGTAAGTAACAATTTAATAAATAGTAAGTAACAATTTAATAAATTGTAAGTAACAATTTAATAAATAGTATGTAACAATTTAAAAATAGTAAGTAACAATTTAATACATAGTAAGTAACAATTTAATAAATAGTAAGTAACAATCTAATAAATAGTAAGTAACAATTTAAAAAATAGTAACAATTTAATAAATAGTAAGTAACAATTTAATAAATAGTAAGTAACAATTTAATAAATAGTAAGTAACAATTTAATAAATAGTAAGTAACAATTTAATAAATAGATAGTAACAATTTAATTAATAGTAAGTAACAACTTAATAAATAGTAAGTAACAATTTAATAAATAGTAAGAAACATTTTAATAAATAGTAAGTAACAATTTGATAAATAGTAAGTTACGATTTGATAAATAGAAAGTAACAATTTGATAAATAGTAAGTAACAATTTAATAAACAGTAACAATTTAATAAATAGTAAGTAACAATTTAATAAATAGTAAGAAAAAATTTAATAAATAGTTTGTAACAATTTAATAAATATTAAGTGTCAATTTAATAAATAATAAGTAACAATTTAATAAATAGTAAGTAACAATTTAATAAATAGTAACTAACAATTTAATAAATAGTAAGTAACCATTTGATAAATAGTAAGTAACCATTTGATAAATAGTAAGTAACAATTTAATAAATAGTAAGTAACAATTTAATAAATAGATAGTAACAATTTAATTAATAGTAAGTAACAACTTAATAAATAGTAAGTAACAATTTAATAAATAGTAAGAAACGTTTTAATAAATAGTAAGTAACAATTTAATAAATAGTAAGTAACAATTTAATAAATAGTATGTAACAATTTAATAAATAGTAAGTAACAATTTAATACATAGTAAGTAACCATTTGATAAATAGTAAGTAACCATTTGATAAATAGCAAGTAACCATTTGATAAATAGTAAGTAACAATTTAATAAATAGTAAGTAACAATTTAATAAATAGTAAGTAACAATTTGATAAATAGTAAGTAACAATTTGATAAATAGTAAGTAACAATTTGATAAATAGTAAGTAACAATTTGATAAATAGTAAGTAACAATTTAATAAATAGTAAGTAACAATTTAATAAATAGTAAGAATCAATTTAATAAATAGTAAGTAACAATTTAATAAATAGTAAGTAACAATTTAATAAACAGTAAGTAACAATTTAATAAATAGTAAGTAACAACTTAACAAATAGTGTGTAACAATTTAATAAATAGTAAGTAACAATTTAATAAATAGTAAGTAACAATTTGATAAAGAGTAAGTAACAATTTAATAAATAGTAACAATTTAATAAATAGTAAGTAACAATTTAATAAATAGTAAGTAACAATTTAATAAATAGTAAGTAACAATTTAATAAATAGTAAGTAACAATTTAATAAATAGATAGTAACAATTTAATTAATAGTAAGTAACAACTTAATAAATAGTAAGTAACAATTTAATAAATAGTAAGAAACATTTTAATAAATAGTAAGTAACAATTTGATAAATAGTAAGTTACGATTTGATAAATAGAAAGTAACAATTTGATAAATAGTAAGTAACAATTTAATAAACAGTAACAATTTAATAAATAGTAAGTAACAATTTAATAAATAGTAAGAAAAAATTTAATAAATAGTTTGTAACAATTTAATAAATATTAAGTGTCAATTTAATAAATAGATAGTAACAATTTAATTAATAGTAAGTAACAACTTAATAAATAGTAAGTAACAATTTAATAATTAGTAAGTAACAATTTAATAAATAGTAAGTAACAATTTAATAAATTGTAAGTAACAATTTAATAAATAGTATGTAACAATTTAAAAATAGTAAGTAACAATTTAATACATAGTAAGAAACAATTTAATAAATAGTAAGTAACAATTTAATAAATAGTAAGTAACAATTTAAAAAATAGTAACAATTTAATAAATAGTAAATAACAATTTAATAAATAGTAAGTAACAATTTAATAAATAGTAAGTAACAATTTAATAAATAGTAAGTAACAATTTAATAAATAGATAGTAACAATTTAATTAATAGTAAGTAACAACTTAATAAATAGTAAGTAACAATTTAATAAATAGTAAGAAACATTTTAATAAATAGTAAGTAACAATTTGATAAATAGTAAGTTACGATTTGATAAATAGAAAGTAACAATTTGATAAATAGTAAGTAACAATTTAATAAACAGTAACAATTTAATAAATAGTAAGTAACAATTTAATAAATAGTAAGAAAAAATTTAATAAATAGTTTGTAACAATTTAATAAATATTAAGTGTCAATTTAATAAATAATAAGTAACAATTTAATAAATAGTAAGTAACAATTTAATAAATAGTAACTAACAATTTAATAAATAGTAAGTAACCATTTGATAAATAGTAAGTAACCATTTGATAAATAGTAAGTAACAATTTAATAAATAGTAAGTAACAATTTAATAAATAGATAGTAACAATTTAATTAATAGTAAGTAACAACTTAATAAATAGTAAGTAACAATTTAATAAATAGTAAGAAACGTTTTAATAAATAGTAAGTAACAATTTAATAAATAGTAAGTAACAATTTAATAAATAGTATGTAACAATTTAATAAATAGTAAGTAACAATTTAATACATAGTAAGTAACCATTTGATAAATAGTAAGTAACCATTTGATAAATAGCAAGTAACCATTTGATAAATAGTAAGTAACAATTTAATAAATAGTAAGTAACAATTTAATAAATAGTAAGTAACAATTTGATAAATAGTAAGTAACAATTTGATAAATAGTAAGTAACAATTTGATAAATAGTAAGTAACAATTTGATAAATAGTAAGTAACAATTTAATAAATAGTAAGTAACAATTTAATAAATAGTAAGAATCAATTTAATAAATAGTAAGTAACAATTTAATAAATAGTAAGTAACAATTTAATAAACAGTAAGTAACAATTTAATAAATAGTAAGTAACAATTTAATAATTAGTAAGTAACAATGTAATAAATAGTAAGTAACAATTTAATAAATTGTAAGTAACAATTTAATAAATAGTATGTAACAATTTAAAAATAGTAAGTAACAATTTAATACATAGTAAGTAACAATTTAATAAATAGTAAGTAACAATTTAATAAATAGTAAGTAACAATTTAAAAAATAGTAACAATTTAATAAATAGTAAGTAACAATTTAATAAATAGTAAGTAACAATTTAATAAATAGTAAGTAACAATTTAATAAATAGTAAGTAACAATTTAATAAATAGATAGTAACAATTTAATTAATAGTAAGTAACAACTTAATAAATAGTAAGTAACAATTTAATAAATAGTAAGAAACATTTTAATAAATAGTAAGTAACAATTTGATAAATAGTAAGTTACGATTTGATAAATAGAAAGTAACAATTTGATAAATAGTATGTAACAATTTAATAAACAGTAACAATTTAATAAATAGTAAGTAACAATTTAATAAATAGTAAGAAAAAATTTAATAAATAGTTTGTAACAATTTAATAAATATTAAGTGTCAATTTAATAAATAGTAAGTAACAATTTAATACATAGTAATTAACAATTTAATAAATAGTAAGTAACAATTTAATAAATAGTAAGTAACAATTTAAAAAATAGTAACAATTTAATAAATAGTAAGTAACAATTTAATAAATAGTAAGTAACAATTTAATAAATAGTAAGTAACAATTTAATATATAGTAAGTAACAATTTGATAAATAGCAAGTAACAATTTAATAAATAGTAAGTAACAATTTAATAAATAGTAAGTAACAATTTAAAAAATAGTAACAATTTAATAAATAGTAAGTAACAATTTAATAAATAGTAAGTAACAATTTAATAAATAGTAAGTAACAATTTAATGAATAGTAAGTAACAATTTGATAAATAGTAAGTAACAATTTGATAAATAGTAAGTAACCATTTGATAAATAGTAAGTAACCATTTGATAAATAGTAAGTAACAATTTAATAAATAGTAAGTAACAATTTGATAAATAGATAGTAACAATTTAATTAATAGTAAGTAACAACTTAATAAATAGTAAGTAACAATTTAATAAATAGTAAGAAACATTTTAATAAATAGTAAGTAACAATTTGATAAATAGTAAGTAACGATTTGATAAATAGAAAGTAACAATTTGATAAATAGTAAGTAACAATTTAATAAATAGTAAGTAACAATTTGATAAATAGTAAGTAACAATTTGATAAATAGTAAGTAACAATTTGATAAATAGTAAGTAACAATTTGATAAATAGTAAGTAACCATTTGATAAATAGTAAGTAACCATTTGATAAATAGTAAGTAACAATTTAATAAACAGTAACAATTTAATAAAGAGTAAGTAACAATTTAATAAATAGTAAGTAACAATTTAATAAATAGTTTGTAACAATTTAATAAATAGTAAGTGTCAATTTAATAAATAATAAGTAACAATTTAATAAATAGTAAGTAACAATTTAATAAATAGTAAGTAACAATTTAATAAATAGTAAGTAACAATTTAATAAATAGTAAGTAACAATTTAATAAATAGTAAGTAACAATTTGATAAATAGTAAGTAACAATTTGATAAATAGTAAGTAACAATTTGATAAATAGTAAGTAACAATTTGATAAATAGTAAGTAACCATTTGATAAATAGTAAGTAACCATTTGATAAATAGTAAGTAACAATTTAATAAACAGTAACAATTTAATAAAGAGTAAGTAACAATTTAATAAATAGTAAGTAACAATTTAATAAATAGTTTGTAACAATTTAATAAATAGTAAGTGTCAATTTAATAAATAATAAGTAACAATTTAATAAATAGTAAGTAACAATTTAATAAATAGTAAGTAACAATTTAATAAATAGTAAGTATCAATTTAATAAATAGTAAGTAACAATTTAATAAATAGTGTGTAACAATTTAATAAATAGTAAGTAACAATTTAATACATAGTAAGTAACAATTTAATAAATAGTAAGTAACAATTTAATAAATAGTAAGAAACAATTTGATAAATAGTAAGTAACAATTTGATAAATAGTAAGTAACAATTTGATAAATAGTAAGTAACAATTTAATAAATAGTAAGTAACAATTTAATAAATAGTATGTAACAATTTAATAAATAGTAAGTAACAATTTGATAAATAGTAAGTAACAATTTGATAAATAGTAAGTAACAATTTGAAAAATAGTAAGTAACCATTTGATAAATAGTAAGTAACCATTTGATAAATAGTAAGTAACCATTTGATAAATAGTAAGTAACAATTTAATAAATAGTAAGTAACAATTTAATAAATAGTAAGTATCAATTTAATAAATAGTAAGTAACAATTTAATAAATAGTGTGTAACAATTTAATAAATAGTAAGTAACAATTTAATACATAGTAAGTAACAATTTAATAAATAGTAAGTAACAATTTAATAAATAGTAAGAAACAATTTGATAAATAGTAAGTAACAATTTGATAAATAGTAAGTAACAATTTGATAAATAGTAAGTAACAATTTAATAAATAGTAAGTAACAATTTAATAAATAGTATGTAACAATTTAATAAATAGTAAGTAACAATTTGATAAATAGTAAGTAACAATTTGATAAATAGTAAGTAACAATTTGATAAATAGTAAGTAACAATTTGATAAATAGTAAGTAACCATTTGATAAATAGTAAGTAACCATTTGATAAATAGTAAGTAACAATTTAATAAATAGTAAGTAACAAATTAATAAATAGATAGTAACAATTTAATTAATAGTAAGTAACAACTTAACAAATAGTATGTAACAATTTAATAAATAGTAAGTAACAATTTAATAAATAGTAAGTAACAATTTGATAAATAGTAAGTAACAATTTGATAAATTGTAAGTAACAATTTAATAAATAGTATGTAACAATTTAATAAATAGTATGTAACAATTTACTAAATAGTATGAAACAATTTGATAAATAGTAAGTAACAATTTAATAAATAGTGTGTAACAATTTAATAAATAGTAAGTAACAATTTAATACATAGTAAGTAACAATTTAATAAATAGTAAGTAACAATTTAATAAATAGTATGTAATAATTTAATAAATAGTAAGTAACAATTTGATAAATAGTAAGTAACAATTTGATAAATAGTAAGTAACAATTTGATAAATAGTAAGTAACAATTTGATAAATAGTAAGTAACCATTTGATAAATAGTAAGTAACCATTTGATAAATAGTAAGTAACAATTTAATAAATAGTAAGTAACAATTTAATAAATAGATAGTAACAATTTAATTAATAGTAAGTAACAACTTAACAAATAGTATGTAACAATTTAATAAATAGTAAGTAACAATTTAATAAATAGTAAGTAACAATTTGATAAATAGTAAGTAACAATTTGATAAATTGTAAGTAACAATTTAATAAATAGTATGTAACAATTTAATAAATAGTTTGTAACAATTTAATAAATAGTAAGTGTCAATTTAATAAATAATAAGTAACAATTTAATAAATAGTAAGTAACAATTTAATAAATAGTAAGTAACAATTTAATAAATAGTAAGTAACAATTTAATAAATAGTAAGTAACAATTTAATAAATAGTAAGTAACAATTTGATAAATAGTAAGTAACAATTTGATAAATAGTAAGTAACAATTTGATAAATAGTAAGTAACAATTTGATAAATAGTAAGTAACCATTTGATAAATAGTAAGTAACCATTTGATAAATAGTAAGTAACAATTTAATAAACAGTAACAATTTAATAAAGAGTAAGTAACAATTTAATAAATAGTAAGTAACAATTTAATAAATAGTTTGTAACAATTTAATAAATAGTAAGTGTCAATTTAATAAATAATAAGTAACAATTTAATAAATAGTAAGTAACAATTTAATAAATAGTAAGTAACAATTTAATAAATAGTAAGTATCAATTTAATAAATAGTAAGTAACAATTTAATAAATAGTGTGTAACAATTTAATAAATAGTAAGTAACAATTTAATACATAGTAAGTAACAATTTAATAAATAGTAAGTAACAATTTAATAAATAGTAAGAAACAATTTGATAAATAGTAAGTAACAATTTGATAAATAGTAAGTAACAATTTGATAAATAGTAAGTAACAATTTAATAAATAGTAAGTAACAATTTAATAAATAGTATGTAACAATTTAATAAATAGTAAGTAACAATTTGATAAATAGTAAGTAACAATTTGATAAATAGTAAGTAACAATTTGATAAATAGTAAGTAACCATTTGATAAATAGTAAGTAACCATTTGATAAATAGTAAGTAACAATTTAATAAATAGTAAGTAACAATTTAATAAATAGATAGTACCAATTTAATTAATAGTTAGTAACAACTTAATAAATAGTAAGTAATAATTTAATAAATAGTAAGAAACATTTTAATAAATCGTAAGTAACAATTTGATAAATAGTAAGTAACGATTTGATAAATAGAAAGTAACAATTTGATAAATAGTAAGTAACAATTTAATAAACAGTAACAATTTAATAAAGAGTAAGTAACAATTTAATAAATAGTAAGTAATAATTTAATAAATAGTAAGTAACAATTTAATAAATAGTAAGTAACAATTTAATAAATAGTAAGTAACAATTTGATAAATAGTAAGTAACAATTTGATAAATTGTAAGTAACAATTTAATAAATAGTATGTAACAATTTAATAAATAGTAAGTAACAATATAATACATAGTAAGTAATAATTTAATAAATAGTAAGTAACAATTTAGTAAATAGTAAGTAACAATTTAATAAATAGTAAGTAACAATTTAATAAATAGTGAGTAACAATTTCATAAATAGTAAGTAACAATTTAATAAATAGTGTGTAACAATTTAATAAATAGTAAGTAACAATTTAATACATAGTAAGTAACAATTTAATAAATAGTAAGTAACAATTTAATAAATAGTATGTAATAATTTAATAAATAGTAAGTAACAATTTGATAAATAGTAAGTAACAATTTGATAAATAGTAAGTAACAATTTGATAAATAGTAAGTAACAATTTGATAAATAGTAAGTAACCATTTGATAAATAGTAAGTAACCATTTGATAAATAGTAAGTAACAATTTAATAAATAGTAAGTAACAATTTAATAAATAGATAGTAACAATTTAATTAATAGTAAGTAACAACTTAACAAATAGTATGTAACAATTTAATAAATAGTAAGTAACAATTTAATAAATAGTAAGTAACAATTTGATAAATAGTAAGTAACAATTTGATAAATTGTAAGTAACAATTTAATAAATAGTATGTAACAATTTAATAAATAGTATGTAACAATTTACTAAATAGTATGAAACAATTTGATAAATAGTAAGTAACAATTTGATAAATAGTAAGTAACCATTTGATAAATAGTAAGTAACAATTTGATAAATAGTAAGTAACCATTTGATAAATAGTAAGTAACCATTTGATAAATAGTAAGTAACCATTTGATAAATTGTAAGTAACAATTTAATAAATAGTAAGTAACAATTTAATAAATAGATAGTAACAATTTAATTAATAGTAAGTAACAACTTAATAAATAGTAAGTAACAATTTAATAAATAGTAAGAAACATTTTAATAAATAGTAAGTAACAATTTGATAAATAGTAAGTAACGATTTGATAAATAGAAAGTAACAATTTGATAAATAGTAAGTAACAATTTAATAAACAGTAACAATTTAATAAATAGTAAGTAACAATTTAATAAATAGTAAGAAAAAATTTAATAAATAGTTTGTAACAATTTAATAAATATTAAGTGTCAATTTAATAAATAATAAGTAACAATTTAATAAATAGTAAGTAACAATTTAATAAATAGTAAGTAACAATTTAATAAATAGTAAGTAACCATTTGATAAATAGTAAGTAACCATTTGATAAATAGTAAGTAACAATTTAATAAATAGTAAGTAACAATTTAATAAATAGATAGTAACAATTTAATTAATAGTAAGTAACAACTTAATAAATAGTAAGTAACAATTTAATAATTAGTAAGTAACAATTTAATAAATAGTAAGTAACAATTTAATAAATTGTAAGTAACAATTTAATAAATAGTAAGTAACCATTTGATAAATAGTAAGTAACCATTTGATAAATAGTAAGTAACAATTTAATAAACAGTAACAATTTAATAAAGAGTAAGTAACAATTTAATAAATAGTAAGTAACAATTTAATAAATAGTTTGTAACAATTTAATAAATAGTAAGTGTCAATTTAATAAATAATATGTAACAATTTAATAAATAGTAAGTAACAATTTAATAAATAGTAAGTAACAATTTAATAAATAGTAAGTAACAATTTAATAAATAGTAAGTAACAATTTAATACATAGTAAGAAACAATTTAATAAATAGTAAGTAACAATTTAATAAATAGTAAGAAACAATTTGATAAATAGTAAGTAACAATTTGATAAATAGTAAGTAACAATTTGATAAATAGTAAGTAACAATTTAATAAATAGTAAGTAACAATTTAATAAATAGATAGTAACAATTTAATTAATAGTAAGTAACAACTTAATAAATAGTAAGTAACAATTTAATAAATAGTAAGAAACGTTTTAATAAATAGTAAGTAACAATTTAATAAATAGTAAGTAACAATTTAATAAATAGTATGTAACAATTTAATAAATAGTAAGTAACAATTTGGTAAATAGTAAGTAACAATTTGATAAATAGTGAGTAACAATTTGATAAATAGTAAGTAACCATTTGATAAATAGTAAGTAACCATTTGATAAATAGTAAGTAACAATTTAATAAATAGTAAGTAACAATTTGATAAATAGATAGTAACAATTTAATTAATAGTAAGTAACAACTTAATAAATAGTAAGTAACAATTTAATAAATAGTAAGAAACATTTTAATAAATAGTAAGTAACAATTTGATAAATAGTAAGTAACGATTTGATAAATAGAAAGTAACAATTTGATAAATAGTAAGTAACAATTTAATAAATAGTAAGTAACAATTTGATAAATAGTAAGTAACAATTTGATAAATAGTAAGTAACAATTTGATAAATAGTAAGTAACAATTTGATAAATAGTAAGTAACCATTTGATAAATAGTAAGTAACCATTTGATAAATAGTAACTAACAATTTAATAAACAGTCTCAATTTAATAAAGAGTAAGTAACAATTTAATAAAGAGTAAGTAACAATTTAATAAATAGTAAGTAACAATTTAATAAATAGTTTGTAACAATTTAATAAATAGTAAGTGTCAATTTAATAAATAATAAGTAACAATTTAATAAATAGTAAGTAACAATTTAATAAATAGTAAGTAACAATTTAATAAATAGTAAGTAACAATTTAATAAATAGTAAGTAACAATTTAATAAATAGTGTGTAACAATTTAATAAATAGTAAGTAACAATTTAATAAATAGTAAGAAACATTTTAATAAATAGTAAGTAACAATTTGATAAATAGTAAGTAACGATTTGATAAATAGTAAGTAACAATTTAATAAACAGTAACAATTTAATAAATAGTAAGTAACAATTTAATAAATAGTAAGTAATAATTTAATAAATAGTAAGTAACAATTTAATAAATAGTAAGTAACAATTTAATAAATAGTAAGTAACAATTTGATAAATAGTAAGTAACAATTTGATAAATTGTAAGTAACAATTTAATAAATAGTATGTAACAATTTAATAAATAGTAAGTAACAATTTAATACATAGTAAGTAATAATTTAATAAATAGTAAGTAACAATTTAATAAATAGTGAGTAACAATTTAATAAATAGTAAGTAACAATTTGATAAATAGTAAGTAACAATTTAAAAAATAGTAACAATTTAATAAATAGAAAGTAACAATTTAATAAATAGTAAGTAACAATTTAATAAATAGTAAGTAACAATTTAATAAATAGTAAGTAACAATTTAATAAATAGATAGTAACAATTTAATTAATAGTAAGTAACAACTTAATAAATAGTAAGTAACAATTTAATAAATAGTAAGAAACATTTTAATAAATAGTAAGTAACAATTTGATAAATAGTAAGTTACGATTTGATAAATAGAAAGTAACAATTTGATAAATAGTAAGTAACAATTTAATAAACAGTAACAATTTAATAAATAGTAAGTAACAATTTAATAAATAGTAAGAAAAAATTTAATAAATAGTTTGTAACAATTTAATAAATATTAAGTGTCAATTTAATAAATAATAAGTAACAATTTAATAAATAGTAAGTAACAATTTAATAAATAGTAAGTAACAATTTAATAAATAGTAAGTAACCATTTGATAAATAGTAAGTAACCATTTGATAAATAGTAAGTAACAATTTAATAAATAGTAAGTAACAATTTAATAAATAGATAGTAACAATTTAATTAATAGTAAGTAACAACTTAATAAATAGTAAGTAACAATTTAATAATTAGTAAGTAACAATTTAATAAATAGTAAGTAACAATTTAATAAATTGTAAGTAACAATTTAATAAATAGTATGTAACAATTTAAAAATAGTAAGTAACAATTTAATACATAGTAAGTAACAATTTAATAAATAGTAAGTAACAATTTAATAAATAGTAAGTAACAATTTAAAAAATAGTAACAATTTAATAAATAGTAAGTAACAATTTAATAAATAGTAAGTAACAATTTAATAAATAGTAAGTAACAATTTAATAAATAGTAAGTAACAATTTAATAAATAGATAGTAACAATTTAATTAATAGTAAGTAACAACTTAATAAATAGTAAGTAACAATTTAATAAATAGTAAGAAACATTTTAATAAATAGTAAGTAACAATTTGATAAATAGTAAGTAACAATTTAATAAATAGTAAGAAAAAATTTAATAAATAGTTTGTAACAATTTAATAAATATTAAGTGTCAATTTAATAAATAATAAGTAACAATTTAATAAATAGTAAGTAACAATTTAATAAATAGTAAGTAACAATTTAATAAATAGTAAGTAACCATTTGATAAATAGTAAGTAACCATTTGATAAATAGTAAGTAACAATTTAATAAATAGTAAGTAACAATTTAATAAATAGATAGTAACAATTTAATTAATAGTAAGTAACAACTTAATAAATAGTAAGTAACAATTTAATAAATAGTAAGAAACGTTTTAATAAATAGTAAGTAACAATTTAATAAATAGTAAGTAACAATTTAATAAATAGTATGTAACAATTTAATAAATAGTAAGTAACAATTTAATACATAGTAAGTAACCATTTGATAAATAGTAAGTAACCATTTGATAAATAGCAAGTAACCATTTGATAAATAGTAAGTAACAATTTAATAAATAGTAAGTAACAATTTAATAAATAGTAAGTAACAATTTGATAAATAGTAAGTAACAATTTGATAAATAGTAAGTAACAATTTGATAAATAGTAAGTAACAATTTGATAAATAGTAAGTAACAATTTAATAAATAGTAAGTAACAATTTAATAAATAGTAAGAATCAATTTAATAAATAATAAGTAACAATTTAATAAATAGTAAGTAACAATTTAATAAACAGTAAGTAACAATTTAATAAATAGTAAGTAACAATTTAATAATTAGTAAGTAACAATGTAATAAATAGTAAGTAACAATTTAATAAATTGTAAGTAACAATTTAATAAATAGTATGTAACAATTTAAAAATAGTAAGTAACAATTTAATACATAGTAAGTAACAATTTAATAAATAGTAAGTAACAATTTAATAAATAGTAAGTAACAATTTAAAAAATAGTAACAATTTAATAAATAGTAAGTAACAATTTAATAAATAGTAAGTAACAATTTAATAAATAGTAAGTAACAATTTAATAAATAGTAAGTAACAATTTAATAAATAGATAGTAACAATTTAATTAATAGTAAGTAACAACTTAATAAATAGTAAGTAACAATTTAATAAATAGTAAGAAACATTTTAATAAATAGTAAGTAACAATTTGATAAATAGTAAGTTACGATTTGATAAATAGAAAGTAACAATTTGATAAATAGTATGTAACAATTTAATAAACAGTAACAATTTAATAAATAGTAAGTAACAATTTAATAAATAGTAAGAAAAAATTTAATAAATAGTTTGTAACAATTTAATAAATATTAAGTGTCAATTTAATAAATAGTAAGTAACAATTTAATACATAGTAATTAACAATTTAATAAATAGTAAGTAACAATTTAATAAATAGTAAGTAACAATTTAAAAAATAGTAACAATTTAATAAATAGTAAGTAACAATTCAATAAATAGTAAGTAACAATTTAATAAATAGTAAGTAACAATTTAATATATAGTAAGTAACAATTTGATAAATAGCAAGTAACAATTTAATAAATAGTAAGTAACAATTTAATAAATAGTAAGTAACAATTTAATAAATAGTAAGTAACAATTTAATAAATAGTAAGTAACAATTTGATAAATAGTAAGTAACAATTTGATAAATAGTAAGTAACAATTTGATAAATAGTAAGTAACAATTTGATAAATAGTAAGTATCAATTTAATAAATAGTAAGTAACAATTTAATTAATAGTATGTAACAATTTAATAAATAGTAAGTAACAATTTGATAAATAGTAAGTAACAATTTGATAAATAGTAAGTAACAATTTGATAAATAGTAAGTAACCATTTGATAAATAGTAAGTAACCATTTGATAAATAGTAAGTAACAATTTAATAAATAGTAAGTAACAATTTAATAAATAGTAAGTAACAATTTAAAAAATAGTAACAATTTAATAAATAGTAAGTAACAATTTAATAAATAGTAAGTAACAATTTAATAAATAGTAAGTAACAATTTAATGAATAGTAAGTAACAATTTGATAAATAGTAAGTAACAATTTGATAAATAGTAAGTAACCATTTGATAAATAGTAAGTAACAATTTGATAAATAGTAAGTAACGATTTGATAAATAGAAAGTAACAATTTGATAAATCGTAAGTAACAATTTAATAAATAGTAAGTAACAATTTGATAAATAGTAAGTAACAATTTGATAAATAGTAAGTAACAATTTGATAAATAGTAAGTAACAATTTGATAAATAGTAAGTAACCATTTGATAAATAGTAAGTAACCATTTGATAAATAGTAAGTAACAATTTAATAAACAGTAACAATTTAATAAAGAGTAAGTAACAATTTAATAAATAGTAAGTAACAATTTAATAAATAGTTTGTAACAATTTAATAAATAGTAAGTGTCAATTTAATAAATAATAAGTAACAATTTAATAAATAGTAAGTAACAATTTAATAAATAGTAAGTAACAATTTAATAAATAGTAAGTAACAATTTAATAAATAGTAAGTAACAATTTAATAAATAGTAAGTAACAATTTGATAAATAGTAAGTAACAATTTGATAAATAGTAAGTAACAATTTGATAAATAGTAAGTAACAATTTGATAAATAGTAAGTAACCATTTGATAAATAGTAAGTAACCATTTGATAAATAGTAAGTAACAATTTAATAAACAGTAACAATTTAATAAAGAGTAAGTAACAATTTAATAAATAGTAAGTAACAATTTAATAAATAGTTTGTATCAATTTAATAAATAGAAAGTGTCAATTTAATAAATAATAAGTAACAATTTAATAAATAGTAAGTAACAATTTAATAAATAGTAAGTAACGATTTAATAAATAGTAAGTATCAATTTAATAAATAGTAAGTAACAATTTAATAAATAGTGTGTAACAATTTAATAAATAGTAAGTAACAATTTAATACATAGTAAGTAACAATTTAATAAATAGTAAGTAACAATTTAATAAATAGTAAGAAACAATTTGATAAATAGTAAGTAACAATTTGATAAATAGTAAATAACAATTTGATAAATAGTAAGTAACAATTTAATAAATAGTAAGTAACAATTTAATAAATAGTATGTAACAATTTAATAAATAGTAAGTAACAATTTGATAAATAGTAAGTAACAATTTGATAAATAGTAAGTAACAATTTGATAAATAGTAAGTAACCATTTGATAAATAGTAAGTAACCATTTGATAAATAGTAAGTAACAATTTAATAAATAGTAAGTAACAATTTAATAAATAGATAGTACCAATTTAATTAATAGTTAGTAACAACTTAATAAATAGTAAGTAACAATTTAATAAATAGTAAGAAACATTTTAATAAATCGTAAGTAACAATTTGATAAATAGTAAGTAACGATTTGATAAATAGAAAGTAACAATTTGATAAATAGTAAGTAACAATTTAATAAACAGTAACAATTTAATAAAGAGTAAGTAACAATTTAATAAATAGTAAGTAATAATTTAATAAATAGTAAGTAACAATTTAATAAATAGTAAGTAACAATTTAATAAATAGTAAGTAACAATTTGATAAATAGTAAGTAACAATTTGATAAATTGTAAGTAACAATTTAATAAATAGTATGTAACAATTTAATAAATAGTAAGTAACAATATAATACATAGTAAGTAATAATTTAATAAATAGTAAGTAACAATTTAGTAAATAGTAAGTAACAATTTAATAAATAGTAAGGAACAATTTAATAAATAGTGAGTAACAATTTCATAAATAGTAAGTAACAATTTAATAAATAGTGTGTAACAATTTAATAAATAGTAAGTAACAATTTAATACATAGTAAGTAACAATTTAATAAATAGTAAGTAACAATTTAATAAATAGTATGTAATAATTTAATAAATAGTAAGTAACAATTTGATAAATAGTAAGTAACAATTTGATAAATAGTAAGTAACAATTTGATAAATAGTAAGTAACAATTTGATAAATAGTAAGTAACCATTTGATAAATAGTAAGTAACCATTTGATAAATAGTAAGTAACAATTTAATAAATAGTAAGTAACAATTTAATAAATAGATAGTAACAATTTAATTAATAGTAAGTAACAACTTAACAAATAGTGTGTAACAATTTAATAAATAGTAAGTAACAATTTAATAAATAGTAAGTAACAATTTGATAAATAGTAAGTAACAATTTAATAAATAGTAACAATTTAATAAATAGTAAGTAACAATTTAATAAATAGTAAGTAACAATTTAATAAATAGTAAGTAACAATTTAATAAATAGTAAGTAACAATTTAATAAATAGATAGTAACAATTTAATTAATAGTAAGTAACAACTTAATAAATAGTAAGTAACAATTTAATAAATAGTAAGAAACATTTTAATAAATAGTAAGTAACAATTTGATAAATAGTAAGTTACGATTTGATAAATAGAAAGTAACAATTTGATAAATAGTAAGTAACAATTTAATAAACAGTAACAATTTAATAAATAGTAAGTAACAATTTAATAAATAGTAAGAAAAAATTTAATAAATAGTTTGTAACAATTTAATAAATATTAAGTGTCAATTTAATAAATAGATAGTAACAATTTAATTAATAGTAAGTAACAACTTAATAAATAGTAAGTAACAATTTAATAATTAGTAAGTAACAATTTAATAAATAGTAAGTAACAATTTAATAAATTGTAAGTAACAATTTAATAAATAGTATGTAACAATTTAAAAATAGTAAGTAACAATTTAATACATAGTAAGTAACAATTTAATAAATAGTAAGTAACAATTTAATAAATAGTAAGTAACAATTTAAAAAATAGTAACAATTTAATAAATAGTAAGTAACAATTTAATAAATAGTAAGTAACAATTTGATAAATAGTAAGTTACGATTTGATAAATAGAAAGTAACAATTTGATAAATAGTAAGTAACAATTTAATAAACAGTAACAATTTAATAAATAGTAAGTAACAATTTAATAAATAGTAAGAAAAAATTTAATAAATAGTTTGTAACAATTTAATAAATATTAAGTGTCAATTTAATAAATAATAAGTAACAATTTAATAAATAGTAAGTAACAATTTAATAAATAGTAACTAACAATTTAATAAATAGTAAGTAACCATTTGATAAATAGTAAGTAACCATTTGATAAATAGTAAGTAACAATTTAATAAATAGTAAGTAACAATTTAATAAATAGATAGTAACAATTTAATTAATAGTAAGTAACAACTTAATAAATAGTAAGTAACAATTTAATAAATAGTAAGAAACGTTTTAATAAATAGTAAGTAACAATTTAATAAATAGTAAGTAACAATTTAATAAATAGTATGTAACAATTTAATAAATAGTAAGTAACAATTTAATACATAGTAAGTAACCATTTGATAAATAGTAAGTAACCATTTGATAAATAGCAAGTAACCATTTGATAAATAGTAAGTAACAATTTAATAAATAGTAAGTAACAATTTAATAAATAGTAAGTAACAATTTGATAAATAGTAAGTAACAATTTGATAAATAGTAAGTAACAATTTGATAAATAGTAAGTAACAATTTGATAAATAGTAAGTAACAATTTAATAAATAGTAAGTAACAATTTAATAAATAGTAAGAATCAATTTAATAAATAGTAAGTAACAATTTAATAAATAGTAAGTAACAATTTAATAAACAGTAAGTAACAATTTAATAAATAGTAAGTAACAACTTAACAAATAGTGTGTAACAATTTAATAAATAGTAAGTAACAATTTAATAAATAGTAAGTAACAATTTGATAAAGAGTAAGTAACAATTTAATAAATAGTAACAATTTAATAAATAGTAAGTAACAATTTAATAAATAGTAAGTAACAATTTAATAAATAGTAAGTAACAATTTAATAAATAGTAAGTAACAATTTAATAAATAGATAGTAACAATTTAATTAATAGTAAGTAACAACTTAATAAATAGTAAGTAACAATTTAATAAATAGTAAGAAACATTTTAATAAATAGTAAGTAACAATTTGATAAATAGTAAGTTACGATTTGATAAATAGAAAGTAACAATTTGATAAATAGTAAGTAACAATTTAATAAACAGTAACAATTTAATAAATAGTAAGTAACAATTTAATAAATAGTAAGAAAAAATTTAATAAATAGTTTGTAACAATTTAATAAATATTAAGTGTCAATTTAATAAATAGATAGTAACAATTTAATTAATAGTAAGTAACAACTTAATAAATAGTAAGTAACAATTTAATAATTAGTAAGTAACAATTTAATAAATAGTAAGTAACAATTTAATAAATTGTAAGTAACAATTTAATAAATAGTATGTAACAATTTAAAAATAGTAAGTAACAATTTAATACATAGTAAGTAACAATTTAATAAATAGTAAGTAACAATTTAATAAATAGTAAGTAACAATTTAAAAAATAGTAACAATTTAATAAATAGTAAGTAACAATTTAATAAATAGTAAGTAACAATTTAATAAATAGTAAGTAACAATTTAATAAATAGTAAGTAACAATTTAATAAATAGATAGTAACAATTTAATTAATAGTAAGTAACAACTTAATAAATAGTAAGTAACAATTTAATAAATAGTAAGAAACATTTTAATAAATAGTAAGTAACAATTTGATAAATAGTAAGTTACGATTTGATAAATAGAAAGTAACAATTTGATAAATAGTAAGTAACAATTTAATAAACAGTAACAATTTAATAAATAGTAAGTAACAATTTAATAAATAGTAAGAAAAAATTTAATAAATAGTTTGTAACAATTTAATAAATATTAAGTGTCAATTTAATAAATAATAAGTAACAATTTAATAAATAGTAAGTAACAATTTAATAAATAGTAACTAACAATTTAATAAATAGTAAGTAACCATTTGATAAATAGTAAGTAACAATTTAATAAATAGTAAGTAACAATTTGATAAATAGTAAGTAACAATTTGATAAATAGTAAGTAACAATTTGATAAATAGTAAGTAACAATTTGATAAATAGTAAGTAACCATTTGATAAATAGTAAGTAACCATTTGATAAATAGTAAGTAACAATTTAATAAACAGTAACAATTTAATAAAGAGTAAGTAACAATTTAATAAATAGTAAGTAACAATTTAATAAATAGTTTGTAACAATTTAATAAATAGTAAGTGTCAATTTAATAAATAATAAGTAACAATTTAATAAATAGTAAGTAACAATTTAATAAATAGTAAGTAACAATTTAATAAATAGTAAGTAACAATTTAATAAATAGTAAGTAACAATTTAATAAATAGTAAGTAACAATTTGATAAATAGTAAGTAACAATTTGATAAATAGTAAGTAACAATTTGATAAATAGTAAGTAACAATTTGATAAATAGTAAGTAACCATTTGATAAATAGTAAGTAACCATTTGATAAATAGTAAGTAACAATTTAATAAACAGTAACAATTTAATAAAGAGTAAGTAACAATTTAATAAATAGTAAGTAACAATTTAATAAATAGTTTGTAACAATTTAATAAATAGTAAGTGTCAATTTAATAAATAATAAGTAACAATTTAATAAATAGTAAGTAACAATTTAATAAATAGTAAGTAACAATTTAATAAATAGTAAGTATCAATTTAATAAATAGTAAGTAACAATTTAATAAATAGTGTGTAACAATTTAATAAATAGTAAGTAACAATTTAATACATAGTAAGTAACAATTTAATAAATAGTAAGTAACAATTTAATAAATAGTAAGAAACAATTTGATAAATAGTAAGTAACAATTTGATAAATAGTAAGTAACAATTTGATAAATAGTAAGTAACAATTTAATAAATAGTAAGTAACAATTTAATAAATAGTATGTAACAATTTAATAAATAGTAAGTAACAATTTGATAAATAGTAAGTAACAATTTGATAAATAGTAAGTAACAATTTGATAAATAGTAAGTAACCATTTGATAAATAGTAAGTAACCATTTGATAAATAGTAAGTAACAATTTAATAAATAGTAAGTAACAATTTAATAAATAGATAGTACCAATTTAATTAATAGTTAGTAACAACTTAATAAATAGTAAGTAACAATTTAATAAATAGTAAGAAACATTTTAATAAATCGTAAGTAACAATTTGATAAATAGTAAGTAACGATTTGATAAATAGAAAGTAACAATTTGATAAATAGTAAGTAACAATTTAATAAACAATAACAATTTAATAAAGAGTAAGTAACAATTTAATAAATAGTAAGTAATAATTTAATAAATAGTAAGTAACAATTTAATAAATAGTAAGTAACAATTTAATAAATAGTAAGTAACAATTTGATAAATAGTAAGTAACAATTTGATAAATTGTAAGTAACAATTTAATAAATAGTATGTAACAATTTAATAAATAGTAAGTAACAATATAATACATAGTAAGTAATAATTTAATAAATAGTAAGTAACAATTTAGTAAATAGTAAGTAACAATTTAATAAATAGTAAGTAACAATTTAATAAATAGTGAGTAACAATTTCATAAATAGTAAGTAACAATTTAATAAATAGTGTGTAACAATTTAATAAATAGTAAGTAACAATTTAATACATAGTAAGTAACAATTTAATAAATAGTAAGTAACAATTTAATAAATAGTATGTAATAATTTAATAAATAGTAAGTAACAATTTGATAAATAGTAAGTAACAATTTGATAAATAGTAAGTAACAATTTGATAAATAGTAAGTAACAATTTGATAAATAGTAAGTAACCATTTGATAAATAGTAAGTAACCATTTGATAAATAGTAAGTAACAATTTAATAAATAGTAAGTAACAAATTAATAAATAGATAGTAACAATTTAATTAATAGTAAGTAACAACTTAACAAATAGTATGTAACAATTTAATAAATAGTAAGTAACAATTTAATAAATAGTAAGTAACAATTTGATAAATAGTAAGTAACAATTTGATAAATTGTAAGTAACAATTTAATAAATAGTATGTAACAATTTAATAAATAGTATGTAACAATTTACTAAATAGTATGAAACAATTTGATAAATAGTAAGTAACAATTTAATAAATAGTGTGTAACAATTTAATAAATAGTAAGTAACAATTTAATACATAGTAAGTAACAATTTAATAAATAGTAAGTAACAATTTAATAAATAGTATGTAATAATTTAATAAATAGTAAGTAACAATTTGATAAATAGTAAGTAACAATTTGATAAATAGTAAGTAACAATTTGATAAATAGTAAGTAACAATTTGATAAATAGTAAGTAACCATTTGATAAATAGTAAGTAACCATTTGATAAATAGTAAGTAACAATTTAATAAATAGTAAGTAACAATTTAATAAATAGATAGTAACAATTTAATTAATAGTAAGTAACAACTTAACAAATAGTATGTAACAATTTAATAAATAGTAAGTAACAATTTAATAAATAGTAAGTAACAATTTGATAAATAGTAAGTAACAATTTGATAAATTGTAAGTAACAATTTAATAAATAGTATGTAACAATTTAATAAATAGTTTGTAACAATTTAATAAATAGTAAGTGTCAATTTAATAAATAATAAGTAACAATTTAATAAATAGTAAGTAACAATTTAATAAATAGTAAGTAACAATTTAATAAATAGTAAGTAACAATTTAATAAATAGTAAGTAACAATTTAATAAATAGTAAGTAACAATTTGATAAATAGTAAGTAACAATTTGATAAATAGTAAGTAACAATTTGATAAATAGTAAGTAACAATTTGATAAATAGTAAGTAACCATTTGATAAATAGTAAGTAACCATTTGATAAATAGTAAGTAACAATTTAATAAACAGTAACAATTTAATAAAGAGTAAGTAACAATTTAATAAATAGTAAGTAACAATTTAATAAATAGTTTGTAACAATTTAATAAATAGTAAGTGTCAATTTAATAAATAATAAGTAACAATTTAATAAATAGTAAGTAACAATTTAATAAATAGTAAGTAACAATTTAATAAATAGTAAGTATCAATTTAATAAATAGTAAGTAACAATTTAATAAATAGTGTGTAACAATTTAATAAATAGTAAGTAACAATTTAATACATAGTAAGTAACAATTTAATAAATAGTAAGTAACAATTTAATAAATAGTAAGAAACAATTTGATAAATAGTAAGTAACAATTTGATAAATAGTAAGTAACAATTTGATAAATAGTAAGTAACAATTTAATAAATAGTAAGTAACAATTTAATAAATAGTATGTAACAATTTAATAAATAGTAAGTAACAATTTGATAAATAGTAAGTAACAATTTAATAAATAGTAAGTAACAATTTGATAAATAGTAAGTAACCATTTGATAAATAGTAAGTAACCATTTGATAAATAGTAAGTAACAATTTAATAAATAGTAAGTAACAATTTAATAAATAGATAGTACCAATTTAATTAATAGTTAGTAACAACTTAATAAATAGTAAGTAATAATTTAATAAATAGTAAGAAACATTTTAATAAATCGTAAGTAACAATTTGATAAATAGTAAGTAACGATTTGATAAATAGAAAGTAACAATTTGATAAATAGTAAGTAACAATTTAATAAACAGTAACAATTTAATAAAGAGTAAGTAACAATTTAATAAATAGTAAGTAATAATTTAATAAATAGTAAGTAACAATTTAATAAATAGTAAGTAACAATTTAATAAATAGTAAGTAACAATTTGATAAATAGTAAGTAACAATTTGATAAATTGTAAGTAACAATTTAATAAATAGTATGTAACAATTTAATAAATAGTAAGTAACAATATAATACATAGTAAGTAATAATTTAATAAATAGTAAGTAACAATTTAGTAAATAGTAAGTAACAATTTAATAAATAGTAAGTAACAATTTAATAAATAGTGAGTAACAATTTCATAAATAGTAAGTAACAATTTAATAAATAGTGTGTAACAATTTAATAAATAGTAAGTAACAATTTAATACATAGTAAGTAACAATTTAATAAATAGTAAGTAACAATTTAATAAATAGTATGTAATAATTTAATAAATAGTAAGTAACAATTTGATAAATAGTAAGTAACAATTTGATAAATAGTAAGTAACAATTTGATAAATAGTAAGTAACAATTTGATAAATAGTAAGTAACCATTTGATAAATAGTAAGTAACCATTTGATAAATAGTAAGTAACAATTTAATAAATAGTAAGTAACAATTTAATAAATAGATAGTAACAATTTAATTAATAGTAAGTAACAACTTAACAAATAGTATGTAACAATTTAATAAATAGTAAGTAACAATTTAATAAATAGTAAGTAACAATTTGATAAATAGTAAGTAACAATTTGATAAATTGTAAGTAACAATTTAATAAATAGTATGTAACAATTTAATAAATAGTATGTAACAATTTACTAAATAGTATGAAACAATTTGATAAATAGTAAGTAACAATTTGATAAATAGTAAGTAACCATTTGATAAATAGTAAGTAACAATTTGATAAATAGTAAGTAACCATTTGATAAATAGTAAGTAACCATTTGATAAATAGTAAGTAACCATTTGATAAATTGTAAGTAACAATTTAATAAATAGTAAGTAACAATTTAATAAATAGATAGTAACAATTTAATTAATAGTAAGTAACAACTTAATAAATAGTAAGTAACAATTTAATAAATAGTAAGAAACATTTTAATAAATAGTAAGTAACAATTTGATAAATAGTAAGTAACGATTTGATAAATAGAAAGTATCAATTTGATAAATAGTAAGTAACAATTTAATAAATAGTAAGTAACAATTTGATAAATAGTAAGTAACAATTTGATAAATAGTAAGTAACAATTTGATAAATAGTAAGTAACAATTTGATAAATAGTAAGTAACCATTTGATAAATAGTAAGTAACCATTTGATAAATAGTAAGTAACAATTTAATAAACAGTAACAATTTAATAAAGAGTAAGTAACAATTTAATAAAGAGTAAGTAACAATTTAATAAATAGTTTGTAACAATTTAATAAATAGTAAGTGTCAATTTAATAAATAATAAGTAACAATTTAATAAATAGTAAGTAACAATTTAATAAATAGTAAGTAACAATTTAATAAATAGTAAGTAACAATTTAATAAATAGTAAGTGTCAATTTAATAAATAATAAGTAACAATTTAATAAATAGTATGTAACAATTTAATAAATAGTAAGTAACAATTTGATAAATAGTAAGTAACAATTTGATAAATAGTAAGTAACAATTTGATAAATAGTAAGTAAGCATTTGATAAATAGTAAGTAACCATTTGATAAATAGTAAGTACAATTTAATAAATAGTAAGTAACAATTTAATAAACAGTAACAATTTAATAAAGAGTAAGTAACAATTTAATAAATAGTAAGTAATAATTTAATAAATAGTAAGTAACAATTTAATAAATAGTAAGTAACAATTTAATAAATAGTAAGTAACAATTTGATAAATAGTAAGTAACAATTTGATAAATTGTAAGTAACAATTTAATAAATAGTATGTAACAATTGAATAAATAGTAAGTAACAATTTAATACATAGTAAGTAATAATTTAATAAATAGTAAGTATCAATTTAATAAATAGTAAGTAACAATTTAATTAATAGTATGTAACAATTTAATAAATAGTAAGTAACAATTTGATAAATAGTAAGTAACAATTTGATAAATAGTAAGTAACAATTTGATAAATAGTAAGTAACCATTTGATAAATAGTAAGTAACCATTTGATAAATAGTAAGTAACAATTTAATAAATAGTAAGTAACAATTTAATAAATAGTAAGTAACAATTTAAAAAATAGTAACAATTTAATAAATAGTAAGTAACAATTTAATAAATAGTAAGTAACAATTTAATAAATAGTAAGTAACAATTTAATGAATAGTAAGTAACAATTTGATAAATAGTAAGTAACAATTTGATAAATAGTAAGTAACCATTTGATAAATAGTAAGTAACCATTTGATAAATAGTAAGTAACAATTTAATAAATAGTAAGTAACAATTTGATAAATAGTAAGTAACAATTTAATAAAGAGTAAGTAACAATTTAATAAATAGTAAGTAACAATTTAATAAATAGTTTGTAACAATTTAATAAATAGTAAGTGTCAATTTAATAAATAATAAGTAACAATTTAATAAATAGTAAGTAACAATTTAATAAATAGTAAGTAACAATTTAATAAATAGTAAGTAACAATTTAATAAATAGTAAGTAACAATTTAATAAATAGTAAGTAACAATTTGATAAATAGTAAGTAACAATTTGATAAATAGTAAGTAACAATTTGATAAATAGTAAGTAACAATTTGATAAATAGTAAGTAACCATTTGATAAATAGTAAGTAACCATTTGATAAATAGTAAGTAACAATTTAATAAACAGTAACAATTTAATAAAGAGTAAGTAACAATTTAATAAATAGTAAGTAACAATTTAATAAATAGTTTGTAACAATTTAATAAATAGTAAGTGTCAATTTAATAAATAATAAGTAACAATTTAATAAATAGTAAGTAACAATTTAATAAATAGTAAGTAACAATTTAATAAATAGTAAGTATCAATTTAATAAATAGTAAGTAACAATTTAATAAATAGTGTGTAACAATTTAATAAAGAGTAAGTAACAATTTAATACATAGTAAGTAACAATTTAATAAATAGTAAGTAACAATTTAATAAATAGTAAGAAACAATTTGATAAATAGTAAGTAACAATTTGATAAATAGTAAGTAACAATTTGATAAATAGTAAGTAACAATTTAATAAATAGTAAGTAACAATTTAATAAATAGTATGTAACAATTTAATAAATAGTAAGTAACAATTTGATAAATAGTAAGTAACAATTTGATAAATAGTAAGTAACAATTTGATAAATAGTAAGTAACAATTTGATAAATAGTAAGTAACCATTTGATAAATAGTAAGTAACAATTTGATAAATAGTAAGTAACCATTTGATAAATAGTAAGTAACCATTTGATAAATAGTAAGTAACCATTTGATAAATTGTAAGTAACAATTTAATAAATAGTAAGTAACAATTTAATAAATAGATAGTAACAATTTAATTAATAGTAAGTAACAACTTAATAAATAGTAAGTAACAATTTAATAAATAGTAAGAAACATTTTAATAAATAGTAAGTAACAATTTAATAAATAGTAAGTAACAATTTAATAAATAGTTTGTAACAATTTAATAAATAGTAAGTGTCAATTTAATAAATAATAAGTAACAATTTAATAAATAGTAAGTAACAATTTAATAAATAGTAAGTAACAATTTAATAAATAGTAAGTAACAATTTAATAAATAGTAAGTGTCAATTTAATAAATAATAAGTAACAATATAATAAATAGTATGTAACAATTTAATAAATAGTAAGTAACAATTTGATAAATAGTAAGTAACAATTTGATAAATAGTAAGTAACAATTTGATAAATAGTAAGTAAGCATTTGATAAATAGTAAGTAACCATTTGATAAATAGTAAGTAACAATTTAATAAATAGTAAGTAACAATTTAATAAATAGAGAGTAACAATTTAATTAATAGTTAGTAACAACTTAATAAATAGTATGTAACAATTTAATAAATAGTAAGAAACATTTTAATAAATAGTAAGTAACAATTTGATAAATAGTAAGTAACGATTTGATAAATAGAAAGTAACAATTTGATAAATAGTAAGTAACAATTTAATAAACAGTAACAATTTAATAAAGAGTAAGTAACAATTTAATAAATAGTAAGTAATAATTTAATAAATAGTAAGTAACAATTTAATAAATAGTAAGTAACAATTTAATAAATAGTAAGTAACAATTTGATAAATAGTAAGTAACAATTTGATAAATTGTAAGTAACAATTTAATAAATAGTATGTAACAATTGAATAAATAGTAAGTAACAATTTAATACATAGTAAGTAATAATTTAATAAATAGTAAGTAACAATTTAGTAAATAGTAAGTAACAATTTAATAAATAGTAAGTAACAATTTAATAAATAGTAAGAAAAATTTTAATAAATAGTTTGTAACAATTTAATAAATATTAAGTGTCAATTTAATAAATAATAAGTAACAATTTAATAAATAGTAAGTAAAAATTTAATAAATAGTAAGTAACAATTTAATAAATAGTAAGTAACCATTTGATAAATAGTAAGTAACCATTTGATAAATAGTAAGTAACAATTTAAGAAATAGTAAGTAACAATTTAATAAATAGATAGTAACAATTTAATTAATAGTAAGTAACAACTTAATAAATAGTAAGTAACAATTTAATAAATAGTAAGAAACGTTTTAATAAATAGTAAGTAACAATTTAATAAATAGTAAGTAACAATTTAATAAATAGTATGTAACAATTTAATAAATAGTAAGTAACAATTTAATACATAGTAAGTAACAATTTAATAAATAGTAAGTAACAATTTAATAAATAGTGAGTAACAATTTCATAAATAGTAAGTAACAATTTAATAAATAGTAAGAAACAATTTGATAAATAGTAAGTAACAATTTGATAAATAGTAAGTAACAATTTGATAAATAGTAAGTAACAATTTGATAAATAGTAAGTAACCATTTGATAAATAGTAAGTAACCATTTGATAAATAGTAAGTAACCATTTGATAAATAGTTAGTAACAATTTAATAAATAGTAAGTAACAATTTAATAAATAGTATGTAACAATATAATAAATAGTAAGTAACAATTTGATAAATAGTAAGTAACAATTTGATAAATAGTAAGTAACAATTTGATAAATAGTAAGTAACCATTTGATAAATAGTAAGTAACCATTTGATAAATAGTAAGTAACAATTTAATAAATAGTAAGTAACAATTTAATAAATAGATAGTAACAATTTAATTAATAGTAAGTAACAACTTAATAAATAGTAAGTAACAATTTAATAAATAGTAAGAAACATTTTAATAAATAGTAAGTAACAATTTGATAAATAGTAAGTAACGATTTGATAAATAGAAAGTAACAATTTGATAAATAGTAAGTAACAATTTAATAAACAGTAACAATTTAATAAATAGTAAGTAACAATTTAATAAATAGTAAGTAATAATTTAATAAATAGTAAGTAACAATTTAATAAATAGTAAGTAACAATTTAATAAATAGTAAGTAACAATTTGATAAATAGTAAGTAACAATTTGATAAATTGTAAGTAACAATTTAATAAATAGTATGTAACAATTTAATAAATAGTAAGTAACAATTTAATACATAGTAAGTAATAATTTAATAAATAGTAAGTAACAATTTAGTAAATAGTAAGTAACAATTTAATAAATAGTAAGTAACAATTTAATAAATAGTGAGTAACAATTTAATAAATAGTAAGTAACAATTTGATAAATAGTAAGTAACAATTTAAAAAATAGTAACAATTTAATAAATAGTAAGTAACAATTTAATAAATAGTAAGTAACAATTTAATAAATAGTAAGTAACAATTTAATAAATAGTAAGTAACAATTTAATAAATAGATAGTAACAATTTAATTAATAGTAAGTAACAACTTAATAAATAGTAAGTAACAATTTAATAAATAGTAAGAAACATTTTAATAAATAGTAAGTAACAATTTGATAAATAGTAAGTTACGATTTGATAAATAGAAAGTAACAATTTGATAAATAGTAAGTAACAATTTAATAAACAGTAACAATTTAATAAATAGTAAGTAACAATTTAATAAATAGTAAGAAAAAATTTAATAAATAGTTTGTAACAATTTAATAAATATTAAGTGTCAATTTAATAAATAATAAGTAACAATTTAATAAATAGTAAGTAACAATTTAATAAATAGTAAGTAACAATTTAATAAATAGTAAGTAACCATTTGATAAATAGTAAGTAACCATTTGATAAATAGTAAGTAACAATTTAATAAATAGTAAGTAACAATTTAATAAATAGATAGTAACAATTTAATTAATAGTAAGTAACAACTTACTAAATAGTAAGTAACAATTTAATAAATAGTAAGAAACGTTTTAATAAATAGTAAGTAACAATTTAATAAATAGTAAGTAACAATTTAATAAATAGTATGTAACAATTTAATAAATAGTAAGTAACAATTTAATACATAGTAAGTAACAATTTAATAAATAGTAAGTAACAATTTAATAAATAGTAAGTAACAATTTAAAAAATAGTAACAATTTAATAAATAGTAAGTAACAATTTAATAAATAGTAAGTAACAATTTAATAAATAGTAAGTAACAATTTAATATATAGTAAGTAACAATTTGATAAATAGCAAGTAACAATTTAATAAATAGTAAGTAACAATTTAATAAATAGTAAGTAACAATTTAATAAATAGTAAGTAACAATTTAATAAATAGTAAGTAACAATTTGATAAATAGTAAGTAACAATTTGATAAATAGTAAGTAACAATTTGATAAATAGTAAGTAACAATTTGATAAATAGTAAGTAACCATTTGATAAATAGTAAGTAACCATTTGATAAATAGTAAGTAACCATTTGATAAATAGTAAGTATCAATTTAATAAATAGTAAGTAACAATTTAATTAATAGTATGTAACAATTTAATAAATAGTAAGTAACAATTTGATAAATAGTAAGTAAAAATTTGATAAATAGTAAGTAACAATTTGATAAATAGTAAGTAACCATTTGATAAATAGTAAGTAACCATTTGATAAATAGTAAGTAACAATTTAATAAATAGTAAGTAACAATTTAATAAATAGTAAGTAACAATTTAAAAAATAGTAACAATTTAATAAATAGTAAGTAACAATTTAATAAATAGTAAGTAACAATTTAATAAATAGTAAGTAACAATTTAATAAATAATAAGTAACAATTTGATAAATAGTAAGTAACAATTTGATAAATAGTAAGTAACAATTTGATAAATAGTAAGTAACAATTTGATAAATAGTAAGTAACCATTTGATAAATAGTAAGTAACCATTTGATAAATAGTAAGTAACCATTTGATAAATAGTAAGTAACAATTTAATAAATAGTAAGTAACAATTTAATTAATAGTAAGTAACAATTTAATAAATAGTAAGAAACAATTTAATACATAGTAAGTAACAATTTAATAAATAGTAAGTAACAATTTAATAAATAGTAAGTAACAATTTAAAAAATAGTAACAATTTAATAAATAGTAAGTAACAATTTAATAAATAGTAAGTAACAATTTAATAAATAGTAAGTAACAATTTAATAAATAGTAAGTAACAATTTAATAAATAGTAAGTAACAATTTAATAAATAGATAGTAACAATTTAATTAATAGTAAGTAACAACTTAATAAATAGTAAGTAACAATTTAATACATAGTAAGTAATAATTTAATAAATAGTAAGAAACATTTTAATAAATAGTAAGTACACATTTGATAAATAGTAAGTAACGATTTGATAAATAGAAAGTAACAATTTGATAAATAGTAAGTAACAATTTAATAAACAGTAACAATTTAATAAATAGTAAGTAACAATTTAATAAATAGTAAGAAATAATTTAATAAATAGTTTGTAACAATTTAATAAATAGTAAGTAACAATTTAATACATAGTAAGTAACAATTTAATAAATAGTAAGTAACAATTTAATAAATAGTAAGAAACAATTTGATAAATAGTAAGTAACACTTTGATAAATAGTAAGTAACAATTTGATAAATAGTAAGTAACAATTTAATAAATAGTAAGTAACAATTTAATAAATAGTATGTAACAATTTAATAAATAGTAAGTAACAATTTGATAAATAGTAAGTAACAATTTGATAAATAGTAAGTAACAATTTGATAAATAGTATGTAACCATTTGATAAATAGTAAGTAACCATTTGATAAATAGTAAGTAACAATTTAATAAATAGCAAGTAACAATTTAATAAATAGATAGTACCAATTTAATTAATAGTTAGTAACAACTTAATAAATAGTAAGTAACAATTTAATAAATAGTTAGAAACATTTTAATAAATAGTAAGTAACAATTTGATAAATAGTAAGTAACAATTTAATAAATAGTAAGTAACAATTTAATAAATAGTATCTAACAATTTAATAAATAGTAAGTAACAATTTAAAAAATAGTAACAATTTAATAAATAGTAAGTAACAATTTAATAAATAGTAAGTAACAATTTAATAAATAGTAAGTAACAATTTAATAAATAGTAAGTAACAATTTAATAAATAGTAAGTAACAATTTAATAAATAGATAGTAACAATTTAATTAATAGTAAGTAACAACTTAACAAATAGTAAGTAACAATTTAATAAATAGTAAGTAACAATTTAATAAATAGTAAGTAACAATTTGATAAATAGTAAGAAACATTTTAATAAATAGTAAGTAAGAATTTGATAAATAGTAAGTAACAATTTGATAAATAGTAAGTAACGATTTGATAAATAGAAAGTAACAATTTGATAAATAGTAAGTAACAATTTAATAAACAGTAACAATTTAATAAATAGTAAGTAACAATTTAATAAATAGTAAGTAACAATTTAATAAATAGTAAGTAACAATTTAATAAATAGATAGTAACAATTTAATTAATAGTAAGTAACAACTTAATAAATAGTAAGTAACAATTTAATACATAGTAAGTAATAATTTAATAAATAGTAAGAAACATTGTAATAAATAGTAAGTACACATTTGATAAATAGTAAGTAACGATTTGATAAATAGAAAGTAACAATTTGATAAATAGTAAGTAACAATTTAATAAACAGTAACAATTTAATAAATAGTAAGTAACAATTTAATAAATAGTAAGAAATAATTTAATAAATAGTTTGTAACAATTTAATAAATAGTAAGTAACAATTTAATACATAGTAAGTAACAATTTAATAAATAGTAAGTAACAATTTAATAAATAGTAAGAAACAATTTGATAAATAGTAAGTAACACTTTGATAAATAGTAAGTAACAATTTGATAAATAGTAAGTAACAATTTAATAAATAGTAAGTAACAATTTAATAAATAGTATGTAACAATTTAATAAATAGTAAGTAACAATTTGATAAATAGTAAGTAACAATTTGATAAATAGTAAGTAACAATTTGATAAATAGTAAGTAACCATTTGATAAATAGTAAGTAACCATTTGATAAATAGTAAGTAACAATTTAATAAATAGCAAGTAACAATTTAATAAATAGATAGTACCAATTTAATTAATAGTTAGTAACAACTTAATAAATAGTAAGTAACAATTTAATAAATAGTAAGAAACATTTTAATAAATAGTAAGTAACAATTTGATAAATAGTAAGTAACAATTTAATAAATAGTAAGTAACAATTTAATAAATAGTATCTAACAATTTAATAAATAGTAAGTAACAATTTAATAAATAGTAAGTAACAATTTAAAAAATAGTAACAATTTAATAAATAGTAAGTAACAATTTAATAAATAGTAAGTAACAATTTAATAAATAGTAAGTAACAATTTAATAAATAGTAAGTAACAATTTAATAAATAGTAAGTAACAATTTAATAAATAGATAGTAACAATTTAATTAATAGTAAGTAACAACTTAACAAATAGTAAGTAACAATTTAATAAATAGTAAGTAACAATTTAATAAATAGTAAGTAACAATTTGATAAATAGTAAGAAACATTTTAATAAATAGTAAGTAACAATTTGATAAATAGTAAGTAACAATTTGATAAATAGTAAGTAACGATTTGATAAATAGAAAGTAACAATTTGATAAATAGTAAGTAACAATTTAATAAACAGTAACAATTTAATAAATAGTAAGTAACAATTTAATAAATAGTAAGAAAAAATTTAATAAATAGTTTGTAACAATTTAATTAATAGTATGTAACAATTTAATAAATAGTAAGTAACAATTTGGTAAATAGTAAGTAACAATTTAATAAATAGTAAGTAACAATTTGATAAATAGTAAGTAACAATTTAATAAATAGTAAGTAACAATTTAATAAATAGTATCTAACAATTTAATAAATAGTAAGTAACAATTTAATAAATAGTAAGTAACAATTTAATAAATAGTATGAAACAATTTAATAAATAGTATGTAACAATTTAATAAATAGTAAGTAACAATTTAATAAATAGTGAGTAACAATTTAATAAATAGTAAGTAACAATTTAATAAATAGTATGAAACAATTTAATAAATAGTATGTAACAATTTAATAAATAGTAAGTAACAATTTACTAAATAGTAAGTAACAATTTAATAAATAGTAAGTAACAATTTAATAAACAGTAACAATTTAATAAAGAGTAAGTAACAATTTAATAAATAGTAAGTAACAATTTAATAAATAGTAAGTAACAATTTAAAAAATAGTAACAATTTAATAACTAGTAAGAAACAATTTAATAAATAGTAAGTAACAATTTGATAAATAGTAAGTAACAATTTAATAAATATTAAGTAACAATTTAATAAATAGTAAGTAACAATTTAATAAATAGTAAGAAACAATTTAATAAATAATAAGTAACAATTTAATAAATAGTAAGTAACAATTTAATAAACAGTAAGTAACAATTTAATAAATAGTAAGTAACAATTTAATAAATAATAAGTAACAATTTAATAAATAGTAAGTAACAATTTAATAAATTGTAAGTAACAATTTAATAAATAGTATGTAACAATTTAAAAATAGTAAGTAACAATTTAATACATAGTAAGTAACAATTTAATAAATAGTAAGTAACAATTTAATAAATAGTAAGTAACAATTTAAAAAATAGTAACAATTTAATAAATAGTAAGTAACAATTTAATAGATAGTAAGTAACAATTTAATAAATAGTAAGTAACAATGTAATAAATAGTAAGTAACAATTTAATAAATAGTAAGTAACAATTTAATAAATAGATAGTAACAATTTAATTAATAGTAAGTAACAACTTAATAAATAGTAAGTAACAATTTAATACATAGTAAGTAATAATTTAATAAATAGTAAGAAACATTTTAATAAATAGTAAGTACACATTTGATAAATAGTAAGTAACGATTTGATAAATAGAAAGTAACAATTTGATAAATAGTAAGTAACAATTTAATAAACAGTAACAATTTAATAAATAGTAAGTAACAATTTAATAAATAGTAAGAAATAATTTAATAAATAGTTTGTAACAATTTAATAAATAGTAAGTAACAATTTAATACATAGTAAGTAACAATTTAATAAATAGTAAGTAACAATTTAATAAATAGTAAGAAACAATTTGATAAATAGTAAGTAACACTTTGATAAATAGTAAGTAACAATTTGATAAATAGTAAGTAACAATTTAATAAATAGTAAGTAACAATTTAATAAATAGTATGTAACAATTTAATAAATAGTAAGTAACAATTTGATAAATAGTAAGTAACAATTTGATAAATAGTAAGTAACAATTTGATAAATAGTAAGTAACCATTTGATAAATAGTAAGTAACCATTTGATAAATAGTAAGTAACAATTTAATAAATAGCAAGTAACAATTTAATAAATAGATAGTACCAATTTAATTAATAGTTAGTAACAACTTAATAAATAGTAAGTAACAATTTAATAAATAGTAAGAAACATTTTAATAAATAGTAAGTAACAATTTGATAAATAGTAAGTAACGATTTGATAAATAGAAAGTATCAATTTGATAAATAGTAAGTAACAATTTAATAAACAGTAACAATTTAATAAAGAGTAAGTAACAATTTAATAAATAGTAAGTAATAATTTAATAAATAGTAAGTAACAATTTAGTAAATAGTAAGTAACAATTTAATAAATAGTAAGTAACAATTTAATAAATAGTGAGTAACAATTTCATAAATAGTAAGTAACAATTTAATAAATATTGTGTAACAATTTAATAAATAGTAAGTAACAATTTAATACATAGTAAGTAACAATTTAATAAATAGTAAGTAACAATTTAATAAATAGTAAGAAACAATTTGATAAATAGTAAGTAACAATTTGATAAATAGTAAGTAACAATTTGATAAATAGTAAGTAACAATTTGATAAATAGTAAGTAACAATTTGATAAATAGTAAGTAACCATTTGTTAAATAGTAAGTAACCATTTGATAAATAGTAAGTAACCATTTGATAAATAGTTAGTAACAATTTAATAAATAGTAACTAACAATTTAATAAATAGTATGTAACAATTTAATAAATAGTAAGTAACAATTTGATAAATAGTAAGTAACAATTTGATAAATAGTAAGTAACAATTTGATAAATAGTAAGTAACCATTTGATAAATAGTAAGTAACCATTTGATAAATAGTATGTAACAATTTAATGAATAGTAAGTAACAATTTAATAAATAGATAGTAACAATTTAATTAATAGTAAGTAACAACTTAACAAATAGTAAGTAACAATTTAATAAATAGTAAGTAACAATTTAATAAATAGTAAGTAACAATTTGATAAAGAGTAAGTAACAATTTGATAAATTGTAAGTAACAATTTAATAAATAGTATGTAACAATTTAATAAATAGTAAGTAACAATTTAATACATAGTAAGTAATAATTTACTAAATAGTAACAATTTAATAAATAGTAAGTAACAATTTAATAATCAGGAACAATTTAATAAAGAGTAAGTAACAATTTAATAAATAGTAAGTAACAATTTAATAAATAGTAAGTAACAATTTAAAAAATAGTAACAATTTAATAACTAGTAAGTAACAATTTAATAAATAGTAAGTAACAATTTGATAAATAGTAAGTAACAATTTGATAAATAGTAAGTAACAATTTAATAAATAGTAAGTAACAATTTAATAAATAGTATGTAACAATTTAATAAATAGTAAGTAACAATTTGATAAATAGTAAGTAACAATTTGATAAATAGTAAGTAACAATTTGATAAATAGTAAGTAACCATTTGATAAATAGTAAGTAACCATTTGATAAATAGTAAGTAACAATTTAATACATAGTAAGTAATAATTTAATAAATAGTAAGTAACAATTTAGTAAATAGTAAGTAACAATTTAATAAATAGTAAGTAACAATTTAATAAATAGTGAGTAACAATTTCATAAATAGTAAGTAACAATTTAATAAATAGTGTGTAACAATTTAATAAATAGTAAGTAACAATTTAATACATAGTAAGTAACAATTTAATAAATAGTAAGTAACAATTTAATAAATAGTAAGAAACAATTTGATAAATAGTAAGTAACAATTTGATAAATAGTAAGTAACAATTTGATAAATAGTAAGTAACAATTTGATAAATAGTAAGTAACCATTTGATAAATAGTAAGTAACCATTTGATAAATAGTAAGTAACCATTTGATAAATAGTTAGTAACAATTTAATAAATAGTATGTAACAATTTAATAAATAGTATGTAACAATTTAATAAATAGTAAGTAACAATTTGATAAATAGTAAGTAACAATTTGATAAATAGTAAGTAACAATTTGATAAATAGTAAGTAACCATTTGATAAATAGTAAGTAACCATTTGATAAATAGTAAGTAACAATTTAATAAATAGTAAGTAACAATTTAATAAATAGATAGTAACAATTTAATTAATAGTAAGTAACAACTTAACAAATAGTAAGTAACAATTTAATAAATAGTAAGTAACAATTTAATAAATAGTAAGTAACAATTTGATAAATAGTAAGTAACAATTTCATAAATTGTAAGTAACAATTTAATAAATAGTATGTAACAATTTAATAAATAGTAAGTAACAATTTAATACATAGTAAGTAATAATTTACTAAATAGTAAGTAACAATTTAATAAATAGTAAGTAACAATTTAATAAACAGTAACAATTTAATAAAGAGTAAGTAACAATTTAATAAATAGTAAGTAACAATTTAATAAATAGTAAGTAACAATTTAATAAATAGTGAGTAACAATTGAATAAATAGTAAGTAACAATTTAATAAATAGTATGAAACAATTTAATAAATAGTATGTAACAATTTAATAAATAGTAAGTAACAATTTACTAAATAGTAAGTAACAATTTAATAAATAGTAAGTAACAATTTAATAAACAGTAACAATTTAATAAAGAGTAAGTAACAATTTAATAAATAGTAAGTAACAATTTAATAAATAGTAAGTAACAATTTAATAAATAGTAAGTAACAATTTAATAAATAGTAAGTAACAATTTAATAAATAGATAGTAACAATTTAATTAATAGTAAGTAACAACTTAACAAATAGTAAGTAACAATTTAATAAATAGTAAGTAACAATTTAATAAATAGTAAGTAACAATTTGATAAATAGTAAGAAACATTTTAATAAATAGTAAGTAACAATTTGATAAATAGTAAGTAACAATTTGATAAATAGTAAGTAACGATTTGATAAATAGAAAGTAACAATTTGATAAATAGTAAGTAACAATTTAATAAACAGTAACAATTTAATAAATAGTAAGTAACAATTTAATAAATAGTAAGTAACAATTTAATAAATAGTAAGTAACAATTTAATAAATAGATAGTAACAATTTAATTAATAGTAAGTAACAACTTAATAAATAGTAAGTAACAATTTAATACATAGTAAGTAATAATTTAATAAATAGTAAGAAACATTTTAATAAATAGTAAGTACACATTTGATAAATAGTAAGTAACGATTTGATAAATAGAAAGTAACAATTTGATAAATAGTAAGTAACAATTTAATAAACAGTAACAATTTAATAAATAGTAAGTAACAATTTAATAAATAGTAAGAAATAATTTAATAAATAGTTTGTAACAATTTAATAAATAGTAAGTAACAATTTAATACATAGTAAGTAACAATTTAATAAATAGTAAGTAACAATTTAATAAATAGTAAGAAACAATTTGATAAATAGTAAGTAACACTTTGATAAATAGTAAGTAACAATTTGATAAATAGTAAGTAACAATTTAATAAATAGTAAGTAACAATTTAATAAATAGTATGTAACAATTTAATAAATAGTAAGTAACAATTTGATAAATAGTAAGTAACAATTTGATAAATAGTAAGTAACAATTTGATAAATAGTAAGTAACCATTTGATAAATAGTAAGTAACCATTTGATAAATAGTAAGTAACAATTTAATAAATAGCAAGTAACAATTTAATAAATAGATAGTACCAATTTAATTAATAGTTAGTAACAACTTAATAAATAGTAAGTAACAATTTAATAAATAGTAAGAAACATTTTAATAAATAGTAAGTAACAATTTGATAAATAGTAAGTAACAATTTAATAAATAGTAAGTAACAATTTAATAAATAGTATCTAACAATTTAATAAATAGTAAGTAACAATTTAATAAATAGTAAGTAACAATTTAAAAAATAGTAACAATTTAATAAATAGTAAGTAACAATTTAATAAATAGTAAGTAACAATTTAATAAATAGTAAGTAACAATTTAATAAATAGTAAGTAACAATTTAATAAATAGTAAGTAACAATTTAATAAATAGATAGTAACAATTTAATTAATAGTAAGTAACAACTTAACAAATAGTAAGTAACAATTTAATAAATAGTAAGTAACAATTTAATAAATAGTAAGTAACAATTTGATAAATAGTAAGAAACATTTTAATAAATAGTAAGTAACAATTTGATAAATAGTAAGTAACAATTTGATAAATAGTAAGTAACGATTTGATAAATAGAAAGTAACAATTTGATAAATAGTAAGTAACAATTTAATAAACAGTAACAATTTAATAAATAGTAAGTAACAATTTAATAAATAGTAAGAAAAAATTTAATAAATAGTTTGTAACAATTTAATTAATAGTATGTAACAATTTAATAAATAGTAAGTAACAATTTGGTAAATAGTAAGTAACAATTTAATAAATAGTAAGTAACAATTTGATAAATAGTAAGTAACAATTTAATAAATAGTAAGTAACAATTTAATAAATAGTATCTAACAATTTAATAAATAGTAAGTAACAATTTAATAAATAGTAAGTAACAATTTAATAAATAGTATGAAACAATTTAATAAATAGTATGTAACAATTTAATAAATAGTAAGTAACAATTTAATAAATAGTGAGTAACAATTTAATAAATAGTAAGTAACAATTTAATAAATAGTATGAAACAATTTAATAAATAGTATGTAACAATTTAATAAATAGTAAGTAACAATTTACTAAATAGTAAGTAACAATTTAATAAATAGTAAGTAACAATTTAATAAACAGTAACAATTTAATAAAGAGTAAGTAACAATTTAATAAATAGTAAGTAACAATTTAATAAATAGTAAGTAACAATTTAAAAAATAGTAACAATTTAATAACTAGTAAGAAACAATTTAATAAATAGTAAGTAACAATTTGATAAATAGTAAGTAACAATTTAATAAATATTAAGTAACAATTTAATAAATAGTAAGTAACAATTTAATAAATAGTAAGAAACAATTTAATAAATAATAAGTAACAATTTAATAAATAGTAAGTAACAATTTAATAAACAGTAAGTAACAATTTAATAAATAGTAAGTAACAATTTAATAAATAATAAGTAACAATTTAATAAATAGTAAGTAACAATTTAATAAATTGTAAGTAACAATTTAATAAATAGTATGTAACAATTTAAAAATAGTAAGTAACAATTTAATACATAGTAAGTAACAATTTAATAAATAGTAAGTAACAATTTAATAAATAGTAAGTAACAATTTAAAAAATAGTAACAATTTAATAAATAGTAAGTAACAATTTAATAGATAGTAAGTAACAATTTAATAAATAGTAAGTAACAATGTAATAAATAGTAAGTAACAATTTAATAAATAGTAAGTAACAATTTAATAAATAGATAGTAACAATTTAATTAATAGTAAGTAACAACTTAATAAATAGTAAGTAACAATTTAATACATAGTAAGTAATAATTTAATAAATAGTAAGAAACATTTTAATAAATAGTAAGTACACATTTGATAAATAGTAAGTAACGATTTGATAAATAGAAAGTAACAATTTGATAAATAGTAAGTAACAATTTAATAAACAGTAACAATTTAATAAATAGTAAGTAACAATTTAATAAATAGTAAGAAATAATTGAATAAATAGTTTGTAACAATTTAATAAATAGTAAGTAACAATTTAATACATAGTAAGTAACAATTTAATAAATAGTAAGTAACAATTTAATAAATAGTAAGAAACAATTTGATAAATAGTAAGTAACACTTTGATAAATAGTAAGTAACAATTTGATAAATAGTAAGTAACAATTTAATAAATAGTAAGTAACAATTTAATAAATAGTATGTAACAATTTAATAAATAGTAAGTAACAATTTGATAAATAGTAAGTAACAATTTGATAAATAGTAAGTAACAATTTGATAAATAGTAAGTAACCATTTGATAAATAGTAAGTAACCATTTGATAAATAGTAAGTAACAATTTAATAAATAGCAAGTAACAATTTAATAAATAGATAGTACCAATTTAATTAATAGTTAGTAACAACTTAATAAATAGTAAGTAACAATTTAATAAATAGTAAGAAACATTTTAATAAATAGTAAGTAACAATTTGATAAATAGTAAGTAACGATTTGATAAATAGAAAGTATCAATTTGATAAATAGTAAGTAACAATTTAATAAACAGTAACAATTTAATAAAGAGTAAGTAACAATTTAATAAATAGTAAGTAATAATTTCATAAATAGTAAGTAACAATTTAATAAATAGTAAGTAACAATTTAATAAATAGTAAGTAACAATTTGATAAATAGTTAGTAACAATTTGATAAATTGTAAGTAACAATTTAATAAATAGTATGTAACAATTTAATAAATAGTAAGTAACAATTTAATACATAGTAAGTAATAATTTAATAAATAGTAAGTAACAATTTAGTAAATAGTAAGTAACAATTTAATAAATAGTAAGTAACAATTTAATAAATAGTGAGTAACAATTTCATAAATAGTAAGTAACAATTTAATAAATATTGTGTAACAATTTAATAAATAGTAAGTAACAATTTAATACATAGTAAGTAACAATTTAATAAATAGTAAGTAACAATTTAATAAATAGTAAGAAACAATTTGATAAATAGTAAGTAACAATTTGATAAATAGTAAGTAACAATTTGATAAATAGTAAGTAACAATTTGATAAATAGTAAGTAACAATTTGATAAATAGTAAGTAACCATTTGTTAAATAGTAAGTAACCATTTGATAAATAGTAAGTAACCATTTGATAAATAGTTAGTAACAATTTAATAAATAGTAACTAACAATTTAATAAATAGTATGTAACAATTTAATAAATAGTAAGTAACAATTTGATAAATAGTAAGTAACAATTTGATAAATAGTAAGTAACAATTTGATAAATAGTAAGTAACCATTTGATAAATAGTAAGTAACCATTTGATAAATAGTATGTAACAATTTAATAAATAGTAAGTAACAATTTAATAAATAGATAGTAACAATTTAATTAATAGTAAGTAACAACTTAACAAATAGTAAGTAACAATTTAACAAATAGTAAGTAACAATTTAATAAATAGTAAGTAACAATTTGATAAATAGTAAGTAACAATTTGATAAATTGTAAGTAACAATTTAATAAATAGTATGTAACAATTTAATAAATAGTAAGTAACAATTTAATACATAGTAAGTAATAATTTACTAAATAGTAACAATTTAATAAATAGTAAGTAACAATTTAATATACAGTAACAATTTAATAAAGAGTAAGTAACAATTTAATAAATAGTAAGTAACAATTTAATAAATAGTAAGTAACAATTTAAAAAATAGTAACAATTTAATAACTAGTAAGTAACAATTTAATAAATAGTAAGTAACAATTTGATAAATAGTAAGTAACAATTTGATAAATAGTAAGTAACAATTTAATAAATAGTAAGTAACAATTTAATAAATAGTATGTAACAATTTAATAAATAGTAAGTAACAATTTGATAAATAGTAAGTAACAATTTGATAAATAGTAAGTAACAATTTGATAAATAGTAAGTAACCATTTGATAAATAGTAAGTAACCATTTGATAAATAGTAAGTAACAATTTAATACATAGTAAGTAATAATTTAATAAATAGTAAGTAACAATTTAGTAAATAGTAAGTAACAATTTAATAAATAGTAAGTAACAATTTAATAAATAGTGAGTAACAATTTCATAAATAGTAAGTAACAATTTAATAAATAGTGTGTAACAATTTAATAAATAGTAAGTAACAATTTAATACATAGTAAGTAACAATTTAATAAATAGTAAGTAACAATTTAATAAATAGTAAGAAACAATTTGATAAATAGTAAGTAACAATTTGATAAATAGTAAGTAACAATTTGATAAATAGTAAGTAACAATTTGATAAATAGTAAGTAACCATTTGATAAATAGTAAGTAACCATTTGATAAATAGTAAGTAACCATTTGATAAATAGATAGTAACAATTTAATAAATAGTATGTAACAATTTAATAAATAGTATGTAACAATTTAATAAATAGTAAGTAACAATTTGATAAATAGTAAGTAACAATTTGATAAATAGTAAGTAACAATTTGATAAATAGTAAGTAACCATTTGATAAATAGTAAGTAACCATTTGATAAATAGTAAGTAACAATTTAATAAATAGTAAGTAACAATTTAATAAATAGATAGTAACAATTTAATTAATAGTAAGTAACAACTTAACAAATAGTAAGTAACAATTTAATAAATAGTAAGTAACAATTTAATAAATAGTAAGTAACAATTTGATAAATAGTAAGTAACAATTTCATAAATTGTAAGTAACAATTTAATAAATAGTATGTAACAATTTAATAAATAGTAAGTAACAATTTAATACATAGTAAGTAATAATTTACTAAATAGTAAGTAACAATTTAATAAATAGTAAGTAACAATTTAATAAACAGTAACAATTTAATAAAGAGTAAGTAACAATTTAATAAATAGTAAGTAACAATTTAATAAATAGTAAGTAACAATTTAATAAATAGTGAGTAACAATTGAATAAATAGTAAGTAACAATTTAATAAATAGTATGAAACAATTTAATAAATAGTATGTAACAATTTAATAAATAGTAAGTAACAATTTACTAAATAGTAAGTAACAATTTAATAAATAGTAAGTAACAATTTAATAAACAGTAACAATTTAATAAAGAGTAAGTAACAATTTAATAAATAGTAAGTAACAATTTAATAAATAGTAAGTAACAATTTAAAAAATAGTAACAATTTAATAACTAGTAAGTAACAATTTAATAAATAGTAAGTAACAATTTGATAAATAGTAAGTAACAATTTAATAAATAGTAAGAAACAATTTAATAAATAATAAGTAACAATTTAATAAATAGTAAGTAACAATTTAATAAACAGTAAGTAACAATTTAATAAATAGTAAGTAACAATTTAATAAATAATAAGTAACAATTTAATAAATAGTAAGTAACAATTTAATAAATTGTAAGTAACAATTTAATAAATAGTAAGTAACAATTTAAAAATAGTAAGTAACAATTTAATACATAGTAAGTAACAATTTAATAAATAATAAGTAACAATTTAATAAATAGTAAGTAACAATTTAAAAAATAGTAACAATTTAATAAATAGTAAGTAACAATTTAATAAATAGTATGTAACAATTTAATAAATAGTAGGTAACAATTTGATAAATAGTAAGTAACAATTTGATAAATAGTAAGTAACAATTTGATAAATAGTAAGTAACCATTTGATAAATAGTAAGTAACCATTTGATAAATAGTAAGTAACAATTTAATAAATAGTAAGTAACAATTTAATAAATAGATAGTAACAATTTAATTAATAGTAAGTAACAACTTAACAAATAGTAAGTAACAATTTAATAAATAGTAAGTAACAATTTAATAAATAGTAAGTAACAATTTGATAAATAGTAAGTAACAATTTGATAAATTGTCAGTAACAATTTAATAAATAGTATGTAACAATTTAATAAATAGTAAGTAACAATTTAATACATAGTAAGTAATAATTTACTAAATAGTAAGTAACAATTTAATAAATAGTAAGTAACAATTTAATAAACAGTAACAATTTAATAAAGAGTAAGTAACAATTTAATAAATAGTAAGTAACAATTTAATAAATAGTAAGTAACAATTTAATAAATAGTGAGTAACAATTGAATAAATAGTAAGTAACAATTTAATAAATAGTATGAAACAATTTAATAAATAGTATGTAACAATTTAATAAATAGTAAGTAACAATTTACTAAATAGTAAGTAACAATTTAATAAATAGTAAGTAACAATTTAATAAACAGTAACAATTTAATAAAGAGTAAGTAACAATTTAATAAATAGTAAGTAACAATTTAATAAATAGTAAGTAACAATTTAAAAAATAGTAACAATTTAATAACTAGTAAGTAACAATTTAATAAATAGTAAGTAACAATTTGATAAATAGTAAGTAACAATTTAATAAATAGTAAGTAACAATTTAATAAATAGTAAGTAACAATTTAATAAATAGTAAGAAACAATTTAATAAATAATAAGTAACAATTTAATAAATAGTAAGTTACAATTTAATAAACAGTAAGTAACAATTTAATAAATAGTAAGTAACAATTTAATAAATAATAAGTAACAATTTAATAAATAGTAAGTAACAATTTAATAAATTGTAAGTAACAATTTAATAAATAGTATGTAACAATTTAAAAATAGTAAGTAACAATTTAATACATAGTAAGTAACAATTTAATAAATAGTAATTAACAATTTAATAAATAGTAAGTAACAATTTAAAAAATAGTAACAATTTAATAAAGAGTAAGTAACAATTTAATAAATAGTAAGTAACAATTTAATAAATAGTAAGTAACAATTTAATAAATAGTAAGTAACAATTTAATAAATAGTAAGTAACAATTTAATAAATAGTAAGTAACAATTTAATAAATAGTAAGTAACAATTTAATAAATAGATAGTAACAATTTAATTAATAGTAAGTAACAACTTAATAAATAGTAAGTAACAATTTAATAAATAGTAAGAAACATTTTAATAAATAGTAAGTACACATTTGATAAATAGTAAGTAACGATTTGATAAATAGAAAGTAACAATTTGATAAATAGTAAGTAACAATTTAATAAACAGTAACAATTTAATAAATAGTAAGTAACAATTTAATAAATAGTAAGAAACATTTTAATAAATAGTAAGTAACAATTTGAGAAATAGTAAGTAACGATTTGATAAATAGTAAGTAACAATTTGATAAATAGTAAGTAACAATTTAATAAATAGTAAGTAACAATTTAATAAATAGTATGTAACAATTTAATAAATAGTAAGTAACAATTTGATAAATAGTAAGTAACAATTTGATAAATAGTAAGTAACAATTTGATAAATAGTAAGTAACAATTTAATACATAGTAAGTAATAATTTACTAAATAGTAACAATTTAATAAATAGTAAGTAACAATTTAATAAACAGTAACAATTTAATAAAGAGTAAGTAACAATTTAATAAATAGTAAGTAACAATTTAATAAATAGTAAGTAACAATTTAAAAAATAGTAACAATTTAATAACTAGTAAGTAACAATTTAATAAATAGTAAGTAACAATTTGATAAATAGTAAGTAACAATTTGATAAATAGTAAGTAACAATTTAATAAATAGTAAGTAACAATTTAATAAATAGTATGTAACAATTTAATAAATAGTAAGTAACAATTTGATAAATAGTAAGTAACAATTTGATAAATAGTAAGTAACAATTTGATAAATAGTAAGTAACCATTTGATAAATAGTAAGTAACCATTTGATAAATAGTAAGTAACAATTTAATACATAGTAAGTAATAATTTAATAAATAGTAAGTAACAATTTAGTAAATAGTAAGTAACAATTTAATAAATAGTAAGTAACAATTTAATAAATAGTGAGTAACAATTTCATAAATAGTAAGTAACAATTTAATAAATAGTGTGTAACAATTTAATAAATAGTAAGTAACAATTTAATACATAGTAAGTAACAATTTAATAAATAGTAAGTAACAATTTAATAAATAGTAAGAAACAATTTGATAAATAGTAAGTAACAATTTGATAAATAGTAAGTAACAATTTGATAAATAGTAAGTAACAATTTGATAAATAGTAAGTAACCATTTGATAAATAGTAAGTAACCATTTGATAAATAGTAAGTAACCATTTGATAAATAGATAGTAACAATTTAATAAATAGTATGTAACAATTTAATAAATAGTATGTAACAATTTAATAAATAGTAAGTAACAATTTGATAAATAGTAAGTAACAATTTGATAAATAGTAAGTAACAATTTGATAAATAGTAAGTAACCATTTGATAAATAGTAAGTAACCATTTGATAAATAGTAAGTAACAATTTAATAAATAGTAAGTAACAATTTAATAAATAGATAGTAACAATTTAATTAATAGTAAGTAACAACTTAACAAATAGTAAGTAACAATTTAATAAATAGTAAGTAACAATTTAATAAATAGTAAGTAACAATTTGATAAATAGTAAGTAACAATTTCATAAATTGTAAGTAACAATTTAATAAATAGTATGTAACAATTTAATAAATAGTAAGTAACAATTTAATACATAGTAAGTAATAATTTACTAAATAGTAAGTAACAATTTAATAAATAGTAAGTAACAATTTAATAAACAGTAACAATTTAATAAAGAGTAAGTAACAATTTAATAAATAGTAAGTAACAATTTAATAAATAGTAAGTAACAATTTAATAAATAGTGAGTAACAATTGAATAAATAGTAAGTAACAATTTAATAAATAGTATGAAACAATTTAATAAATAGTATGTAACAATTTAATAAATAGTAAGTAACAATTTACTAAATAGTAAGTAACAATTTAATAAATAGTAAGTAACAATTTAATAAACAGTAACAATTTAATAAAGAGTAAGTAACAATTTAATAAATAGTAAGTAACAATTTAATAAATAGTAAGTAACAATTTAAAAAATAGTAACAATTTAATAACTAGTAAGTAACAATTTAATAAATAGTAAGTAACAATTTGATAAATAGTAAGTAACAATTTAATAAATAGTAAGAAACAATTTAATAAATAATAAGTAACAATTTAATAAATAGTAAGTAACAATTTAATAAACAGTAAGTAACAATTTAATAAATAGTAAGTAACAATTTAATAAATAATAAGTAACAATTTAATAAATAGTAAGTAACAATTTAATAAATTGTAAGTAACAATTTAATAAATAGTAAGTAACAATTTAAAAATAGTAAGTAACAATTTAATACATAGTAAGTAACAATTTAATAAATAATAAGTAACAATTTAATAAATAGTAAGTAACAATTTAAAAAATAGTAACAATTTAATAAATAGTAAGTAACAATTTAATAAATAGTATGTAACAATTTAATAAATAGTAGGTAACAATTTGATAAATAGTAAGTAACAATTTGATAAATAGTAAGTAACAATTTGATAAATAGTAAGTAACCATTTGATAAATAGTAAGTAACCATTTGATAAATAGTAAGTAACAATTTAATAAATAGTAAGTAACAATTTAATAAATAGATAGTAACAATTTAATTAATAGTAAGTAACAACTTAACAAATAGTAAGTAACAATTTAATAAATAGTAAGTAACAATTTAATAAATAGTAAGTAACAATTTGATAAATAGTAAGTAACAATTTGATAAATTGTCAGTAACAATTTAATAAATAGTATGTAACAATTTAATAAATAGTAAGTAACAATTTAATACATAGTAAGTAATAATTTACTAAATAGTAAGTAACAATTTAATAAATAGTAAGTAACAATTTAATAAACAGTAACAATTTAATAAAGAGTAAGTAACAATTTAATAAATAGTAAGTAACAATTTAATAAATAGTAAGTAACAATTTAATAAATAGTGAGTAACAATTGAATAAATAGTAAGTAACAATTTAATAAATAGTATGAAACAATTTAATAAATAGTATGTAACAATTTAATAAATAGTAAGTAACAATTTACTAAATAGTAAGTAACAATTTAATAAATAGTAAGTAACAATTTAATAAACAGTAACAATTTAATAAAGAGTAAGTAACAATTTAATAAATAGTAAGTAACAATTTAATAAATAGTAAGTAACAATTTAAAAAATAGTAACAATTTAATAACTAGTAAGTAACAATTTAATAAATAGTAAGTAACAATTTGATAAATAGTAAGTAACAATTTAATAAATAGTAAGTAACAATTTAATAAATAGTAAGTAACAATTTAATAAATAGTAAGAAACAATTTAATAAATAATAAGTAACAATTTAATAAATAGTAAGTTACAATTTAATAAACAGTAAGTAACAATTTAATAAATAGTAAGTAACAATTTAATAAATAATAAGTAACAATTTAATAAATAGTAAGTAACAATTTAATAAATTGTAAGTAACAATTTAATAAATAGTATGTAACAATTTAAAAATAGTAAGTAACAATTTAATACATAGTAAGTAACAATTTAATAAATAGTAATTAACAATTTAATAAATAGTAAGTAACAATTTAAAAAATAGTAACAATTTAATAAAGAGTAAGTAACAATTTAATAAATAGTAAGTAACAATTTAATAAATAGTAAGTAACAATTTAATAAATAGTAAGTAACAATTTAATAAATAGTAAGTAACAATTTAATAAATAGTAAGTAACAATTTAATAAATAGTAAGTAACAATTTAATAAATAGATAGTAACAATTTAATTAATAGTAAGTAACAACTTAATAAATAGTAAGTAACAATTTAATAAATAGTAAGAAACATTTTAATAAATAGTAAGTACACATTTGATAAATAGTAAGTAACGATTTGATAAATAGAAAGTAACAATTTGATAAATAGTAAGTAACAATTTAATAAACAGTAACAATTTAATAAATAGTAAGTAACAATTTAATAAATAGTAAGAAACATTTTAATAAATAGTAAGTAACAATTTGAGAAATAGTAAGTAACGATTTGATAAATAGAAAGTAACAATTTGATAAATAGTAAGTAACAATTTAATAAACAGTAATAATTTAATAAAGAGTAAGTAACAATTTAATAAATAGTAAGTAATAATTTAATAAATAGTAAGTAACAATTTAATAAATAGTAAGTAACAATTTGATAAATAGTAAGTAACAATTTGATAAATAGTAAGTAACAATTTGATAAATTGTAAGTAACAATTTAATAAATAGTATGTAACAATTTAATAAATAGTAAGTAACAATTTAATACATAGTAAATAATAATTTAATAAATAGTAAGTAACAATTTAGTAAATAGTAAGTAACAATTTAATAAATAGTAAGTAACAATTTAATAAATAGTGAGTAACAATTTCATAAATAGTAAGTAACAATTTAATAAATAGTGTGTAACAATTTAATAAATAGTAAGTAACAATTTAATACATAGTAAGTAACAATTTAATAAATAGTAAGTAACAATTTAATAAATAGTAAGAAACAATTTGATAAATAGTTAGTAACAATTTGATAAATAGTAAGTAACAATTTGATAAATAGTAAGTAACAATTTGATAAATAGTAAGTAACCATTTGATAAATAGTAAGTAACCATTTGATAAATAGTAAGTAACAATTTAATAAATAGTAAGTAACAATTTAATAAATAGATAGTAACAATTTAATTAATAGTAAGTAACAACTTAACAAATAGTAAGTAACAATTTAATAAATAGTAAGTAACAATTTAATAAATAGTAAGTAACAATTTGATAAATAGTAAGTAACAATTTGATAAATTGTCAGTAACAATTTAATAAATAGTATGTAACAATTTAATAAATAGTAAGTAACAATTTAATACATAGTAAGTAATAATTTACTAAATAGTAAGTAACAATTTAATAAATAGTAAGTAACAATTTAATAAACAGTAACAATTTAATAAAGAGTAAGTAACAATTTAATAAATAGTAAGTAACAATTTAATAAATAGTAAGTAACAATTTAATAAATAGTGAGTAACAATTGAATAAATAGTAAGTAACAATTTAATAAATAGTATGAAACAATTTAATAAATAGTATGTAACAATTTAATAAATAGTAAGTAACAATTTAATAAAGAGTAAGTAACAATTTAATAAATAGTAAGTAACAATTTAATAAATAGTAAGTAACAATTTAATAAATAGTAAGTAACAATTTAATAAATAGTAAGTAACAATTTAATAAATAGTAAGTAACAATTTAATAAATAGATAGTAACAATTTAATTAATAGTAAGTAACAACTTAATAAATAGTAAGTAACAATTTAATAAATAGTAAGTAACAATTTAAAAAATAGTAACAATTTAATAACTAGTAAGTAACAATTTAATAAATAGTAAGTAACAATTTGATAAATAGTAAGTAACAATTTAATAAATTGTAAGTAACAATTTAATAAATAGTATGTAACAATTTAAAAATAGTAAGTAACAATTTAATACATAGTAAGTAACAATTTAATAAATAGTAATTAACAATTTAATAAATAGTAAGTAACAATTTAAAAAATAGTAACAATTTAATAAAGAGTAAGTAACAATTTAATAAATAGTAAGTAACAATTTAATAAATAGTAAGTAACAATTTAATAAATAGTAAGTAACAATTTAATAAATAGTAAGTAACAATTTAATAAATAGTAAGTAACAATTTAATAAATAGTAAGTAACAATTTAATAAATAGATAGTAACAATTTAATTAATAGTAAGTAACAACTTAATAAATAGTAAGTAACAATTTAATAAATAGTAAGAAACATTTTAATAAATAGTAAGTACACATTTGATAAATAGTAAGTAACGATTTGATAAATAGAAAGTAACAATTTGATAAATAGTAAGTAACAATTTAATAAACAGTAACAATTTAATAAATAGTAAGTAACAATTTAATAAATAGTAAGAAACATTTTAATAAATAGTAAGTAACAATTTGATAAATAGTAAGTAACGATTTGATAAATAGAAAGTAACAATTTGATAAATAGTAAGTAACAATATAATAAACAGTAACAATTTAATAAAGAGTAAGTAACAATTTAATAAATAGTAAGTAATAATTTAATAAATAGTAAGTAACAATTTAATAAATAGTAAGTAACAATTTGATAAATAGTAAGTAACAATTTGATAAATAGTAAGTAACAATTTGATAAATTGTAAGTAACAATTTAATAAATAGTATGTAACAATTTAATAAATAGTAAGTAACAATTTAATACATAGTAAATAATAATTTAATAAATAGTAAGTAACAATTTAGTAAATAGTAAGTAACAATTTAATAAATAGTAAGTAACAATTTAATAAATAGTGAGTAACAATTTCATAAATAGTAAGTAACAATTTAATAAATAGTGTGTAACAATTTAATAAATAGTAAGTAACAATTTAATACATAGTAAGTAACAATTTAATAAATAGTAAGTAACAATTTAATAAATAGTAAGAAACAATTTGATAAATAGTTAGTAACAATTTGATAAATAGTAAGTAACAATTTAATAAATAGTAAGTAACAATTTGATAAATAGTAAGTAACCATTTGATAAATAGTAAGTAACCATTTGATAAATAGTAAGTAACAATTTAATAAATAGTAAGTAACAATTTAATAAATAGATAGTAACAATTTAATTAATAGTAAGTAACAACTTAACAAATAGTAAGTAACAATTTAATAAATAGTAAGTAACAATTTAATAAATAGTAAGTAACAATTTGATAAATAGTAAGTAACAATTTGATAAATTGTCAGTAACAATTTAATAAATAGTATGTAACAATTTAATAAATAGTAAGTAACAATTTAATACATAGTAAGTAATAATTTACTAAATAGTAAGTAACAATTTAATAAATAGTAAGTAACAATTTAATAAACAGTAACAATTTAATAAAGAGTAAGTAACAATTTAATAAATAGTAAGTAACAATTTAATAAATAGTAAGTAACAATTTAATAAATAGTGAGTAACAATTGAATAAATAGTAAGTAACAATTTAATAAATAGTATGAAACAATTTAATAAATAGTATGTAACAATTTAATAAATAGTAAGTAACAATTTACTAAATAGTAAGTAACAATTTAATAAATAGTAAGTAACAATTTAATAAACAGTAACAATTTAATAAAGAGTAAGTAACAATTTAATAAATAGTAAGTAACAATTTAATAAATAGTAAGTAACAATTTAAAAAATAGTAACAATTTAATAACTAGTAAGTAACAATTTAATAAATAGTAAGTAACAATTTGATAAATAGTAAGTAACAATTTAATAAATAGTAAGTAACAATTTAATAAATAGTAAGTAACAATTTAATAAATAGTAAGAAACAATTTAATAAATAATAAGTAACAATTTAATAAATAGTAAGTTACAATTTAATAAACAGTAAGTAACAATTTAATAAATAGTAAGTAACAATTTAATAAATAATAAGTAACAATTTAATAAATAGTAAGTAACAATTTAATAAATTGTAAGTAACAATTTAATAAATAGTATGTAACAATTTAAAAATAGTAAGTAACAATTTAATACATAGTAAGTAACAATTTAATAAATAGTAATTAACAATTTAATAAATAGTAAGTAACAATTTAAAAAATAGTAACAATTTAATAAAGAGTAAGTAACAATTTAATAAATAGTAAGTAACAATTTAATAAATAGTAAGTAACAATTTAATAAATAGTAAGTAACAATTTAATAAATAGTAAGTAACAATTTAATAAATAGTAAGTAACAATTTAATAAATAGATAGTAACAATTTAATTAATAGTAAGTAACAACTTAATAAATAGTAAGTAACAATTTAATAAATAGTAAGAAACATTTTAATAAATAGTAAGTACACATTTGATAAATAGTAAGTAACGATTTGATAAATAGAAAGTAACAATTTGATAAATAGTAAGTAACAATTTAATAAACAGTAACAATTTAATAAATAGTAAGTAACAATTTAATAAATAGTAAGAAACATTTTAATAAATAGTAAGTAACAATTTGATAAATAGTAAGTAACGATTTGATAAATAGAAAGTAACAATTTGATAAATAGTAAGTAACAATTTAATAAACAGTAACAATTTAATAAAGAGTAAGTAACAATTTAATAAATAGTAAGTAATAATTTAATAAATAGTAAGTAACAATTTAATAAATAGTAAGTAACAATTTGATAAATAGTAAGTAACAATTTGATAAATAGTAAGTAACAATTTGATAAATTGTAAGTAACAATTTAATAAATAGTATGTAACAATTTAATAAATAGTAAGTAACAATTTAATACATAGTAAATAATAATTTAATAAATAGTAAGTAACAATTTAGTAAATAGTAAGTAACAATTTAATAAATAGTAAGTAACAATTTAATAAATAGTGAGTAACAATTTCATAAATAGTAAGTAACAATTTAAAAAATAGTAACAATTTAATAACTAGTAAGAAACAATTTAATAAATAGTAAGTAACAATTTGATAAATAGTAAGTAACAATTTAATAAATATTAAGTAACAATTTAATAAATAGTAAGTAACAATTTAATAAATAGTAAGAAACAATTTAATAAATAATAAGTAACAATTTAATAAATAGTAAGTAACAATTTAATAAACAGTAAGTAACAATTTAATAAATAGTAAGTAACAATTTAATAAATAATAAGTAACAATTTAATAAATAGTAAGTAACAATTTAATAAATTGTAAGTAACAATTTAATAAATAGTATGTAACAATTTAAAAATAGTAAGTAACAATTTAATACATAGTAAGTAACAATTTAATAAATAGTAAGTAACAATTTAATAAATAGTAAGTAACAATTTAAAAAATAGTAACAATTTAATAAATAGTAAGTAACAATTTGATAAATAGTAAGTAACAATTTGATAAATAGTAAGTAACAATTTGATAAATAGTAAGTAACCATTTGATAAATAGTAAGTAACCATTTGATAAATAGTAAGTAACAATTTGATAAATAGTAAGTAACAATTTGATAAATAGTAAGTAACAATTTGATAAATAGTAAGTAACCATTTGATAAATAGTAAGTAACCATTTGATAAATAGTAAGTAACAATTTAATAAATAGTAAGTAACAATTTAATAAATAGATAGTAACAATTTAATTAATAGTAAGTAACAACTTAACAAATAGTAAGTAACAATTTAATAAATAGTAAGTAACAATTTAATAAATAGTAAGTAACAATTTGATAAATAGTAAGTAACAATTTCATAAATTGTAAGTAACAATTTAATAAATAGTATGTAACAATTTAATAAATAGTAAGTAACAATTTAATACATAGTAAGTAATAATTTACTAAATAGTAAGTAACAATTTAATAAATAGTAAGTAACAATTTAATAAACAGTAACAATTTAATAAAGAGTAAGTAACAATTTAATAAATAGTAAGTAACAATTTAATAAATAGTAAGTAACAATTTAATAAATAGTGAGTAACAATTGAATAAATAGTAAGTAACAATTTAATAAATAGTATGAAACAATTTAATAAATAGTATGTAACAATTTAATAAATAGTAAGTAACAATTTACTAAATAGTAAGTAACAATTTAATAAATAGTAAGTAACAATTTAATAAACAGTAACAATTTAATAAAGAGTAAGTAACAATTTAATAAATAGTAAGTAACAATTTAATAAATAGTAAGTAACAATTTAAAAAATAGTAACAATTTAATAACTAGTAAGTAACAATTTAATAAATAGTAAGTAACAATTTGATAAATAGTAAGTAACAATTTAATAAATAGTAAGAAACAATTTAATAAATAATAAGTAACAATTTAATAAATAGTAAGTAACAATTTAATAAACAGTAAGTAACAATTTAATAAATAGTAAGTAACAATTTAATAAATAATAAGTAACAATTTAATAAATAGTAAGTAACAATTTAATAAATTGTAAGTAACAATTTAATAAATAGTAAGTAACAATTTAAAAATAGTAAGTAACAATTTAATACATAGTAAGTAACAATTTAATAAACAATAAGTAACAATTTAATAAATAGTAAGTAACAATTTAAAAAATAGTAACAATTTAATAAATAGTAAGTAACAATTTAATAAATAGTATGTAACAATTTAATAAATAGTAGGTAACAATTTGATAAATAGTAAGTAACAATTTGATAAATAGTAAGTAACAATTTGATAAATAGTAAGTAACCATTTGATAAATAGTAAGTAACCATTTGATAAATAGTAAGTAACAATTTAATAAATAGTAAGTAACAATTTAATAAATAGATAGTAACAATTTAATTAATAGTAAGTAACAACTTAACAAATAGTAAGTAACAATTTAATAAATAGTAAGTAACAATTTAATAAATAGTAAGTAACAATTTGATAAATAGTAAGTAACAATTTGATAAATTGTCAGTAACAATTTAATAAATAGTATGTAACAATTTAATAAATAGTAAGTAACAATTTAATACATAGTAAGTAATAATTTACTAAATAGTAAGTAACAATTTAATAAATAGTAAGTAACAATTTAATAAACAGTAACAATTTAATAAAGAGTAAGTAACAATTTAATAAATAGTAAGTAACAATTTAATAAATAGTAAGTAACAATTTAATAAATAGTGAGTAACAATTGAATAAATAGTAAGTAACAATTTAATAAATAGTATGAAACAATTTAATAAATAGTATGTAACAATTTAATAAATAGTAAGTAACAATTTACTAAATAGTAAGTAACAATTTAATAAATAGTAAGTAACAATTTAATAAACAGTAACAATTTAATAAAGAGTAAGTAACAATTTAATAAATAGTAAGTAACAATTTAATAAATAGTAAGTCACAATTTAAAAAATAGTAACAATTTAATAACTAGTAAGTAACAATTTAATAAATAGTAAGTAACAATTTGATAAATAGTAAGTAACAATTTAATAAATAGTAAGTAACAATTTAATAAATAGTAAGTAACAATTTAATAAATAGTAAGAAACAATTTAATAAATAATAAGTAACAATTTAATAAATAGTAAGTTACAATTTAATAAACAGTAAGTAACAATTTAATAAATAGTAAGTAACAATTTAATAAATAATAAGTAACAATTTAATAAATAGTAAGTAACAATTTAATAAATTGTAAGTAACAATTTAATAAATAGTATGTAACAATTTAAAAATAGTAAGTAACAATTTAATACATAGTAAGTAACAATTTAATAAATAGTAATTAACAATTTAATAAATAGTAAGTAACAATTTAAAAAATAGTAACAATTTAATAAAGAGTAAGTAACAATTTAATAAATAGTAAGTAACAATTTAATAAATAGTAAGTAACAATTTAATAAATAGTAAGTAACAATTTAATAAATAGTAAGTAACAATTTAATAAATAGTAAGTAACAATTTAATAAATAGATAGTAACAATTTAATTAATAGTAAGTAACAACTTAATAAATAGTAAGTAACAATTTAATAAATAGTAAGAAACATTTTAATAAATAGTAAGTACACATTTGATAAATAGTAAGTAACGATTTGATAAATAGAAAGTAACAATTTGATAAATAGTAAGTAACAATTTAATAAACAGTAACAATTTAATAAATAGTAAGTAACAATTTAATAAATAGTAAGAAACATTTTAATAAATAGTAAGTAACAATTTGATAAATAGTAAGTAACGATTTGATAAATAGAAAGTAACAATTTGATAAATAGTAAGTAACAATTTAATAAACAGTAACAATTTAATAAAGAGTAAGTAACAATTTAATAAATAGTAAGTAATAATTTAATAAATAGTAAGTAACAATTTAATAAATAGTAAGTAACAATTTGATAAATAGTAAGTAACAATTTGATAAATAGTAAGTAACAATTTGATAAATTGTAAGTAACAATTTAATAAATAGTATGTAACAATTTAATAAATAGTAAGTAACAATTTAATACATAGTAAATAATAATTTAATAAATAGTAAGTAACAATTTAGTAAATAGTAAGTAACAATTTAATAAATAGTAAGTAACAATTTAATAAATAGTGAGTAACAATTTCATAAATAGTAAGTAACAATTTAAAAAATAGTAACAATTTAATAACTAGTAAGAAACAATTTAATAAATAGTAAGTAACAATTTGATAAATAGTAAGTAACAATTTAATAAATATTAAGTAACAATTTAATAAATAGTAAGTAACAATTTAATAAATAGTAAGAAACAATTTAATAAATAATAAGTAACAATTTAATAAATAGTAAGTAACAATTTAATAAACAGTAAGTAACAATTTAATAAATAGTAAGTAACAATTTAATAAATAATAAGTAACAATTTAATAAATAGTAAGTAACAATTTAATAAATTGTAAGTAACAATTTAATAAATAGTATGTAACAATTTAAAAATAGTAAGTAACAATTTAATACATAGTAAGTAACAATTTAATAAATAGTAAGTAACAATTTAATAAATAGTAAGTAACAATTTAAAAAATAGTAACAATTTAATAAATAGTAAGTAACAATTTGATAAATAGTAAGTAACAATTTGATAAATAGTAAGTAACAATTTGATAAATAGTAAGTAACCATTTGATAAATAGTAAGTAACCATTTGATAAATAGTAAGTAACAATTTAATACATAGTAAGTAATAATTTAATAAATAGTAAGTAACAATTTAGTAAATAGTAAGTAACAATTTAATAAATAGTAAGTAACAATTTAATAAATAGTGAGTAACAATTTCATAAATAGTAAGTAACAATTTAATAAATAGTGTGTAACAATTTAATAAATAGTAAGTAACAATTTAATACATAGTAAGTAACAATTTAATAAATAGTAAGTAACAATTTAATAAATAGTAAGAAACAATTTGATAAATAGTAAGTAACAATTTGATAAATAGTAAGTAACAATTTGATAAATAGTAAGTAACAATTTGATAAATAGTAAGTAACCATTTGATAAATAGTAAGTAACCATTTGATAAATAGTAAGTAACCATTTGATAAATAGTTAGTAACAATTTAATAAATAGTAAGTAACAATTTAATAAATAGTATGTAACAATTTAATAAATAGTAAGTAACAATTTGATAAATAGTAAGTAACAATTTGATAAATAGTAAGTAACAATTTGATAAATAGTAAGTAACCATTTGATAAATAGTAAGTAACCATTTGATAAATAGTAAGTAACAATTTAATAAATAGTAAGTAACAATTTAATAAATAGATAGTAACAATTTAATTAATAGTAAGTAACAACTTAACAAATAGTAAGTAACAATTTAATAAATAGTAAGTAACAATTTAATAAATAGTAAGTAACAATTTGATAAATAGTAAGTAACAATTTCATAAATTGTAAGTAACAATTTAATAAATAGTATGTAACAATTTAATAAATAGTAAGTAACAATTTAATACATAGTAAGTAATAATTTACTAAATAGTAAGTAACAATTTAATAAATAGTAAGTAACAATTTAAAAAATAGTAACAATTTAATAACTAGTAAGTAACAATTTAATAAATAGTAAGTAACAATTTGATAAATAGTAAGTAACAATTTAATAAATAGTAAGAAACAATTTAATAAATAATAAGTAACAATTTAATAAATAGTAAGTAACAATTTAATAAACAGTAAGTAACAATTTAATAAATAGTAAGTAACAATTTAATAAATAATAAGTAACAATTTAATAAATAGTAAGTAACAATTTAATAAATTGAAAGTAACAATTTAATAAATAGTAAGTAACAATTTAAAAATAGTAAGTAACAATTTAATACATAGTAAGTAACAATTTAATAAACAATAAGTAACAATTTAATAAATAGTAAGTAACAATTTAAAAAATAGTAACAATTTAATAAATAGTAAGTAACAATTTAATAAATAGTATGTAACAATTTAATAAATAGTAGGTAACAATTTGATAAATAGTAAGTAACAATTTGATAAATAGTAAGTAACAATTTGATAAATAGTAAGTAACCATTTGATAAATAGTAAGTAACCATTTGATAAATAGTAAGTAACAATTTAATAAATAGTAAGTAACAATTTAATAAATAGATAGTAACAATTTAATTAATAGTAAGTAACAACTTAACAAATAGTAAGTAACAATTTAATAAATAGTAAGTAACAATTTAATAAATAGTAAGTAACAATTTGATAAATAGTAAGTAACAATTTGATAAATTGTCAGTAACAATTTAATAAATAGTATGTAACAATTTAATAAATAGTAAGTAACAATTTAATACATAGTAAGTAATAATTTACTAAATAGTAAGTAACAATTTAATAAATAGTAAGTAACAATTTAATAAACAGTAACAATTTAATAAAGAGTAAGTAACAATTTAATAAATAGTAAGTAACAATTTAATAAATAGTAAGTAACAATTTAATAAATAGTGAGTAACAATTGAATAAATAGTAAGTAACAATTTAATAAATAGTATGAAACAATTTAATAAATAGTATGTAACAATTTAATAAATAGTAAGTAACAATTTACTAAATAGTAAGTAACAATTTAATAAATAGTAAGTAACAATTTAATAAACAGTAACAATTTAATAAAGAGTAAGTAACAATTTAATAAATAGTAAGTAACAATTTAATAAATAGTAAGTAACAATTTAAAAAATAGTAACAATTTAATAACTAGTAAGTAACAATTTAATAAATAGTAAGTAACAATTTGATAAATAGTAAGTAACAATTTAATAAATAGTAAGTAACAATTTAATAAATAGTAAGTAACAATTTAATAAATAGTAAGAAACAATTTAATAAATAATAAGTAACAATTTAATAAATAGTAAGTTACAATTTAATAAACAGTAAGTAACAATTTAATAAATAGTAAGTAACAATTTAATAAATAATAAGTAACAATTTAATAAATAGTAAGTAACAATTTAATAAATTGTAAGTAACAATTTAATAAATAGTATGTAACAATTTAAAAATAGTAAGTAACAATTTAATACATAGTAAGTAACAATTTAATAAATAGTAATTAACAATTTAATAAATAGTAAGTAACAATTTAAAAAATAGTAACAATTTAATAAAGAGTAAGTAACAATTTAATAAATAGTAAGTAACAATTTAATAAATAGTAAGTAACAATTTAATAAATAGTAAGTAACAATTTAATAAATAGTAAGTAACAATTTAATAAATAGTAAGTAACAATTTAATAAATAGTAAGTAACAATTTAATAAATAGATAGTAACAATTTAATTAATAGTAAGTAACAACTTAATAAATAGTAAGTAACAATTTAATAAATAGTAAGAAACATTTTAATAAATAGTAAGTACACATTTGATAAATAGTAAGTAACGATTTGATAAATAGAAAGTAACAATTTGATAAATAGTAAGTAACAATTTAATAAATAGTAAGTAACAATTTGATAAATAGTAAGTAACAATTTGATAAATAGTAAGTAACAATTTGATAAATTGTAAGTAACAATTTAATAAATAGTATGTAACAATTTAATAAATAGTAAGTAACAATTTAATACATAGTAAATAATAATTTAATAAATAGTAAGTAACAATTTAGTAAATAGTAAGTAACAATTTAATAAATAGTAAGTAACAATTTAATAAATAGTGAGTAACAATTTCATAAATAGTAAGTAACAATTTAATAAATAGTGTGTAACAATTTAATAAATAGTAAGTAACAATTTAATACATAGTAAGTAACAATTTAATAAATAGTAAGTAACAATTTAATAAATAGTAAGAAACAATTTGATAAATAGTTAGTAACAATTTGATAAATAGTAAGTAACAATTTGATAAATAGTAAGTAACAATTTGATAAATAGTAAGTAACCATTTGATAAATAGTAAGTAACCATTTGATAAATAGTAAGTAAAAATTTAATAAATAGTAAGTAACAATTTAATAAATAGATAGTAACAATTTAATTAATAGTAAGTTACAACTTAACAAATAGTAAGTAACAATTTAATAAATAGTAAGTAACAATTTAATAAATAGTAAGTAACAATTTGATAAATAGTAAGTAACAATTTGATAAATTGTCAGTAACAATTTAATAAATAGTATGTAACAATTTAATAAATAGTAAGTAACAATTTAATACATAGTAAGTAATAATTTACTAAATAGTAAGTAACAATTTAATAAATAGTAAGTAACAATTTAATAAACAGTAACAATTTAATAAAGAGTAAGTAACAATTTAATAAATAGTAAGTAACAATTTAATAAATAGTAAGTAACAATTTAATAAATAGTGAGTAACAATTGAATAAATAGTAAGTAACAATTTAATAAATAGTATGAAACAATTTAATAAATAGTATGTAACAATTTAATAAATAGTAAGTAACAATTTACTAAATAGTAAGTAACAATTTAATAAATAGTAAGTAACAATTTAATAAACAGTAACAATTTAATAAAGAGTAAGTAACAATTTAATAAATAGTAAGTAACAATTTAATAAATAGTAAGTAACAATTTAAAAAATAGTAACAATTTAATAACTAGTAAGTAACAATTTAATAAATAGTAAGTAACAATTTGATAAATAGTAAGTAACAATTTAATAAATAGTAAGTAACAATTTAATAAATAGTAAGTAACAATTTAATAAATAGTAAGAAACAATTTAATAAATAATAAGTAACAATTTAATAAATAGTAAGTTACAATTTAATAAACAGTAAGTAACAATTTAATAAATAGTAAGTAACAATTTAATAAATAATAAGTAACAATTTAATAAATAGTAAGTAACAATTTAATAAATTGTAAGTAACAATTTAATAAATAGTATGTAACAATTTAAAAATAGTAAGTAACAATTTAATACATAGTAAGTAACAATTTAATAAATGGTAATTAACAATTTAATAAATAGTAATTAACAATTTAATAAATAGTAAGTAACAATTTAAAAAATAGTAACAATTTAATAAAGAGTAAGTAACAATTTAATAAATAGTAAGTAACAATTTAATAAATAGTAAGTAACAATTTAATAAATAGTAAGTAACAATTTAATAAATAGTAAGTAACAATTTAATAAATAGTAAGTAACAATTTAATAAATAGATAGTAACAATTTAATTAATAGTAAGTAACAACTTAATAAATAGTAAGTAACAATTTAATAAATAGTAAGAAACATTTTAATAAATAGTAAGTACACATTTGATAAATAGTAAGTAACGATTTGATAAATAGAAAGTAACAATTTGATAAATAGTAAGTAACAATTTAATAAACAGTAACAATTTAATAAATAGTAAGTAACAATTTAATAAATAGTAAGAAACATTTTAATAAATAGTAAGTAACAATTTAATAAATAGTTAGTAACAATTGAATAAATAGTAAGTAACAATTTAATAAATAGTATGAAACAATTTAATAAATAGTATGTAACAATTTAATAAATAGTAAGTAACAATTTACTAAATAGTAAGTAACAATTTAATAAATAGTAAGTAACAATTTAATAAACAGTAACAATTTAATAAAGAGTAAGTAACAATTTAATAAATAGTAAGTAACAATTTAATAAATAGTAAGTAACAATTTAAAAAATAGTAACAATTTAATAACTGGTAAGTAACAATTTAATAAATAGTAAGTAACAATTTGATAAATAGTAAGTAACAATTTAATAAATAGTAAGAAACAATTTAATAAATAATAAGTAACAATTTAATAAATAGTAAGTAACAATTTAATAAACAGTAAGTAACAATTTAATAAATAGTAAGTAACAATTTAATAAATAATAAGTAACAATTTAATAAATAGTAAGTAACAATTTAATAAATTGTAAGTAACAATTTAATAAATAGTAAGTAACAATTTAAAAATAGTAAGTAACAATTTAATACATAGTAAGTAACAATTTAATAAATAATAAGTAACAATTTAATAAATAGTAAGTAACAATTTAAAAAATAGTAAGTAACAATTTAAAAAATAGTAACAATTTAATAAATAGTAAGTAACAATTTAATAAATAGTATGTAACAATTTAATAAATAGTAGGTAACAATTTGATAAATAGTAAGTAACAATTTGATAAATAGTAAGTAACAATTTGATAAATAGTAAGTAACCATTTGATAAATAGTAAGTAACCATTTGATAAATAGTAAGTAACAATTTAATAAATAGTAAGTAACAATTTAATAAATAGATAGTAACAATTTAATTAATAGTAAGTAACAACTTAACAAATAGTAAGTAACAATTTAATAAATAGTAAGTAACAATTTAATAAATAGTAAGTAACAATTTGATAAATAGTAAGTAACAATTTGATAAATTGTCAGTAACAATTTAATAAATAGTATGTAACAATTTAATAAATAGTAAGTAACAATTTAATACATAGTAAGTAATAATTTACTAAATAGTAAGTAACAATTTAATAAATAGTAAGTAACAATTTAATAAACAGTAACAATTTAATAAAGAGTAAGTAACAATTTAATAAATAGTAAGTAACAATTTAATAAATAGTAAGTAACAATTTAATAAATAGTGAGTAACAATTGAATAAATAGTAAGTAACAATTTAATAAATAGTATGAAACAATTTAATAAATAGTATGTAACAATTTAATAAATAGTAAGTAACAATTTACTAAATAGTAAGTAACAATTTAATAAATAGTAAGTAACAATTTAATAAACAGTAACAATTTAATAAAGAGTAAGTAACAATTTAATAAATAGTAAGTAACAATTTAATAAATAGTAAGTAACAATTTAAAAAATAGTAACAATTTAAAAAATAGTAACAATTTAATAACTAGTAAGTAACAATTTAATAAATAGTAAGTAACAATTTGATAAATAGTAAGTAACAATTTAATAAATAGTAAGTAACAATTTAATAAATAGTAAGTAACAATTTAATAAATAGTAAGAAACAATTTAATAAATAATAAGTAACAATTTAATAAATAGTAAGTTACAATTTAATAAACAGTAAGTAACAATTTAATAAATAGTAAGTAACAATTTAATAAATAATAAGTAACAATTTAATAAATAGTAAGTAACAATTTAATAAATTGTAAGTAACAATTTAATAAATAGTATGTAACAATTTAAAAATAGTAAGTAACAATTTAATACATAGTAAGTAACAATTTAATAAATAGTAATTAACAATTTAATAAATAGTAAGTAACAATTTAAAAAATAGTAACAATTTAATAAAGAGTAAGTAACAATTTAATAAATAGTAAGTAACAATTTAATAAATAGTAAGTAACAATTTAATAAATAGTAAGTAACAATTTAATAAATAGTAAGTAACAATTTAATAAATAGTAAGTAACAATTTAATAAATAGTAAGTAACAATTTAATAAATAGATAGTAACAATTTAATTAATAGTAAGTAACAACTTAATAAATAGTAAGTAACAATTTAATAAATAGTAAGAAACATTTTAATAAATAGTAAGTACACATTTGATAAATAGTAAGTAACGATTTGATAAATAGAAAGTAACAATTTGATAAATAGTAAGTAACAATTTAATAAACAGTAACAATTTAATAAATAGTAAGTAACAATTTAATAAATAGTAAGAAACATTTTAATAAATAGTAAGTAACAATTTGATAAATAGTAAGTAACGATTTGATAAATAGAAAGTAACAATTTGATAAATAGTAAGTAACAATTTAATAAACAGTAACAATTTAATAAAGAGTAAGTAACAATTTAATAAATAGTAAGTAATAATTTAATAAATAGTAAGTAACAATTTAATAAATAGTAAGTAACAATTTGATAAATAGTAAGTAACAATTTGATAAATAGTAAGTAACAATTTGATAAATTGTAAGTAACAATTTAATAAATAGTATGTAACAATTTAATAAATAGTAAGTAACAATTTAATACATAGTAAATAATAATTTAATAAATAGTAAGTAACAATTTAGTAAATAGTAAGTAACAATTTAATAAATAGTAAGTAACAATTTAATAAATAGTGAGTAACAATTTCATAAATAGTAAGTAACAATTTAATAAATAGTGTGTAACAATTTAATAAATAGTAAGTAACAATTTAATACATAGTAAGTAACAATTTAATAAATAGTAAGTAACAATTTAATAAATAGTAAGAAACAATTTGATAAATAGTTAGTAACAATTTGATAAATAGTAAGTAACAATTTAATAAAGAGTAAGTAACAATTTAATAAATAGTAAGTAACAATTTAATAAATAGTAAGTAACAATTTAATAAATAGTAAGTAACAATTTAATAAATAGTAAGTAACAATTTAATAAATAGTAAGTAACAATTTAATAAATAGATAGTAACAATTTAATTAATAGTAAGTAACAACTTAATAAATAGTAAGTAACAATTTAATAAATAGTAAGAAACATTTTAATAAATAGTAAGTACACATTTGATAAATAGTAAGTAACGATTTGATAAATAGAAAGTAACAATTTGATAAATAGTAAGTAACAATTTAATAAACAGTAACAATTTAATAAATAGTAAGTAACAATTTAATAAATAGTAAGAAACATTTTAATAAATAGTAAGTAACAATTTAATAAATAGTGAGTAACAATTGAATAAATAGTAAGTAACAATTTAATAAATAGTATGAAACAATTTAATAAATAGTATGTAACAATTTAATAAATAGTAAGTAACAATTTACTAAATAGTAAGTAACAATTTAATAAATAGTAAGTAACAATTTAATAAACAGTAACAATTTAATAAAGAGTAAGTAACAATTTAATAAATAGTAAGTAACAATTTAATAAATAGTAAGTAACAATTTAAAAAATAGTAACAATTTAATAACTGGTAAGTAACAATTTAATAAATAGTAAGTAACAATTTGATAAATAGTAAGTAACAATTTAATAAATAGTAAGAAACAATTTAATAAATAATAAGTAACAATTTAATAAATAGTAAGTAACAATTTAATAAACAGTAAGTAACAATTTAATAAATAGTAAGTAACAATTTAATAAATAATAAGTAACAATTTAATAAATAGTAAGTAACAATTTAATAAATTGTAAGTAACAATTTAATAAATAGTAAGTAACAATTTAAAAATAGTAAGTAACAATTTAATACATAGTAAGTAACAATTTAATAAATAATAAGTAACAATTTAATAAATAGTAAGTAACAATTTAAAAAATAGTAACAATTTAATAAATAGTAAGTAACAATTTAATAAATAGTATGTAACAATTTAATAAATAGTAGGTAACAATTTGATAAATAGTAAGTAACAATTTGATAAATAGTAAGTAACAATTTGATAAATAGTAAGTAACCATTTGATAAATAGTAAGTAACCATTTGATAAATAGTAAGTAACAATTTAATAAATAGTAAGTAACAATTTAATAAATAGATAGTAACAATTTAATTAATAGTAAGTAACAACTTAACAAATAGTAAGTAACAATTTAATAAATAGTAAGTAACAATTTAATAAATAGTAAGTAACAATTTGATAAATAGTAAGTAACAATTTGATAAATTGTCAGTAACAATTTAATAAATAGTATGTAACAATTTAATAAATAGTAAGTAACAATTTAATACATAGTAAGTAATAATTTACTAAATAGTAAGTAACAATTTAATAAATAGTAAGTAACAATTTAATAAACAGTAACAATTTAATAAAGAGTAAGTAACAATTTAATAAATAGTAAGTAACAATTTAATAAATAGTAAGTAACAATTTAATAAATAGTGAGTAACAATTGAATAAATAGTAAGTAACAATTTAATAAATAGTATGAAACAATTTAATAAATAGTATGTAACAATTTAATAAATAGTAAGTAACAATTTACTAAATAGTAAGTAACAATTTAATAAATAGTAAGTAACAATTTAATAAACAGTAACAATTTAATAAAGAGTAAGTAACAATTTAATAAATAGTAAGTAACAATTTAATAAATAGTAAGTAACAATTTAAAAAATAGTAACAATTTAAAAAATAGTAACAATTTAATAACTAGTAAGTAACAATTTAATAAATAGTAAGTAACAATTTAATAAATAATAAGTAACAATTTAATAAATAGTAAGTAACAATTTAATAAATTGTAAGTAACAATTTAATAAATAGTATGTAACAATTTAAAAATAGTAAGTAACAATTTAATACATAGTAAGTAACAATTTAATAAATAGTAATTAACAATTTAATAAATAGTAAGTAACAATTTAAAAAATAGTAACAATTTAATAAAGAGTAAGTAACAATTTAATAAATAGTAAGTAACAATTTAATAAATAGTAAGTAACAATTTAATAAATAGTAAGTAACAATTTAATAAATAGTAAGTAACAATTTAATAAATAGTAAGTAACAATTTAATAAATAGTAAGTAACAATTTAATAAATAGATAGTAACAATTTAATTAATAGTAAGTAACAACTTAATAAATAGTAAGTAACAATTTAATAAATAGTAAGAAACATTTTAATAAATAGTAAGTACACATTTGATAAATAGTAAGTAACGATTTGATAAATAGAAAGTAACAATTTGATAAATAGTAAGTAACAATTTAATAAACAGTAACAATTTAATAAATAGTAAGTAACAATTTAATAAATAGTAAGAAACATTTTAATAAATAGTAAGTAACAATTTGATAAATAGTAAGTAACGATTTGATAAATAGAAAGTAACAATTTGATAAATAGTAAGTAACAATTTAATAAACAGTAACAATTTAATAAAGAGTAAGTAACAATTTAATAAATAGTAAGTAATAATTTAATAAATAGTAAGTAACAATTTAATAAATAGTAAGTAACAATTTGATAAATAGTAAGTAACAATTTGATAAATAGTAAGTAACAATTTGATAAATTGTAAGTAACAATTTAATAAATAGTATGTAACAATTTAATAAATAGTAAGTAACAATTTAATACATAGTAAATAATAATTTAATAAATAGTAAGTAACAATTTAGTAAATAGTAAGTAACAATTTAATAAATAGTAAGTAACAATTTAATAAATAGTGAGTAACAATTTCATAAATAGTAAGTAACAATTTAATAAATAGTGTGTAACAATTTAATAAATAGTAAGTAACAATTTAATACATAGTAAGTAACAATTTAATAAATAGTAAGTAACAATTTAATAAATAGTAAGAAACAATTTGATAAATAGTTAGTAACAATTTGATAAATAGTAAGTAACAATTTAATAAATAGTAAGTAACAATTTGATAAATAGTAAGTAACCATTTGATAAATAGTAAGTAACAATTTAATAAATAGTAAGAAACAATTTAATAAATAATAAGTAACAATTTAATAAATAGTAAGTTACAATTTAATAAACAGTAAGTAACAATTTAATAAATAGTAAGTAACAATTTAATAAATAATAAGTAACAATTTAATAAATAGTAAGTAACAATTTAATAAATTGTAAGTAACAATTTAATAAATAGTATGTAACAATTTAAAAATAGTAAGTAACAATTTAATACATAGTAAGTAACAATTTAATAAATAGTAATTAACAATTTAATAAATAGTGTGTAACAATTTAATAAATAGTAAGTAACAATTTAATACATAGTAAGTAACAATTTAATAAATAGTAAGTAACAATTTAATAAATAGTAAGAAACAATTTGATAAATAGTTAGTAACAATTTGATAAATAGTAAGTAACAATTTAATAAAGAGTAAGTAACAATTTAATAAATAGTAAGTAACAATTTAATAAATAGTAAGTAACAATTTAATAAATAGTAAGTAACAATTTAATAAATAGTAAGTAACAATTTAATAAATAGTAAGTAACAATTTAATAAATAGATAGTAACAATTTAATTAATAGTAAGTAACAACTTAATAAATAGTAAGTAACAATTTAATAAATAGTAAGAAACATTTTAATAAATAGTAAGTACACATTTGATAAATAGTAAGTAACGATTTGATAAATAGAAAGTAACAATTTGATAAATAGTAAGTAACAATTTAATAAACAGTAACAATTTAATAAATAGTAAGTAACAATTTAATAAATAGTAAGAAACATTTTAATAAATAGTAAGTAACAATTTAATAAATAGTGAGTAACAATTGAATAAATAGTAAGTAACAATTTAATAAATAGTATGAAACAATTTAATAAATAGTATGTAACAATTTAATAAATAGTAAGTAACAATTTACTAAATAGTAAGTAACAATTTAATAAATAGTAAGTAACAATTTAATAAACAGTAACAATTTAATAAAGAGTAAGTAACAATTTAATAAATAGTAAGTAACAATTTAATAAATAGTAAGTAACAATTTAAAAAACAGTAACAATTTAATAACTGGTAAGTAACAATTTAATAAATAGTAAGTAACAATTTGATAAATAGTAAGTAACAATTTAATAAATAGTAAGAAACAATTTAATAAATAATAAGTAACAATTTAATAAATAGTAAGTAACAATTTAATAAACAGTAAGTAACAATTTAATAAATAGTAAGTAACAATTTAATAAATAATAAGTAACAATTTAATAAATAGTAAGTAACAATTTAATAAATTGTAAGTAACAATTTAATAAATAGTAAGTAACAATTTAAAAATAGTAAGTAACAATTTAATACATAGTAAGTAACAATTTAATAAATAATAAGTAACAATTTAATAAATAGTAAGTAACAATTTAAAAAATAGTAACAATTTAATAAATAGTAAGTAACAATTTAATAAATAGCATGTAACAATTTAATAAATAGTAGGTAACAATTTGATAAATAGTAAGTAACAATTTGATAAATAGTAAGTAACAATTTGATAAATAGTAAGTAACCATTTGATAAATAGTAAGTAACCATTTGATAAATAGTAAGTAACAATTTAATAAATAGTAAGTAACAATTTAATAAATAGATAGTAACAATTTAATTAATAGTAAGTAACAACTTAACAAATAGTAAGTAACAATTTAATAAATAGTAAGTAACAATTTAATAAATAGTAAGTAACAATTTGATAAATAGTAAGTAACAATTTGATAAATTGTCAGTAACAATTTAATAAATAGTATGTAACAATTTAATAAATAGTAAGTAACAATTTAATACATAGTAAGTAATAATTTACTAAATAGTAAGTAACAATTTAATAAATAGTAAGTAACAATTTAATAAACAGTAACAATTTAATAAAGAGTAAGTAACAATTTAATAAATAGTAAGTAACAATTTAATAAATAGTAAGTAACAATTTAATAAATAGTGAGTAACAATTGAATAAATAGTAAGTAACAATTTAATAAATAGTATGAAACAATTTAATAAATAGTATGTAACAATTTAATAAATAGTAAGTAACAATTTACTAAATAGTAAGTAACAATTTAATAAATAGTAAGTAACAATTTAATAAACAGTAACAATTTAATAAAGAGTAAGTAACAATTTAATAAATAGTAAGTAACAATTTAATAAATAGTAAGTAACAATTTAAAAAATAGTAACAATTTAAAAAATAGTAACAATTTAATAACTAGTAAGTAACAATTTAATAAATAGTAAGTAACAATTTAATAAATAATAAGTAACAATTTAATAAATAGTAAGTAACAATTTAATAAATTGTAAGTAACAATTTAATAAATAGTATGTAACAATTTAAAAATAGTAAGTAACAATTTAATACATAGTAAGTAACAATTTAATAAATAGTAATTAACAATTTAATAAATAGTAAGTAACAATTTAAAAAATAGTAACAATTTAATAAAGAGTAAGTAACAATTTAATAAATAGTAAGTAACAATTTAATAAATAGTAAGTAACAATTTAATAAATAGTAAGTAACAATTTAATAAATAGTAAGTAACAATTTAATAAATAGTAAGTAACAATTTAATAAATAGTAAGTAACAATTTAATAAATAGATAGTAACAATTTAATTAATAGTAAGTAACAACTTAATAAATAGTAAGTAACAATTTAATAAATAGTAAGAAACATTTTAATAAATAGTAAGTACACATTTGATAAATAGTAAGTAACGATTTGATAAATAGAAAGTAACAATTTGATAAATAGTAAGTAACAATTTAATAAACAGTAACAATTTAATAAATAGTAAGTAACAATTTAATAAATAGTAAGAAACATTTTAATAAATAGTAAGTAACAATTTGATAAATAGTAAGTAACGATTTGATAAATAGAAAGTAACAATTTGATAAATAGTAAGTAACAATTTAATAAACAGTAACAATTTAATAAAGAGTAAGTAACAATTTAATAAATAGTAAGTAATAATTTAATAAATAGTAAGTAACAATTTAATAAATAGTAAGTAACAATTTGATAAATAGTAAGTAACAATTTGATAAATAGTAAGTAACAATTTGATAAATTGTAAGTAACAATTTAATAAATAGTATGTAACAATTTAATAAATAGTAAGTAACAATTTAATACATAGTAAATAATAATTTAATAAATAGTAAGTAACAATTTAGTAAATAGTAAGTAACAATTTAATAAATAGTAAGTAACAATTTAATAAATAGTGAGTAACAATTTCATAAATAGTAAGTAACAATTTAATAAATAGTGTGTAACAATTTAATAAATAGTAAGTAACAATTTAATACATAGTAAGTAACAATTTAATAAATAGTAAGTAACAATTTAATAAATAGTAAGAAACAATTTGATAAATAGTAACAATTTGATAAATAGTAAGTAACAATTTAATAAATAGTAAGTAACAATTTGATAAATAGTAAGTAACCATTTGATAAATAGTAAGTAACCATTTGATAAATAGTAAGTAACAATTTAATAAATAGTAAGTAACAATTTAATAAATAGATAGTAACAATTTAATTAATAGTAAGTAACAACTTAACAAATAGTAAGTAACAATTTAATAAATAGTAAGTAACAATTTAATAAATAGTAAGTAACAATTTGATAAATAGTAAGTAACAATTTGATAAATTGTCAGTAACAATTTAATAAATAGTATGTAACAATTTAATAAATAGTAAGTAACAATTTAATACATAGTAAGTAATAATTTACTAAATAGTAAGTAACAATTTAATAAATAGTAAGTAACAATTTAATAAACAGTAACAATTTAATAAAGAGTAAGTAACAATTTAATAAATAGTAAGTAACAATTTAATAAATAGTAAGTAACAATTTAATAAATAGTGAGTAACAATTGAATAAATAGTAAGTAACAATTTAATAAATAGTATGAAACAATTTAATAAATAGTATGTAACAATTTAATAAATAGTAAGTAACAATTTACTAAATAGTAAGTAACAATTTAATAAATAGTAAGTAACAATTTAATAAACAGTAACAATTTAATAAAGAGTAAGTAACAATTTAATAAATAGTAAGTAACAATTTAATAAATAGTAAGTAACAATTTAAAAAATAGTAACAATTTAATAACTAGTAAGTAACAATTTAATAAATAGTAAGTAACAATTTGATAAATAGTAAGTAACAATTTAATAAATAGTAAGTAACAATTTAATAAATAGTAAGTAACAATTTAATAAATAGTAAGAAACAATTTAATAAATAATAAGTAACAATTTAATAAATAGTAAGTTACAATTTAATAAACAGTAAGTAACAATTTAATAAATAGTAAGTAACAATTTAATAAATAATAAGTAACAATTTAATAAATAGTAAGTAACAATTTAATAAATTGTAAGTAACAATTTAATAAATAGTATGTAACAATTTAAAAATAGTAAGTAACAATTTAATACATAGTAAGTAACAATTTAATAAATAGTAATTAACAATTTAATAAATAGTAAGTAACAATTTAAAAAATAGTAACAATTTAATAAAGAGTAAGTAACAATTTAATAAATAGTAAGTAACAATTTAATAAATAGTAAGTAACAATTTAATAAATAGTAAGTAACAATTTAATAAATAGTAAGTAACAATTTAATAAATAGTAAGTAACAATTTAATAAATAGATAGTAACAATTTAATTAATAGTAAGTAACAACTTAATAAATAGTAAGTAACAATTTAATAAATAGTAAGAAACATTTTAATAAATAGTAAGTACACATTTGATAAATAGTAAGTAACGATTTGATAAATAGAAAGTAACAATTTGATAAATAGTAAGTAACAATTTAATAAACAGTAACAATTTAATAAATAGTAAGTAACAATTTAATAAATAGTAAGAAACATTTTAATAAATAGTAAGTAACAATTTGATAAATAGTAAGTAACGATTTGATAAATAGAAAGTAACAATTTGATAAATAGTAAGTAACAATTTAATAAACAGTAACAATTTAATAAAGAGTAAGTAACAATTTAATAAATAGTAAGTAATAATTTAATAAATAGTAAGTAACAATTTAATAAATAGTAAGTAACAATTTGATAAATAGTAAGTAACAATTTGATAAATAGTAAGTAACAATTTGATAAATTGTAAGTAACAATTTAATAAATAGTATGTAACAATTTAATAAATAGTAAGTAACAATTTAATACATAGTAAATAATAATTTAATAAATAGTAAGTAACAATTTAGTAAATAGTAAGTAACAATTTAATAAATAGTAAGTAACAATTTAATAAATAGTGAGTAACAATTTCATAAATAGTAAGTAACAATTTAATAAATAGTGTGTAACAATTTAATAAATAGTAAGTAACAATTTAATACATAGTAAGTAACAATTTAATAAATAGTAAGTAACAATTTAATAAATAGTAAGAAACAATTTGATAAATAGTTAGTAACAATTTGATAAATAGTAAGTAACAATTTAATAAATAGTAAGTAACAATTTGATAAATAGTAAGTAACCATTTGATAAATAGTAAGTAACCATTTGATAAATAGTAAGTAACAATTTAATAAATAGTAAGTAACAATTTAATAAATAGATAGTAACAATTTAATTAATAGTAAGTAACAACTTAACAAATAGTAAGTAACAATTTAATAAATAGTAAGTAACAATTTAATAAATAGTAAGTAACAATTTGATAAATTGTCAGTAACAATTTAATAAATAGTATGTAACAATTTAATAAATAGTAAGTAACAATTTAATACATAGTAAGTAATAATTTACTAAATAGTAAGTAACAATTTAATAAATAGTAAGTAACAATTTAATAAACAGTAACAATTTAATAAAGAGTAAGTAACAATTTAATAAATAGTAAGTAACAATTTAATAAATAGTAAGTAACAATTTAATAAATAGTGAGTAACAATTGAATAAATAGTAAGTAACAATTTAATAAATAGTATGAAACAATTTAATAAATAGTATGTAACAATTTAATAAATAGTAAGTAACAATTTACTAAATAGTAAGTAACAATTTAATAAATAGTAAGTAACAATTTAATAAACAGTAACAATTTAATAAAGAGTAAGTAACAATTTAATAAATAGTAAGTAACAATTTAATAAATAGTAAGTAACAATTTAAAAAATAGTAACAATTTAATAACTAGTAAGTAACAATTTAATAAATAGTAAGTAACAATTTGATAAATAGTAAGTAACAATTTAATAAATAGTAAGTAACAATTTAATAAATAGTAAGTAACAATTTAATAAATAGTAAGAAACAATTTAATAAATAATAAGTAACAATTTAATAAATAGTAAGTTACAATTTAATAAACAGTAAGTAACAATTTAATAAATAGTAAGTAACAATTTAATAAATAATAAGTAACAATTTAATAAATAGTAAGTAACAATTTAATAAATTGTAAGTAACAATTTAATAAATAGTATGTAACAATTTAAAAATAGTAAGTAACAATTTAATACATAGTAAGTAACAATTTAATAAATAGTAATTAACAATTTAATAAATAGTAAGTAACAATTTAAAAAATAGTAACAATTTAATAAAGAGTAAGTAACAATTTAATAAATAGTAAGTAACAATTTAATAAATAGTAAGTAACAATTTAATAAATAGTAAGTAACAATTTAATAAATAGTAAGTAACAATTTAATAAATAGTAAGTAACAATTTAATAAATAGATAGTAACAATTTAATTAATAGTAAGTAACAACTTAATAAATAGTAAGTAACAATTTAATAAATAGTAAGAAACATTTTAATAAATAGTAAGTACACATTTGATAAATAGTAAGTAACGATTTGATAAATAGAAAGTAACAATTTGATAAATAGTAAGTAACAATTTAATAAACAGTAACAATTTAATAAATAGTAAGTAACAATTTAATAAATAGTAAGAAACATTTTAATAAATAGTAAGTAACAATTTGATAAATAGTAAGTAACGATTTGATAAATAGAAAGTAACAATTTGATAAATAGTAAGTAACAATTTAATAAACAGTAACAATTTAATAAAGAGTAAGTAACAATTTAATAAATAGTAAGTAATAATTTAATAAATAGTAAGTAACAATTTAATAAATAGTAAGTAACAATTTGATAAATAGTAAGTAACAATTTGATAAATAGTAAGTAACAATTTGATAAATTGTAAGTAACAATTTAATAAATAGTATGTAACAATTTAATAAATAGTAAGTAACAATTTAATACATAGTAAATAATAATTTAATAAATAGTAAGTAACAATTTAGTAAATAGTAAGTAACAATTTAATAAATAGTAAGTAACAATTTAATAAATAGTGAGTAACAATTTCATAAATAGTAAGTAACAATTTAAAAAATAGTAACAATTTAATAACTAGTAAGAAACAATTTAATAAATAGTAAGTAACAATTTGATAAATAGTAAGTAACAATTTAATAAATTGTAAGTAACAATTTAATAAATAGTATGTAACAATTTAAAAATAGTAAGTAACAATTTAATACATAGTAAGTAACAATTTAATAAATAGTAAGTAACAATTTAATAAATAGTAAGTAACAATTTAAAAAATAGTAACAATTTAATAAATAGTAAGTAACAATTTGATAAATAGTAAGTAACAATTTGATAAATAGTAAGTAACAATTTGATAAATAGTAAGTAACCATTTGATAAATAGTAAGTAACCATTTGATAAATAGTAAGTAACAATTTAATACATAGTAAGTAATAATTTAATAAATAGTAAGTAACAATTTAGTAAATAGTAAGTAACAATTTAATAAATAGTAAGTAACAATTTAATAAATAGTGAGTAACAATTTCATAAATAGTAAGTAACAATTTAATAAATAGTGTGTAACAATTTAATAAATAGTAAGTAACAATTTAATACATAGTAAGTAACAATTTAATAAATAGTAAGTAACAATTTAATAAATAGTAAGAAACAATTTGATAAATAGTAAGTAACAATTTGATAAATAGTAAGTAACAATTTGATAAATAGTAAGTAACAATTTGATAAATAGTAAGTAACCATTTGATAAATAGTAAGTAACCATTTGATAAATAGTAAGTAACCATTTGATAAATAGTTAGTAACAATTTAATAAATAGTAAGTAACAATTTAATAAATAGTATGTAACAATTTAATAAATAGTAAGTAACAATTTGATAAATAGTAAGTAACAATTTGATAAATAGTAAGTAACAATTTGATAAATAGTAAGTAACCATTTGATAAATAGTAAGTAACCATTTGATAAATAGTAAGTAACAATTTAATAAATAGTAAGTAACAATTTAATAAATAGATAGTAACAATTTAATTAATAGTAAGTAACAACTTAACAAATAGTAAGTAACAATTTAATAAATAGTAAGTAACAATTTAATAAATAGTAAGTAACAATTTGATAAATAGTAAGTAACAATTTCATAAATTGTAAGTAACAATTTAATAAATAGTATGTAACAATTTAATAAATAGTAAGTAACAATTTAATACATAGTAAGTAATAATTTACTAAATAGTAAGTAACAATTTAATAAATAGTAAGTAACAATTTAATAAACAGTAACAATTTAATAAAGAGTAAGTAACAATTTAATAAATAGTAAGTAACAATTTAATAAATAGTAAGTAACAATTTAATAAATAGTGAGTAACAATTGAATAAATAGTAAGTAACAATTTAATAAATAGTATGAAACAATTTAATAAATAGTATGTAACAATTTAATAAATAGTAAGTAACAATTTACTAAATAGTAAGTAACAATTTAATAAATAGTAAGTAACAATTTAATAAACAGTAACAATTTAATAAAGAGTAAGTAACAATTTAATAAATAGTAAGTAACAATTTAATAAATAGTAAGTAACAATTTAAAAAATAGTAACAATTTAATAACTAGTAAGTAACAATTTAATAAATAGTAAGTAACAATTTGATAAATAGTAAGTAACAATTTAATAAATAGTAAGAAACAATTTAATAAATAATAAGTAACAATTTAATAAATAGTAAGTAACAATTTAATAAACAGTAAGTAACAATTTAATAAATAGTAAGTAACAATTTAATAAATAATAAGTAACAATTTAATAAATAGTAAGTAACAATTTAATAAATTGTAAGTAACAATTTAATAAATAGTAAGTAACAATTTAAAAATAGTAAGTAACAATTTAATACATAGTAAGTAACAATTTAATAAACAATAAGTAACAATTTAATAAATAGTAAGTAACAATTTAAAAAATAGTAACAATTTAATAAATAGTAAGTAACAATTTAATAAATAGTATGTAACAATTTAATAAATAGTAGGTAACAATTTGATAAATAGTAAGTAACAATTTGATAAATAGTAAGTAACAATTTGATAAATAGTAAGTAACCATTTGATAAATAGTAAGTAACCATTTGATAAATAGTAAGTAACAATTTAATAAATAGTAAGTAACAATTTAATAAATAGATAGTAACAATTTAATTAATAGTAAGTAACAACTTAACAAATAGTAAGTAACAATTTAATAAATAGTAAGTAACAATTTAATAAATAGTAAGTAACAATTTGATAAATAGTAAGTAACAATTTGATAAATTGTCAGTAACAATTTAATAAATAGTATGTAACAATTTAATAAATAGTAAGTAACAATTTAATACATAGTAAGTAAGAATTTACTAAATAGTAAGTAACAATTTAATAAATAGTAAGTAACAATTTAATAAACAGTAACAATTTAATAAAGAGTAAGTAACAATTTAATAAATAGTAAGTAACAATTTAATAAATAGTAAGTAACAATTTAATAAATAGTGAGTAACAATTGAATAAATAGTAAGTAACAATTTAATAAATAGTATGAAACAATTTAATAAATAGTATGTAACAATTTAATAAATAGTAAGTAACAATTTACTAAATAGTAAGTAACAATTTAATAAATAGTAAGTAACAATTTAATAAACAGTAACAATTTAATAAAGAGTAAGTAACAATTTAATAAATAGTAAGTAACAATTTAATAAATAGTAAGTAACAATTTAAAAAATAGTAACAATTTAATAACTAGTAAGTAACAATTTAATAAATAGTAAGTAACAATTTGATAAATAGTAAGTAACAATTTAATAAATAGTAAGTAACAATTTAATAAATAGTAAGTAACAATTTAATAAATAGTAAGAAACAATTTAATAAATAATAAGTAACAATTTAATAAATAGTAAGTTACAATTTAATAAACAGTAAGTAACAATTTAATAAATAGTAAGTAACAATTTAATAAATAATAAGTAACAATTTAATAAATAGTAAGTAACAATTTAATAAATTGTAAGTAACAATTTAATAAATAGTATGTAACAATTTAAAAATAGTAAGTAACAATTTAATACATAGTAAGTAACAATTTAATAAATAGTAATTAACAATTTAATAAATAGTAAGTAACAATTTAAAAAATAGTAACAATTTAATAAAGAGTAAGTAACAATTTAATAAATAGTAAGTAACAATTTAATAAATAGTAAGTAACAATTTAATAAATAGTAAGTAACAATTTAATAAATAGTAAGTAACAATTTAATAAATAGTAAGTAACAATTTAATAAATAGTAAGTAACAATTTAATAAATAGTAAGTAACAATTTAATAAATAGATAGTAACAATTTAATTAATAGTAAGTAACAACTTAATAAATAGTAAGTAACAATTTAATAAATAGTAAGAAACATTTTAATAAATAGTAAGTACACATTTGATAAATAGTAAGTAACGATTTGATAAATAGAAAGTAACAATTTGATAAATAGTAAGTAACAATTTAATAAACAGTAACAATTTAATAAATAGTAAGTAACAATTTAATAAATAGTAAGAAACATTTTAATAAATAGTAAGTAACAATTTGATAAATAGTAAGTAACGATTTGATAAATAGAAAGTAACAATTTGATAAATAGTAAGTAACAATTTAATAAACAGTAACAATTTAATAAAGAGTAAGTAACAATTTAATAAATAGTAAGTAATAATTTAATAAATAGTAAGTAACAATTTAATAAATAGTAAGTAACAATTTGATAAATAGTAAGTAACAATTTGATAAATAGTAAGTAACAATTTGATAAATTGTAAGTAACAATTTAATAAATAGTATGTAACAATTTAATAAATAGTAAGTAACAATTTAATACATAGTAAATAATAATTTAATAAATTGTAAGTAACAATTTAGTAAATAGTAAGTAACAATTTAATAAATAGTAAGTAACAATTTAATAAATAGTGAGTAACAATTTCATAAATAGTGTGTAACAATTTAATAAATAGTACGTAACAATTTAATACATAGTAAGTAACAATTTAATAAATAGTAAGTAACAATTTAATAAATAGTAAGAAACAATTTGATAAATAGTAAGTAACAATTTGATAAATAGTAAGTAACAATTTGATAAATAGTAAGTAACAATTTGATAAATAGTAAGTAACCATTTGATAAATAGTAAGTAACCATTTGATAAATAGTAAGTAACCATTTGATAAATAGTTAGTAACAATTTAATAAATAGTAAGTAACAATTTAATAAATAGTATGTAACAATTTAATAAATAGTAAGTAACAATTTGATAAATAGTAAGTAACAATTTGATAAATAGTAAGTAACAATTTAATAAACAGTAAGTAACAATTTAATAAATAGTAAGTAACAATTTAATAAATAATATGTAACAATTTAATAAATAGTAAGTAACAATTTAATAAATTGTAAGTAACAATTTAATAAATAGTATGTAACAATTTAAAAATAGTAAGTAACAATTTAATACATAGTAAGTAACAATTTAATAAACAGTAAGTAACAATTTAATAAATAGTAAGTAACAATTTAATAAATAATAAGTAACAATTTAATAAATAGTAAGTAACAATTTAATAAATTGTAAGTAACAATTTAATAAATAGTATGTAACAATTTAAAAATAGTAAGTAACAATTTAATACATAGTAAGTAACAATTTAATAAATAGTAAGTAACAATTTAATAAATAGTAAGTAACAATTTAAAAAATAGAAACAATTTAATAAATAGTAAGTAACAATTTAATAAATAGTAAGTAACAATTTAATAAATAGTAAGTAACAATTTAATAAATAGTAAGTAACAATTTAATAAATAGTAAGTAACAATTTAATAAATAGTAAGTAACAATTTAATAAATAGTAAGTAACAATTTAATAAATAGATACTAACAATTTAATTAATAGTAAGTAACCACTTAATAAATAGTAAGTAACAATTTAATAAATAGTAAGAAGCATTTTAATAAATAGTAAGTACACATTTGATAAATAGTAAGTAACGATTTGATAAATAGAAAGTAACAATTTGATAAATAGTAAGTAACAATTTAATAAACAGTAACAATTTAATAAAGAGTAAGTAACAATTTAATAAATAGTAAGTAATAATTTAATAAATAGTAAGTAACAATTTAATAAATAGTAAGTAACAATTTGATAAATAGTAAGTAACAATTTGATAAATAGTAAGTAACAATTTGATAAATTGTAAGTAACAATTTAATAAATAGTATGTAACAATTTAATAAATAGTAAGTAACAATTTAATAAATAGTAAGTAACAATTTAATAAATAGTGAGTAACAATTTCATAAATAGTAAGTAACAATTTAATAAATAGTGTGTAACAATTTAATAAATAGTAAGTAACAATTTAATACATAGTAAGTAACAATTTAATAAATAGTAAGTAACAATTTAATAAATAGTAAGAAACAATTTGATAAATAGTAAGTAACAATTTGATAAATAGTAAGTAACAATTTGATAAATAGTAAGTAACAATTTGATAAATAGTAAGTAACCATTTGATAAATAGTAAGTAACCATTTGATAAATAGTAAGTAACCATTTGATAAATAGTTAGTAACAATTTAATAAATAGTAAGTAACAATTTAATAAATAGTATGTAACAATTTAATAAATAGTAAGTAACAATTTGATAAATAGTAAGTAACAATTTGATAAATAGTAAGTAACAATTTAATAAACAGTAAGTAACAATTTAATAAATAGTAAGTAACAATTTAATAAATAATAAGTAACAATTTAATAAATAGTAAGTAACAATTTAATAAATTGTAAGTAACAATTTAATAAATAGTATGTAACAATTTAAAAATAGTAAGTAACAATTTAATACATAGTAAGTAACAATTTAATAAACAGTAAGTAACAATTTAATAAATAGTAAGTAACAATTTAATAAATAATAAGTAACAATTTAATAAATAGTAAGTAACAATTTAATAAATTGTAAGTAACAATTTAATAAATAGTATGTAACAATTTAAAAATAGTAAGTAACAATTTAATACATAGTAAGTAACAATTTAATAAATAGTAAGTAACAATTTAATAAATAGTAAGTAACAATTTAAAAAATAGAAACAATTTAATAAATAGTAAGTAACAATTTAATAAATAGTAAGTAACAATTTAATAAATAGTAAGTAACAATTTAATAAATAGTAAGTAACAATTTAATAAATAGTAAGTAACAATTTAATAAATAGTAAGTAACAATTTAATAAATAGATACTAACAATTTAATTAATAGTAAGTAACCACTTAATAAATAGTAAGTAACAATTTAATAAATAGTAAGAAGCATTTTAATAAATAGTAAGTACACATTTGATAAATAGTAAGTAACGATTTGATAAATAGAAAGTAACAATTTGATAAATAGTAAGTAACAATTTAATAAACAGTAACAATTTAATAAATAGTAAGTAACAATTTAATAAATAGTAAGAAACATTTTAATAAATAGTAAGTAACAATTTGATAAATAGTAAGTAACGATTTGATAAATAGAAAGTAACAATTTGATAAGTAGTAAGTAACAATTTAATAAACAGTAACAATTTAATAAAGAGTAAGTAACAATTTAAAAAATAGTAAGTAATAATTTAATAAATAGTAAGTAACAATTTAATAAATAGTAAGTAACAATTTAATAAATAGTAAGTAACAATTTGATAAATAGTAAGTAACAATTTGATAAATTGTAAGTAACAATTTAATAAATAGTATGTAACAATTTAATAAATAGTAAGTAACAATTTAATACATAGTAAGTAATAATTTAATAAATAGTAAGTAACAATTTAGTAAATAGTAAGTAACAATTTAATAAATAGTAAGTAACAATTTGATAAATAGTAAGTAACAATTTGATAAATTGTCAGTAACAATTTAATAAATAGTATGTAACAATTTAATAAATAGTAAGTAACAATTTAATACATAGTAAGTAATAATTTACTAAATAGTAAGTAACAATTTAATAAATAGTAAGTAACAATTTAATAAACAGTAACAATTTAATAAAGAGTAAGTAACAATTTAATAAATAGTAAGTAACAATTTAATAAATAGTAAGTAACAATTTAATAAATAGTGAGTAACAATTGAATAAATAGTAAGTAACAATTTAATAAATAGTATGAAACAATTTAATAAATAGTATGTAACAATTTAATAAATAGTAAGTAACAATTTACTAAATAGTAAGTAACAATTTAATAAATAGTAAGTAACAATTTAATAAACAGTAACAATTTAATAAAGAGTAAGTAACAATTTAATAAATAGTAAGTAACAATTTAATAAATAGTAAGTAACAATTTAAAAAATAGTAACAATTTAATAACTAGTAAGTAACAATTTAATAAATAGTAAGTAACAATTTGATAAATAGTAAGTAACAATTTAATAAATAGTAAGTAACAATTTAATAAATAGTAAGTAACAATTTAATAAATAGTAAGAAACAATTTAATAAATAATAAGTAACAATTTAATAAATAGTAAGTTACAATTTAATAAACAGTAAGTAACAATTTAATAAATAGTAAGTAACAATTTAATAAATAATAAGTAACAATTTAATAAATAGTAAGTAACAATTTAATAAATTGTAAGTAACAATTTAATAAATAGTATGTAACAATTTAAAAATAGTAAGTAACAATTTAATACATAGTAAGTAACAATTTAATAAATAGTAATTAACAATTTAATAAATAGTAAGTAACAATTTAAAAAATAGTAACAATTTAATAAAGAGTAAGTAACAATTTAATAAATAGTAAGTAACAATTTAATAAATAGTAAGTAACAATTTAATAAATAGTAAGTAACAATTTAATAAATAGTAAGTAACAATTTAATAAATAGTAAGTAACAATTTAATAAATAGTAAGTAACAATTTAATAAATAGATAGTAACAATTTAATTAATAGTAAGTAACAACTTAATAAATAGTAAGTAACAATTTAATAAAGAGTAAGAAACATTTTAATAAATAGTAAGTACACATTTGATAAATAGTAAGTAACGATTTGATAAATAGAAAGTAACAATTTGATAAATAGTAAGTAACAATTTAATAAACAGTAACAATTTAATAAATAGTAAGTAACAATTTAATAAATAGTAAGAAACATTTTAATAAATAGTAAGTAACAATTTGATAAATAGTAAGTAACGATTTGATAAATAGAAAGTAACAATTTGATAAATAGTAAGTAACAATTTAATAAACAGTAACAATTTAATAAAGAGTAAGTAACAATTTAATAAATAGTAAGTAATAATTTAATAAATAGTAAGTAACAATTTAATAAATAGTAAGTAACAATTTGATAAATAGTAAGTAACAATTTGATAAATAGTAAGTAACAATTTGATAAATTGTAAGTAACAATTTAATAAATAGTATGTAACAATTTAATAAATAGTAAGTAACAATTTAATACATAGTAAATAATAATTTAATAAATAGTAAGTAACAATTTAGTAAATAGTAAGTAACAATTTAATAAATAGTAAGTAACAATTTAATAAATAGTGAGTAACAATTTCATAAATAGTAAGTAACAATTTAATAAATAGTGTGTAACAATTTAATAAATAGTAAGTAACAATTTAATACATAGTAAGTAACAATTTAATAAATAGTAAGTAACAATTTAATAAATAGTAAGAAACAATTTGATAAATTGTTAGTAACAATTTGATAAATAGTAAGTAACAATTTGATAAATAGTAAGTAACAATTTGATAAATAGTAAGTAACCATTTGATAAATAGTAAGTAACCATTTGATAAATAGTAAGTAACAATTTAATAAATAGTAAGTAACAATTTAATAAATAGATAGTAACAATTTAATTAATAGTAAGTAACAACTTAACAAATAGTAAGTAACAATTTAATAAATAGTAAGTAACAATTTAATAAATAGTAAGTAACAATTTGATAAATAGTAAGTAACAATTTGATAAATTGTCAGTAACAATTTAATAAATAGTATGTAACAATTTAATAAATAGTAAGTAACAATTTAATACATAGTAAGTAATAATTTACTAAATAGTAAGTAACAATTTAATAAATAGTAAGTAACAATTTAATAAACAGTAACAATTTAATAAAGAGTAAGTAACAATTTAATAAATAGTAAGTAACAATTTAATAAATAGTAAGTAACAATTTAATAAATAGTGAGTAACAATTGAATAAATAGTAAGTAAGAATTTAATAAATAGTATGAAACAATTTAATAAATAGTATGTAACAATTTAATAAATAGTAAGTAACAATTTACTAAATAGTAAGTAACAATTTAATAAATAGTAAGTAACAATTTAATAAACAGTAACAATTTAATAAAGAGTAAGTAACAATTTAATAAATAGTAAGTAACAATTTAATAAATAGTAAGTAACAATTTAAAAAATAGTAACAATTTAATAACTAGTAAGTAACAATTTAATAAATAGTAAGTAACAATTTGATAAATAGTAAGTAACAATTTAATAAATAGTAAGTAACAATTTAATAAATAGTAAGTAACAATTTAATAAATAGTAAGAAACAATTTAATAAATAATAAGTAACAATTTAATAAATAGTAAGTTACAATTTAATAAACAGTAAGTAACAATTTAATAAATAGTAAGTAACAATTTAATAAATAATAAGTAACAATTTAATAAATAGTAAGTAACAATTTAATAAATTGTAAGTAACAATTTAATAAATAGTATGTAACAATTTAAATATAGTAAGTAACAATTTAATACATAGTAAGTAACAATTTAATAAATAGTAATTAACAATTTAATAAATAGTAAGTAACAATTTAAAAAATAGTAACAATTTAATAAAGAGTAAGTAACAATTTAATAAATAGTAAGTAACAATTTAATAAATAGTAAGTAACAATTTAATAAATAGTAAGTAACAATTTAACAAATAGTAAGTAACAATTTAATAAATAGTAAGTAACAATTTAATAAATAGATAGTAACAATTTAATTAATAGTAAGTAACAACTTAATAAATAGTAAGTAACAATTTAATAAATAGTAAGAAACATTTTAATAAATAGTAAGTACACATTTGATAAATAGTAAGTAACGATTTGATAAATAGAAAGTAACAATTTGATAAATAGTAAGTAACAATTTAATAAACAGTAACAATTTAATAAATAGTAAGTAACAATTTAATAAATAGTAAGAAACATTTTAATAAATAGTAAGTAACAATTTGATAAATAGTAAGTAACGATTTGATAAATAGAAAGTAACAATTTGATAAATAGTAAGTAACAATTTAATAAACAGTAACAATTTAATAAAGAGTAAGTAACAATTTAATAAATAGTAAGTAATAATTTAATAAATAGTAAGTAACAATTTAATAAATAGTAAGTAACAATTTGATAAATAGTAAGTAACAATTTGATAAATAGTAAGTAACAATTTGATAAATTGTAAGTAACAATTTAATAAATAGTATGTAACAATTTAATAAATAGTAAGTAACAATTTAATAAATAGTAAGTAACAATTTAATAAATAGTGAGTAACAATTTCATAAATAGTAAGTAACAATTTAATAAATAGTGTGTAACAATTTAATAAATAGTAAGTAACAATTTAATACATAGTAAGTAACAATATAATAAATAGTAAGTAACAATTTAATAAATAGTAAGAAACAATTTGATAAATAGTAAGTAACAATTTGATAAATAGTAAGTAACAATTTGATAAATAGTAAGTAACAATTTGATAAATAGTAAGTAACCATTTGATAAATAGTAAGTAACCATTTGATAAATAGTAAGTAACCATTTGATAAATAGTTAGTAACAATTTAATAAATAGTAAGTAACAATTTAATAAATAGTATGTAACAATTTAATAAATAGTAAGTAACAATTTGATAAATAGTAAGTAACAATTTGATAAATAGTAAGTAACAATTTAATAAACAGTAAGTAACAATTTAATAAATAGTAAGTAACAATTTAATAAATAATAAGTAACAATTTAATAAATAGTAAGTAACAATTTAATAAATTGTAAGTAACAATTTAATAAATAGTATGTAACAATTTAAAAATAGTAAGTAACAATTTAATACATAGTAAGTAACAATTTAATAAATAGTAAGTAACAATTTAATAAATAGTAAGTAACAATTTAAAAAATAGAAACAATTTAATAAATAGTAAGTAACAATTTAATAAATAGTAAGTAACAATTTAATAAATAGTAAGTAACAATTTAATAAATAGTAAGTAACAATTTAATAAATAGTAAGTAACAATTTAATAAATAGATACTAACAATTTAATTAATAGTAAGTAACAACTTAATAAATAGTAAGTAACAATTTAATAAATAGTAAGAAACATTTTAATAAATAGTAAGTACACATTTGATAAATAGTAAGTAACGATTTGATAAATAGAAAGTAACAATTTGATAAATAGTAAGTAACAATTTAATAAACAGTAACAATTTAATAAATAGTAAGTAACAATTTAATAAATAGTAAGAAACATTTTAATAAATAGTAAGTAACAATTTGATAAATAGTAAGTAACGATTTGATAAATAGAAAGTAACAATTTGATAAGTAGTAAGTAACAATTTAATAAACAGTAACAATTTAATAAAGAGTAAGTAACAATTTAATAAATAGTAAGTAATAATTTAATAAATAGTAAGTAACAATTTAATAAATAGTAAGTAACAATTTAATAAATAGTAAGTAACAATTTAATAAATAGTAAGTAACAATTTAATAAATAGATACTAACAATTTAATTAATAGTAAGTAACCACTTAATAAATAGTAAGTAACAATTTAATAAATAGTAAGAAACATTTTAATAAATAGTAAGTACACATTTGATAAATAGTAAGTAACGATTTGATAAATAGAAAGTAACAATTTGATAAATAGTAAGTAACAATTTAATAAACAGTAACAATTTAATAAATAGTAAGTAACAATTTAATAAATAGTAAGTAACAATTTAATAAATAATAAGTAACAATTTAATAAATAGTAAGTAACAATTTAATAAATTGTAAGTAACAATTTAATAAATAGTATGTAACAATTTAAAAATAGTAAGTAACAATTTAATACATAGTAAGTAACAATTTAATAAATAGTAAGTAACAATTTAATAAATAGTAAGTAACAATTTAAAAAATAGAAACAATTTAATAAATAGTAAGTAACAATTTAATAAATAGTAAGTAACAATTTAATAAATAGTAAGTAACAATTTAATAAATAGTAAGTAACAATTTAATAAATAGATACTAACAATTTAATTAATAGTAAGTAACAACTTAATAAATAGTAAGTAACAATTTAATAAATAGTAAGAAACATTTTAATAAATAGTAAGTACACATTTGATAAATAGTAAGTAACGATTTGATAAATAGAAAGTAACAATTTGATAAATAGTAAGTAACAATTTAATAAACAGTAACAATTTAATAAATAGTAAGTAACAATTTAATAAATAGTAAGAAACATTTTAATAAATAGTAAGTAACAATTTGATAAATAGTAAGTAACGATTTGATAAATAGAAAGTAACAATTTGATAAGTAGTAAGTAACAATTTAATAAACAGTAACAATTTAATAAAGAGTAAGTAACAATTTAATAAATAGTAAGTAATAATTTAATAAATAGTAAGTAACAATTTAATAAATAGTAAGTAACAATTTAATAAATAGTAAGTAACAATTTAATAAATAGTAAGTAACAATTTAATAAATAGATACTAACAATTTAATTAATAGTAAGTAACCACTTAATAAATAGTAAGTAACAATTTAATAAATAGTAAGAAACATTTTAATAAATAGTAAGTACACATTTGATAAATAGTAAGTAACGATTTGATAAATAGAAAGTAACAATTTGATAAATAGTAAGTAACAATTTAATAAACAGTAACAATTTAATAAATAGTAAGTAACAATTTAATAAATAGTAAGTAACAATTTAATAAATAATAAGTAACAATTTAATAAATAGTAAGTAACAATTTAATAAATTGTAAGTAACAATTTAATAAATAGTATGTAACAATTTAAAAATAGTAAGTAACAATTTAATACATAGTAAGTAACAATTTAATAAATAGTAAGTAACAATTTAATAAATAGTAAGTAACAATTTAAAAAATAGAAACAATTTAATAAATAGTAAGTAACAATTTAATAAATAGTAAGTAACAATTTAATAAATAGTAAGTAACAATTTAATAAATAGTAAGTAACAATTTAATAAATAGTAAGTAACAATTTAATAAATAGATACTAACAATTTAATTAATAGTAAGTAACAACTTAATAAATAGTAAGTAACAATTTAATAAATAGTAAGAAACATTTTAATAAATAGTAAGTACACATTTGATAAATAGTAAGTAACGATTTGATAAATAGAAAGTAACAATTTGATAAATAGTAAGTAACAATTTAATAAACAGTAACAATTTAATAAATAGTAAGTAACAATTTAATAAATAGTAAGAAACATTTTAATAAATAGTAAGTAACAATTTGATAAATAGTAAGTAACGATTTGATAAATAGAAAGTAACAATTTGATAAGTAGTAAGTAACAATTTAATAAACAGTAACAATTTAATAAAGAGTAAGTAACAATTTAATAAATAGTAAGTAATAATTTAATAAATAGTAAGTAACAATTTAATAAATAGTAAGTAACAATTTAATAAATAGTAAGTAACAATTTAATAAATAGTAAGTAACAATTTAATAAATAGATACTAACAATTTAATTAATAGTAAGTAACCACTTAATAAATAGTAAGTAACAATTTAATAAATAGTAAGAAACATTTTAATAAATAGTAAGTACACATTTGATAAATAGTAAGTAACGATTTGATAAATAGAAAGTAACAATTTGATAAATAGTAAGTAACAATTTAATAAACAGTAACAATTTAATAAATAGTAAGTAACAATTTAATAAATAGTAAGAAACATTTTAATAAATAGTAAGTAACAATTTGATAAATAGTAAGTAACGATTTGATAAATAGAAAGTAACAATTTGATAAGTAGTAAGTAACAATTTAATAAACAGTAACAATTTAATAAAGAGTAAGTAACAATTTAATAAATAGTAAGTAATAATTTAATAAATAGTAAGTAACAATTTAATAAATAGTAAGTAACAATTTAATAAATAGTAAGTAACAATTTGATAAATAGTAAGTAACAATTTGATAAATTGTAAGTAACAATTTAATAAATAGTATGTAACAATTTAATAAATAGTAAGTAACAATTTAATACATAGTAAGTAATAATTTAATAAATAGTAAGTAACAATTTAGTAAATAGTAAGTAACTGTTTGGGAATGCACTAATTCCCAAAGCCACCACACTCGCTCACAGCAGCACCTCCTGGGCAGCGTATCAAGCAGCCGATCCACGATCGACACTCAATAGACCGTTCGATATTTTACCATCGAACACGCAGCCAATCAGCGCTCATCTGCGTCACTCTCGCAACCAATCACCGCTCACCACGTCTATTGGCTGCGCCAATAGAATTCCTTTCGGCTGTCGAGCTTCGAGACGGTTCGAGACGACGGGGGCTACGGAAGCGATCATCGATCTCAGGATTTCTTGTTCACGCAGAGTACAAGTACGGACGCGTCGGTTCTCTGAACGTTTAGATTACATTGTAACTCGTGAATTCTCACCAAATTGCTCACTGTAGGGCTCAATCTCTTAATTTCTCACATCTCAACTCAATACAGTGCTCAGACTAGTCGTGTATCGATTGTGGATCGCGGCTTGTTACGCGGCCACGTGTGCGTCGGTTGCGTTTTAGCTCAACGATACAATTGGGGCCTTTACACGGACGTTCTTTTTGGACACTTTTGCGCGCCACGCGCCAGTTGGGCACGCATTTGGCGTGGCGTGCCGGAACGTCGGAAGGAGCGCGCAGGCCAGAAGATCGTACCCGTCACTACTTAGAGACAGCGAGTTCGGGCTCCCATTTCTACGTCGATTCTACATGCTTTTCCCAGGAACCAGCGCAGTCTTGTATTGTGTATTACCTGTTCCATGTATATTATCGATCTGCGAAACAATCGGGAAGACACGATCGCGATATACGTAGGTTCGCGAAAAGTATACGAATTCCTCGATATACCTGGCTTATAGAGGATATCATAAATGCTTTTACTGTAGGGCACACTGAAACATCTGTTTTTACGAAGCTACATTTGGTTTACCTGAAGGTGCTATAAATTATGGAAATGGTTTATTACTCGGTTATAACGACTGTATTGCGATCTGCATTCTTCTTGCAGACGAAAAGTTTCCACCTCATCGGAAGGTCTTGCTAGCATCTTGTGCGCGGTTAGAAGCGTGGCGCGCCGGAATTGCACGTTCTTGCGTGCGAGTAGAACCGTTGTCAGGCGTGGCGCGTCCAAAAAGAGTGTGGCGCGCAAACCTCTACTTCAGAAAAGGTTAGATAAGAGACAGAAAAGGTAGTTAGAAAAGGAAAGCGGCACTTGAAACCAAGAGTGTGGCGTGGCGCGTGGAATATCCAACATGTTGGATATTCCACGCGCCACGCCACACTCTTGGTTTCAACTACCTTTTCTGTCTCTTATCTAACCTTTTCTGCGGCGCATGCACTACCTGTGAAAAATGAGGCTGCCTACCTACTCTGTTGTTACGTATTACATGAAACTTGCTGATTTATTCCGAGACATTATTTACACTTCGACAACGATAGATCATGAAGTCTTAACAGGCACCGTAGCCCAGCTTGTCGCTTTCAAACCGAACGAGAAAGATTTACACGTGGTCCCTCGATAGGGCGGAGTTTTATTCCGCTGAACCGAACGACCATTTCTACTGCGACCGCGCTGCTAATTTTTCCAATACCGCGCCAGGAGTAAATTGCGGAAAATTCTGAGGCGCGCGGCGCGCCTGGCAGCCAAGACTCTGCGAGCCGCTACAAGCGGTAGAAAGTGAATGAGAATTTTTTCAAACCAAAAAATTAAATATATTTACTTTCAGCTTTGTGGCTTCATTTGTCAATCTTTAGGGAATATGAAAAAAAATTGTATGCAAAAATAGTGGTTATATCCAGAGTTATAGTGCTTCAAATAGAGCGCCATACAAAACTCATATGCGCACCGTTAGCATAAAATCAGTCGTTGTTGTTTGTCTCAAATAGATTAATATACGATTAATAGATTAAACCTTATTAACCAAAATCATGATGTTATTTATTTTCATCTGCTAGTAAGTTATGTCTGTACCTATCTATCGCAAATTATTTGCGTAAAATCTAAACATTCGGATAGTTAGTTAAAAAATTAAATATGAATATCTTAATATACGTGAAACCGTATATTTCGATACACGTGTACCCGTGTACTGAAATTCACGTGTATCGAAATATACGGTTTCACGTGTATTAAGATATGCATATTTAATTTTTTAACTAACTATCCGAATGTTTAGATTTTACGCAAAGAATATGTGATAGGTAGGTACAGACATAATTTACTACGATCCGTGAATTTCAATACACGTTCTAAGAAGTGAACGCGATTTAAGAAAGGGTCAAAACTGATTTGACTGACAACTATGCGGGTGGTTAATATCCGCAGATTTAAAAGACAGAACTTGACCATCGTATCTTTTAAAATAATAATGTAAGAAAAAAATCGTCTGGCCTAATGAATTTGCCCCATTGAACCATGCAATCCCATATAAACATTGTTTTTCTATCTGGAATATGTTAGGAAATATCCAACTGTAGACTGTTCCCGCGGACACCCTGTCTGTACCTCTTTATTACTTTCTGCCGTTTCTTCTTCCATCTACATACATACCTGGTTTCAAGGGTTCGCACAGGCCTGGTCATCGTCAGAAACATTTGGCGGCCAGGCGTTTACGAAGCGAAGAACACTTTCCTTGTCCCACGCTTTCTCTTTTTTACTCTCTCTATGTTTTTCTCGGTTTTTCCCCTTTCATCCCCGTTTCTGGCTCACTATCTTTCTTGTTCGCTATCTCTAACTCTGTCTAGTCGTCCCTTTTTAACCGGCGAAAATTTACGGAGCGGTCACTTGTTCTCGAACCGGCTTTCAGACTTCACGTATCGCGCACGCATTATTTCATTTTTACTGTTATTTGTTACTATTAATTGTTACTATTACTTGTTACTATTAATTTCTACTGTTAATTGTTACCGTTAATTGGTACTGTTAATTGTTCTTGTTAATTGTACTTGTTAATTGTTACTTTTAATTGTTGCTTTTAATTGTTAATTGTTGGGTGGGGTTACGTGTGTTCGTTACACCGAACCACCTGAAGTATCAGTGACGTGCGTGTTGACAGCCAAGTCTGTGTGAGACAGTGGTTCCAAAAACTGTGTGATGTTGGCGATAAACGATAACCGTCGTCGGAACTTGGCTATTGCTGCTGCTGCTGCTGCTGCTGTATATTTAGCAGAAGCAGAGCGGAGAAGAGACAGAAGAAGGAAGCGCTTATGGGTAAAGCAATACCGCGCAAATTCGAACGATCTAGCCCTTGTTCGAGAACTGAGAGACGATCACCCAGATGATTACAGAAATTATTTGAGGATGGATTCTCAAGCGTTTGATGAACTATTGAAATTAGTTCGAAACAGAATCACGAAACAGGATACAGTCATGAGACAGAGCATCACTGCAGAGCAACGTCTCATCGCCACTTTGCGATTTTTGGCAACTGGACGTTCTTACGAAGATTTAAAATTTAGTACGGGGATATCAGCTCCTTCATTATCCAAGATAATTCCCGAGACTTGCAAAGCACTGTATCAGGTCCTACGGACTGAGTTCTTAAAGGTAAGGGTTACAAATTATTAATACATATATATGGAATAACAATAATGGTTTACTAGAGGCGCTCCGTTGGAAAAGTTTCTGTGCGGCGTGCACCATAGCGTCTGTTCTATTTATATTACAAAAGGTTTGTTTATTATAATGTAATAACCCACCACCAATTTAACTTAGAATAAACTATGTACATAAGAAAAAGAATAAGTAAAATATATATGTTACAAAGTGATAGACACCATATACATTGGCGGACGAACGAAAGTTTACAACGTTTAAAATCGCATAACTTTTTTAGAATTGGTCCAAACGACATGAGTTTTTTTTAGAATCTAGAAGGATTAGTTTGCTAAGTGGCGTGTTTCGTCGTTTTGAAGAAAAATGCAATTGGTCAGAATAGCAAATAAATAGTAAAGGGTTTATTTTTAAACCCGTTTGTAGATGGAAGTAAGTTGTATACATACAGAAAATTTCATTAAAATCGGTTAGCGTTGCTCTGAGCTATAAACGCTTAAAGATCGCAGAATAAGGTCGAGAATCGCGGGAATTGTCGAAATTAGCGGGAATTGTCGAAATTAGCGATTCTCGACCTTATTCTGCGATCTTTAAGCGTTTATAGCTCAGAGCAACGCTAACCGATTTTAATGAAATTTTCTGTATGAATACAACTTACTTCAATCTACAAACGGGTTTAAAAATAAACCCTTTACTATTTATTTGCTATTCTGACCAATTGCATTTTTCTTCAAAACGACGAAACACGCCACTTAGCAAACTAATCCTTCTAGATTCTAAAAAAAAACTCATGTCGTTTGGACCAATTCTAAAAAAGTTATGCGATTTTAAACGTTGTAAACTTTCGTTCGTCCGCCAACGTATATAGAGCAAAAAGTAGTTCCTCGTCACCTTATTATTCCGTATCATATATGTAAATAATTAAATTTTACTTATTTTCAACATTTTAAAAGTCCTTAAAGTTTAAACGCTAAAGTTAATATTAATGAAACTAGATCCCCTAGCTTCCTTCTGTATGGGATGAATTGGATCCTGCGGTGCTTCCACTGCAGTTGGCCATGGCAATCACAGTGCAATTGTTGTCGCACAAATCTGTGCGTGGGTGCAGAGTTTTAAATAGACCCCGTCTTAAGACGGCGGTTATTATGGACTCCGCATAAATGGCCTGATCCATATCCATTCTCTGCAATTGTTTTGCTACTTTTATGCCAATGGCCTCAAATTCAGTGACATCCACTTTGCTGGTTGATGGCGCCTTCAACGCTTCGGTGCATGTCCGAAAAAATTCGCTCGCGTCTTGTTCCGGCTTTCTTTTCTTCCCATTTTTTCTAGTGGCCGTATTTGGGGCATTGTTTCTGACGGGCATTTCTTCTTCCTTCAAACAAAAAAAAAATAATAAAATAAGAAATAGCAAAGAAATTCAATAACAATAAGTTCGTATCTGTCTGTATGCCTGTCTGTTGTTCATGAAACTTGTGCGGTGCGCAGGTCACACCACAAACGTTTCCCTGTCAAATCATATCTGTGCGCGTTACCTATTTAATTTTTTTATTTTTGTATTGTATTTTTTTGTCATAGTTCCCGAATACCAAGGACGAGTGGAAAAACGTAGCGGAAGGTTTTAAAAACAGATGGGATTTCGTAAACTGCGGAGGTGCTGTGGATGGAAAGCACATTCGCATTGTTCCACCACCAGAATCTGGAGCGTTTTATTATAATTATAAGAATTACTACAGTATTGTATTAATGGCGTTAGTGGATTCTAATTATGAATTTATTTTTGTCGACGTTGGAAAAAATGGTAGAATATCGGATGGGGGTGTCATTGAACACACAGAATTTTTGCGACGATTAAAGAACGGTCAATTGAATTTACCAGAAAATCACGAAACCGTGAATAACCTAAACTTTGCCTTTTTAGGCGATGAAGCGTTTGCGTTAACGAATAATTTTTTAAAACCTTATTCTCAAAGAGAACTAGACCACGACAAACGAATCTTTAACTACAGATTGTCGCGAGCAAGGAATGTCGTTGAGAATGCATTTGGCATATTGTCTTCGCGATTTCGAGTGCTGCATACACCCATAAATATGAAAGTTGAAAATATATGCAATGTGGTGTTGGCTACATGCGTTCTGCATAATTTTTTGCGAAGGCGAAGTAAAACGTTCATTGCGAACAACAGTAGTATGCAGATGGAGGGAGATTGTCAAATCAATGCAGTGCAGTTGGATAATTTGCAACTCGCCATTCCCAGGAATATCAACAACTCTGCCAAACAAAATAGGGACCGGTACAAAGAATATTTTGTAGGAGAAGGAAGTATTCCGTGGCAGGAAGATATGTTGAATGCAGGTAGAGCGTAAATCTTTGTTGTATTATGGGAACCTTCCGGTCTGGAGCCCAAAAAGAAGGAGATCTTTAGGAATTAATTGAAGGAAAACTACTATATATAATTTAATGGGACTATTTGCATTGTAGGGTAAAGGCACCAGTAGTCGACCATGTATCAGTAGTCGACCACTTTCAGAAAAACATGAGAAATAAGGTTTTTAGAAGTGACGATCTTTTGAACAGAATGCAGTTAGAGAACTGCACTTTATTCAAAAGATCGTCACTGCTAAACATCTTATTTCTCATGTTTTTCTGAAAGTGGTCGATTACTGATACATGGTCGACTACTGGTGCCTTTACCCTATTCAGGATTTAAGACATTTAACATTAACATTTGAAAAATTAAATTTAAAAAATCAACTTTTAGAACGGAAGGTACCCTTAAGGGGTGACGCCTATCTATCATGTCTGAAAACACAAGAATTTTTTTGCAAAGACTTGAAGACTTTTTTAAATAAATGGTTGTATATTCGGAAATATATATTTTAGAGTTCTTGTATTATTATTTGCACTGCAATATACATATGTTTATATATATAAATAAAGGAATTATCGGCGATCTCCCGACAGCTTTTTTTATTTAAGCACTTTAGGGTGATCGTGTCTGTAGGTTTGATCTGGTTCATCAGAAATAAAAAATTTGACCAAATTTAGTCAGCATAATAAATTATCTAGTGCTCAATCGTGGCTTTTTAAATTTCGTTAAGTAGTTTTTATTTTACAGATGGAAAGAAAATCAATAAACTACATAAATTTAGGAACTCTAATAACTTTAATAAAATTGAGCGATTCTGTGGCGAAAGTCGATACTTTTACTATGAAGCAGCCGCGAATTTGTAGCATAGTAATTTTTCGGGATAATGAAGGTTTAAGCACTAGATAATTTAATATACTAACTAAATTTGTGCGAACCCTAAGTGCTTAAATAAAAAAACCTTGTCGGGAGATCGCCTATAAATCCTTTATTTATTTATTTATATATAGCATTGCAAATAAAAATACAAGAGCTTTAAAATATATACTTTCGAATACGCAGCCGGTTATATAAATAAAAAAGTTTTCCAGTCTTTGCAAAAAAACCCAAAATACTTGTGTTTTCAGACGTCACAGGTGGCCACGACTCCTTCCTTAACCCTCGGTTGTCACACATACTTTTTCGAACGTCGTTGTCACACTGGGTCAATTTGACCCTGTCAATTTTCAATCAGTTGTTATTTAAAAACTATTTGTTAAATTAAGTCTAAAAAATTCTGAGATAATGTTTGAACATTATAGAATATATGCCCATCGTTGAAAATTGACATTTAAAGTATCAACATGCATAAAAAAAAGTTTGAAGCAATAAGAGTTTCGACAAAAAGGTTTTTTGCTTAAAAAAACGCAGGGTTAATTTGACGCAGTGTGACAACCGAGGGTTAATAGACTGGGCCATAACAGGATATTATGTGTAGCGTGTGTCTAAGAAGGAGATGTTTCTAAGTTGTACGCCTCCTTTTCTTTTATGTACCTTTCTCTCAATTCTTGTACAAGCGAATTAAATGTATTAAATAATATTATATATATATTAATACTATTATATAGATAATAATAATCATTTGTGTACACTGTACAGAATGTTAAACAAGTAATATGCACTGGTTTGGTGTGTGAATGTACACCTGTGGACCGGTAGAGATTTGTAAACAAATTTTGCTACGAAATTGTCTATTACAAGGTAGAGTTGAACGTAGAGTACAGTACGTACTTCCAAACGTAAAGAAACACAATGCGACGTTTAAAGGGACAGAAGATAGTGCAAAGGGCATTGACCTTGTTAGGCCCACTAGGCCACTGTGCCAGACCCCACCATTCGTATAGAAACTATCAATGCGGCATAGTGGTAGACCCATGCCTCTACGTGAAACTGTACACAATCGAATCGTTGAAACATTAGCTTCCAATGTAATAAATAATTTCATAGCAAAATTTGTTTACAAATCTCTACCGGTGCACAGGTGTACATTCACCCACCAAACCAGTGAATATTACTTTTTTAACACCTTGCACATTAAGTCAACCTGCGCATGCGTTAATATTACTGTTCAATATGATGAAATTTATGTATGGAGTAATCAATTGTAATCAATTGTGTCCATTGCAAAATTGTCAATAAAATATTATTCATTAGAAATTCTGTTTCTTCTTTACTTTCAGCCCTACATTCAATGATTTTACTACATATTTGGTACTTTTGGCCCGTATTAGTAATAATAATAAAATAAACAAATAAACTTACTCGATCAGGCTGGGTTTCACTTTCAGCAGGGTCGTTTTCAATTATTAATGCCTCTGCATCTTCTAAATTATTTGTTGATGCCGCTGCATCGTCTAAATTATTCGTTGATGTGAGGTTTCCGTCCACCTCAGAAGATTCCTCCAGGAAAGATGGTCCTGCATCAGTGTCAATATTCGACGTACTTGCGCTTGGGGTCTCCTGATCCAACGTGAACAACATTTTCTCGTAGTACCATAAGGTTGGTACGTATACCTCGTCCGCCCCCTTGCCGGAACGTTTGGACTGCGTCACTTTATTCATTTCCTTCCGGAAAGTTCCACGGAGACTTTGTAATCTTTTCCGAATGAAGTCTCTATCCGCTTCCGGAAAGTGTGGCTTCACTAAGTTGATGAGCCTATTGTAGGATTCCGTTTTTAAATTCCTATTGAAATATACATTTTTTTTTTTTATTTTCCACAGGCAAGGCATTTGCCTGTACATATCAATAAGATCGCCTGTCAATTTTTTACTCCAGGAGTCTGCCATTTTCTTATGTGTTAAAACAGCACGGTACACTCGCAACTCACTGTCTAATGTCCGAACACTTTGACTTTTCGTTTGATTCTGCCTCGGCTCCGTGTTTTCCCTTAAAATGTAAACATTGGTTCCTCCCTCCATAGCTGAAATTCGGGGTGGAGGTGGTTATGCCAAAATATAATTGGTCAAGGTGTGACAGAAGGTACTGGTGACCATTCTCCAGGGGTTCGTAAGGTGTAGGCCAGTAATAAAAATTAAAACGCCCACCAGTGGAGGCATCGCGGAGAGTCCCAGGATTATGGCAATTGGAATTGCCGCCCAAGGGGTTCGCCAGGCGCAGGGAATAAACTTAAATATCCCAAGTCTCAACAGTCATGGTTAAAGGAGAGAAATATGTATATAGTCCTGGGAGCAGGGTACATATAATTTTTCTTTCAGCCATTGATAAACTAAATTGAGTTTCATTATAAGTATGTAGAAATACGCGTTGTTATTGCACACCTTGCAATCAATCCGCCGCGCTTATCAGCAATCTACTGCTGATATATTTTTATAAAAAATTGATCTACATATACAGCTCCACCCACGCGTTGTTGTACTAAAAAATCACACGCGATTACTCGCGATCAGCGTCAAAACACATTGCGGGGGCACTCGGGGCCAGAAGGGGTAGTTTGCGCGTGGTCTCGCCTGCGCCATCCTCTTTTCAAATTACACGCGTTCACCATGGCATCATTGCAGTCAATGTTCATATTGAAATATATAAATAATTCGTTTCTTATTAGATTGAGAGAGGCTTTGTTTCTTTCATCCCGCCACTTCACATTCATGACAGAGAAAACTTTCTCAGTAAATGCTGAAGTGGAAGGAAGAGATACAAGATAATAATATTCCATTACGTTTCACGTAATATCATTAATTGTGAAATAAAGTATTTTCGCGTACTTTATTGTCATTCAAAAGTATAGAGTACATTTACCTATAATAATGTAAGATACTTTATTTTAAAGTACGGATGGCAACCCTACCAGACCCTGTCAATCGCAGTCGATTCCTGCTTCCTTTCTTCTCTTTTCGATTGCGATCGTCAGGGCCTGGTCGGTATGGAGGGGGCCGTGGCAGCAAGGCGGAGGGACCCCCGGTGACTCGCGAGCCACCAGTTAGCCAACCCTGGTTTACAACTACCTAAGTAGTTAATTGCTTGTTTTCTAAGGTTTCGTCGGCAAACATTTGTCTGCCAGATGTCGAAAAGGGGAAATGGACATCGTGCCGTTTTTCAGCGATTTCGAATTGCTTCCTGAGTAAATCCGTATATTGCTCCTTCGGCGGGTTCCCCCAGCAGACCCGCGGGACAATACGGTTATAAACCGCGACCCTGGGCGAGACTCTGACCGATCAATCTGGCTAGTTTTGGTAAGCAGATGTCTACTTTTACACCTCTACGTTATCGAGAGGGGGAGGATGGTCCCTCCTCACCAAGGAAAATTTGGCTAATCAGCAATGTTCTTTGCTCATTCTGATCGGCGTTCGGACCACCAAATCCGAGCAGCCCTCATAAAACAAAATTTTCACAATTACTTCGATCACCCTACGGATCACAGAGTCTACATCGATCTAATCATGCTTTCGGATAAGATGCACTCTCGTCGGACTCCGCGATGAGCCAGGAATCGATACGATAAGAGAGTGCGTTTAAGAAATCCCTACCCCTTTTATAATTTGTATTGCTTGTGTAAAAGTAGTCCGATTTGCATGACATTTGTTATAATTTTAATTGGGAGAACGCCACGAATCCATTAGTGTTATTTTCAGATCGATACGATGACGAATAATGAATCTCTTAACACGCTGTAATGAATATTTCACCCTCGACTGTGGGTCGCCGACCTCGATTCGCTGCGGTTGGCCGAGGATTCATACCTGTTACAGAAAAGCTGTATTCTTTATTCTTTATCGTATCGATATGGAAGTGATACCGATGCATTTCTTATGTTTTTCAAATGAAAATTATACCAAATTTCATGTAAATCGAACTATATTTAACGAAATTTTGGAAATCAATTTATTATGAAGATTCCTTAATTACGATCCGATTTGTGTCGTTTTTAGACCATTTTCATCAGGAAAACATAAGGAAACGATTCACACCACTTTCGTCAAGATCCGATGAAAAATGTAGAATTTTTGTTTCGTCACTTCTTAGGGGGCATCAATTGTACGGCCCCCCTGGGCTCGAGGGTCGAAGTCCTTGAAACCCATCGAGGCACGGCTTATCGGTAGGGTTGCCTCTTGAGTCGAGGGTTGCGTGCGACGAAAATTCAAGCGCGCCACACTCTTTTTGGACGCGCCACGCCTGACAACGGTTCTACTCGCACGCAAGAACGTGCAATTCCGGCGCGCCACGCTTCTAACCGCGCACAAGATGCTAGCAAGACCTTCCGATGAGGTGGAAACTTTTCGTCTGCAAGAAGAATGCAGATCGCAATACAGTCGTTATAACCGAGTAATAAACCATTTCCATAATTTATAGCACCTTCAGGTAAACCAAATGTAGCTTCGTAAAAACAGATGTTTCAGTGTGCCCTACAGTAAAAGCATTTATGATATCCTCTATAAGCCAGGTATATCGAGGAATTCGTATACTTTTCGCGAACCTACGTATATCGCGATCGTGTCTTCCCGATTGTTTCGCAGATCGATAATATACATGGAACAGGTAATACACAATACAAGACTGCGCTGGTTCCTGGGAAAAGCATGTAGAATCGACGTAGAAATGGGAGCCCGAACTCGCTGTCTCTAAGTAGTGACGGGTACGATCTTCTGGCCTGCGCGCTCCTTCCGACGTTCCGGCACGCCACGCCAAATGCGTGCCCAACTGGCGCGTGGCGCGCAAAAGTGTCCAAAAAGAACGTCCGTGTAAAGGCCCCAAATAACTGCACATTTTCCGCACAACGTGCATCTGCTCAGACTCACCCGCTCACCATTTAACATTGTGACTCACTCGGCGAGTGTAAAAATAAACTAATTGTACATTGCTCATTAAAACTGTGGCGCCTTACTGTCGATCCCTAACCTCACTTTCACCAGCGTGCTCACACCTACCTATTTCTCAAACATTTGGTCCTTCGAGCCGGATCGACGGTAAAGGTGTAGTAAAGTATCAGCTCACGCTCACGCTCAATCTCATCGTGCACAATGACTACCACCGGGGAAGAATGGGCTGACGCCACAACGAGGCCATCGTCGCCAACATCAGACGCCGACTCAGCTCAACCGCAACTCGAGGCCACAACCTCTCAGCCTGTGGTAGCTCAAGGCCCGTCTTCTGCTCAGTCTCTACCTGCCGAACTCATCATCAAATGCCGTACGCAGGTGAGCCGCCTCGAATCCCTGCGGTCACTATACGAGGAGTTGCCGACGTGCGCTCCCAACATCACCTTGCACGAAGTGCTCGAATACAAGGAGCAGGTGGAGGAGACTCATCAGGCATTCCTGAGCGAGCATGCATACCTGGAATCCAATTGGCCGGCATTGCTCATCGAGCATGAATATCTCACATCTGACACGTTTATCAGGGAGTCGCGGTGCCACTCCAAACTCAAGCTCAGGCTCAGCCGTATCATGGAGGAGTTAAAATCCTTTAATTTCTCTCACGCCTCTGTTCAGGAGGTCGATTGCTCACCATCTCTCCCGGCGATCACGGTGCCATCCTTCAACGGGGACTTCAGAAGATGGCCAGAGTTTAGTAAGAGATTCATCGAACTCATTGTGAAGGAGCCTCAGTTCAGTGACGACGACAGGCTACGCTACCTGCGCGCCAGTGTAAAGGAGGCATCAGCTCACCTGGTGGAACTAGTGTCCGACACCAAGCTCACATTCAGCTCGGCGTGGAAGTTGCTTGCGGTACAGTGTCAAAATCGTAGGGCACTCGTCAAGCAACAACTTGACAAACTGCACTCAAGCTCATCCAGCGCTGCCTCCAGTGCAGAGTCCCTGCGCAGACTTCTCACAATGGCTCAGGAAACTAAAAATGTGCTCACCTCTCTGTGCAAGGACGACCTCCAACATAGTATGTTGGTGCATCAAGTTTGGAGTAAACTTGACGACAAGACACGCGAGGCTTGGGAGACCTCACTGGAGTCGTCACCCGGTTATCCAGACTGGGCCAGCCTGGAAAAATTCATGCTCACCAGAGCTCACTCGTTGGAGCGCAGCAAGGAGCCACCCTCCTCTCACATCTCACCCAACTCAGCTCAACCTCAGGAATGACCAGCTTCCACTGCTCAAGCTCACCAATCAGCTCAGGACACCTCATATCCTTGCGACTGCTGTGAGGCACCACATTTCATCGTCATGTGCCCACAGTTTCGCCGGATGACAGTCCCCATTCGGCGGAAGCTCATTACCGACAAGCTCCTCTGTCGCAATTGCTGTGGCCGCCATTCTGTCACGAACTGCAAGTCGAGACAGAGATGCAAGCAGTGCCGATCAGCTCACCACACTATGCTGCATTTGGCTACAGCATCAGCTCAGCAACCTCATTCACGTGCGAAGGAACAGTAATCAGTCCAGCTTCTCATCGCACGCTCAACTAAGCTCATCGAGACATTCTCCATTCTCACCCTGCCTTGAAGACTCCGCATCTCACCAGCCTCATCGAGGCACAGCTCACCCACGCACTCAAGGCGCAGCATTCATGGCGTAGAATGCAGCTCACAAGCTCAACACTCCGGACTCACCACAACTTTCATCAAACCCAGGTGGGTCGTTTCAATACTTTACAAGCCCTTGCTGGCAATATTTACACGTATACTCACAGCTCGCTCCTCGACGAGGTACGCCTGTTTACAGCATTGGTACACTATATCAGTGTCGTTCACATTCAAACATACTCCAATCTCCGCTCACCAACCTCGAGAGGGTGCTCACCAACACTCTCAAAGCCCAGTGAACGTCAGCCTTCACCATCATCAGTGGCATCCAGTTCTCAAATCCTTTCAACATCAAGTATCATATACATGGCCACCAACCATAACCTCAAAGAGGCATAGGGATATTCTCATGTCCAGCTCAGCACAGATGCCATTTACAACCATCAGGCTTCAAAACTGTTGTGGACATCACATGTACATCAAGCTGACGATTCACTGTGGTCACACCAATCAACCATCTTCAGATGCGACGCACAGGTCACTTATCAATGCTCGTGCCCGCACTCAGGCATGCTCAACCACCTCACCGTAACCACTGAGTGTCGTAACAGCAATCATGGACCCAGAAAGGAGTCCAGAGACATCATTCACATGGTAAGAGCGCCATCAATTTCATCTAATGATAACAGCTGCTCAATTCTAGCCATCAATCATGCATGCGAAACGCATCAACAATGCTTACAAAGCTGAATCAGCTGATCGACTCAGTGGAACGACTCATCAAAACTAAAGACCTGTGCGACGCGGGCAGCATCGCACCTTCCACATTTCCAATTACACAATCTGTACAACACCGATTGTGGCTCAACACGTAAGTGACGTTCAACGACTCGTAGGAGATTGGAACTCTACCCACCTCATCACAATTCTTCTTCAACGCAATCTTAGTCAACGACCAGCTCACCGAATACGCGCAACCTGTGCAACGCGGGCAGCGTCTTATCTCGCTCTTCTCAAAGAACTCCACCACTCTTCAAGATTGGACTCACACTTCAGAGTCCTCCAAAACATCTTGGACGACGACTGCCCGACAAAGAGCATTTACGTTCCAAATCACCTTCCAAGCTCTCAATATTCTCAGAAGTAGCAAACCAGTGATCCACTCAGCTCCTATCACTGGTCACAATTCAAGCAAGGATGATTGCAAGAGTCGTGGCCGCACATGCTCTACTGGGATGAACCACTGTCATTCCAGGGATGATATCATCCCAAATCTCTCCTCAACGAGGCAACTTCAGAAAGGTTTTCACATGCTTGCAAGCACTCATACTTTCAGTCAGCGACTGAAGAGTCTCCTTTCAGTCAACGACTGAAGAACCTCCCCAGTGGACTCAACCACCTCTCTGATGCTCATCGACATGTCATCACAGCAGTAACTTTGTCACTGCAGGCTCACCGTCCACAGCTCACCCGGGGTCGACCCACCATGCCTTTTTACAAGGCGCTCACCAGTGTGCATTGCCGGAGGGGCAGCACTGCTCATCATCCTCAAGCTAGCAACTTTGCCTCACTACAGAAGTCAGGCTGACTCAGAGTGCCAGTCACTTCAAATCAATTCTCATCTCAATTCTGCTACTACTCATGTGTGGACGGATTCTCAAGCTGAACACACATATGGATCACGTCTCTATCATCACTTTGGAAGGTCTCAACTCGAGCTGGCTACGCATCACGATGCTCAAACATATAGCCACATGAACATTCTAAGCAAGGGTGGACTGGAATGTCATGCCCGCTAGAGTCCAGTGTACAGGGCGCTCAATCTACACGACATGACTTGTGATGCAGCAGCAAGACTCATCATGGCGGCAGAGACAGAATTTACAACTCTGTCTCGCGACTGCTGCACAACAGTCAAGAGGTCTGATCAACAGAAGTCTGGCATTCAACCACATCACCACTTCAACGAGGGACTCATCAATAGACCATGCATCGCTGGCTGTTCTCGAATCTCTAATTAATGCTCACCTGTACCCTCTTGAATTTATATAATCCTGAGGCGCACTGCCGCTCGGTACATTCACGCTCACTGGAGACTGATCAAGACTTCTGACGTGCTCTTCATTCAACATTCAATCAGCCATTGGAGTCCACCTACAAACTTGAACGCTCAACACATCCACTCACCCAAGTTCAGTTTGTTTCAGAACCATCAACCGATTGAGAAGTTGAGTTTCACCCACATCCATCTCATCTCGACAATGTGGGATGAAGATGAGCATCAACCTTGCAGATGGCAGCCTCACCATCAATCTGCGTCCCAACGGGATGCAGTGCTCACAAACAAAGTCAACGCAGCCCTCCTTCGAGCTGGCAATGGCCTTTGTCGACGACCATGGAATGATTAGCATTGAAGGTGGGCTCAACTTTAACACGTTGAAGATACAATTCAACTCACGGCATCGCTTCTCAACGGCTGCAGGCAGCGGTCATCTGCAAGGCCTTTATCAATTATCAAGGTAACAACCATCAAGTGCTCCTTGCGTTTCACGTCTGTTGGACCCAGGTCAGGTCCACGCTCACAAACAACTGCTCAGGGTAGAACTCAGTGATGTCTCATTTCCATCTGACAACCACGCTGGATCTTCATACAGTGAGATCCGAGGGGAAGTCAACTACATCGGTGTGTGGTGTGTGCTCAACAAAGGGGGATCCGTGTCCATCACATGATGGGCCAACTACCTCTTTCGAGAGTCACACCCTCCCAATTCAACATCACTTGACGTCGACAGTCATGACTGACCAACGGATTGTTCGCTTGGCCAGACTCACCCTTCAGTTCGTTCCTTGGATGAAGTCATCACTCATCCACTAGCGACTCACAAGTGCCCACATGTATCAATATGATCATGTGGTGTCGCTCTTCGTGGGAAGCAGCTCGTCGCAATGACGTCTCGTGTATTTCTCAATCACAACTCGGACTCATCCGCAGCTCATCTACAACCCAGACGTGAAAAGGGCAAGGCTCAACTCGACCATGATCAACATCATCGATGGATCAAGCTCCACTCGAATCACCAGTGCCAGCTCTAGAGCAGGATTGGCTTCAATCAGCAAGGAGATACAACAACTTGCTGTGCTCTCCTTTCAATACCATCTCTACGACACCAACTCGATCCAGATCAAGTCACGTCGCCATATTGGCCTCAAGATCAGCTCACTGACGCTTTAACATCTCTAATCATGCCAGTCGCGAGGTTGGCGGTTTCAATTGTTTCAGATAACATCACCATCTTCTGTCCAGCTGATGATGGCGGGCAGAATGTTTGGGAATGCACTAATTCCCAAAGCCACCACACTCGCTCACAGCAGCACCTCCTGGGCAGCGTATCAAGCAGCCGATCCACGATCGACACTCAATAGACCGTTCGATATTTTACCATCGAACACGCAGCCAATCAGCGCTCATCTGCGTCACTCTCGCAACCAATCACCGCTCACCACGTCTATTGGCTGCGCCAATAGAATTCCTTTCGGCTGTCGAGCCTCGAGACGGTTCGAGACGACGGGGGCTACGGAAGCGATCATCGATCTCAGGATTTCTTGTTCACGCAGAGTACAAGTACGGACGCGTCGGTTCTCTGAACGTTTAGATTACATTGTAACTCGTGAATTCTCACCAAATTGCTCACTGTAGGGCTCAATCTCTTAATTTCTCACATCTCAACTCAATACTGTGCTCAGACTAGTCGTGTATCGATTGTGGATCGCGGCTTGTTACGCGGCCACGTGTGCGTCGGTTGCGTTTTAGCTCAACGATACAATAACTGCACATTTTCCGCACAACGTGCATCTGCTCAGACTCACCCGCTCACCATTTAACATTGTGACTCACTCGGCGAGTGTAAAAATAAACTAATTGTACATTGCTCATTAAAACTGTGCCGCCTTACTGTCGATCCCTAACCTCACTTTCACCAGCGTGCTCACACCTACCTATTTCTCAAACAGTAACAATTTAATAAATAGTAAGTAACAATTTAATAAATAGTGAGTAACAATTTCATAAATAGTAAGTAACAATTTAATAAATAGTGTGTAACAATTTAATAAATAGTAAGTAACAATTTAATACATAGTAAGTAACAATTTAATAAATAGTAAGTAACAATTTAATAAATAGTAAGAAACAATTTGATAAATAGTAAGTAACAATTTGATAAATAGTAAGTAACAATTTGATAAATAGTAAGTAACAATTTGATAAATAGTAAGTAACCATTTGATAAATAGTAAGTAACCATTTGATAAATAGTAAGTAACCATTTGATAAATAGTTAGTAACAATTTAATAAATAGTAAGTAACAATTTAATAAATGGTATGTAACAATTTAATAAATAATAAGTAACAATTTGATAAATAGTAAGTAACAATTTGATAAATAGTAAGTAACAATTTGATAAATAGTAAGTAACCATTTGATAAATAGTAAGTAACCATTTGATAAATAGTAAGTAACAATTTAATAAATAGTAAGTAACAATTTAATAAATAGATAGTAACAATTTAATTAATAGTAAGTAACAACTTAACAAATAGTAAGTAACAATTTAATAAATAGTAAGTAACAATTTAATAAATAGTAAGTAACAATTTGATAAATAGTAAGTAACAATTTGATAAATTGTAAGTAACAATTTAATAAATAGTATGTAACAATTTAATAAATAGTAAGTAACAATTTAATACATAGTAAGTAATAATTTACTAAATAGTAAGTAACAATTTAATAAATAGTATGTAACAATTTAATAAATAGTAAGTAACAATTTGATATATAGTAAGTAACAATTTGATAAATAGTAAGTAACAATTTGATAAATAGTAAGTAACCATTTGATAAATAGTAAGTAACCATTTGATAAATAGTAAGTAACAATTTAATAAATAGTAAGTAACAATTAAATAAATAGATAGTAACAATTTAATTAATAGTAAGTAACAACTTAATAAATTGTAAGTAACAATTTAATAAACAGTAAGTAACAATTTAATAAACAGTAAGTAACAATTTAATAAATAGTAAGTAACAATTTAATAAATAGTAAGTAACAATTTAATAAATAGTAAGTAACAATTTAATAAATTGTAAGTAAAAATTTAATAAATAGTATTTAACAATTTAAAAATAGTAAGTAACAATTTAATACATAGTAAGTAACAATTTAATAAATAGTAAGTAACAATTTAATAAATAGTAAGTAACAATTTAAAAAATAGTAACAATTTAATAAATAGTAAGTAACAATTTAATAAATATTAAGTAACAATTTAATAAATAGTAAGTAACAATTTAATAAATAGTAAGTAACAATTTAATAAATAGATAGTAACAATTTAATTAATAATAAGTAACAACTTAATAAATAGTAAGTAACAATTTAATAAATAGTAAGAAACATTTTAATAAATAGTAAGTAACAATTTGATAAATAGTAAGTAACGATTTGATAAATAGAAAGTAACAATTTGATAAATAGTAAGTAACAATTTAATAAACAGTAACAATTTAATAAATAGTAAGTAACAATTTAATAAATAGTAAGAAAAAATTTAATAAATAGTTTGTAACAATTTAATAAATATAAAGTGTCAATTTAATAAATAATAAGTAACAATTTAATAAATAGTAAGTAACAATTTAATAAATAGTAAGTAACAATTTAATAAATAGTAAGTAACCATTTGATAAATAGTAAGTAACCATTTGATAAATAGTAAGTAACAATTTAATAAATAGTAAGTAACAATTTAATAAATAGATAGTAACAATTTAATTAATAGTAAGCAACAACTTAATAAATAGTAAGTAGCAATTTAATAAATAGTAAGAAACGTTTTAATAAATAGTAAGTAACAATTTAATAAATAGTAAGTAACAATTTAATAAATAGTATGTAACAATTTAATAAAAAGTAAGTAACAATTTAATACATAGTAAGTAACAATTTAATAAATAGTAAGTAACAATTTAATAAATAGTAAGCAACAATTTAAAAAATAGTAACAATTTAATAAATAGTAAGTAACAATTTAATAAATAGTAAGTAACAATTTAATAAATAGTAAGTAGCCATTTAATAAATAGTAAGTAACAATTTAATAAATTGTAAGTAACAATTTAATAAATAGTATGTAACAATTTAAAAATAGTAAGTAACAATTTAATACATAGTAAGTAACAATTTAATAAATAGTAAGTAACAATTTAAAAAATAGTAAGTAACAATTTAAAAAATAGTAACAATTTAATAAATAGTAAGTAACAATTTAATAAATAGTAAGTAACAATTTAATAAATAGTAAGTAACAATTTAATAAATAGTAAGAAACAATTATATAAATAGATAGTAACAATTTAATTAATAGTAAGTAACAACTTAATAAATAGTAAGTAACAATTTAATAAATAGTAAGAAACATTTTAATAAATAGTAAGTAACAATTTGATAAATAGTAAGTAACGATTTGATAAATAGAAAGTAACAATTTGATAAATAGTAAGTAACAATTTAATAAACAGTAACAATTTAATAAATAGTAAGTAACAATTTAATAAATAGTAAGAAAAAATTTAATAAATAGTTTGTAACAATTTAATAAATATTAAGTGTCAATTTAATAAATAATAAGTAACAATTTAATAAATAGTAAGTAACAATTTAATAAATAGTAAGTAACAATTTAATAAATAGTAACTAACCATTTGATAAATAGTAAGTAACCATTTGATAAATAGTAAGTAACAATTTAATAAATAGTAAGTAACAATTTAATAAATAGATAGTAACAATTTAATTAATAGTAAGTAACAACTTAATAAATAGTAACTAACAATTTAATAAATAGTAAGAAACGTTTTAATAAATAGTAAGTAACAATTTAATAAATAGTAAGTAACAATTTAATAAATAGTATGTAACAATTTAATAAATAGTACGTAACAATTTAATACATAGTAAGTAACAATTTAATAAATAGTAAGTAACAATTTAATAAATAGTAAGTAACAATTTAAAAAATAGTAACAATTTAATAAATAGTAAGTAACAATTTAATAAATAGTAAGTAACAATTTAATAAATAGTAAGTAACAATTTAATATATAGTAAGTAACAATTTAATAAATAGTAAGTAACAATTTAATAAATAGTAAGTAACAATTTAATAAATAGATAGTAACAATTTAATTAATAGTAAGTAACAACTTAATAAATAGTAACTAACAATTTAATAAATAGTAAGAAACGTTTTAATAAATAGTAAGTAACAATTTAATAAATAGTAAGTAACAATTTGATAAATAGTAAGTAACAATTTGATAAATAGTAAGTAACAATTTAATTAATAGTAAGTAACAACTTAATAAATAGTAAGTAACAATTTATAAAATAGTAAGAAACGTTTTAATAAATAGTAAGTAACAATTTAATAAATAGTAAGTAACAATTTAATAAATAGTATGTAACAATTTAATAAATAGTAAGTAACAATTTAATACATAGTAAGTAACAATTTAATAAATAGTAAGTAACAATTTAATAAATAGGAAGTAACAATTTAAAAAATAGTAACAATTTAATAAATAGTAAGTAACAATTTAATTAATAGTATGTAACAATTTAATAAATAGTAAGTAACAATTTGATAAATAGTAAGTAACAATTTGATAAATAGTAAGTAACAATTTGATAAATAGTAAGTAACCATTTGATAAATAGTAAGTAACCATTTGATAAATAGTAAGTAACAATTTAATAAATAGTAAGTAACAATTTAATAAATAGATAGTAACAATTTAATTAATAGTAAGTAAAAACTTAATAAATAGTAAGTAACAATTTAATAAATAGTAAGAAACATTTTAATAAATAGTAAGTAACAATTTGATAAATAGTAAGTAACGAATTGATAAATAGAAAGTAACAATTTGATAAATAGTAAGTAACAATTTAATAAATAGTAAGTAACAATTTGATAAATAGTAAGTAACAATTTGATAAATAGTAAGTAACAATTTGATAAATAGTAAGTAACAATTTGATAAATAGTAAGTAACCATTTGATAAATAGTAAGTATCCATTTGATAAATAGTAAGTAACAATTTAATAAACAGTAACAATTTAATAAAGAGTAAGTAACAATTTAATAAATAGTAAGTAACAATTTAATAAATAGTTTGTAACAATTTAATAAATAGTAAGTGTCAATTTAATAAATAATAAGTAACAATTTAATAAATAGTAAGCAACAATTTAATAAATAGTAAGTAACAATTTCATAAATAGTAAGTAACAATTTAATAAATAGTAAGAAACAATTTAATAAATAGTGTGTAACAATTTAATAAATAGTAAGTAACAATTTAATACATAGTAAGTAACAATTTAATAAATAGTAAGTAACAATTTAATAAATAGTAAGAAACAATTTGATAAATAGTAAGTAACAATTTGATAAATAGTAAGTAACAATTTGATAAATAGTAAGTAACAATTTGATAAATAGTAAGTAACCATTTGATAAATAGTTAGTAACAATTTAATAAATAGTAAGTAACAATTTGATAAATAGTAAGTAACAATTTGATAAATAGTAAGTAACAATTTGATAAATAGTAAGTAACCATTTGATAAATAGTAAGTAACCATTTGATAAATAGTAAGTAACAATTTTATAAATAGTAAGTAACAATTTAATAAATAGATAGTAACAATTTAATTAATAGTAAATAACAACTTAATAAATAGTAAGTAACAATTTAATAAATAGTAAGAAACATTTTAATAAATACTAAGTAACAATTTGATAAATAGTAAGTAACGATTTGATAAATTGAAAGTAACAATTTGATAAATAGTAAGTAACAATTTAATAAACAGTAACAATTTAATAAATAGTAAGTAACAATTTAATAAATAGTAAGTAATAATTTAATAAATAGTAAGTAACAATTTAATAAATAGTAAGTAACAATTTAATAAATAGTAAGTAACAATTTGATAAATAGTAAGTAACAATTTGATAAATTGTAAGTAACAATTTAATAAATAGTATGTAACAATTTAATAAATAGTAAGTAACAATTTAATACATAGTAAGTAATAATTTAATAAATAGTAAGTAACAATTTAGTAAATAGTAAGTAACAATTTAATAAATAGTAAGTAACCATTTGATAAATAGTAAGTAACAATTTAATAAATAGTAAGTAACAATTTAATAAATAGATAGTAACAATTTAATTAATAGTAAGTAACAACTTAACAAATAGTAAGTAACAATTTAATAAATAGTAAGTAACAATTTAATAAATAGTAAGTAACAATTTGATAAATAGTAAGTAACAATTTGATAAATTGTAAGTAACAATTTAATAAATAGTATGTAACAATTTAATAAATAGTAAGTAACAATTTAATACATAGTAAGTAATAATTTACTAAATAGTAAGTAACAATTTAATAAATAGTATGTAACAATTTAATAAATAGTAAGTAACAATTTGATAAATAGTAAGTAACAATTTGATAAATAGTAAGTAACAATTTGATAAATAGTAAGTAACCATTTGATAAATAGTAAGTAACCATTTGATAAATAGTAAGTAACAATTTAATAAATAGTAAGTAACAATTTAATAAATAGATAGTAACAATTTAATTAATAGTAAGTAACAACTTAATAAATTGTAAGTAACAATTTAATAAACAGTAAGTAACAATTTAATAAACAGTAAGTAACAATTTAATAAATAGTAAGTAACAATTTAATAAATAGTAAGTAACAATTTAATAAATAGTAAGTAACCATTTGATAAATAGTAAGTAACCATTTGATAAATAGTAAGTAACAATTTAATAAATAGTAAGTAACAATTTAATAAATAGATAGTAACAATTTAATTAATAGTAAGCAACAACTTAATAAATAGTAAGTAGCAATTTAATAAATAGTAAGAAACGTTTTAATAAATAGTAAGTAACAATTTAATAAATAGTAAGTAACAATTTAATAAATAGTATGTAACAATTTAATAAAAAGTAAGTAACAATTTAATACATAGTAAGTAACAATTTAATAAATAGTAAGTAACAATTTAATAAATAGTAAGCAACAATTTAAAAAATAGTAACAATTTAATAAATAGTAAGTAACAATTTAATAAATAGTAAGTAACAATTTAATAAATAGTAAGTAGCCATTTAATAAATAGTAAGTAACAATTTAATAAATTGTAAGTAACAATTTAATAAATAGTATGTAACAATTTAAAAATAGTAAGTAACAATTTAATACATAGTAAGTAACAATTTAATAAATAGTAAGTAACAATTTAAAAAATAGTAAGTAACAATTTAAAAAATAGTAACAATTTAATAAATAGTAAGTAACAATTTAATAAATAGTAAGTAACAATTTAATAAATAGTAAGTAACAATTTAATAAATAGTAAGAAACAATTATATAAATAGATAGTAACAATTTAATTAATAGTAAGTAACAACTTAATAAATAGTAAGTAACAATTTAATAAATAGTAAGAAACATTTTAATAAATAGTAAGTAACAATTTGATAAATAGTAAGTAACGATTTGATAAATAGAAAGTAACAATTTGATAAATAGTAAGTAACAATTTAATAAACAGTAACAATTTAATAAATAGTAAGTAACAATTTAATAAATAGTAAGAAAAAATTTAATAAATAGTTTGTAACAATTTAATAAATATTAAGTGTCAATTTAATAAATAATAAGTAACAATTTAATAAATAGTAAGTAACAATTTAATAAATAGTAAGTAACAATTTAATAAATAGTAAGTAACCATTTGATAAATAGTAAGTAACCATTTGATAAATAGTAAGTAACAATTTAATAAATAGTAAGTAACAATTTAATAAATAGATAGTAACAATTTAATTAATAGTAAGTAACAACTTAATAAATAGTAACTAACAATTTAATAAATAGTAAGAAACGTTTTAATAAATAGTAAGTAACAATTTAATAAATAGTAAGTAACAATTTAATAAATAGTATGTAACAATTTAATAAATAGTACGTAACAATTTAATACATAGTAAGTAACAATTTAATAAATAGTAAGTAACAATTTAATAAATAGTAAGTAACAATTTAAAAAATAGTAACAATTTAATAAATAGTAAGTAACAATTTAATAAATAGTAAGTAACAATTTAATAAATAGTAAGTAACAATTTAATATATAGTAAGTAACAATTTAATAAATAGTAAGTAACAATTTAATAAATAGTAAGTAACAATTTAATAAATAGTAAGTAACAATTTAATAAATAGTAAGTAACAATTTGATAAATAGTAAGTAACAATTTGATAAATAGTAAGTAACAATTTGATAAATAGTAAGTAACAATTTAATTAATAGTAAGTAACAACTTAATAAATAGTAAGTAACAATTTATAAAATAGTAAGAAACGTTTTAAAAAATAGTAAGTAACAATTTAATAAATAGTAAGTAACAATTTAATATATAGTATGTAACAATTTAATAAATAGTAAGTAACGATTTGATAAATAGAAAGTAACAATTTGATAAATAGTAAGTAACAATTTAATAAATAGTAAGTAACAATTTGATAAATAGTAAGTAACAATTTGATAAATAGTAAGTAACAATTTGATAAATAGTAAGTAACAATTTGATAAATAGTAAGTAACCATTTGATAAATAGTAAGTATCCATTTGATAAATAGTAAGTAACAATTTAATAAACAGTAACAATTTAATAAAGAGTAAGTAACAATTTAATAAATAGTAAGTAACAATTTAATAAATAGTTTGTAACAATTTAATAAATAGTAAGTGTCAATTTAATAAATAATAAGTAACAATTTAATAAATAGTAAGCAACAATTTAATAAATAGTAAGTAACAATTTCATAAATAGTAAGTAACAATTTAATAAATAGTAAGAAACAATTTAATAAATAGTGTGTAACAATTTAATAAATAGTAAGTAACAATTTAATACATAGTAAGTAACAATTTAATAAATAGTAAGTAACAATTTAATAAATAGTAAGAAACAATTTGATAAATAGTAAGTAACAATTTGATAAATAGTAAGTAACAATTTGATAAATAGTAAGTAACAATTTGATAAATAGTAAGTAACCATTTGATAAATAGTTAGTAACAATTTAATAAATAGTAAGTAACAATTTGATAAATAGTAAGTAACAATTTGATAAATAGTAAGTAACAATTTGATAAATAGTAAGTAACCATTTGATAAATAGTAAGTAACCATTTGATAAATAGTAAGTAACAATTTTATAAATAGTAAGTAACAATTTAATAAATAGATAGTAACAATTTAATTAATAGTAAATAACAACTTAATAAATAGTAAGTAACAATTTAATAAATAGTAAGAAACATTTTAATAAATACTAAGTAACAATTTGATAAATAGTAAGTAACGATTTGATAAATTGAAAGTAACAATTTGATAAATAGTAAGTAACAATTTAATAAACAGTAACAATTTAATAAATAGTAAGTAACAATTTAATAAATAGTAAGTAATAATTTAATAAATAGTAAGTAACAATTTAATAAATAGTAAGTAACAATTTAATAAATAGTAAGTAACAATTTGATAAATAGTAAGTAACAATTTGATAAATTGTAAGTAACAATTTAATAAATAGTATGTAACAATTTAATAAATAGTAAGTAACAATTTAATACATAGTAAGTAATAATTTAATAAATAGTAAGTAACAATTTAGTAAATAGTAAGTAACAATTTAATAAATAGTAAGTAACAATTTAATAAATAGTGAGTAACAATTTAATAAATAGTAAGTAACAATTAAATAAATAGTATGAAACAATTTAATAAATAGTATGTAACAATTTAATAAATAGTAAGTAACAATTTACTAAATAGTAAGTAACAATTTAATAAATAGTAAGTAACAATTTAATAATCAGCAACAATATAATAAAGAGTAAGTAACAATTTAATAAATAGTAAGTAACAATTTAATAAATAGTAAGTAACAATTTAATAAATAGTGAGTAACAATTTAATAAATAGTAGGTAACAATTTAATAAATAGTATGAAACAATTTAATAAATAGTATGTAACAATTTAATAAATAGTAAGTAACAATTTAATAAATAGTAAGTAACAATTTAATAAATAGTAAGTAACAATTTGATAAATAGTAAGTAACAATTTGATAAATAGTAAGTAACAATTTGATAAATAGTAAGTAACAATTTAATTAATAGTAAGTAACAACTTAATAAATAGTAAGTAACAATTTGATAAATAGTAAGTAACCATTTGATAAATAGTAAGTAACCATTTGATAAATAGTAAGTAACAATTTAATAAATAGTAAGTAACAATTTAATAAATAGATAGTAACAATTTAATTAATAGTAAGTAACAACTTAATAAATAGTAAGTAACAATTTAATAAATAGTAAGTAACAATTTAATAAATAGTATGTAACAATTTAATAAATAGTAAGTAACAATTTAATACATAGTAAGTAACAATTTAATAAATAGTAAGTATCAATTTAATAAATAGGAAGTAACAATTTAAAAAATAGTAACAATTTAATAAATAGTAAGTAACAATTTAATTAATAGTATGTAACAATTTAATAAATAGTAAGTAACAATTTGATAAATAGTAAGTAACAATTTGATAAATAGTAAGTAACAATTTGATAAATAGTAAGTAACCATTTGATAAATAGTAAGTAACCATTTGATAAATAGTAAGTAACAATTTAATAAATAGTAAGTAACAATTTAATAAATAGATAGTAACAATTTAATTAATAGTAAGTAACAACTTAATAAATAGTAAGTAATAATTTAATAAATAGTAAGAAACATTTTAATAAATAGTAAGTAACAATTTGATAAATAGTAAGTAACGATTTGATAAATAGAAAGTAACAATTTGATAAATAGTAAGTAACAATTTAATAAATAGTAAGTAACAATTTGATAAATAGTAAGTAACAATTTGATAAATAGTAAGTAACAATTTGATAAATAGTAAGTAACAATTTGATAAATAGTAAGTAACCATTTGATAAATAGTAAGTATCCATTTGATAAATAGTAAGTAACAATTTAATAAACAGTAACAATTTAATAAATAGTTTGTAACAATTTAATAAATAGTAAGTAACAATTTAATAAATAGTTTGTAACAATTTAATAAATAGTAAGTGTCAATTTAATAAATAATATGTAACAATTTAATAAATAGTAAGCAACAATTTAATAAATAGTAAGTAACAATTTCATAAATAGTAAGTAACAATTTAATAAATAGTAAGAAACAATTTAATAAATAGTGTGTAACAATTTAATAAATAGTAAGTAACAATTTAATACATAGTAAGTAACAATTTAATAAATAGTAAGTAACAATTTAATAAATAGTAAGAAACAATTTGATAAATAGTAAGTAACAATTTGATAAATAGTAAGTAACAATTTGATAAATAGTAAGTAACAATTTGATAAATAGTAAGTAACCATTTGATAAATAGTTAGTAACAATTTAATAAATAGTAAGTAACAATTTGATAAATAGTAAGTAACAATTTGATAAATAGTAAGTAACAATTTGATAAATAGTAAGTAACCATTTGATAAATAGTAAGTAACCATTTGATAAATAGTAAGTAACAATTTTATAAATAGTAAGTAACAATTTAATAAATAGATAGTAACAATTTAATTAATAGTAAATAACAACTTAATAAATAGTAAGTAACAATTTAATAAATAGTAAGAAACATTTTAATAAATACTAAGTAACAATTTGATAAATAGTAAGTAACGATTTGATAAATTGAAAGTAACAATTTGATAAATAGTAAGTAACAATTTAATAAACAGTAACAATTTAATAAATAGTAAGTAACAATTTAATAAATAGTAAGTAATAATTTAATAAATAGTAAGTAACAATTTAATAAATAGTAAGTAACAATTTAATAAATAGTAAGTAACAATTTGATAAATAGTAAGTAACAATTTGATAAATTGTAAGTAACAATTTAATAAATAGTATGTAACAATTTAATAAATAGTAAGTAACAATTTAATACATAGTAAGTAATAATTTAATAAATAGTAAGTAACAATTTAGTAAATAGTAAGTAACAATTTAATAAATAGTAAGTAACAATTTAATAAATAGTGAGTAACAATTTAATAAATAGTAAGTAACAATTTAATAAATAGTATGAAACAATTTAATAAATAGTATGTAACAATTTAATAAATAGTAAGTAACAATTTACTAAATAGTAAGTAACAATTTAATAAATAGTAAGTAACAATTTAATAAATAGTAAGAAACATTTTAATAAATAGTAAGTAACAATTTGATAAATAGTAAGTTACGATTTGATAAATAGAAAGTAACAATTTGATAAATAGTAAGTAACAATTTAATAAACAGTAACAATTTAATAAATAGTAAGTAACAATTTAATAAATAGTAAGAAACGTTTTAATAAATAGTAAGTAACAATTTAATAAATAGTAAGTAACAATTTAATAAATAGTAAGTAACAATTTAATAAATAGTGAGTAACAATTTAATAAATAGTAGGTAACAATTTAATAAATAGTATGAAACAATTTAATAAATAGTATGTAACAATTTAATAAATAGTAAGTAACAATTTACTAAATAGTAAGTAACAATTTAATAAATAGTAAGTAACAAATTAATAAACAGTAACAATTTAATAAAGAGTAAGTAACAATTTAATAAATAGTAAGTAACAATTTAATAAATAGTAAGTAACAATTTAAAAAATAGTAACAATTTAATAACTAGTAAGTAACAATTTAATAAATAGTAAGTAACAATTTGATTAATAGTAAGTAACAATTTAATAAATAGTAAGTAACAATTTAATAAATAGTAAGTAACAATTTAATAAATAGTAAGAAACAATTTAATAAATAATAAGTAACAATTTAATAAATTGTAAGTAACAATTTAATAAACAGTAAGTAACAATTTAATAAATAATAAGTAACAATTTAATAAATAGTAAGTAACAATTTAATAAATAGTAAGTAACAATTTAATAAATTGTAAGTAACAATTTAATAAATAGTATGTAACAATTTAAAAATAGTAAGTAACAATTTAATACATTGTAAGTAACAATTTAATAAATAGTAAGTAACAATTTAATAAATAGTAAGTAACAATTTAAAAAATAGTACCAATTTAATAAATAGTAAGTAACAATTTAATAAATAGTAAGTAACAATTTAATAAATAGTAAGTAACAATTTAATAAATAGTAAGTAACAATTTAATAAATAGATAGTAACAATTTAATTAATAGTAAGTAACAACTTAATAAATAGTAAGTAACAATTTAATAAATAGTAAGAAACATTTTAATAAATAGTAAGTAACAATTTGATAAATAGTAAGTTACGATTTGATAAATAGAAAGTAACAATTTGATAAATAGTAAGTAACAATTTAATAAACAGTAACAATTTAATAAATAGTAAGTAACAATTTAATAAATAGTAAGAAACGTTTTAATAAATAGTAAGTAACAATTTAATAAATAGTAAGTAACAATTTAATAAATAGTAAGTAACAATTTGATAAATAGTAAGTAACAATTTGATAAATAGTAAGTAACAATTTGATAAATAGTAAGTAACAATTTAATTAATAGTAAGTAACAACTTAATAAATAGTAAGTAACAATTTAATAAATAGTAAGAAACGTTTTAATAAATAGTAAGTAACAATTTAATAAATAGTAAGTAACAATTTAATAAATAGTATGTAACAATTTTATAAATAGTAAGTAACAATTTAATACATAGTAAGTAACAATTTAATAAATAGTAAGTAACAATTTAATAAATAGTAAGTAACAATTTAATAAATATTAAGTAACAATTTAATAAATAGTGTGTAACAATTTAATAAATAGTAAGTAACAATTTAATACATAGTAAGTAACAATTTAATAAATAGTAAGTAACAATTTAATAAATAGTAAGTAACCATTTGATAAATAGTAAGAAACATTTTAATAAATAGTAAGTAACAATTTGATAAATAGTAAGTAACGATTTGATAAATAGAAAGTAACAATTTGATAAATAGTAAGTTACAATTTAATAAACAGTAACAATTTAATAAAGAGTAAGTAACAATTTAATAAATAGAAAGTAATAATTTAATAAATAGTAAGTAACAATTTAATAAATAGTAAGTAACAATTTAATAAATAGTAAGTAACAATTTGATAAATAGTAAGTAACAATTTTATAAATTGTAAGTAACAATTTAATAAATAGTATGTAACAATTTAATAAATAGTAAGTAACAATTTAATACATAGTAAGTAATAATTTAATAAATAGTAAGTAACAATTTAGTAAATAGTAAGTAACAATTTAATAAATAGTAAGTAACAATTTAATAAATAGTGAGTAACAATTTCAAAAATAGTAAGTAACAATTTAAAAAATAGTGTGTAACAATTTAATAAATAGTAAGTAACTATTTAATACATAGTAAGTAACAATTTAATAAATAGTAAGTAACAATTTAATAAATAGTAAGAAACAATTTGATAAATAGTAAGTAACAATTTGATAAATAGTAAGTAACAATTTGATAAATAGTAAGTAACAATTTGATAAGTAGTAAGTAACAATTTAATAAATAGTAAGTAACAATTTAATAAATAGTAAGTAACAATTTAATAAATTGTAAGTAACAATTTAATAAATAGTATTTAACAATTTAAAAATAGTAAGTAACAATTTAATACATAGTAAGTAACAATTTAATAAATAGTAAGTAACAATTTAATAAATAGTAAGTAACAATTTAATAAATAGTAAGAAAAAATTTAATAAATAGTTTGTAACAATTTAATAAATATTAAGTGTCAATTTAATAAATAATAAGTAACAATTTAATAAATAGTAAGTAACAATTTAATAAATAGTAAGTAACAATTTAATAAATAGTAAGTAACAATTTGATAAATAGTAAGTAACAATTTGATAAATAGTAAGTAACAATTTGATAAATAGTAAGTAACAATTTAATTAATAGTAAGTAACAACTTAATAAATAGTAAGTAACAATTTATAAAATAGTAAGAAACGTTTTAATAAATAGTAAGTAACAATTTAATAAATAGTAAGTAACAATTTAATAAATAGTATGTAACAATTTAATAAATAGTAAGTAACAATTTAATACATAGTAAGTAACAATTTAATAAATAGTAAGTAACAATTTAATAAATAGTAAGTAACAATTTAAAAAATAGTAACAATTTAATAAATAGTAAGTAACAATTTAATAAATAGTAAGTAACAATTTAATAAATAGTAAGTAACAATTTAATAAATAGTAAGAAACAATTTAATAAATAGATAGTAACAATTTAATTAATAGTAAGTAACAACTTAATAAATAGTAAGTAACAATTTAATAAATAGTAAGAAACATTTTAATAAATAGTAAGTAACAATTTGATAAATAGTAAGTAACGATTTGATAAATAGAAAGTAACAATTTGATAAATAGTAAGTAACAATTTAATAAACAGTAACAATTTAATAAATAGTAAGTAACAATTTAATAAATAGTAAGAAAAAATTTAATAAATAGTTTGTAACAATTTAATAAATATTAAGTGTCAATTTAATAAATAATAAGTAACAATTTAATAAATAGTAAGTAACAATTTAATAAATAGTAAGTAACAATTTAATAAATAGTAAGTAACCATTTGATAAATAGTAAGTAACCATTTGATAAATAGTAAGTAACAATTTAATAAATAGTAAGTAACAATTTAATAAATAGATAGTAACAATTTAATTAATAGTAAGTAACAACTTAATAAATAGTAAGTAACAATTTAATAAATAGTAAGAAACGTTTTAATAAATAGTAAGTAACAATTTAATAAATAGTAAGTAACAATTTAATAAATAGTATGTAACAATTTAATAAATAGTACGTAACAATTTAATACATAGTAAGTAACAATTTAATAAATAGTAAGTAACAATTTAATAAATAGTAAGTAACAATTTAAAAAATAGTAACAATTTAATAAATAGTAAGTAACAATTTAATAAATAGTAAGTAACAATTTAATAAATAGTAAGTAACAATTTAATATATAGTAAGTAACAATTTAATAAATAGTAAGTAACAATTTAATAAATAGTAAGTAACAATTTAATAAATAGTAAGTAACAATTTAATAAATAGTAAGTAACAATTTGATAAATAGTAAGTAACAATTTGATAAATAGTAAGTAACAATTTAATTAATAGTAAGTAACAACTTAATAAATAGTAAGTAACAATTTATAAAATAGTAAGAAACGTTTTAATAAATAGTAAGTAACAATTTAATAAATAGTAAGTAACAATTTAATAAATAGTATGTAACAATTTAATAAATAGTAAGTAACAATTTAATACATAGTAAGTAACAATTTAATAAATAGTAAGTAACAATTTAATAAATAGTAAGTAACAATTTAAAAAATAGTAACAATTTAATAAATAGTAAGTAACAATTTAATTAATAGTATGTAACAATTTAATAAATAGTAAGTAACAATTTGATAAATAGTAAGTAACAATTTGATAAATAGTAAGTAACAATTTGATAAATAGTAAGTAACCATTTGATAAATAGTAAGTAACCATTTGATAAATAGTAAGTAACAATTTAATAAATAGTAAGTAACAATTTAATAAATAGATAGTAACAATTTAATTAATAGTAAGTAACAACTTAATAAATAGTAAGTAACAATTTAATAAATAGTAAGAAACATTTTAATAAATAGTAAGTAACAATTTGATAAATAGTAAGTAACGATTTGATAAATAGAAAGTAACAATTTGATAAATAGTAAGTAACAATTTAATAAATAGTAAGTAACAATTTGATAAATAGTAAGTAACAATTTGATAAATAGTAAGTAACAATTTGATAAATAGTAAGTAACAATTTGATAAATAGTAAGTAACCATTTGATAAATAGTAAGTATCCATTTGATAAATAGTAAGTAACAATTTAATAAACAGTAACAATTTAATAAAGAGTAAGTAACAATTTAATAAATAGTAAGTAACAATTTAATAAATAGTTTGTAACAATTTAATAAATAGTAAGTGTCAATTTAATAAATAATAAGTAACAATTTAATAAATAGTAAGCAACAATTTAATAAATAGTAAGTAACAATTTCATAAATAGTAAGTAACAATTTAATAAATAGTAAGAAACAATTTAATAAATAGTGTGTAACAATTTAATAAATAGTAAGTAACAATTTAATACATAGTATGTAACAATTTAATAAATAGTAAGTAACAATTTAATAAATAGTAAGAAACAATTTGATAAATAGTAAGTAACAATTTGATAAATAGTAAGTAACAATTTGATAAATAGTAAGTAACAATTTGATAAATAGTAAGTAACCATTTGATAAATAGTTAGTAACAATTTAATAAATAGTAAGTAACAATTTGATAAATAGTAAGTAACAATTTGATAAATAGTAAGTAACAATTTGATAAATAGTAAGTAACCATTTGATAAATAGTAAGTAACCATTTGATAAATAGTAAGTAACAATTTTATAAATAGTAAGTAACAATTTAATAAATAGATAGTAACAATTTAATTAATAGTAAATAACAACTTAATAAATAGTAAGTAACAATTTAATAAATAGTAAGAAACATTTTAATAAATACTAAGTAACAATTTGATAAATAGTAAGTAACGATTTGATAAATTGAAAGTAACAATTTGATAAATAGTAAGTAACAATTTAATAAACAGTAACAATTTAATAAATAGTAAGTAACAATTTAATAAATAGTAAGAAAAAATTTAATAAATAGTTTGTAACAATTTAATAAATATTAAGTGTCAATTTAATAAATAATAAGTAACAATTTAATAAATAGTAAGTAACAATTTAATAAATAGTAAGTAACAATTTAATAAATAGTAAGTAACCATTTGATAAATAGTAAGTAACCATTTGATAAATAGTAAGTAACAATTTAATAAATAGTAAGTAACAATTTAATAAATAGATAGTAACAATTTAATTAATAGTAAGTAACAACTTAATAAATAGTAAGTAACAATTTAATAAATAGTAAGAAACGTTTTAATAAATAGTAAGTAACAATTTAATAAATAGTAAGTAACAATTTAATAAATAGTATGTAACAATTTAATAAATAGTACGTAACAATTTAATACATAGTAAGTAACAATTTAATAAATAGTAAGTAACAATTTAATAAATAGTAAGTAACAATTTAAAAAATAGTAACAATTTAATAAATAGTAAGTAACAATTTAATAAATAGTAAGTAACAATTTAATAAATAGTAAGTAACAATTTAATATATAGTAAGTAACAATTTAATAAATAGTAAGTAACAATTTAATAAATAGTAAGTAACAATTTAATAAATAGTAAGTAACAATTTAATAAATAGTAAGTAACAATTTGATAAATAGTAAGTAACAATTTGATAAATAGTAAGTAACAATTTAATTAATAGTAAGTAACAACTTAATAAATAGTAAGTAACAATTTATAAAATAGTAAGAAACGTTTTAATAAATAGTAAGTAACAATTTAATAAATAGTAAGTAACAATTTAATAAATAGTATGTAACAATTTAATAAATAGTAAGTAACAATTTAATACATAGTAAGTAACAATTTAATAAATAGTAAGTAACAATTTAATAAATAGTAAGTAACAATTTAAAAAATAGTAACAATTTAATAAATAGTAAGTAACAATTTAATTAATAGTATGTAACAATTTAATAAATAGTAAGTAACAATTTGATAAATAGTAAGTAACAATTTGATAAATAGTAAGTAACAATTTGATAAATAGTAAGTAACCATTTGATAAATAGTAAGTAACCATTTGATAAATAGTAAGTAACAATTTAATAAATAGTAAGTAACAATTTAATAAATAGATAGTAACAATTTAATTAATAGTAAGTAACAACTTAATAAATAGTAAGTAACAATTTAATAAATAGTAAGAAACATTTTAATAAATAGTAAGTAACAATTTGATAAATAGTAAGTAACGATTTGATAAATAGAAAGTAACAATTTGATAAATAGTAAGTAACAATTTAATAAATAGTAAGTAACAATTTGATAAATAGTAAGTAACAATTTGATAAATAGTAAGTAACAATTTGATAAATAGTAAGTAACAATTTGATAAATAGTAAGTAACCATTTGATAAATAGTAAGTATCCATTTGATAAATAGTAAGTAACAATTTAATAAACAGTAACAATTTAATAGAGAGTAAGTAACAATTTAATAAATAGTAAGTAACAATTTAATAAATAGTTTGTAACAATTTAATAAATAGTAAGTGTCAATTTAATAAATAATAAGTAACAATTTAATAAATAGTAAGCAACAATTTAATAAATAGTAAGTAACAATTTCATAAATAGTAAGTAACAATTTAATAAATAGTAAGAAACAATTTAATAAATAGTGTGTAACAATTTAATAAATAGTAAGTAACAATTTAATACATAGTATGTAACAATTTAATAAATAGTAAGTAACAATTTAATAAATAGTAAGAAACAATTTGATAAATAGTAAGTAACAATTTGATAAATAGTAAGTAACAATTTGATAAATAGTAAGTAACAATTTGATAAATAGTAAGTAACCATTTGATAAATAGTTAGTAACAATTTAATAAATAGTAAGTAACAATTTGATAAATAGTAAGTAACAATTTGATAAATAGTAAGTAACAATTTGATAAATAGTAAGTAACCATTTGATAAATAGTAAGTAACCATTTGATAAATAGTAAGTAACAATTTTATAAATAGTAAGTAACAATTTAATAAATAGATAGTAACAATTTAATTAATAGTAAATAACAACTTAATAAATAGTAAGTAACAATTTAATAAATAGTAAGAAACATTTTAATAAATACTAAGTAACAATTTGATAAATAGTAAGTAACGATTTGATAAATTGAAAGTAACAATTTGATAAATAGTAAGTAACAATTTAATAAACAGTAACAATTTAATAAATAGTACGTAACAATTTAATAAATAGTAAGTAATAATTTAATAAATAGTAAGTAACAATTTAATAAATAGTAAGTAACAATTTAATAAATAGTAAGTAACAATTTGATAAATAGTAAGTAACAATTTGATAAATTGTAAGTAACAATTTAATAAATAGTATGTAACAATTTAATAAATAGTAAGTAACAATTTAATACATAGTAAGTAATAATTTAATAAATAGTAAGTAACAATTTAGTAAATAGTAAGTAACAATTTAATAAATAGTAAGTAACAATTTAATAAATAGTGAGTAACAATTTAATAAATAGTAAGTAACAATTTAATAAATAGTATGAAACAATTTAATAAATAGTATGTAACAATTTAATAAATAGTAAGTAACAATTTACTAAATAGTAAGTAACAATTTAATAAATAGTAAGTAACAATTTAATAATCAGTAACAATATAATAAAGAGTAAGTAACAATTTAATAAATAGTAAGTAACAATTTAATAAATAGTAAGTAACAATTTGATAAATAGTAAGTAACAATTTGATAAATAGTAAGTAACAATTTGATAAATAGTAAGTAACCATTTGATAAATAGTAAGTAACCATTTGATAAATAGTAAGTAACAATTTAATAAATAGTAAGTAACAATTAAATAAATAGATAGTAACAATTTAATTAATAGTAAGTAACAACTTAATAAATTGTAAGTAACAATTTAATAAACAGTAAGTAACAATTTAATAAACAGTAAGTAACAATTTAATAAATAGTAAGTAACAATTTAATAAATAGTAAGTAACAATTTAATAAATAGTAAGTAACAATTTAATAAATTGTAAGTAAAAATTTAATAAATAGTATTTAACAATTTAAAAATAGTAAGTAACAATTTAATACATAGTAAGTAACAATTTAATAAATAGTAAGTAACAATTTAATAAATAGTAAGTAACAATTTAAAAAATAGTAACAATTTAATAAATAGTAAGTAACAATTTAATAAATATTAAGTAACAATTTAATAAATAGTAAGTAACAATTTAATAAATAGTAAGTAACAATTTAATAAATAGATAGTAACAATTTAATTAATAATAAGTAACAACTTAATAAATAGTAAGTAACAATTTAATAAATAGTAAGAAACATTTTAATAAATAGTAAGTAACAATTTGATAAATAGTAAGTAACGATTTGATAAATAGAAAGTAACAATTTGATAAATAGTAAGTAACAATTTAATAAACAGTAACAATTTAATAAATAGTAAGTAACAATTTAATAAATAGTAAGAAAAAATTTAATAAATAGTTTGTAACAATTTAATAAATATAAAGTGTCAATTTAATAAATAATAAGTAACAATTTAATAAATAGTAAGTAACAATTTAATAAATAGTAAGTAACAATTTAATAAATAGTAAGTAACCATTTGATAAATAGTAAGTAACCATTTGATAAATAGTAAGTAACAATTTAATAAATAGTAAGTAACAATTTAATAAATAGATAGTAACAATTTAATTAATAGTAAGCAACAACTTAATAAATAGTAAGTAGCAATTTAATAAATAGTAAGAAACGTTTTAATAAATAGTAAGTAACAATTTAATAAATAGTAAGTAACAATTTAATAAATAGTATGTAACAATTTAATAAAAAGTAAGTAACAATTTAATACATAGTAAGTAACAATTTAATAAATAGTAAGTAACAATTTAATAAATAGTAAGCAACAATTTAAAAAATAGTAACAATTTAATAAATAGTAAGTAACAATTTAATAAATAGTAAGTAACAATTTAATAAATAGTAAGTAGCCATTTAATAAATAGTAAGTAACAATTTAATAAATTGTAAGTAACAATTTAATAAATAGTATGTAACAATTTAAAAATAGTAAGTAACAATTTAATACATAGTAAGTAACAATTTAATAAATAGTAAGTAACAATTTAAAAAATAGTAAGTAACAATTTAAAAAATAGTAACAATTTAATAAATAGTAAGTAACAATTTAATAAATAGTAAGTAACAATTTAATAAATAGTAAGTAACAATTTAATAAATAGTAAGAAACAATTATATAAATAGATAGTAACAATTTAATTAATAGTAAGTAACAACTTAATAAATAGTAAGTAACAATTTAATAAATAGTAAGAAACATTTTAATAAATAGTAAGTAACAATTTGATAAATAGTAAGTAACGATTTGATAAATAGAAAGTAACAATTTGATAAATAGTAAGTAACAATTTAATAAACAGTAACAATTTAATAAATAGTAAGTAACAATTTAATAAATAGTAAGAAAAAATTTAATAAATAGTTTGTAACAATTTAATAAATATTAAGTGTCAATTTAATAAATAATAAGTAACAATTTAATAAATAGTAAGTAACAATTTAATAAATAGTAAGTAACAATTTAATAAATAGTAACTAACCATTTGATAAATAGTAAGTAACCATTTGATAAATAGTAAGTAACAATTTAATAAATAGTAAGTAACAATTTAATAAATAGATAGTAACAATTTAATTAATAGTAAGTAACAACTTAATAAATAGTAACTAACAATTTAATAAATAGTAAGAAACGTTTTAATAAATAGTAAGTAACAATTTAATAAATAGTAAGTAACAATTTAATAAATAGTATGTAACAATTTAATAAATAGTACGTAACAATTTAATACATAGTAAGTAACAATTTAATAAATAGTAAGTAACAATTTAATAAATAGTAAGTAACAATTTAAAAAATAGTAACAATTTAATAAATAGTAAGTAACAATTTAATAAATAGTAAGTAACAATTTAATAAATAGTAAGTAACAATTTAATATATAGTAAGTAACAATTTAATAAATAGTAAGTAACAATTTAATAAATAGCAAGTAACAATTTAATAAATAGTAAGTAACAATTTAATAAATAGTAAGTAACAATTTGATAAATAGTAAGTAACAATTTGATAAATAGTAAGTAACAATTTGATAAATAGTAAGTAACAATTTAATTAATAGTAAGTAACAACTTAATAAATAGTAAGTAACAATTTATAAAATAGTAAGAAACGTTTTAATAAATAGTAAGTAACAATTTAATAAATAGTAAGTAACAATTTAATAAATAGTATGTAACAATTTAATAAATAGTAAGTAACAATTTAATACATAGTAAGTAACAATTTAATAAATAGTAAGTAACAATTTAATAAATAGGAAGTAACAATTTAAAAAATAGTAACAATTTAATAAATAGTAAGTAACAATTTAATTAATAGTATGTAACAATTTAATAAATAGTAAGTAACAATTTGATAAATAGTAAGTAACAATTTGATAAATAGTAAGTAACAATTTGATAAATAGTAAGTAACCATTTGATAAATAGTAAGTAACCATTTGATAAATAGTAAGTAACAATTTAATAAATAGTAAGTAACAATTTAATAAATAGATAGTAACAATTTAATTAATAGTAAGTAACAACTTAATAAATAGTAAGTAACAATTTAATAAATAGTAAGAAACATTTTAATAAATAGTAAGTAACAATTTGATAAATAGTAAGTAACGAATTGATAAATAGAAAGTAACAATTTGATAAATAGTAAGTAACAATTTAATAAATAGTAAGTAACAATTTGATAAATAGTAAGTAACAATTTGATAAATAGTAAGTAACAATTTGATAAATAGTAAGTAACAATTTGATAAATAGTAAGTAACCATTTGATAAATAGTAAGTATCCATTTGATAAATAGTAAGTAACAATTTAATAAACAGTAACAATTTAATAAAGAGTAAGTAACAATTTAATAAATAGTAAGTAACAATTTAATAAATAGTTTGTAACAATTTAATAAATAGTAAGTGTCAATTTAATAAATAATAAGTAACAATTTAATAAATAGTAAGCAACAATTTAATAAATAGTAAGTAACAATTTCATAAATAGTAAGTAACAATTTAATAAATAGTAAGAAACAATTTAATAAATAGTGTGTAACAATTTAATAAATAGTAAGTAACAATTTAATACATAGTAAGTAACAATTTAATAAATAGTAAGTAACAATTTAATAAATAGTAAGAAACAATTTGATAAATAGTAAGTAACAATTTGATAAATAGTAAGTAACAATTTAATAAATAGTAAGTAACAATTTGATAAATAGTAAGTAACAATTTGATAAATAGTTAGTAACAATTTAATAAATAGTAAGTAACAATTTGATAAATAGTAAGTAACAATTTGATAAATAGTAAGTAACAATTTGATAAATAGTAAGTAACCATTTGATAAATAGTAAGTAACCATTTGATAAATAGTAAGTAACAATTTTATAAATAGTAAGTAACAATTTAATAAATAGATAGTAACAATTTAATTAATAGTAAATAACAACTTAATAAATAGTAAGTAACAATTTAATAAATAGTAAGAAACATTTTAATAAATACTAAGTAACAATTTGATAAATAGTAAGTAACGATTTGATAAATTGAAAGTAACAATTTGATAAATAGTAAGTAACAATTTAATAAACAGTAACAATTTAATAAATAGTAAGTAACATTTTAATAAATAGTAAGTAATAATTTAATAAATAGTAAGTAACAATTTAATAAATAGTAAGTAACAATTTAATAAATAGTAAGTAACAATTTGATAAATAGTAAGTAACAATTTGATAAATTGTAAGTAACAATTTAATAAATAGTATGTAACAATTTAATAAATAGTAAGTAACAATTTAATACATAGTAAGTAATAATTTAATAAATAGTAAGTAACAATTTAGTAAATAGTAAGTAACAATTTAATAAATAGTAAGTAACAATTTAATAAATAGTGAGTAACAATTTAATAAATAGTAAGTAACAATTTAATAAATAGTATGAAACAATTTAATAAATAGTATGTAACAATTTAATAAATAGTAAGTAACAATTTACTAAATAGTAAGTAACAATTTAATAAATAGTAAGTAACAATTTAATAATCAGCAACAATATAATAAAGAGTAAGTAACAATTTAATAAATAGTAAGTAACAATTTAATAAATAGTAAGTAACAATTTAATAAATAGTGAGTAACAATTTAATAAATAGTAGGTAACAATTTAATAAATAGTATGAAACAATTTAATAAATAGTATGTAACAATTTAATAAATAGTAAGTAACAATTTAATAAATAGTAAGTAACAATTTAATAAATAGTAAGTAACAATTTGATAAATAGTAAGTAACAATTTGATAAATAGTAAGTAACAATTTGATAAATAGTAAGTAACAATTTAATTAATAGTAAGTAACAACTTAATAAATAGTAAGTAACAATTTGATAAATAGTAAGTAACCATTTGATAAATAGTAAGTAACCATTTGATAAATAGTAAGTAACAATTTAATAAATAGTAAGTAACAATTTAATAAATAGATAGTAACAATTTAATTAATAGTAAGTAACAACTTAATAAATAGTAAGTAACAATTTAATAAATAGTAAGTAACAATTTAATAAATAGTATGTAACAATTTAATAAATAGTAAGTAACAATTTAATACATAGTAAGTAACAATTTAATAAATAGTAAGTAACAATTTAATAAATAGGAAGTAACAATTTAAAAAATAGTAACAATTTAATAAATAGTAAGTAACAATTTAATTAATAGTATGTAACAATTTAATAAATAGTAAGTAACAATTTGATAAATAGTAAGTAACAATTTGATAAATAGTAAGTAACAATTTGATAAATAGTAAGTAACCATTTGATAAATAGTAAGTAACCATTTGATAAATAGTAAGTAACAATTTAATAAATAGTAAGTAACAATTTAATAAATAGTAAGTAACAATTTAATAAATGGTATGTAACAATTTAATAAATAATAAGTAACAATTTGATAAATAGTAAGTAACAATTTGATAAATAGTAAGTAACAATTTGATAAATAGTAAGTAACCATTTGATAAATAGTAAGTAACCATTTGATAAATAGTAAGTAACAATTTAATAAATAGTAAGTAACAATTTAATAAATAGATAGTAACAATTTAATTAATAGTAAGTAACAACTTAATAAATAGTAAGTAATAATTTAATAAATAGTAAGAAACATTTTAATAAATAGTAAGTAACAATTTGATAAATAGTAAGTAACGATTTGATAAATAGAAAGTAACAATTTGATAAATAGTAAGTAACAATTTAATAAATAGTAAGTAACAATTTGATAAATAGTAAGTAACAATTTGATAAATAGTAAGTAACAATTTGATAAATAGTAAGTAACAATTTGATAAATAGTAAGTAACCATTTGATAAATAGTAAGTATCCATTTGATAAATAGTAAGTAACAATTTAATAAACAGTAACAATTTAATAAATAGTTTGTAACAATTTAATAAATAGTAAGTAACAATTTAATAAATAGTTTGTAACAATTTAATAAATAGTAAGTGTCAATTTAATAAATAATATGTAACAATTTAATAAATAGTAAGCAACAATTTAATAAATAGTAAGTAACAATTTCATAAATAGTAAGTAACAATTTAATAAATAGTAAGAAACAATTTAATAAATAGTGTGTAACAATTTAATAAATAGTAAGTAACAATTTAATACATAGTAAGTAACAATTTAATAAATAGTAAGTAACAATTTAATAAATAGTAAGAAACAATTTGATAAATAGTAAGTAACAATTTGATAAATAGTAAGTAACAATTTGATAAATAGTAAGTAACAATTTGATAAATAGTAAGTAACCATTTGATAAATAGTTAGTAACAATTTAATAAATAGTAAGTAACAATTTGATAAATAGTAAGTAACAATTTGATAAATAGTAAGTAACAATTTGATAAATAGTAAGTAACCATTTGATAAATAGTAAGTAACCATTTGATAAATAGTAAGTAACAATTTTATAAATAGTAAGTAACAATTTAATAAATAGATAGTAACAATTTAATTAATAGTAAATAACAACTTAATAAATAGTAAGTAACAATTTAATAAATAGTAAGAAACATTTTAATAAATACTAAGTAACAATTTGATAAATAGTAAGTAACGATTTGATAAATTGAAAGTAACAATTTGATAAATAGTAAGTAACAATTTAATAAACAGTAACAATTTAATAAATAGTAAGTAACAATTTAATAAATAGTAAGTAATAATTTAATAAATAGTAAGTAACAATTTAATAAATAGTAAGTAACAATTTAATAAATAGTAAGTAACAATTTGATAAATAGTAAGTAACAATTTGATAAATTGTAAGTAACAATTTAATAAATAGTATGTAACAATTTAATAAATAGTAAGTAACAATTTAATACATAGTAAGTAATAATTTAATAAATAGTAAGTAACAATTTAGTAAATAGTAAGTAACAATTTAATAAATAGTAAGTAACAATTTAATAAATAGTGAGTAACAATTTAATAAATAGTAAGTAACAATTTAATAAATAGTATGAAACAATTTAATAAATAGTATGTAACAATTTAATAAATAGTAAGTAACAATTTACTAAATAGTAAGTAACAATTTAATAAATAGTAAGTAACAATTTAATAAATAGTAAGAAACATTTTAATAAATAGTAAGTAACAATTTGATAAATAGTAAGTTACGATTTGATAAATAGAAAGTAACAATTTGATAAATAGTAAGTAACAATTTAATAAACAGTAACAATTTAATAAATAGTAAGTAACAATTTAATAAATAGTAAGAAACGTTTTAATAAATAGTAAGTAACAATTTAATAAATAGTAAGTAACAATTTAATAAATAGTAAGTAACAATTTAATAAATAGTGAGTAACAATTTAATAAATAGTAGGTAACAATTTAATAAATAGTATGAAACAATTTAATAAATAGTATGTAACAATTTAATAAATAGTAAGTAACAATTTACTAAATAGTAAGTAACAATTTAATAAATAGTAAGTAACAAATTAATAAACAGTAACAATTTAATAAAGAGTAAGTAACAATTTAATAAATAGTAAGTAACAATTTAATAAATAGTAAGTAACAATTTAAAAAATAGTAACAATTTAATAACTAGTAAGTAACAATTTAATAAATAGTAAGTAACAATTTGATTAATAGTAAGTAACAATTTAATAAATAGTAAGTAACAATTTAATAAATAGTAAGTAACAATTTAATAAATAGTAAGAAACAATTTAATAAATAATAAGTAACAATTTAATAAATTGTAAGTAACAATTTAATAAACAGTAAGTAACAATTTAATAAATAATAAGTAACAATTTAATAAATAGTAAGTAACAATTTAATAAATAGTAAGTAACAATTTAATAAATTGTAAGTAACAATTTAATAAATAGTATGTAACAATTTAAAAATAGTAAGTAACAATTTAATACATTGTAAGTAACAATTTAATAAATAGTAAGTAACAATTTAATAAATAGTAAGTAACAATTTAAAAAATAGTACCAATTTAATAAATAGTAAGTAACAATTTAATAAATAGTAAGTAACAATTTAATAAATAGTAAGTAACAATTTAATAAATAGTAAGTAACAATTTAATAAATAGATAGTAACAATTTAATTAATAGTAAGTAACAACTTAATAAATAGTAAGTAACAATTTAATAAATAGTAAGAAACATTTTAATAAATAGTAAGTAACAATTTGATAAATAGTAAGTTACGATTTGATAAATAGAAAGTAACAATTTGATAAATAGTAAGTAACAATTTAATAAACAGTAACAATTTAATAAATAGTAAGTAACAATTTAATAAATAGTAAGAAACGTTTTAATAAATAGTAAGTAACAATTTAATAAATAGTAAGTAACAATTTAATAAATAGTAAGTAACAATTTGATAAATAGTAAGTAACAATTTGATAAATAGTAAGTAACAATTTGATAAATAGTAAGTAACAATTTAATTAATAGTAAGTAACAACTTAATAAATAGTAAGTAACAATTTAATAAATAGTAAGAAACGTTTTAATAAATAGTAAGTAACAATTTAATAAATAGTAAGTAACAATTTAATAAATAGTATGTAACAATTTTATAAATAGTAAGTAACAATTTAATACATAGTAAGTAACAATTTAATAAATAGTAAGTAACAATTTAATAAATAGTAAGTAACAATTTAATAAATATTAAGTAACAATTTAATAAATAGTGTGTAACAATTTAATAAATAGTAAGTAACAATTTAATACATAGTAAGTAACAATTTAATAAATAGTAAGTAACAATTTAATAAATAGTAAGTAACCATTTGATAAATAGTAAGAAACATTTTAATAAATAGTAAGTAACAATTTGATAAATAGTAAGTAACGATTTGATAAATAGAAAGTAACAATTTGATAAATAGTAAGTTACAATTTAATAAACAGTAACAATTTAATAAAGAGTAAGTAACAATTTAATAAATAGAAAGTAATAATTTAATAAATAGTAAGTAACAATTTAATAAATAGTAAGTAACAATTTAATAAATAGTAAGTAACAATTTGATAAATAGTAAGTAACAATTTTATAAATTGTAAGTAACAATTTAATAAATAGTATGTAACAATTTAATAAATAGTAAGTAACAATTTAATACATAGTAAGTAATAATTTAATAAATAGTAAGTAACAATTTAGTAAATAGTAAGTAACAATTTAATAAATAGTAAGTAACAATTTAATAAATAGTGAGTAACAATTTAATAAATAGTAAGTAACAATTTAATAAATAGTAAGTAACAATTTAATATATAGTAAGTAACAATTTAATAAATAGTAAGTAACAATTTAATAAATAGTAAGTAACAATTTAATAAATAGTAAGTAACAATTTAATAAATAGTAAGTAACAATTTGATAAATAGTAAGTAACAATTTGATAAATAGTAAGTAACAATTTGATAAATAGTAAGTAACAATTTAATTAATAGTAAGTAACAACTTAATAAATAGTAAGTAACAATTTATAAAATAGTAAGAAACGTTTTAATAAATAGTAAGTAACAATTTAATAAATAGTAAGTAACAATTTAATAAATAGTATGTAACAATTTAATAAATAGTAAGTAACGATTTGATAAATAGAAAGTAACAATTTGATAAATAGTAAGTAACAATTTAATAAATAGTAAGTAACAATTTGATAAATAGTAAGTAACAATTTGATAAATAGTAAGTAACAATTTGATAAATAGTAAGTAACAATTTGATAAATAGTAAGTAACCATTTGATAAATAGTAAGTATCCATTTGATAAATAGTAAGTAACAATTTAATAAACAGTAACAATTTAATAAAGAGTAAGTAACAATTTAATAAATAGTAAGTAACAATTTAATAAATAGTTTGTAACAATTTAATAAATAGTAAGTGTCAATTTAATAAATAATAAGTAACAATTTAATAAATAGTAAGCAACAATTTAATAAATAGTAAGTAACAATTTCATAAATAGTAAGTAACAATTTAATAAATAGTAAGAAACAATTTAATTAATAGTGTGTAACAATTTAATAAATAGTAAGTAACAATTTAATACATAGTAAGTAACAATTTAATAAATAGTAAGTAACAATTTAATAAATAGTAAGAAACAATTTGATAAATAGTAAGTAACAATTTGATAAATAGTAAGTAACAATTTGATAAATAGTAAGTAACAATTTGATAAATAGTAAGTAACCATTTGATAAATAGTTAGTAACAATTTAATAAATAATAAGTAACAATTTGATAAATAGTAAGTAACAATTTGATAAATAGTAAGTAACAATTTGATAAATAGTAAGTAACCATTTGATAAATAGTAAGTAACCATTTGATAAATAGTAAGTAACAATTTTATAAATAGTAAGTAACAATTTAATAAATAGATAGTAACAATTTAATTAATAGTAAATAACAACTTAATAAATAGTAAGTAACAATTTAATAAATAGTAAGAAACATTTTAATAAATACTAAGTAACAATTTGATAAATAGTAAGTAACGATTTGATAAATTGAAAGTAACAATTTGATAAATAGTAAGTAACAATTTAATAAACAGTAACAATTTAATAAATAGTAAGTAACAATTTAATAAATAGTAAGTAATAATTTAATAAATAGTAAGTAACAATTTAATAAATAGTAAGTAACAATTTAATAAATAGTAAGTAACAATTTGATAAATAGTAAGTAACAATTTGATAAATTGTAAGTAACAATTTAATAAATAGTATGTAACAATTTAATAAATAGTAAGTAACAATTTAATACATAGTAAGTAATAATTTAATAAATAGTAAGTAACAATTTAGTAAATAGTAAGTAACAATTTAATAAATAGTAAGTAACAATTTAATAAATAGTGAGTAACAATTTAATAAATAGTAAGTAACAATTTAATAAATAGTATGAAACAATTTAATAAATAGTATGTAACAATTTAATAAATAGTAAGTAACAATTTACTAAATAGTAAGTAACAATTTAATAAATAGTAAGTAACAATTTAATAATCAGCAACAATATAATAAAGAGTAAGTAACAATTTAATAAATAGTAAGTAACAATTTAATAAATAGTAAGTAACAATTTAATAAATAGTGAGTAACAATTTAATAAATAGTAGGTAACAATTTAATAAATAGTATGAAACAATTTAATAAATAGTATGTAACAATTTAATAAATAGTAAGTAACAATTTAATAAATAGTAAGTAACAATTTAATAAATAGTAAGTAACAATTTGATAAATAGTAAGTAACAATTTGATAAATAGTAAGTAACAATTTGATAAATAGTAAGTAACAATTTAATTAATAGTAAGTAACAACTTAATAAATAGTAAGTAACAATTTGATAAATAGTAAGTAACCATTTGATAAATAGTAAGTAACCATTTGATAAATAGTAAGTAACAATTTAATAAATAGTAAGTAACAATTTAATAAATAGATAGTAACAATTTAATTAATAGTAAGTAACAACTTAATAAATAGTAAGTAACAATTTAATAAATAGTAAGTAACAATTTAATAAATAGTATGTAACAATTTAATAAATAGTAAGTAACAATTTAATACATAGTAAGTAACAATTTAATAAATAGTAAGTATCAATTTAATAAATAGGAAGTAACAATTTAAAAAATAGTAACAATTTAATAAATAGTAAGTAACAATTTAATTAATAGTATGTAACAATTTAATAAATAGTAAGTAACAATTTGATAAATAGTAAGTAACAATTTGATAAATAGTAAGTAACAATTTGATAAATAGTAAGTAACCATTTGATAAATAGTAAGTAACCATTTGATAAATAGTAAGTAACAATTTAATAAATAGTAAGTAACAATTTAATAAATAGATAGTAACAATTTAATTAATAGTAAGTAACAACTTAATAAATAGTAAGTAATAATTTAATAAATAGTAAGAAACATTTTAATAAATAGTAAGTAACAATTTGATAAATAGTAAGTAACGATTTGATAAATAGAAAGTAACAATTTGATAAATAGTAAGTAACAATTTAATAAATAGTAAGTAACAATTTGATAAATAGTAAGTAACAATTTGATAAATAGTAAGTAACAATTTGATAAATAGTAAGTAACAATTTGATAAATAGTAAGTAACCATTTGATAAATAGTAAGTATCCATTTGATAAATAGTAAGTAACAATTTAATAAACAGTAACAATTTAATAAATAGTTTGTAACAATTTAATAAATAGTAAGTAACAATTTAATAAATAGTTTGTAACAATTTAATAAATAGTAAGTGTCAATTTAATAAATAATATGTAACAATTTAATAAATAGTAAGCAACAATTTAATAAATAGTAAGTAACAATTTCATAAATAGTAAGTAACAATTTAATAAATAGTAAGAAACAATTTAATAAATAGTGTGTAACAATTTAATAAATAGTAAGTAACAATTTAATACATAGTAAGTAACAATTTAATAAATAGTAAGTAACAATTTAATAAATAGTAAGAAACAATTTGATAAATAGTAAGTAACAATTTGATAAATAGTAAGTAACAATTTGATAAATAGTAAGTAACAATTTGATAAATAGTAAGTAACCATTTGATAAATAGTTAGTAACAATTTAATAAATAGTAAGTAACAATTTGATAAATAGTAAGTAACAATTTGATAAATAGTAAGTAACAATTTGATAAATAGTAAGTAACCATTTGATAAATAGTAAGTAACCATTTGATAAATAGTAAGTAACAATTTTATAAATAGTAAGTAACAATTTAATAAATAGATAGTAACAATTTAATTAATAGTAAATAACAACTTAATAAATAGTAAGTAACAATTTAATAAATAGTAAGAAACATTTTAATAAATACTAAGTAACAATTTGATAAATAGTAAGTAACGATTTGATAAATTGAAAGTAACAATTTGATAAATAGTAAGTAACAATTTAATAAACAGTAACAATTTAATAAATAGTAAGTAACAATTTAATAAATAGTAAGTAATAATTTAATAAATAGTAAGTAACAATTTAATAAATAGTAAGTAACAATTTAATAAATAGTAAGTAACAATTTGATAAATAGTAAGTAACAATTTGATAAATTGTAAGTAACAATTTAATAAATAGTATGTAACAATTTAATAAATAGTAAGTAACAATTTAATACATAGTAAGTAATAATTTAATAAATAGTAAGTAACAATTTAGTAAATAGTAAGTAACAATTTAATAAATAGTAAGTAACAATTTAATAAATAGTGAGTAACAATTTAATAAATAGTAAGTAACAATTTAATAAATAGTATGAAACAATTTAATAAATAGTATGTAACAATTTAATAAATAGTAAGTAACAATTTACTAAATAGTAAGTAACAATTTAATAAATAGTAAGTAACAATTTAATAAATAGTAAGAAACATTTTAATAAATAGTAAGTAACAATTTGATAAATAGTAAGTTACGATTTGATAAATAGAAAGTAACAATTTGATAAATAGTAAGTAACAATTTAATAAACAGTAACAATTTAATAAATAGTAAGTAACAATTTAATAAATAGTAAGAAACGTTTTAATAAATAGTAAGTAACAATTTAATAAATAGTAAGTAACAATTTAATAAATAGTAAGTAACAATTTAATAAATAGTGAGTAACAATTTAATAAATAGTAGGTAACAATTTAATAAATAGTATGAAACAATTTAATAAATAGTATGTAACAATTTAATAAATAGTAAGTAACAATTTACTAAATAGTAAGTAACAATTTAATTAGTAGTAAGTAACAAATTAATAAACAGTAACAATTTAATAAAGAGTAAGTAACAATTTAATAAATAGTAAGTAACAATTTAATAAATAGTAAGTAACAATTTAAAAAATAGTAACAATTTAATAACTAGTAAGTAACAATTTAATAAATAGTAAGTAACAATTTGATTAATAGTAAGTAACAATTTAATAAATAGTAAGTAACAATTTAATAAATAGTAAGTAACAATTTAATAAATAGTAAGAAACAATTTAATAAATAATAAGTAACAATTTAATAAATTGTAAGTAACAATTTAATAAACAGTAAGTAACAATTTAATAAATAATAAGTAACAATTTAATAAATAGTAAGTAACAATTTAATAAATAGTAAGTAACAATTTAATAAATTGTAAGTAACAATTTAATAAATAGTATGTAACAATTTAAAAATAGTAAGTAACAATTTAATACATTGTAAGTAACAATTTAATAAATAGTAAGTAACAATTTAATAAATAGTAAGTAACAATTTAAAAAATAGTACCAATTTAATAAATAGTAAGTAACAATTTAATAAATAGTAAGTAACAATTTAATAAATAGTAAGTAACAATTTAATAAATAGTAAGTAACAATTTAATAAATAGATAGTAACAATTTAATTAATAGTAAGTAACAACTTAATAAATAGTAAGTAACAATTTAATAAATAGTAAGAAACATTTTAATAAATAGTAAGTAACAATTTGATAAATAGTAAGTTACGATTTGATAAATAGAAAGTAACAATTTGATAAATAGTAAGTAACAATTTAATAAACAGTAACAATTTAATAAATAGTAAGTAACAATTTAATAAATAGTAAGAAACGTTTTAATAAATAGTAAGTAACAATTTAATAAATAGTAAGTAACAATTTAATAAATAGTAAGTAACAATTTGATAAATAGTAAGTAACAATTTGATAAATAGTAAGTAACAATTTGATAAATAGTAAGTAACAATTTAATTAATAGTAAGTAACAACTTAATAAATAGTAAGTAACAATTTAATAAATAGTAAGAAACGTTTTAATAAATAGTAAGTAACAATTTAATAAATAGTAAGTAACAATTTAATAAATAGTATGTAACAATTTTATAAATAGTAAGTAACAATTTAATACATAGTAAGTAACAATTTAATAAATAGTAAGTAACAATTTAATAAATAGTAAGTAACAATTTAATAAATATTAAGTAACAATTTAATAAATAGTGTGTAACAATTTAATAAATAGTAAGTAACAATTTAATACATAGTAAGTAACAATTTAATAAATAGTAAGTAACAATTTAATAAATAGTAAGTAACCATTTCATAAATAGTAAGAAACATTTTAATAAATAGTAAGTAACAATTTGATAAATAGTAAGTAACGATTTGATAAATAGAAAGTAACAATTTGATAAATAGTAAGTTACAATTTAATAAACAGTAACAATTTAATAAAGAGTAAGTAACAATTTAATAAATAGAAAGTAATAATTTAATAAATAGTAAGTAACAATTTAATAAATAGTAAGTAACAATTTAATAAATAGTAAGTAACAATTTGATAAATAGTAAGTAACAATTTTATAAATTGTAAGTAACAATTTAATAAATAGTATGTAACAATTTAATAAATAGTAAGTAACAATTTAATACATAGTAAGTAATAATTTAATAAATAGTAAGTAACAATTTAGTAAATAGTAAGTAACAATTTAATAAATAGTAAGTAACAATTTAATAAATAGTGAGTAACAATTTCAAAAATAGTAAGTAACAATTTAAAAAATAGTGTGTAACAATTTAATAAATAGTAAGTAACTATTTAATACATAGTAAGTAACAATTTAATAAATAGTAAGTAACAATTTAATAAATAGTAAGAAACAATTTGATAAATAGTAAGTAACAATTTGATAAATAGTAAGTAACAATTTGATAAATAGTAAGTAACAATTTGATAAGTAGTAAGTAACAATTTAATAAATAGTAAGTAACAATTTAATAAATAGTAAGTAACAATTTAATAAATTGTAAGTAACAATTTAATAAATAGTATTTAACAATTTAAAAATAGTAAGTAACAATTTAATACATAGTAAGTAACAATTTAATAAATAGTAAGTAACAATTTAATAAATAGTAAGTAACAATTTAATAAATAGTAAGAAAAAATTTAATAAATAGTTTGTAACAATTTAATAAATAGTAAGTAACAATTTAATAAATAGTAAGTAACAATTTAATAAATAGTAAGTAACAATTTAATATATAGTAAGTAACAATTTAATAAATAGTAAGTAACAATTTAATAAATAGTAAGTAACAATTTAATAAATAGTAAGTAACAATTTAATAAATAGTAAGTAACAATTTGATAAATAGTAAGTAACAATTTGATAAATAGTAAGTAACAATTTAATTAATAGTAAGTAACAACTTAATAAATAGTAAGTAACAATTTATAAAATAGTAAGAAACGTTTTAATAAATAGTAAGTAACAATTTAATAAATAGTAAGTAACAATTTAATAAATAGTATGTAACAATTTAATAAATAGTAAGTAACAATTTAATACATAGTAAGTAACAATTTAATAAATAGTAAGTAACAATTTAATAAATAGTAAGTAACAATTTAAAAAATAGTAACAATTTAATAAATAGTAAGTAACAATTTAATTAATAGTATGTAACAATTTAATAAATAGTAAGTAACAATTTGATAAATAGTAAGTAACAATTTGATAAATAGTAAGTAACAATTTGATAAATAGTAAGTAACCATTTGATAAATAGTAAGTAACCATTTGATAAATAGTAAGTAACAATTTAATAAATAGTAAGTAACAATTTAATAAATAGATAGTAACAATTTAATTAATAGTAAGTAACAACTTAATAAATAGTAAGTAACAATTTAATAAATAGTAAGAAACATTTTAATAAATAGTAAGTAACAATTTGATAAATAGTAAGTAACGATTTGATAAATAGAAAGTAACAATTTGATAAATAGTAAGTAACAATTTAATAAATAGTAAGTAACAATTTGATAAATAGTAAGTAACAATTTGATAAATAGTAAGTAACAATTTGATAAATAGTAAGTAACAATTTGATAAATAGTAAGTAACCATTTGATAAATAGTAAGTATCCATTTGATAAATAGTAAGTAACAATTTAATAAACAGTAACAATTTAATAAAGAGTAAGTAACAATTTAATAAATAGTAAGTAACAATTTAATAAATAGTTTGTAACAATTTAATAAATAGTAAGTGTCAATTTAATAAATAATAAGTAACAATTTAATAAATAGTAAGCAACAATTTAATAAATAGTAAGTAACAATTTCATAAATAGTAAGTAACAATTTAATAAATAGTAAGAAACAATTTAATAAATAGTGTGTAACAATTTAATAAATAGTAAGTAACAATTTAATACATAGTATGTAACAATTTAATAAATAGTAAGTAACAATTTAATAAATAGTAAGAAACAATTTGATAAATAGTAAGTAACAATTTGATAAATAGTAAGTAACAATTTGATAAATAGTAAGTAACAATTTGATAAATAGTAAGTAACCATTTGATAAATAGTTAGTAACAATTTAATAAATAGTAAGTAACAATTTGATAAATAGTAAGTAACAATTTGATAAATAGTAAGTAACAATTTGATAAATAGTAAGTAACCATTTGATAAATAGTAAGTAACGATTTGATAAATAGTAAGTAACAATTTTATAAATAGTAAGTAACAATTTAATAAATAGATAGTAACAATTTAATTAATAGTAAATAACAACTTAATAAATAGTAAGTAACAATTTAATAAATAGTAAGAAACATTTTAATAAATACTAAGTAACAATTTGATAAATAGTAAGTAACGATTTGATAAATTGAAAGTAACAATTTGATAAATAGTAAGTAACAATTTAATAAACAGTAACAATTTAATAAATAGTAAGTAACAATTTAATAAATAGTAAGAAAAAATTTAATAAATAGTTTGTAACAATTTAATAAATATTAAGTGTCAATTTAATAAATAATAAGTAACAATTTAATAAATAGTAAGTAACAATTTAATAAATAGTAAGTAACAATTTAATAAATAGTAAGTAACCATTTGATAAATAGTAAGTAACCATTTGATAAATAGTAAGTAACAATTTAATAAATAGTAAGTAACAATTTAATAAATAGATAGTAACAATTTAATTAATAGTAAGTAACAACTTAATAAATAGTAAGTAACAATTTAATAAATAGTAAGAAACGTTTTAATAAATAGTAAGTAACAATTTAATAAATAGTAAGTAACAATTTAATAAATAGTATGTAACAATTTAATAAATAGTACGTAACAATTTAATACATAGTAAGTAACAATTTAATAAATAGTAAGTAACAATTTAATAAATAGTAAGTAACAATTTAAAAAATAGTAACAATTTAATAAATAGTAAGTAACAATTTAATAAATAGTAAGTAACAATTTAATAAATAGTAAGTAACAATTTAATATATAGTAAGTAACAATTTAATAAATAGTAAGTAACAATTTAATAAATAGTAAGTAACAATTTAATAAATAGTAAGTAACAATTTAATAAATAGTAAGTAACAATTTGATAAATAGTAAGTAACAATTTGATAAATAGTAAGTAACAATTTAATTAATAGTAAGTAACAACTTAATAAATAGTAAGTAACAATTTATAAAATAGTAAGAAACGTTTTAATAAATAGTAAGTAACAATTTAATAAATAGTAAGTAACAATTTAATAAATAGTATGTAACAATTTAATAAATAGTAAGTAACAATTTAATACATAGTAAGTAACAATTTAATAAATAGTAAGTAACAATTTAATAAATAGTAAGTAACAATTTAAAAAATAGTAACAATTTAATAAATAGTAAGTAACAATTTAATTAATAGTATGTAACAATTTAATAAATAGTAAGTAACAATTTGATAAATAGTAAGTAACAATTTGATAAATAGTAAGTAACAATTTGATAAATAGTAAGTAACCATTTGATAAATAGTAAGTAACCATTTGATAAATAGTAAGTAACAATTTAATAAATAGTAAGTAACAATTTAATAAATAGATAGTAACAATTTAATTAATAGTAAGTAACAACTTAATAAATAGTAAGTAACAATTTAATAAATAGTAAGAAACATTTTAATAAATAGTAAGTAACAATTTGATAAATAGTAAGTAACGATTTGATAAATAGAAAGTAACAATTTGATAAATAGTAAGTAACAATTTAATAAATAGTAAGTAACAATTTGATAAATAGTAAGTAACAATTTGATAAATAGTAAGTAACAATTTGATAAATAGTAAGTAACAATTTGATAAATAGTAAGTAACCATTTGATAAATAGTAAGTATCCATTTGATAAATAGTAAGTAACAATTTAATAAACAGTAACAATTTAATAGAGAGTAAGTAACAATTTAATAAATAGTAAGTAACAATTTAATAAATAGTTTGTAACAATTTAATAAATAGTAAGTGTCAATTTAATAAATAATAAGTAACAATTTAATAAATAGTAAGCAACAATTTAATAAATAGTAAGTAACAATTTCATAAATAGTAAGTAACAATTTAATAAATAGTAAGAAACAATTTAATAAATAGTGTGTAACAATTTAATAAATAGTAAGTAACAATTTAATACATAGTATGTAACAATTTAATAAATAGTATGTAACAATTTAATAAATAGTAAGAAACAATTTGATAAATAGTAAGTAACAATTTGATAAATAGTAAGTAACAATTTGATAAATAGTAAGTAACAATTTGATAAATAGTAAGTAACCATTTGATAAATAGTTAGTAACAATTTAATAAATAGTAAGTAACAATTTGATAAATAGTAAGTAACAATTTGATAAATAGTAAGTAACAATTTGATAAATAGTAAGTAACCATTTGATAAATAGTAAGTAACCATTTGATAAATAGTAAGTAACAATTTTATAAATAGTAAGTAACAATTTAATAAATAGATAGTAACAATTTAATTAATAGTAAATAACAACTTAATAAATAGTAAGTAACAATTTAATAAATAGTAAGAAACATTTTAATAAATACTAAGTAACAATTTGATAAATAGTAAGTAACGATTTGATAAATTGAAAGTAACAATTTGATAAATAGTAAGTAACAATTTAATAAACAGTAACAATTTAATAAATAGTACGTAACAATTTAATAAATAGTAAGTAATAATTTAATAAATAGTAAGTAACAATTTAATAAATAGTAAGTAACAATTTAATAAATAGTAAGTAACAATTTGATAAATAGTAAGTAACAATTTGATAAATTGTAAGTAACAATTTAATAAATAGTATGTAACAATTTAATAAATAGTAAGTAACAATTTAATACATAGTAAGTAATAATTTAATAAATAGTAAGTAACAATTTAGTAAATAGTAAGTAACAATTTAATAAATAGTAAGTAACAATTTAATAAATAGTGAGTAACAATTTAATAAATAGTAAGTAACAATTTAATAAATAGTATGAAACAATTTAATAAATAGTATGTAACAATTTAATAAATAGTAAGTAACAATTTACTAAATAGTAAGTAACAATTTAATAAATAGTAAGTAACAATTTAATAATCAGTAACAATATAATAAAGAGTAAGTAACAATTTAATAAATAGTAAGTAACAATTTAATAAATAGTAAGTAACAATTTAATAAATAGTGAGTAACAATTTAATAAATAGTAGGTAACAATTTAATAAATAGTATGAAACAATTTAATAAATAGTATGTAACAATTTAATAAATAGTAAGTAACAATTTACTAAATAGTAAGTATCAATTTAATAAATAGTAAGTAACAAATTAATAAACAGTAACAATTTAATAAAGAGTAAGTAACAATTTAATAAATAGTAAGTAACAATTTAATAAATAGTAAGTAACAATTTAAAAAATAGTAACAATTTAATAACTAGTAAGTAACAATTTAATAAATAGTAAGTAACAATTTGATTAATAGTAAGTAACAATTTAATAAATAGTAAGTAACAATTTAATAAATAGTAAGTAACAATTTAATAAATAGTAAGAAACAATTTAATAAATAATAAGTAACAATTTAATAAATAGTAAGTAACAATTTAATAAACAGTAAGTAACAATTTAATAAATAATAAGTAACAATTTAATAAATAGTAAGTAACAATTTAATAAATAGTAAGTAACAATTTAATAAATTGTAAGTAACAATTTAGTAAATAGTAGGTAACAATTTAAAAATAGTAAGTAACAATTTAATACATAGTAAGTAACAATTTAATAAATAGTAAGTAACAATTTAATAAATAGTAAGTAACAATTTAAAAAATAGTAACAATTTAATAAATAGTAAGTAACAATTTAATAAACAGTAAGTAACAATTTAATAAATTGTAAGTAACAATTTAATAAATAGTAAGTAACAATTTAATAAATAGATAGTAACAATTTAATTAATAGTAAGTAACAACTTAATAAATAGTAAGTAACAATTTAATAAATAGTAAGAAACATTTTAATAAATAGTAAGTAACAATTTGATAAATAGTAAGTTACGATTTGATAAATAGAAAGTAACAATTTGATAAATAGTAAGTAATAATTTAATAAACAGTAACAATTTAATAAATAGTAAGTAACAATTTAATAAATAGTAAGAAACGTTTTAATAAATAGTAAGTAACAATTTAATAAATAGTAAGTAACAATTTAATAAATAGTAAGTAACAATTTGATAAATAGTAAGTAACAATTTGATAAATAGTAAGTAACAATTTGATAAATAGTAAGTAACAATTTAATTAATAGTAAGTAACAACTTAATAAATAGTAAGTAACAATTTAATAAATAGTAAGAAACGTTTTAATAAATAGTAAGTAACAATTTAATAAATAGTAAGTAACAATTTAATAAATAGTATGTAACAATTTTATAAATAGTAAGTAACAATTTAATACATAGTAAGTAACAATTTAATAAATAGTAAGTAACAATTTAATAAATAGTAAGTAACAATTTAAAAAATAGTAACAATTTAATAAATAGTAAGTAACAATTTAATTAACAGTATGTAACAATTTAATAAATAGTAAGTAACAATTTGATAAATAGTAAGTAACAATTTGATTAATAGTAAGTAACAATTTGATAAATAGTAAGTAACCATTTGATAAATAGTAAGTAACCATTTGATAAATAGTAAGTAACAATTTAATAAATAGTAGGTAACAATTTAATAAATAGATAGTAACAATTTAATTAATAGTAAGTAACAACTTAATAAATAGTAAGTAACAATTTAATAAGTAGTAAGAAACATTTTAATAAATAGTAAGTAACAATTTGATAAATAGTAAGTAACGATTTGATAAATAGAAAGTAACAATTTGATAAATAGTAAGTAACAATTTAATAAATAGTAAGTAACAATTTGATAAATAGTAAGTAACAATTTGATAAATAGTAAGTAACAATTTGATAAATAGTAAGTAACAATTTGATAAATAGTAAGTAACCATTTGATAAATAGTAAGTACCCATTTGATAAATAGTAAGTAAAAATTTAATAAACAGTAACAATTTAATAAAGAGTAAGTAACAATTTAATAAATAGTAAGTAACAATTTAATAAATAGTTTGTAACAATTTAATAAATAGTAAGTGTCAATTTAATAAATAATAAGTAACAATTTAATAAATAGTAAGCAACAATTTAATAAATAGTAAGTAATAATTTAATAAATAGTATGTAACAATTTAATAAATAGTAAGTAACAATTTAATAAATAGTGTGTAACAATTTAATAAATAGTAAGTAACAATTTAATACATAGTAAGTAACAATTTAATAAATAGTAAGTAACAATTTAATAAATAGTAAGAAACAATTTGATAAATAGTAAGTAACAATTTGATAAATAGTAAGTAACAATTTGATAAATAGTAAGTAACAATTTGATAAATAGTAAGTAACAATTTGATAAATAGTAAGTAACAATTTGATAAATAGTAAGTAACCATTTGATAAATAGTAAGTAACCATTTGATAAATAGTAAGTAACAATTTAATAAATAGTAAGTAACAATTTAATAAATAGATAGTAACAATTTAATTAATAGTAAGTAACAACTTAATAAATAGTAAGTAACAATTTAATAAATAGTAAGAAACATTTTAATAAATAGTAAGTAACAATTTGATAAATAGTAAGTAACGATTTGATAAATAGAAAGTAACAATTTGATAAATAGTAAGTAACAATTTAATAAACAGTAACAATTTAATAAATAGTAAGTAACAATTTAATAAATAGTAAGTAATAATTTAATTAAAAGTAAGTAACAATTTAATAAATAGTAAGTAACAATTTAATAAATAGTAAGTAACAATTTGATAAATAGTAAGTAACAATTTGATAAATTGTAAGTAACAATTTAATAAATAGTATGTAACAATTTAATAAATAGTAAGTAACAATTTAATACATAGTAAGTAATAATTTAATAAATAGTAAGTAACAATTTAGTAAATAGTAAGTAACAATTTAATAAATAGTAAGTAACAATTTAATAAATAGTGAGTAACAATTTAATAAATAGTAAGTAACAATTTAATAAATAGTATGAAACAATTTAATAAATAGTATGTAACAATTTAATAAATAGTAAGTAACAATTTACTAAATAGTAAGTAACAATTTAATAAATAGTAAGTAACAATTTAATAATCAGTAACAATTTAATAAAGAGTAAGTAACAATTTAATAAATAGTAAGTAACAATTTAATAAATAGTAAGTAACAATTTAATAAATAGTGAGTAACAATTTAATAAATAGTAGGTAACAATTTAATAAATAGTATGAAACAATTTAATAAATAGTATGTAACAATTTAATAAATAGTAAGTAACAATTTACTAAATAGTAAGTAACAATTTAATAAATAGTAAGTAACAATTTAATAAACAGTAACAATTTAATAAAGAGTAAGTAACAATTTAATAAATAGTAAGTAACAATTTAATAAATAGTAAGTAACAATTTAAAAAATAGTAACAATTTAATAACTAGTAAGTAACAATTTAATAAATAGTAAGTAACAATTTGATTAATAGTAAGTAACAATTTAATAAATAGTAAGTAACAATTTAATAAATAGTAAGTAACAATTTAATAAATAGTAAGAAACAATTTAATAAATAATAAGTAACAATTTAATAAATTGTAAGTAACAATTTAATAAACAGTAAGTAACAATTTAATAAATAATAAGTAACAATTTAATAAATAGTAAGTAACAATTTAATAAATAGTAAGTAACAATTTAATAAATTGTAAGTAACAATTTAATAAATAGTATGTAACAATTTAAAAATAGTAAGTAACAATTTAATACATAGTAAGTAACAATTTAATAAATAGTAAGTAACAATTTAATAAATAGTAAGTAACAATTTAAAAAATAGTACCAATTTAATAAATAGTAAGTAACAATTTAATAAATAGTAAGTAACAATTTAATAAATAGTAAGTAACAATTTAATAAATAGTAAGTAACAATTTAATAAATAGATAGTAACAATTTAATTAATAGTAAGTAACAACTTAATAAATAGTAATAACAATTTAATAAATAGTAAGAAACATTTTAATAAATAGTAAGTAACAATTTGATAAATAGTAAGTTACGATTTGATAAATAGAAAGTAACAATTTGATAAATAGTAAGTAACAATTTAATAAACAGTAACAATTTAATAAATAGTAAGTAACAATTTAATAAATAGTAAGAAAAAATTTAATAAATAGTTTGTAACAATTTAATAAGTATTAAGTGTCAATTTAATAAATAATAAGTAACAATTTAATAAATAGTAAGTAACAATTTAATAAATAGTAAGTAACAATTTAATAAATAGTATGTAACCATTTGATAAATAGTAAGTAACCATTTGATAAATAGTAAGTAACAATTTAATAAATAGTAAGTAACAATTTAATAAATAGATAGTAACAATTTAATTAATAGTAAGTAACAACTTAATAAATAGTAAGTAACAATTTAATAAATAGTAAGAAACGTTTTAATAAATAGTAAGTAACAATTTAATAAATAGTAAGTAACAATTTAATAAATAGTATGTAACAATTTAATAAATAGTAAGTAACAATTTAATACATAGTAAGTAACAATTTAATAAATAATAAGTAACAATTTAATAAATAGTAAGTAACAATTTAAAAAATAGTAACATTTTAATAAATAGTAAGTAACAATTTAATAAATAGTAAGTAACAATTTAATAAATAGTAAGTAACAATTTAATATATAGTAAGTAACAATTTGATAAATAGCAAGTAACAATTTAATAAATAGTAAGTAACAATTTAATAAATAGTAAGTAACAATTTAATAAATAGTAAGTAACAATTTAATAAATAGTAAGTAACAATTTGATAAATAGTAAGTAACAATTTGATAAATAGTAAGTAACAATTTGTAAATAGTAAGTAACAATTTGATAAATAGTAAGTAACCATTTGATAAATAGTAAGTAACCATTTGATAAATAGTAAGTAACCATTTGATAAATAGTAAGTAACAATTTAATAAATAGTAAGTAACAATTTAATTAATAGTATGTAACAATTTAATAAATAGTAAGTAACAATTTGATAAATAGTAAGTAACAATTTGATAAATAGTAAGTAACAATTTGATAAATAGTAAGTAACCATTTGATAAATAGTAGGTAACCATTTGACAAATAGTAAGTAACAATTTAATAAATAGTAAGTAACAATTTAATAAATAGTAAGTAACAATTTAAAAAATAGTAACAATTTAATAAATAGTTAGTAACAATTTAATAAATAGTAAGTAACAATTTAATAAATAGTAAGTAACAATTTAATAAATAGCAAGTAACATTTTGATAAATAGTAAGTAACAATTTGATAAATAGTAAGTAACAATTTGATAAATAGTAAGTAACAATTTGATAAATAGTAAGTAACCATTTGATAAATAGTAAGTAAGCATTTGATAAATAGTAAGTAACCATTTGATAAATAGTAAGTAACCATTTGATAAATAGTAAGTAACAATTTAATAAATAGTAAGTAACAATTTAATAAATTGTAAGTAACAATTTAATAAATAGTATGTAACAATTTAAAAATAGTAAGTAACAATTTAATACATAGTAAGTAACAATTTAATAAATAGTAAGTAACAATTTAAAAAATAGTACCAATTTAATAAATAGTAAGTAACAATTTAATAAATAGTAAGTAACAATTTAATAAATAGTAAGTAACAATTTAATAAATAGTAAGTAACAATTTAATAAATAGATAGTAACAATTTAATTAATAGTATGTAACAATTTAATAAATAGTAAGTAACAATTTAATAAATAGTAAGTAACAATTTGATAAATAGTAAGTAACAATTTGATAAATAGTAAGTTACGATTTGACAAATAGAAAGTAACAATTTGATAAATAGTAAGTAACAATTTAATAAACAGTAACAATTTAATAAATAGTAAGTAACAATTTAATAAATAGTAAGAAAAAATTTAATAAATAGTTTGTAACAATTTAATAAATATTAAGTGTCAATTTAATAAATAATAAGTAACAATTTAATAAATAGTAAGTAACAATTTAATAAATAGTAAGTAACAATTTAATAAATAGTAAGTAACCATTTGATAAATAGTAAGTAACCATTTGATAAATAGTAAGTAACAATTTAATAAATAGTAAGTAACAATTTAATAAATAGATAGTAACAATTTAATTAATAGTAAGTAACAACTTAATAAATTGTAAGTAACAATTTAATAAATAGTAAGAAACGTTTTAATAAATAGTAAGTAACAATTTAATAAATAGTAAGTAACAATTTAATAAATAGTATGTAACAATTTAATAAATAGTAAGTAAGAATTTAATACATAGTAAGTAACAATTTAATAAATAATAAGTAACAATTTAATAAATAGTAAGTAACAATTTAAAAAATAGTAACAATTTAATAAATAGTAAGTAACAATTTAATAAATAGTAAGTAACAATTTAATAAATAGTAAGTAACAATTTAATATATAGTAAGTAACAATTTAATAAATAGTAAGTAACAATTTAATAAATAGTAAGTAACAATTTGATAAATAGTAAGTAACAATTTGATAAATAGTAAGTAACAATTTGTAAATAGTAAGTAACAATTTGATAAATAGTAAGTAACCATTTGATAAATAGTAAGTAACCATTTGATAAATAGTAAGTAACCATTTGATAAATAGTAAGTAACAATTTAATAAATAGTAAGTAACAATTTAATTAATAGTATGTAACAATTTAATAAATAGTAAGTAACAATTTGATAAATAGTAAGTAAAAATTTGATAAATAGTAAGTAACAATTTGATAAATAGTAAGTAACCATTTGATAAATAGTAAGTAACCATTTGATAAATAGTAAGTAACAATTTAATAAATAGTAAGTAACAATTTAATAAATAGTAAGTAACAATTTAATAAATAGTAAGTAACAATTTAATAAATAGCAAGTAACATTTTGATAAATAGTAAGTAACAATTTGATAAATAGTAAGTAACAATTTGATAAATAGTAAGTAACAATTTGATAAATAGTAAGTAACCATTTGATAAATAGTAAGTAAGCATTTGATAAATAGTAAGTAACCATTTGATAAATAGTAAGTAACCATTTGATAAATAGTAAGTAACAATTTAATAAATAGTAAGTAACAATTTAATAAATTGTAAGTAACAATTTAATAAATAGTATGTCACAATTTAAAAATAGTAAGTAACAATTTAATACATAGTAAGTAACAATTTAATAAATAGTAAGTAACAATTTAATAAATAGTAAGTAACAATTTAAAAAATAGTACCAATTTAATAAATAGTAAGTAACAATTTAATAAATAGTAAGTAACAATTTAATAAATAGTAAGTAACAATTTAATAAATAGTAAGTAACAATTTAATAAATAGATAGTAACAATTTAATTAATAGTAAGTAACAACTTAATAAATAGTAAGTAACAATTTAATAAATAGTAAGAAACATTTTAATAAATAGTAAGTAACAATTTGATAAATAGTAAGTTACGATTTGATAAATAGAAAGTAACAATTTGATAAATAGTAAGTAACAATTTAATAAACAGTAACAATTTAATAAATAGTAAGTAACAATTTAATAAATAGTAAGAAAAAATTTAATAAATAGTTTGTAACAATTTAATAAATATTAAGTGTCAATTTAATAAATAATAAGTAACAATTTAATAAATAGTAAGTAACAATTTAATAAATAGTAAGTAACAATTTAATAAATAGTATGTAACCATTTGATAAATAGTAAGTAACCATTTGATAAATAGTAAGTAACAATTTAATAAATAGTAAGTAACAATTTAATAAATAGATAGTAACAATTTAATTAATAGTAAGTAACAACTTAATAAATAGTAAGTAACAATTTAATAAATAGTAAGAAACGTTTTAATAAATAGTAAGTAACAATTTAATAAATAGTAAGTAACAATTTAATAAATAGTATGTAACAATTTAATAAATAGTAAGTAACAATTTAATACATAGTAAGTAACAATTTAATAAATAATAAGTAACAATTTAATAAATAGTAAGTAACAATTTAAAAAATAGTAACATTTTAATAAATAGTAAGTAACAATTTAATAAATAGTAAGTAACAATTTAATAAATAGTAAGTAACAATTTAATATATAGTAAGTAACAATTTGATAAATAGCAAGTAACAATTTAATAAATAGTAAGTAACAATTTAATAAATAGTAAGTAACAATTTAATAAATAGTAAGTAACAATTTAATAAATAGTAAGTAACAATTTGATAAATAGTAAGTAACAATTTGATAAATAGTAAGTAACAATTTGTAAATAGTAAGTAACAATTTGATAAATAGTAAGTAACCATTTGATAAATAGTAAGTAACCATTTGATAAATAGTAAGTAACCATTTGATAAATAGTAAGTAACCATTTGATAAATAGTAAGTAACCATTTGATAAATAGTAAGTAACAATTTAATAAATAGTAAGTAACAATTTAATAAATTGTAAGTAACAATTTAATAAATAGTATGTAACAATTTAAAAATAGTAAGTAACAATTTAATACATAGTAAGTAACAATTTAATAAATAGTAAGTAACAATTTAATAAATAGTAAGTAACAATTTAAAAAATAGTACCAATTTAATAAATAGTAAGTAACAATTTAATAAATAGTAAGTAACAATTTAATAAATAGTAAGTAACAATTTAATAAATAGTAAGTAACAATTTAATAAATAGATAGTAACAATTTAATTAATAGTAAGTAACAATTTGATAAATAGTAAGTAACAATTTGATAAATAGTAAGTAACAATTTGATAAATAGTAAGTTACGATTTGACAAATAGAAAGTAACAATTTGATAAATAGTAAGTAACAATTTAATAAACAGTAACAATTTAATAAATAGTAAGTAACAATTTAATAAATAGTAAGAAAAAATTTAATAAATAGTTTGTAACAATTTAATAAATATTAAGTGTCAATTTAATAAATAATAAGTTACAATTTAATAAATAGTAAGTAACAATTTAATAAATAGTAAGTAACAATTTAATAAATAGTAAGTAACCATTTGATAAATAGTAAGTAACCATTTGATAAATAGTAAGTAACAATTTAATAAATAGTAAGTAACAATTTAATAAATAGATAGTAACAATTTAATTAATAGTAAGTAACAACTTAATAAATTGTAAGTAACAATTTAATAAATAGTAAGAAACGTTTTAATAAATAGTAAGTAACAATTTAATAAATAGTAAGTAACAATTTAATAAATAGTATGTAACAATTTAATAAATAGTAAGTAAGAATTTAATACATAGTAAGTAACAATTTAATAAATAATAAGTAACAATTTAATAAATAGTAAGTAACAATTTAAAAAATAGTAACAATTTAATAAATAGTAAGTAACAATTTAATAAATAGTATGTAACAATTTAATAAATAGTAAGTAACAATTTAATATATAGTAAGTAACAATTTAATAAATAGTAAGTAACAATTTAATAAATAGTAAGTAACAATTTGATAAATAGTAAGTAACAATTTGATAAATAGTAAGTAACAATTTGTAAATAGTAAGTAACAATTTGATAAATAGTAAGTAACCATTTGATAAATAGTAAGTAACCATTTGATAAATAGTAAGTAACCATTTGATAAATAGTAAGTAACAATTTAATAAATAGTAAGTAACAATTTAATTAATAGTATGTAACAATTTAATAAATAGTAAGTAACAATTTGATAAATAGTAAGTAAAAATTTGAAAAATAGTAAGTAACAATTTGATAAATAGTAAGTAACCATTTGATAAATAGTAAGTAACCATTTGATAAATAGTAAGTAACAATTTAATAAATAGTAAGTAACAATTTAATTAATAGTATGTAACAATTTAATAAATAGTAAGTAACAATTTGATAAATAGTAAGTAACAATTTGATAAATAGTAAGTAACAATTTGATAAATAGTAAGTAACCATTTGATAAATAGTAAGTAACCATTTGATAAATAGTAAGTAACAATTTAATAAATAGTAAGTAACAATTTAATAAATAGTAAGTAACAATTTAAAAAATAGTAACAATTTAATAAATAGTTAGTAACAATTTAATAAATAGTAAGTAACAATTTAATAAATAGTAAGTAACAATTTAATAAATAGCAAGTAACATTTTGATAAATAGTAAGTAACAATTTGATAAAGAGTAAGTAACAATTTGATAAATAGTAAGTAACAATTTGATAAATAGTAAGTAACCATTTGATAAATAGTAAGTAACCATTTGATAAATAGTAAGTAACAATTTAATAAATAGTAAGTAACAATTTAATAAATAGATAGTAACAATTTAATTAATAGTAAGTAACAACTTAATAAATTGTAAGTAACAATTTAATAAATAGTAAGAAACGTTTTAATAAATAGTAAGTAACAATTTAATAAATAGTAAGTAACAATTTAATAAATAGTATGTAACAATTTAATAAATAGTAAGTAAGAATTTAATACATAGTAAGTAACAATTTAATAAATAATAAGTAACAATTTAATAAATAGTAAGTAACAATTTAAAAAATAGTAACAATTTAATAAATAGTAAGTAACAATTTAATAAATAGTATGTAACAATTTAATAAATAGTAAGTAACAATTTAATATATAGTAAGTAACAATTTAATAAATAGTAAGTAACAATTTAATAAATAGTAAGTAACAATTTGATAAATAGTAAGTAACAATTTGATAAATAGTAAGTAACAATTTGTAAATAGTAAGTAACAATTTGATAAATAGTAAGTAACCATTTGATAAATAGTAAGTAACCATTTGATAAATAGTAAGTAACCATTTGATAAATAGTAAGTAACAATTTAATAAATAGTAAGTAACAATTTAATTAATAGTATGTAACAATTTAATAAATAGTAAGTAACAATTTGATAAATAGTAAGTAAAAATTTGATAAATAGTAAGTAACAATTTGATAAATAGTAAGTAACCATTTGATAAATAGTAAGTAACCATTTGATAAATAGTAAGTAACAATTTAATAAATAGTAAGTAACAATTTAATAAATAGTAAGTAACAATTTAATAAATAGTAAGTAACAATTTAATAAATAGCAAGTAACATTTTGATAAATAGTAAGTAACAATTTGATAAATAGTAAGTAACAATTTGATAAATAGTAAGTAACAATTTGATAAATAGTAAGTAACCATTTGATAAATAGTAAGTAAGCATTTGATAAATAGTAAGTAACCATTTGATAAATAGTAAGTAACCATTTGATAAATAGTAAGTAACAATTTAATAAATAGTAAGTAACAATTTAATAAATTGTAAGTAACAATTTAATAAATAGTATGTCACAATTTAAAAATAGTAAGTAACAATTTAATACATAGTAAGTAACAATTTAATAAATAGTAAGTAACAATTTAATAAATAGTAAGTAACAATTTAAAAAATAGTACCAATTTAATAAATAGTAAGTAACAATTTAATAAATAGTAAGTAACAATTTAATAAATAGTAAGTAACAATTTAATAAATAGTAAGTAACAATTTAATAAATAGATAGTAACAATTTAATTAATAGTAAGTAACAACTTAATAAATAGTAAGTAACAATTTAATAAATAGTAAGAAACATTTTAATAAATAGTAAGTAACAATTTGATAAATAGTAAGTTACGATTTGATAAATAGAAAGTAACAATTTGATAAATAGTAAGTAACAATTTAATAAACAGTAACAATTTAATAAATAGTAAGTAACAATTTAATAAATAGTAAGAAAAAATTTAATAAATAGTTTGTAACAATTTAATAAATATTAAGTGTCAATTTAATAAATAATAAGTAACAATTTAATAAATAGTAAGTAACAATTTAATAAATAGTAAGTAACAATTTAATAAATAGTATGTAACCATTTGATAAATAGTAAGTAACCATTTGATAAATAGTAAGTAACAATTTAATAAATAGTAAGTAACAATTTAATAAATAGATAGTAACAATTTAATTAATATTAAGTAACAACTTAATAAATAGTAAGTAACAATTTAATAAATAGTAAGAAACGTTTTAATAAATAGTAAGTAACAATTTAATAAATAGTAAGTAACAATTTAATAAATAGTATGTAACAATTTAATAAATAGTAAGTAACAATTTAATACATAGTAAGTAACAATTTAATAAATAATAAGTAACAATTTAATAAATAGTAAGTAACAATTTAAAAAATAGTAACATTTTAATAAATAGTAAGTAACAATTTAATAAATAGTAAGTAACAATTTAATAAATAGTAAGTAACAATTTAATAAATAGTAAGTAACAATTTAATATATAGTAAGTAACAATTTGATAAATAGCAAGTAACAATTTAATAAATAGTAAGTAACAATTTAATAAATAGTAAGTAACAATTTAATAAATAGTAAGTAACAATTTAATAAATAGTAAGTAACAATTTGATAAATAGTAAGTAACAATTTGATAAATAGTAAGTAACAATTTGTAAATAGTAAGTAACAATTTGATAAATAGTAAGTAACCATTTGATAAATAGTAAGTAACCATTTGATAAATAGTAAGTAACCATTTGATAAATAGTAAGTAACAATTTAATAAATAGTAAGTAACAATTTAATTAATAGTATGTAACAATTTAATAAATAGTAAGTAACAATTTGATAAATAGTAAGTAACAATTTGATAAATAGTAAGTAACAATTTGATAAATAGTAAGTAACCATTTGATAAATAGTAAGTAACCATTTGATAAATAGTAAGTAACAATTTAATAAATAGTAAGTAACAATTTAATAAATAGTAAGTAACAATTTAAAAAATAGTAACAATTTAATAAATAGTTAGTAACAATTTAATAAATAGTAAGTAACAATTTAATAAATAGTAAGTAACAATTTAATAAATAGCAAGTAACATTTTGATAAATAGTAAGTAACAATTTGATAAATAGTAAGTAACAATTTGATAAATAGTAAGTAACAATTTGATAAATAGTAAGTAACCATTTGATAAATAGTAAGTAAGCATTTGATAAATAGTAAGTAACCATTTGATAAATAGTAAGTAACCATTTGATAAATAGTAAGTAACAATTTAATAAATAGTAAGTAACAATTTAATAAATTGTAAGTAACAATTTAATAAATAGTATGTAACAATTTAAAAATAGTAAGTAACAATTTAATACATAGTAAGTAACAATTTAATAAATAGTAAGTAACAATTTAATAAATAGTAAGTAACAATTTAAAAAATAGTACCAATTTAATAAATAGTAAGTAACAATTTAATAAATAGTAAGTAACAATTTAATAAATAGTAAGTAACAATTTAATAAATAGTAAGTAACAATTTAATAAATAGATAGTAACAATTTAATTAATAGTATGTAACAATTTAATAAATAGTAAGTAACAATTTAATAAATAGTAAGTAACAATTTGATAAATAGTAAGTAACAATTTGATAAATAGTAAGTTACGATTTGACAAATAGAAAGTAACAATTTGATAAATAGTAAGTAACAATTTAATAAACAGTAACAATTTAATAAATAGTAAGTAACAATTTAATAAATAGTAAGAAAAAATTTAATAAATAGTTTGTAACAATTTAATAAATATTAAGTGTCAATTTAATAAATAATAAGTAACAATTTAATAAATAGTAAGTAACAATTTAATAAATAGTAAGTAACAATTTAATAAATAGTAAGTAACCATTTGATAAATAGTAAGTAACCATTTGATAAATATTAAGTAACAATTTAATAAATAGTAAGTAACAATTTAATAAATAGATAGTAACAATTTAATTAATAGTAAGTAACAACTTAATAAATAGTAAGTAACAATTTAATAAATAGTAAGAAACGTTTTAATAAATAGTAAGTAACAATTTAATAAATAGTAAGTAACAATTTAATAAATAGTATGTATCAATTTAATAAATAGTAAGTAACAATTTAATACATAGTAAGTAACAATTTAATAAATAATAAGTAACAATTTTATAAATAGTAAGTAACAATTTAAAAAATAGTAACAATTTAATAAATAGTAAGTAACAATTTAATAAATAGTAAGTAACAATTTAATAAATAGTAAGTAACAATTTAATATATAGTAAGTAACAATTTGATAAATAGCAAGTAACAATTTAATAAATAGTAAGTAACAATTTAATAAATTGTAAGTAACAATTTAATAAATAGTAAGTAACAATTTAATAAATAGTAAGTAACAATTTGATAAATAGTAAGTAACAATTTGATAAATAGTAAGTAACAATTTGTAAATAGTAAGTAACAATTTGATAAATAGTAAGTAACCATTTGATAAATAGTAAGTAACCATTTGATAAATAGTAAGTAACCATTTGATAAATAGTAAGTAACAATTTAATAAATAGTAAGTAACAATTTAATTAATAGTATGTAACAATTTAATAAATAGTAAGTAACAATTTGATAAATAGTAAGTAAAAATTTGATAAATAGTAAGTAACAATTTGATAAATAGTAAGTAACCATTTGATAAATAGTAAGTAACCATTTGATAAATAGTAAGTAACAATTTAATAAATAGTAAGTAACAATTTAATAAATAGTAAGTAACAATTTAATAAATAGTAAGTAACAATTTAATAAATAGCAAGTAACATTTTGATAAATAGTAAGTAACAATTTGATAAATAGTAAGTAACAATTTGATAAATAGTAAGTAACAATTTGATAAATAGTAAGTAACCATTTGATAAATAGTAAGTAAGCATTTGATAAATAGTAAGTAACCATTTGATAAATAGTAAGTAACCATTTGATAAATAGTAAGTAACAATTTAATAAATAGTAAGTAACAATTTAATAAATTGTAAGTAACAATTTAATAAATAGAATGTCACAATTTAAAAATAGTAAGTAACAATTTAATACATAGTAAGTAACAATTTAATAAATAGTAAGTAACAATTTAATAAATAGTAAGTAACAATTTAAAAAATAGTACCAATATAATAAATAGTAAGTAACAATTTAATAAATAGTAAGTAACAATTTAATAAATAGTAAGTAACAATTTAATAAATAGTAAGTAACAATTTAATAAATAGATAGTAACAATTTAATTAATAGTAAGTAACAACTTAATAAATAGTAAGTAACAATTTAATAAATAGTAAGAAACATTTTAATAAATAGTAAGTAACAATTTGATAAATAGTAAGTTACGATTTGATAAATAGAAAGTAACAATTTGATAAATAGTAAGTAACAATTTAATAAACAGTAACAATTTAATAAATAGTAAGTAACAATTTAATAAATAGTAAGAAAAAATTTAATAAATAGTTTGTAACAATTTAATAAATATTAAGTGTCAATTTAATAAATAATAAGGCTCAATTTAATAAATAGTAAGTAACAATTTAATAAATAGTAAGTAACAATTTAATAAATAGTAAGTAACCATTTGATAAATAGTAAGTAACCATTTGATAAATAGTAAGTAACAATTTAATAAATAGTAAGTAACAATTTAATAAATAGATAGTAACAATTTAATTAATAGTAAGTAACAACTTAATAAATAGTAAGTAACAATTTAATAAATAGTAAGAAACGTTTTAATAAATAGTAAGTAACAATTTAATAAATAGTAAGTAACAATTTAATAAATAGTATGTAACAATTTAATAAATAGTAAGTAACAATTTAATACATAGTGAGTAACAATTTAATAAATAATAAGTAACAATTTAATAAATAGTAAGTAACAATTTAAAAAATAGTAACAATTTAATAAATAGTAAGTAACAATTTAATAAATAGTAAGTAACAATTTAATAAATAGTAAGTAACAATTTAATATATAGTAAGTAACAATTTGATAAATAGCAAGTAACAATTTAATAAATAGTAAGTAACAATTTAATAAATAGTAAGTAACAATTTAATAAATAGTAAGTAACAATTTAATAAATAGTATGAAACAATTTAATAAATAGTATGTAACAATTTAATAAATAGTAAGTAACAATTTACTAAATAGTAAGTAACAATTTAATAAATAGTAAGTAACAATTTAATAATCAGTAACAATATAATAAAGAGTAAGTAACAATTTAATAAATAGTAAGTAACAATTTAATAAATAGTAAGTAACAATTTAATAAATAGTGAGTAACAATTTAATAAATAGTAGGTAACAATTTAATAAATAGTATGAAACAATTTAATAAATAGTATGTAACAATTTAATAAATAGTAAGTAACAATTTACTAAATAGTAAGTATCAATTTAATAAATAGTAAGTAACAAATTAATAAACAGTAACAATTTAATAAAGAGTAAGTAACAATTTAATAAATAGTAAGTAACAATTTAATAAATAGTAAGTAACAATTTAAAAAATAGTAACAATTTAATAACTAGTAAGTAACAATTTAATAAATAGTAAGTAACAATTTGATTAATAGTAAGTAACAATTTAATAAATAGTAAGTAACAATTTAATAAATAGTAAGTAACAATTTAATAAATAGTAAGAAACAATTTAATAAATAATAAGTAACAATTTAATAAATAGTAAGTAACAATTTAATAAACAGTAAGTAACAATTTAATAAATAATAAGTAACAATTTAATAAATAGTAAGTAACAATTTAATAAATAGTAAGTAACAATTTAATAAATTGTAAGTAACAATTTAGTAAATAGTAGGTAACAATTTAAAAATAGTAAGTAACAATTTAATACATAGTAAGTAACAATTTAATAAATAGTAAGTAACAATTTAATAAATAGTAAGTAACAATTTAAAAAATAGTAACAATTTAATAAATAGTAAGTAACAATTTAATAAACAGTAAGTAACAATTTAATAAATTGTAAGTAACAATTTAATAAATAGTAAGTAACAATTTAATAAATAGATAGTAATAATTTAATTAATAGTAAGTAACAACTTAATAAATAGTAAGTAACAATTTAATAAATAGTAAGAAACATTTTAATAAATAGTAAGTAACAATTTGATAAATAGTAAGTTACGATTTGATAAATAGAAAGTAAAAATTTGATAAATAGTAAGTAATAATTTAATAAACAGTAACAATTTAATAAATAGTAAGTAACAATTTAATAAATAGTAAGAAACGTTTTAATAAATAGTAAGTAACAATTTAATAAATAGTAAGTAACAATTTAATAAATAGTAAGTAACAATTTGATAAATAGTAAGTAACAATTTGATAAATAGTAAGTAACAATTTGATAAATAGTAAGTAACAATTTAATTAATAGTAAGTAACAACTTAATAAATAGTAAGTAACAATTTAATAAATAGTAAGAAACGTTTTAATAAATAGTAAGTAACAATTTAATAAATAGTAAGTAACAATTTAATAAAGAGTATGTAACAATTTTATAAATAGTAAGTAACAATTTAATACATAGTAAGTAACAATTTAATAAATAGTAAGTAACAATTTAATAAATAGTAAGTAACAATTTAAAAAATAGTAACAATTTAATAAATAGTAAGTAACAATTTAATTAATAGTATGTAACAATTTAATAAATAGTAAGTAACAATTTGATAAATAGTAAGTAACAATTTGATTAATAGTAAGTAACAATTTGATAAATAGTAAGTAACCATTTGATAAATAGTAAGTAACCATTTGATAAATAGTAAGTAACAATTTAATAAATAGTAAGTAACAATTTAATAAATAGATAGTAACAATTTAATTAATAGTAAGTAACAACTTAATAAATAGTAAGTAACAATTTAATAAGTAGTAAGAAACATTTTAATAAATAGTAAGTAACAATTTGATAAATAGTAAGTAACGATTTGATAAATAGAAAGTAACAATTTAATAAATAGTAAGTAACAATTTAATAAATAGATAGTAACAATTTAATTAATAGTAAGTAACAACTTAATAAATAGTAAGTAACAATTTAATAAATAGTAAGAAACATTTTAATAAATAGTAAGTAACAATTTGATAAATAGTAAGTAACGATTTGATAAATAGAAAGTAACAATTTGATAAATAGTAAGTAACAATTTAATAAACAGTAACAATTTAATAAATAGTAAGTAACAATTTAATAAATAGTAAGTAATAATTTAATAAAAAGTAAGTAACAATTTAATAAATAGTAAGTAACAATTTAATAAATAGTAAGTAACAATTTGATAAATAGTAAGTAACAATTTGATAAATTGTAAGTAACAATTTAATAAATAGTATGTAACAATTTAATAAATAGTAAGTAACAATTTACTAAATAGTAAGTAACAATTTAATAAATAGTAAGTAACAATTTAATAAACAGTAACAATTTAATAAAGAGTAAGTAACAATTTAATAAATAGTAAGTAACAATTTAATAAATAGTAAGTAACAATTTAAAAAATAGTAACAATTTAATAACTAGTAAGTAACAATTTAATAAATAGTAAGTAACAATTTGATTAATAGTAAGTAACAATTTAATAAATAGTAAGTAACAATTTAATAAATAGTAAGTAACAATTTAATAAATAGTAAGAAACAATTTAATAAATAATAAGTAACAATTTAATAAATTGTAAGTAACAATTTAATAAACAGTAAGTAACAATTTAATAAATAATAAGTAACAATTTAATAAATAGTAAGTAACAATTTAATAAATAGTAAGTAACAATTTAATAAATTGTAAGTAACAATTTAATAAATAGTATGTAACAATTTAAAAATAGTAAGTAACAATTTAATACATAGTAAGTAACAATTTAATAAATAGTAAGTAACAATTTAATAAATAGTAAGTAACAATTTAAAAAATAGTACCAATTTAATAAATAGTAAGAAACAATTTAATAAATAGTAAGTAACAATTTAATAAATAGTAAGTAACAATTTAATAAATAGTAAGTAACAATTTAATAAATAGATAGTAACAATTTAATTAATAGTAAGTAACAACTTAATAAATAGTAATAACAATTTAATAAATAGTAAGAAACATTTTAATAAATAGTAAGTAACAATTTGATAAATAGTAAGTTACGATTTGATAAATAGAAAGTAACAATTTGATAAATAGTAAGTAACAATTTAATAAACAGTAACAATTTAATAAATAGTAAGTAACAATTTAATAAATAGTAAGAAAAAATTTAATAAATAGTTTGTAACAATTTAATAAATATTAAGTGTCAATTTAATAAATAATAAGTAACAATTTAATAAATAGTAAGTAACAATTTAATAAATAGTAAGTAACAATTTAATAAATAGTATGTAACCATTTGATAAATAGTAAGTAACCATTTGATAAATAGTAAGTAACAATTTAATAAATAGTAAGTAACAATTTAATTAATAGTATGTAACAATTTAATAAATAGTAAGTAACAATTTGATAAATAGTAAGTAACAATTTGATAAATAGTAAGTAACAATTTGATAAATAGTAAGTAACCATTTGATAAATAGTAGGTAACCATTTGACAAATAGTAAGTAACAATTTAATAAATAGTAAGTAACAATTTAATAAATAGTAAGTAACAATTTAAAAAATAGTAACAATTTAATAAATAGTTAGTAACAATTTAATAAATAGTAAGTAACAATTTAATAAATAGTAAGTAACAATTTAATAAATAGCAAGTAACATTTTGATAAATAGTAAGTAACAATTTGATAAATAGTAAGTAACAATTTGATAAATAGTAAGTAACAATTTGATAAATAGTAAGTAACCATTTGATAAATAGTAAGTAAGCATTTGATAAATAGTAAGTAACCATTTGATAAATAGTAAGTAACCATTTGATAAATAGTAAGTAACAATTTAATAAATAGTAAGTAACAATTTAATAAATTGTAAGTAACAATTTAATAAATAGTATGTAACAATTTAAAAATAGTAAGTAACAATTTAATACATAGTAAGTAACAATTTAATAAATAGTAAGTAACAATTTAATAAATAGTAAGTAACAATTTAAAAAATAGTACCAATTTAATAAATAGTAAGTAACAATTTAATAAATAGTAAGTAACAATTTAATAAATAGTAAGTAACAATTTAATAAATAGTAAGTAACAATTTAATAAATAGATAGTAACAATTTAATTAATAGTATGTAACAATTTAATAAATAGTAAGTAACAATTTAATAAATAGTAAGTAACAATTTGATAAATAGTAAGTAACAATTTGATAAATAGTAAGTTACGATTTGACAAATAGAAAGTAACAATTTGATAAATAGTAAGTAACAATTTAATAAACAGTAACAATTTAATAAATAGTAAGTAACAATTTAATAAATAGTAAGAAAAAATTTAATAAATAGTTTGTAACAATTTAATAAATATTAAGTGTCAATTTAATAAATAATAAGTAACAATTTAATAAATAGTAAGTAACAATTTAATAAATTGTAAGTAACAATTTAGTAAATAGTAGGTAACAATTTAAAAATAGTAAGTAACAATTTAATACATAGTAAGTAACAATTTAATAAATAGTAAGTAACAGTTTAATAAATAGTAAGTAACAATTTAAAAAATAGTAACAATTTAATAAATAGTAAGTAACAATTTAATAAACAGTAAGTAACAATTTAATAAATTGTAAGTAACAATTTAATAAATAGTAAGTAACAATTTAATAAATAGATAGTAACAATTTAATTAATAGTAAGTAACAACTTAATAAATAGTAAGTAACAATTTAATAAATAGTAAGAAACATTTTAATAAATAGTAAGTAACAATTTGATAAATAGTAAGTTACGATTTGATAAATAGAAAGTAAAAATTTGATAAATAGTAAGTAATAATTTAATAAACAGTAACAATTTAATAAATAGTAAGTAACAATTTAATAAATAGTAAGAAACGTTTTAATAAATAGTAAGTAACAATTTAATAAATAGTAAGTAACAATTTAATAAATAGTAAGTAACAATTTGATAAATAGTAAGTAACAATTTGATAAATAGTAAGTAACAATTTGATAAATAGTAAGTAACAATTTAATTAATAGTAAGTAACAACTTAATAAATAGTAAGTAACAATTTAATAAATAGTAAGAAACGTTTTAATAAATAGTAAGTAACAATTTAATAAATAGTAAGTAACAATTTAATAAATAGTATGTAACAATTTTATAAATAGTAAGTAACAATTTAATACATAGTAAGTAACAATTTAATAAATAGTAAGTAACAATTTAATAAATAGTAAGTAACAATTTAAAAAATAGTAACAATTTAATAAATAGTAAGTAACAATTTAATTAATAGTATGTAACAATTTAATAAATAGTAAGTAACAATTTGATAAATAGTAAGTAACAATTTGATTAATAGTAAGTAACAATTTGATAAATAGTAAGTAACCATTTGATAAATAGTAAGTAACCATTTGATAAATAGTAAGTAACAATTTAATAAATAGTAAGTAACAATTTAATAAATAGATAGTAACAATTTAATTAATAGTAAGTAACAACTTAATAAATAGTAAGTAACAATTTAATAAGTAGTAAGAAACATTTTAATAAATAGTAAGTAACAATTTGATAAATAGTAAGTAACGATTTGATAAATAGAAAGTAACAATTTAATAAATAGTAAGTAACAATTTAATAAATAGATAGTAACAATTTAATTAATAGTAAGTAACAACTTAATAAATAGTAAGTAACAATTTAATAAATAGTAAGAAACATTTTAATAAATAGTAAGTAACAATTTGATAAATAGTAAGTAACGATTTGATAAATAGAAAGTAACAATTTGATAAATAGTAAGTAACAATTTAATAAACAGTAACAATTTAATAAATAGTAAGTAACAATTTAATAAATAGTAAGTAATAATTTAATAAAAAGTAAGTAACAATTTAATAAATAGTAAGTAACAATTTAATAAATAGTAAGTAACAATTTGATAAATAGTAAGTAACAATTTGATAAATTGTAAGTAACAATTTAATAAATAGTATGTAACAATTTAATAAATAGTAAGTAACAATTTACTAAATAGTAAGTAACAATTTAATAAATAGTAAGTAACAATTTAATAAACAGTAACAATTTAATAAAGAGTAAGTAACAATTTAATAAATAGTAAGTAACAATTTAATAAATAGTAAGTAACAATTTAAAAAATAGTAACAATTTAATAACTAGTAAGTAACAATTTAATAAATAGTAAGTAACAATTTGATTAATAGTAAGTAACAATTTAATAAACAGTAAGTAACAATTTAATAAATAGTAAGTAACAATTTAATAAATAGTAAGAAACAATTTAATAAATAATAAGTAACAATTTAATAAATTGTAAGTAACAATTTAATAAACAGTAAGTAACAATTTAATAAATAATAAGTAACAATTTAATAAATAGTAAGTAACAATTTAATAAATAGTAAGTAACAATTTAATAAATTGTAAGTAACAATTTAATAAATAGTATGTAACAATTTAAAAATAGTAAGTAACAATTTAATACATAGTAAGTAACAATTTAATAAATAGTAAGTAACAATTTAATAAATAGTAAGTAACAATTTAAAAAATAGTACCAATTTAATAAATAGTAAGAAACAATTTAATAAATAGTAAGTAACAATTTAATAAATAGTAAGTAACAATTTAATAAATAGTAAGTAACAATTTAATAAATAGATAGTAACAATTTAATTAATAGTAAGTAACAACTTAATAAATAGTAATAACAATTTAATAAATAGTAAGAAACATTTTAATAAATAGTAAGTAACAATTTGATAAATAGTAAGTTACGATTTGATAAATAGAAAGTAACAATTTGATAAATAGTAAGTAACAATTTAATAAACAGTAACAATTTAATAAATAGTAAGTAACAATTTAATAAATAGTAAGAAAAAATTTAATAAATAGTTTGTAACAATTTAATAAATATTAAGTGTCAATTTAATAAATAATAAGTAACAATTTAATAAATAGTAAGTAACAATTTAATAAATAGTAAGTAACAATTTAATAAATAGTATGTAACCATTTGATAAATAGTAAGTAACCATTTGATAAATAGTAAGTAACAATTTAATAAATAGTAAGTAACAATTTAATAAATAGATAGTAACAATTTAATTAATATTAAGTAACAACTTAATAAATAGTAAGTAACAATTTAATAAATAGTAAGAAACGTTTTAATAAATAGTAAGTAACAATTTAATAAATAGTAAGTAACAATTTAATAAATAGTATGTAACAATTTAATAAATAGTAAGTAACAATTTAATACATAGTAAGTAACAATTTAATAAATAATAAGTAACAATTTAATAAATAGTAAGTAACAATTTAAAAAATAGTAACATTTTAATAAATAGTAAGTAACAATTTAATAAATAGTAAGTAACAATTTAATAAATAGTAAGTAACAATTTAATAAATAGTAAGTAACAATTTAATATATAGTAAGTAACAATTTGATAAATAGTAAGTAACAATTTGATAAATAGTAAGTAACAATTTGTAAATAGTAAGTAACAATTTGATAAATAGTAAGTAACCATTTGATAAATAGTAAGTAACCATTTGATAAATAGTAAGTAACCATTTGATAAATAGTAAGTAACAATTTAATAAATAGTAAGTAACAATTTAATTAATAGTATGTAACAATTTAATAAATAGTAAGTAACAATTTGATAAATAGTAAGTAACAATTTGATAAATAGTAAGTAACAATTTGATAAATAGTAAGTAACCATTTGATAAATAGTAAGTAACCATTTGATAAATAGTAAGTAACAATTTAATAAATAGTAAGTAACAATTTAATAAATAGTAAGTAACAATTTGATAAATAGTAAGTTACGATTTGATAAATAGAAAGTAACAATTTGATAAATAGTAAGTAACAATTTAATAAACAGTAACAATTTAATAAATAGTAAGTAACAATTTAATAAATAGTAAGAAAAAATTTAATAAATAGTTTGTAACAATTTAATAAATATTAAGTGTCAATTTAATAAATAATAAGTAACAATTTAATAAATAGTAAGTAACAATTTAATAAATAGTAAGTAACAATTTAATAAATAGTATGTAACCATTTGATAAATAGTAAGTAACCATTTGATAAATAGTAAGTAACAATTTAATAAATAGTAAGTAACAATTTAATAAATAGATAGTAACAATTTAATTAATATTAAGTAACAACTTAATAAATAGTAAGTAACAATTTAATAAATAGTAAGAAACGTTTTAATAAATAGTAAGTAACAATTTAATAAATAGTAAGTAACAATTTAATAAATAGTATGTAACAATTTAATAAATAGTAAGTAACAATTTAATACATAGTAAGTAACAATTTAATAAATAATAAGTAACAATTTAATAAATAGTAAGTAACAATTTAAAAAATAGTAACATTTTAATAAATAGTAAGTAACAATTTAATAAATAGTAAGTAACAATTTAATAAATAGTAAGTAACAATTTAATAAATAGTAAGTAACAATTTAATATATAGTAAGTAACAATTTGATAAATAGCAAGTAACAATTTAATAAATAGTAAGTAACAATTTAATAAATAGTAAGTAACAATTTAATAAATAGTAAGTAACAATTTAATAAATAGTAAGTAACAATTTGATAAATAGTAAGTAACAATTTGATAAATAGTAAGTAACAATTTGTAAATAGTAAGTAACAATTTGATAAATAGTAAGTAACCATTTGATAAATAGTAAGTAACCATTTGATAAATAGTAAGTAACCATTTGATAAATAGTAAGTAACAATTTAATAAATAGTAAGTAACAATTTAATTAATAGTATGTAACAATTTAATAAATAGTAAGTAACAATTTGATAAATAGTAAGTAACAATTTGATAAATAGTAAGTAACAATTTGATAAATAGTAAGTAACCATTTGATAAATAGTAAGTAACCATTTGATAAATAGTAAGTAACAATTTAATAAATAGTAAGTAACAATTTAATAAATAGTAAGTAACAATTTAAAAAATAGTAACAATTTAATAAATAGTTAGTAACAATTTAATAAATAGTAAGTAACAATTTAATAAATAGTAAGTAACAATTTAATAAATAGCAAGTAACATTTTGATAAATAGTAAGTAACAATTTGATAAATAGTAAGTAACAATTTGATAAATAGTAAGTAACAATTTGATAAATAGTAAGTAACCATTTGATAAATAGTAAGTAAGCATTTGATAAATAGTAAGTAACCATTTGATAAATAGTAAGTAACCATTTGATAAATAGTAAGTAACAATTTAATAAATAGTAAGTAACAATTTAATAAATTGTAAGTAACAATTTAATAAATAGTATGTAACAATTTAAAAATAGTAAGTAACAATTTAATACATAGTAAGTAACAATTTAATAAATAGTAAGTAACAATTTAATAAATAGTAAGTAACAATTTAAAAAATAGTACCAATTTAATAAATAGTAAGTAACAATTTAATAAATAGTAAGTAACAATTTAATAAATAGTAAGTAACAATTTAATAAATAGTAAGTAACAATTTAATAAATAGATAGTAACAATTTAATTAATAGTATGTAACAATTTAATAAATAGTAAGTAACAATTTAATAAATAGTAAGTAACAATTTGATAAATAGTAAGTAACAATTTGATAAATAGTAAGTTACGATTTGACAAATAGAAAGTAACAATTTGATAAATAGTAAGTAACAATTTAATAAACAGTAACAATTTAATAAATAGTAAGTAACAATTTAATAAATAGTAAGAAAAAATTTAATAAATAGTTTGTAACAATTTAATAAATATTAAGTGTCAATTTAATAAATAATAAGTAACAATTTAATAAATAGTAAGTAACAATTTAATAAATAGTAAGTAACAATTTAATAAATAGTAAGTAACCATTTGATAAATAGTAAGTAACCATTTGATAAATATTAAGTAACAATTTAATAAATAGTAAGTAACAATTTAATAAATAGATAGTAACAATTTAATTAATAGTAAGTAACAACTTAATAAATAGTAAGTAACAATTTAATAAATAGTAAGAAACGTTTTAATAAATAGTAAGTAACAATTTAATAAATAGTAAGTAACAATTTAATAAATAGTATGTATCAATTTAATAAATAGTAAGTAACAATTTAATACATAGTAAGTAACAATTTAATAAATAATAAGTAACAATTTTATAAATAGTAAGTAACAATTTAAAAAATAGTAACAATTTAATAAATAGTAAGTAACAATTTAATAAATAGTAAGTAACAATTTAATAAATAGTAAGTAACAATTTAATATATAGTAAGTAACAATTTGATAAATAGCAAGTAACAATTTAATAAATAGTAAGTAACAATTTAATAAATTGTAAGTAACAATTTAATAAATAGTAAGTAACAATTTAATAAATAGTAAGTAACAATTTGATAAATAGTAAGTAACAATTTGATAAATAGTAAGTAACAATTTGTAAATAGTAAGTAACAATTTGATAAATAGTAAGTAACCATTTGATAAATAGTAAGTAACCATTTGATAAATAGTTAGTAACCATTTGATAAATAGTAAGTAACAATTTAATAAATAGTAAGTAACAATTTAATTAATAGTATGTAACAATTTAATAAATAGTAAGTAACAATTTGATAAATAGTAAGTAAAAATTTGATAAATAGTAAGTAACAATTTGATAAATAGTAAGTAACCATTTGATAAATAGTAAGTAACCATTTGATAAATAGTAAGTAACAATTTAATAAATAGTAAGTAACAATTTAATAAATAGTAAGTAACAATTTAATAAATAGTAAGTAACAATTTAATAAATAGCAAGTAACATTTTGATAAATAGTAAGTAACAATTTGATAAATAGTAAGTAACAATTTGATAAATAGTAAGTAACAATTTGATAAATAGTAAGTAACCATTTGATAAATAGTAAGTAAGCATTTGATAAATAGTAAGTAACCATTTGATAAATAGTAAGTAACCATTTGATAAATAGTAAGTAACAATTTAATAAATAGTAAGTAACAATTTAATAAATTGTAAGTAACAATTTAATAAATAGAATGTCACAATTTAAAAATAGTAAGTAACAATTTAATACATAGTAAGTAACAATTTAATAAATAGTAAGTAACAATTTAATAAATAGTAAGTAACAATTTAAAAAATAGTACCAATATAATAAATAGTAAGTAACAATTTAATAAATAGTAAGTAACAATTTAATAAATAGTAAGTAACAATTTAATAAATAGTAAGTAACAATTTAATAAATAGATAGTAACAATTTAATTAATAGTAAGTAACAACTTAATAAATAGTAAGTAACAATTTAATAAATAGTAAGAAACATTTTAATAAATAGTAAGTAACAATTTGATAAATAGTAAGTTACGATTTGATAAATAGAAAGTAACAATTTGATAAATAGTAAGTAACAATTTAATAAACAGTAACAATTTAATAAATAGTAAGTAACAATTTAATAAATAGTAAGAAAAAATTTAATAAATAGTTTGTAACAATTTAATAAATATTAAGTGTCAATTTAATAAATAATAAGGCTCAATTTAATAAATAGTAAGTAACAATTTAATAAATAGTAAGTAACAATTTAATAAATAGTAAGTAACCATTTGATAAATAGTAAGTAACCATTTGATAAATAGTAAGTAACAATTTAATAAATAGTAAGTAACAATTTAATAAATAGATAGTAACAATTTAATTAATAGTAAGTAACAACTTAATAAATAGTAAGTAACAATTTAATAAATAGTAAGAAACGTTTTAATAAATAGTAAGTAACAATTTAATAAATAGTAAGTAACAATTTAATAAATAGTATGTAACAATTTAATAAATAGTAAGTAACAATTTAATACATAGTAAGTAACAATTTAATAAATAATAAGTAACAATTTAATAAATAGTAAGTAACAATTTAAAAAATAGTAACAATTTAATAAATAGTAAGTAACAATTTAATAAATAGTAAGTAACAATTTAATAAATAGTAAGTAACAATTTAATATATAGTAAGTAACAATTTGATAAATAGCAAGTAACAATTTAATAAATAGTAAGTAACAATTTAATAAATAGTAAGTAACAATTTAATAAATAGTAAGTAACAATTTAATAAATAGTATGAAACAATTTAATAAATAGTATGTAACAATTTAATAAATAGTAAGTAACAATTTACTAAATAGTAAGTAACAATTTAATAAACAGTAAGTAACAATTTAATAATCAGTAACAATATAATAAAGAGTAAGTAACAATTTAATAAATAGTAAGTAACAATTTAATAAATAGTAAGTAACAATTTAATAAATAGTGAGTAACAATTTAATAAATAGTAGGTAACAATTTAATAAATAGTATGAAACAATTTAATAAATAGTATGTAACAATTTAATAAATAGTAAGTAACAATTTACTAAATAGTAAGTATCAATTTAATAAATAGTAAGTAACAAATTAATAAACAGTAACAATTTAATAAAGAGTAAGTAACAATTTAATAAATAGTAAGTAACAATTTAATAAATAGTAAGTAACAATTTAAAAAATAGTAACAATTTAATAACTAGTAAGTAACAATTTAATAAATAGTAAGTAACAATTTGATTAATAGTAAGTAACAATTTAATAAATAGTAAGTAACAATTTAATAAATAGTAAGTAACAATTTAATAAATAGTAAGAAACAATTTAATAAATAATAAGTAACAATTTAATAAATAGTAAGTAACAATTTAATAAACAGTAAGTAACAATTTAATAAATAATAAGTAACAATTTAATAAATAGTAAGTAACAATTTAATAAATAGTAAGTAACAATTTAATAAATTGTAAGTAACAATTTAGTAAATAGTAGGTAACAATTTAAAAATAGTAAGTAACAATTTAATACATAGTAAGTAACAATTTAATAAATAGTAAGTAACAATTTAATAAATAGTAAGTAACAATTTAAAAAATAGTAACAATTTAATAAATAGTAAGTAACAATTTAATAAACAGTAAGTAACAATTTAATAAATTGTAAGTAACAATTTAATAAATAGTAAGTAACAATTTAATAAATAGATAGTAATAATTTAATTAATAGTAAGTAACAACTTAATAAATAGTAAGTAACAATTTAATAAATAGTAAGAAACATTTTAATAAATAGTAAGTAACAATTTGATAAATAGTAAGTTACGATTTGATAAATAGAAAGTAAAAATTTGATAAATAGTAAGTAATAATTTAATAAACAGTAACAATTTAATAAATAGTAAGTAACAATTTAATAAATAGTAAGAAACGTTTTAATAAATAGTAAGTAACAATTTAATAAATAGTAAGTAACAATTTAATAAATAGTAAGTAACAATTTGATAAATAGTAAGTAACAATTTGATAAATAGTAAGTAACAATTTGATAAATAGTAAGTAACAATTTAATTAATAGTAAGTAACAACTTAATAAATAGTAAGTAACAATTTAATAAATAGTAAGAAACGTTTTAATAAATAGTAAGTAACAATTTAATAAATAGTAAGTAACAATTTAATAAAGAGTATGTAACAATTTTATAAATAGTAAGTAACAATTTAATACATAGTAAGTAACAATTTAATAAATAGTAAGTAACAATTTAATAAATAGTAAGTAACAATTTAAAAAATAGTAACAATTTAATAAATAGTAAGTAACAATTTAATTAATAGTATGTAACAATTTAATAAATAGTAAGTAACAATTTGATAAATAGTAAGTAACAATTTGATTAATAGTAAGTAACAATTTGATAAATAGTAAGTAACCATTTGATAAATAGTAAGTAACCATTTGATAAATAGTAAGTAACAATTTAATAAATAGTAAGTAACAGTTTAATAAATAGTAAGTAACAATTTAAAAAATAGTAACAATTTAATAAATAGTAAGTAACAATTTAATAAACAGTAAGTAACAATTTAATAAATTGTAAGTAACAATTTAATAAATAGTAAGTAACAATTTAATAAATAGATAGTAACAATTTAATTAATAGTAAGTAACAACTTAATAAATAGTAAGTAACAATTTAATAAATAGTAAGAAACATTTTAATAAATAGTAAGTAACAATTTGATAAATAGTAAGTTACGATTTGATAAATAGAAAGTAAAAATTTGATAAATAGTAAGTAATAATTTAATAAACAGTAACAATTTAATAAATAGTAAGTAACAATTTAATAAATAGTAAGAAACGTTTTAATAAATAGTAAGTAACAATTTAATAAATAGTAAGTAACAATTTAATAAATAGTAAGTAACAATTTGATAAATAGTAAGTAACAATTTGATAAATAGTAAGTAACAATTTGATAAATAGTAAGTAACAATTTAATTAATAGTAAGTAACAACTTAATAAATAGTAAGTAACAATTTAATAAATAGTAAGAAACGTTTTAATAAATAGTAAGTAACAATTTAATAAATAGTAAGTAACAATTTAATAAATAGTATGTAACAATTTTATAAATAGTAAGTAACAATTTAATACATAGTAAGTAACAATTTAATAAATAGTAAGTAACAATTTAATAAATAGTAAGTAACAATTTAAAAAATAGTAACAATTTAATAAATAGTAAGTAACAATTTAATTAATAGTATGTAACAATTTAATAAATAGTAAGTAACAATTTGATAAATAGTAAGTAACAATTTGATTAATAGTAAGTAACAATTTGATAAATAGTAAGTAACCATTTGATAAATAGTAAGTAACCATTTGATAAATAGTAAGTAACAATTTAATAAATAGTAAGTAACAATTTAATAAATAGATAGTAACAATTTAATTAATAGTAAGTAACAACTTAATAAATAGTAAGTAACAATTTAATAAGTAGTAAGAAACATTTTAATAAATAGTAAGTAACAATTTGATAAATAGTAAGTAACGATTTGATAAATAGAAAGTAACAATTTAATAAATAGTAAGTAACAATTTAATAAATAGATAGTAACAATTTAATTAATAGTAAGTAACAACTTAATAAATAGTAAGTAACAATTTAATAAATAGTAAGAAACATTTTAATAAATAGTAAGTAACAATTTGATAAATAGTAAGTAACGATTTGATAAATAGAAAGTAACAATTTGATAAATAGTAAGTAACAATTTAATAAACAGTAACAATTTAATAAATAGTAAGTAACAATTTAATAAATAGTAAGTAATAATTTAATAAAAAGTAAGTAACAATTTAATAAATAGTAAGTAACAATTTAATAAATAGTAAGTAACAATTTGATAAATAGTAAGTAACAATTTGATAAATTGTAAGTAACAATTTAATAAATAGTATGTAACAATTTAATAAATAGTAAGTAACAATTTACTAAATAGTAAGTAACAATTTAATAAATAGTAAGTAACAATTTAATAAACAGTAACAATTTAATAAAGAGTAAGTAACAATTTAATAAATAGTAAGTAACAATTTAATAAATAGTAAGTAACAATTTAAAAAATAGTAACAATTTAATAACTAGTAAGTAACAATTTAATAAATAGTAAGTAACAATTTGATTAATAGTAAGTAACAATTTAATAAACAGTAAGTAACAATTTAATAAATAGTAAGTAACAATTTAATAAATAGTAAGAAACAATTTAATAAATAATAAGTAACAATTTAATAAATTGTAAGTAACAATTTAATAAACAGTAAGTAACAATTTAATAAATAATAAGTAACAATTTAATAAATAGTAAGTAACAATTTAATAAATAGTAAGTAACAATTTAATAAATTGTAAGTAACAATTTAATAAATAGTATGTAACAATTTAAAAATAGTAAGTAACAATTTAATACATAGTAAGTAACAATTTAATAAATAGTAAGTAACAATTTAATAAATAGTAAGTAACAATTTAAAAAATAGTACCAATTTAATAAATAGTAAGAAACAATTTAATAAATAGTAAGTAACAATTTAATAAATAGTAAGTAACAATTTAATAAATAGTAAGTAACAATTTAATAAATAGATAGTAACAATTTAATTAATAGTAAGTAACAACTTAATAAATAGTAATAACAATTTAATAAATAGTAAGAAACATTTTAATAAATAGTAAGTAACAATTTGATAAATAGTAAGTTACGATTTGATAAATAGAAAGTAACAATTTGATAAATAGTAAGTAACAATTTAATAAACAGTAACAATTTAATAAATAGTAAGTAACAATTTAATAAATAGTAAGAAAAAATTTAATAAATAGTTTGTAACAATTTAATAAATATTAAGTGTCAATTTAATAAATAATAAGTAACAATTTAATAAATAGTAAGTAACAATTTAATAAATAGTAAGTAACAATTTAATAAATAGTATGTAACCATTTGATAAATAGTAAGTAACCATTTGATAAATAGTAAGTAACAATTTAATAAATAGTAAGTAACAATTTAATAAATAGATAGTAACCATTTAATTAATAGTAAGTAACAACTTAATAAATAGTAAGTAACAATTTAATAAATAGTAAGAAACGTTTTAATAAATAGTATGTAACAATTTAATAAATAGTAAGTAACAATTTAATACATAGTAAGTAACAATTTAATAAATAATAAGTAACAATTTAATAAATAGTAAGTAACAATTTAAAAAATAGTAACATTTTAATAAATAGTAAGTAACAATTTAATAAATAGTAAGTAACAATTTAATAAATAGTAAGTAACAATTTAATATATAGTAAGTAACAATTTGATAAATAGCAAGTAACAATTTAATAAATAGTAAGTAACAATTTAATAAATAGTAAGTAACAATTTAATAAATAGTAAGTAACAATTTAATAAATAGTAAGTAACAATTTGATAAATAGTAAGTAACAATTTGATAAATAGTAAGTAACAATTTGTAAATAGTAAGTAACAATTTGATAAATAGTAAGTAACCATTTGATAAATAGTAAGTAACCATTTGATAAATTGTAAGTAACCATTTGATAAATAGTAAGTAACAATTTAATAAATAGTAAGTAACAATTTAATTAATAGTATGTAACAATTTAATAAATAGTAAGTAACAATTTGATAAATAGTAAGTAACAATTTGATAAATAGTAAGTAACAATTTGATAAATAGTAAGTAACCATTTGATAAATAGTAGGTAACCATTTGACAAATAGTAAGTAACAATTTAATAAATAGTAAGTAACAATTTAATAAATAGTAAGTAACAATTTAAAAAATAGTAACAATTTAATAAATAGTTAGTAACAATTTAATAAATAGTAAGTAACAATTTAATAAATAGTAAGTAACAATTTAATAAATAGCAAGTAACATTTTGATAAATAGTAAGTAACAATTTGATAAATAGTAAGTAACAATTTGATAAATAGTAAGTAACAATTTGATAAATAGTAAGTAACCATTTGATAAATAGTAAGTAAGCATTTGATAAATAGTAAGTAACCATTTGATAAATAGTAAGTAACCATTTGATAAATAGTAAGTAACAATTTAATAAATAGTAAGTAACAATTTAATAAATTGTAAGTAACAATTTAATAAATAGTATGTAACAATTTAAAAATAGTAAGTAACAATTTAATACATAGTAAGTAACAATTTAATAAATAGTAAGTAACAATTTAATAAATAGTAAGTAACAATTTAAAAAATAGTACCAATTTAATAAATAGTAAGTAACAATTTAATAAATAGTAAGTAACAATTTAATAAATAGTAAGTAACAATTTAATAAATAGTAAGTAACAATTTAATAAATAGATAGTAACAATTTAAAAAATAGTAACAATTTAATAAATAGTTAGTAACAATTTAATAAATAGTAAGTAACAATTTAATAAATAGTAAGTAACAATTTAATAAATAGCAAGTAACATTTTGATAAATAGTAAGTAACAATTTGATAAATAGTAAGTAACAATTTGATAAATAGTAAGTAACAATTTGATAAATAGTAAGTAACCATTTGATAAATAGTAAGTAAGCATTTGATAAATAGTAAGTAACCATTTGATAAATAGTAAGTAACCATTTGATAAATAGTAAGTAACAATTTAATAAATAGTAAGTAACAATTTAATAAATTGTAAGTAACAATTTAATAAATAGTATGTAACAATTTAAAAATAGTAAGTAACAATTTAATACATAGTAAGTAACAATTTAATAAATAGTAAGTAACAATTTAATAAATAGTAAGTAACAATTTAAAAAATAGTACCAATTTAATAAATAGTAAGTAACAATTTAATAAATAGTAAGTAACAATTTAATAAATAGTAAGTAACAATTTAATAAATAGTAAGTAACAATTTAATAAATAGATAGTAACAATTTAATTAATAGTATGTAACAATTTAATAAATAGTAAGTAACAATTTAATAAATAGTAAGTAACAATTTAATAAATAGATAGTAACAATTTAATTAATAGTAAGTAACAACTTAATAAATAGTAAGTAACAATTTAATAAGTAGTAAGAAACATTTTAATAAATAGTAAGTAACAATTTGATAAATAGTAAGTAACGATTTGATAAATAGAAAGTAACAATTTAATAAATAGTAAGTAACAATTTAATAAATAGATAGTAACAATTTAATTAATAGTAAGTAACAACTTAATAAATAGTAAGTAACAATTTAATAAATAGTAAGAAACATTTTAATAAATAGTAAGTAACAATTTGATAAATAGTAAGTAACGATTTGATAAATAGAAAGTAACAATTTGATAAATAGTAAGTAACAATTTAATAAACAGTAACAATTTAATAAATAGTAAGTAACAATTTAATAAATAGTAAGTAATAATTTAATAAAAAGTAAGTAACAATTTAATAAATAGTAAGTAACAATTTAATAAATAGTAAGTAACAATTTGATAAATAGTAAGTAACAATTTGATAAATTGTAAGTAACAATTTAATAAATAGTATGTAACAATTTAATAAATAGTAAGTAACAATTTACTAAATAGTAAGTAACAATTTAATAAATAGTAAGTAACAATTTAATAAACAGTAACAATTTAATAAAGAGTAAGTAACAATTTAATAAATAGTAAGTAACAATTTAATAAATAGTAAGTAACAATTTAAAAAATAGTAACAATTTAATAACTAGTAAGTAACAATTTAATAAATAGTAAGTAACAATTTGATTAATAGTAAGTAACAATTTAATAAACAGTAAGTAACAATTTAATAAATAGTAAGTAACAATTTAATAAATAGTAAGAAACAATTTAATAAATAATAAGTAACAATTTAATAAATTGTAAGTAACAATTTAATAAACAGTAAGTAACAATTTAATAAATAATAAGTAACAATTTAATAAATAGTAAGTAACAATTTAATAAATAGTAAGTAACAATTTAATAAATTGTAAGTAACAATTTAATAAATAGTATGTAACAATTTAAAAATAGTAAGTAACAATTTAATACATAGTAAGTAACAATTTAATAAATAGTAAGTAACAATTTAATAAATAGTAAGTAACAATTTAAAAAATAGTACCAATTTAATAAATAGTAAGAAACAATTTAATAAATAGTAAGTAACAATTTAATAAATAGTAAGTAACAATTTAATAAATAGTAAGTAACAATTTAATAAATAGATAGTAACAATTTAATTAATAGTAAGTAACAACTTAATAAATAGTAATAACAATTTAATAAATAGTAAGAAACATTTTAATAAATAGTAAGTAACAATTTGATAAATAGTAAGTTACGATTTGATAAATAGAAAGTAACAATTTGATAAATAGTAAGTAACAATTTAATAAACAGTAACAATTTAATAAATAGTAAGTAACAATTTAATAAATAGTAAGAAAAAATTTAATAAATAGTTTGTAACAATTTAATAAATATTAAGTGTCAATTTAATAAATAATAAGTAACAATTTAATAAATAGTAAGTAACAATTTAATAAATAGTAAGTAACAATTTAATAAATAGTATGTAACCATTTGATAAATAGTAAGTAACCATTTGATAAATAGTAAGTAACAATTTAATAAATAGTAAGTAACAATTTAATAAATAGATAGTAACCATTTAATTAATAGTAAGTAACAACTTAATAAATAGTAAGTAACAATTTAATAAATAGTAAGAAACGTTTTAATAAATAGTATGTAACAATTTAATAAATAGTAAGTAACAATTTAATACATAGTAAGTAACAATTTAATAAATAATAAGTAACAATTTAATAAATAGTAAGTAACAATTTAAAAAATAGTAACATTTTAATAAATAGTAAGTAACAATTTAATAAATAGTAAGTAACAATTTAATAAATAGTAAGTAACAATTTAATATATAGTAAGTAACAATTTGATAAATAGCAAGTAACAATTTAATAAATAGTAAGTAACAATTTAATAAATAGTAAGTAACAATTTAATAAATAGTAAGTAACAATTTAATAAATAGTAAGTAACAATTTGATAAATAGTAAGTAACAATTTGATAAATAGTAAGTAACAATTTGTAAATAGTAAGTAACAATTTGATAAATAGTAAGTAACCATTTGATAAATAGTAAGTAACCATTTGATAAATTGTAAGTAACCATTTGATAAATAGTAAGTAACAATTTAATAAATAGTAAGTAACAATTTAATTAATAGTATGTAACAATTTAATAAATAGTAAGTAACAATTTGATAAATAGTAAGTAACAATTTGATAAATAGTAAGTAACAATTTGATAAATAGTAAGTAACCATTTGATAAATAGTAGGTAACCATTTGACAAATAGTAAGTAACAATTTAATAAATAGTAAGTAACAATTTAATAAATAGTAAGTAACAATTTAAAAAATAGTAACAATTTAATAAATAGTTAGTAACAATTTAATAAATAGTAAGTAACAATTTAATAAATAGTAAGTAACAATTTAATAAATAGCAAGTAACATTTTGATAAATAGTAAGTAACAATTTGATAAATAGTAAGTAACAATTTGATAAATAGTAAGTAACAATTTGATAAATAGTAAGTAACCATTTGATAAATAGTAAGTAAGCATTTGATAAATAGTAAGTAACCATTTGATAAATAGTAAGTAACCATTTGATAAATAGTAAGTAACAATTTAATAAATAGTAAGTAACAATTTAATAAATTGTAAGTAACAATTTAATAAATAGTATGTAACAATTTAAAAATAGTAAGTAACAATTTAATACATAGTAAGTAACAATTTAATAAATAGTAAGTAACAATTTAATAAATAGTAAGTAACAATTTAAAAAATAGTACCAATTTAATAAATAGTAAGTAACAATTTAATAAATAGTAAGTAACAATTTAATAAATAGTAAGTAACAATTTAATAAATAGTAAGTAACAATTTAATAAATAGATAGTAACAATTTAAAAAATAGTAACAATTTAATAAATAGTTAGTAACAATTTAATAAATAGTAAGTAACAATTTAATAAATAGTAAGTAACAATTTAATAAATAGCAAGTAACATTTTGATAAATAGTAAGTAACAATTTGATAAATAGTAAGTAACAATTTGATAAATAGTAAGTAACAATTTGATAAATAGTAAGTAACCATTTGATAAATAGTAAGTAAGCATTTGATAAATAGTAAGTAACCATTTGATAAATAGTAAGTAACCATTTGATAAATAGTAAGTAACAATTTAATAAATAGTAAGTAACAATTTAATAAATTGTAAGTAACAATTTAATAAATAGTATGTAACAATTTAAAAATAGTAAGTAACAATTTAATACATAGTAAGTAACAATTTAATAAATAGTAAGTAACAATTTAATAAATAGTAAGTAACAATTTAAAAAATAGTACCAATTTAATAAATAGTAAGTAACAATTTAATAAATAGTAAGTAACAATTTAATAAATAGTAAGTAACAATTTAATAAATAGTAAGTAACAATTTAATAAATAGATAGTAACAATTTAATTAATAGTATGTAACAATTTAATAAATAGTAAGTAACAATTTAATAAATAGTAAGTAACAATTTGATAAATAGTAAGTAACAATTTGATAAATAGTAAGTTACGATTTGACAAATAGAAAGTAACAATTTGATAAATAGTAAGTAACAATTTAATAAACAGTAACAATTTAATAAATAGTAAGTAACAATTTAATAAATAGTAAGAAAAAATTTAATAAATAGTTTGTAACAATTTAATAAATATTAAGTGTCAATTTAATAAATAATAAGTAACAATTTAATAAATAGTAAGTAACAATTTAATAAATAGTAAGTAACAATTTAATAAATAGTAAGTAACCATTTGATAAATAGTAAGTAACCATTTGATAAATAGTAAGTAACAATTTAATAAATAGTAAGTAACAATTTAATAAATAGATAGTAACAATTTAATTAATAGTAAGTAACAACTTAATAAATTGTAAGTAACAATTTAATAAATAGTAAGAAACGTTTTAATAAATAGTAAGTAACAATTTAATAAATAGTAAGTAACAATTTAATAAATAGTATGTAACAATTTAATAAATAGTAAGTAAGAATTTAATACATAGTAAGTAACAATTTAATAAATAATAAGTAACAATTTAATAAATAGTAAGTAACAATTTAAAAAATAGTAACAATTTAATAAATAGTAAGTAACAATTTAATAAATAGTAAGTAACAATTTAATAAATAGTAAGTAACAATTTAATATATAGTAAGTAACAATTTAATAAATAGTAAGTAACAATTTAATAAATAGTAAGTAACAATTTGATAAATAGTAAGTAACAATTTGATAAATAGTAAGTAACAATTTGTAAATAGTAAGTAACAATTTGATAAATAGTAAGTAACCATTTGATAAATAGTAAGTAACCATTTGATAAATAGTAAGTAACCATTTGATAAATAGTAAGTAACAATTTAATAAATAGTAAGTAACAATTTAATTAATAGTATGTAACAATTTAATAAATAGTAAGTAACAATTTGATAAATAGTAAGTAAAAATTTGATAAATAGTAAGTAACAATTTGATAAATAGTAAGTAACAATTTAATAAATAGATAGTAACAATTTAATTAATAGTAAGTAACAACTTAATAAATAGTAAGTAACAATTTAATAAATAGTAAGAAACGTTTTAATAAATAGTAAGTAACAATTTAATAAATAGTAAGTAACAATTTAATAAATAGTATGTAACAATTTAATAAATAGTAAGTAACAATTTAATACATAGTAAGTAACAATTTAATAAATAATAAGTAACAATTTAATAAATAGTAAGTAACAATTTAAAAAATAGTAAGTAACAATTTGTAAATAGTAAGTAACAATTTGATAAATAGTAAGTAACCATTTGATAAATAGTAAGTAACCATTTGATAAATAGTAAGTAACCATTTGATAAATAGTAAGTAACAATTTAATAAATAGTAAGTAACAATTTAATTAATAGTATGTAACAATTTAATAAATAGTAAGTAACAATTTGATAAATAGTAAGTAACAATTTGATAAATAGTAAGTAACAATTTGATAAATAGTAAGTAACCATTTGATAAATAGTAAGTAACAATTTAATAAATAGTAAGTAACAATTTAATAAATAGATAGTAACATTTTAATAAATAGTAAGTAACAATTTAATAAATAGTAAGTAACAATTTAATAAATAGTAAGTAACAATTTAATATATAGTAAGTAACAATTTGATAAATAGCAAGTAACAATTTAATAAATAGTAAGTAACAATTTAATAAATAGTAAGTAACAATTTAATAAATAGTAAGTAACAATTTAATAAATAGTAAGTAACAATTTAATAAATAGTAAGTAACAATTTGATAAATAGTAAGTAACAATTTGATAAATAGTAAGTAACAATTTGTAAATAGTAAGTAACAATTTGATAAATAGTAAGTAACCATTTGATAAATAGTAAGTAACCATTTGATAAATAGTAAGTAACCATTTGATAAATAGTAAGTAACAATTTAATAAATAGTAAGTAACAATTTAATTAATAGTATGTAACAATTTAATAAATAGTAAGTAACAATTTGATAAATAGTAAGTAACAATTTGATAAATAGTAAGTAACAATTTGATAAATAGTAAGTAACCATTTGATAAATAGTAAGTAACCATTTGATAAATAGTAAGTAACAATTTAATAAATAGTAAGTAACAATTTAATAAATAGTAAGTAACAATTTAAAAAATAGTAACAATTTAATAAATAGTTAGTAACAATTTAATAAATAGTAAGTAACAATTTAATAAATAGTAAGTAACAATTTAATAAATAGCAAGTAACATTTTGATAAATAGTAAGTAACAATTTGATAAATAGTAAGTAACAATTTGATAAATAGTAAGTAACAATTTGATAAATAGTAAGTAACCATTTGATAAATAGTAAGTAAGCATTTGATAAATAGTAAGTAACCATTTGATAAATAGTAAGTAACCATTTGATAAATAGTAAGTAACAATTTAATAAATAGTAAGTAACAATTTAATAAATTGTAAGTAACAATTTAATAAATAGTATGTAACAATTTAAAAATAGTAAGTAACAATTTAATACATAGTAAGTAACAATTTAATAAATAGTAAGTAACAATTTAATAAATAGTAAGTAACAATTTAAAAAATAGTACCAATTTAATAAATAGTAAGTAACAATTTAATAAATAGTAAGTAACAATTTAATAAATAGTAAGTAACAATTTAATAAATAGTAAGTAACAATTTAATAAATAGATAGTAACAATTTAATTAATAGTATGTAACAATTTAATAAATAGTAAGTAACAATTTAATAAATAGTAAGTAACAATTTGATAAATAGTAAGTAACAATTTGATAAATAGTAAGTTACGATTTGACAAATAGAAAGTAACAATTTGATAAATAGTAAGTAACAATATAATAAACAGTAACAATTTAATAAATAGTAAGTAACAATTTAATAAATAGTAAGAAAAAATTTAATAAATAGTTTGTAACAATTTAATAAATATTAAGTGTCAATTTAATAAATAATAAGTAACAATTTAATAAATAGTAAGTAACAATTTAATAAATAGTAAGTAACAATTTAATAAATAGTAAGTAACCATTTGATAAATAGTAAGTAACCATTTGATAAATATTAAGTAACAATTTAATAAATAGTAAGTAACAATTTAATAAATAGATAGTAACAATTTAATTAATAGTAAGTAACAACTTAATAAATAGTAAGTAACAATTTAATAAATAGTAAGAAACGTTTTAATAAATAATAAGTAACAATTTAATAAATAGTAAGTAACAATTTAATAAATAGTATGTATCAATTTAATAAATAGTAAGTAACAATTTAATACATAGTAAGTAACAATTTAATAAATAATAAGTAACAATTTAATAAATAGTAAGTAACAATTTAAAAAATAGTAACAATTTAATAAATAGTAAGTAACAATTTAATAAATAGTAAGTAACAATTTAATAAATAGTAAGTAACAATTTAATATATAGTAAGTAACAATTTGATAAATAGCAGGTAACAATTTAATAAATAGTAAGTAACAATTTAATATATAGTAAGTAACAATTTAATAAATAGTAAGTAACAATTTAATAAATAGTAAGTAACAATTTGATAAATAGTAAGTAACAATTTGATAAATAGTAAGTAACAATTTGTAAATAGTAAGTAACAATTTGATAAATAGTAAGTAACCATTTGATAAATAGTAAGTAACCATTTGATAAATAGTAAGTAACCATTTGATAAATAGTAAGTAACCATTTGATAAATAGTATGTAACAATTTAATAAATAGTAAGTAACAATTTAATTAATAGTATGTAACAATTTAATAAATTGTAAGTAACAATTTGATAAATAGTAAGTAACAATTTGATAAATAGTAAGTAACAATTTGATAAATAGTAAGTAACCATTTGATAAATAGTAAGTAACAATTTAATAAATAGTAAGTAACAATTTAATAAATAGATAGTAACATTTTAATAAATAGTAAGTAACAATTTAATAAATAGTAAGTAACAATTTAATAAATAGTAAGTAACAATTTAATATATAGTAAGTAACAATTTGATAAATAGCAAGTAACAATTTAATAAATAGTAAGTAACAATTTAATAAATAGTAAGTAACAATTTAATAAATAGTAAGTAACAATTTAATAAATAGTAAGTAACAATTTAATAAATAGTAAATAACAATTTGATAAATAGTAAGTAACAATTTGATAAATAGTAAGTAACAATTTGTAAATAGTAAGTAACAATTTGATAAATAGTAAGTAACCATTTGATAAATAGTAAGTAACCATTTGATAAATAGTAAGTAACCATTTGATAAATAGTAAGTAACAATTTAATAAATAGTAAGTAACAATTTAATTAATAGTATGTAACAATTTAATAAATAGTAAGTAACAATTTGATAAATAGTAAGTAACAATTTGATAAATAGTAAGTAACAATTTGATAAATAGTAAGTAACCATTTGATAAATAGTAAGTAACCATTTGATAAATAGTAAGTAACAATTTAATAAATAGTAAGTAACAATTTAATAAATAGTAAGTAACAATTTAAAAAATAGTAACAATTTAATAAATAGTTAGTAACAATTTAATAAATAGTAAGTAACAATTTAATAAATAGTAAGTAACAATTTAATAAATAGCAAGTAACATTTTGATAAATAGTAAGTAACAATTTGATAAATAGTAAGTAACAATTTGATAAATAGTAAGTAACAATTTGATAAATAGTAAGTAACCATTTGATAAATAGTAAGTAAGCATTTGATAAATAGTAAGTAACCATTTGATAAATAGTAAGTAACCATTTGATAAATAGTAAGTAACAATTTAATAAATAGTAAGTAACAATTTAATAAATTGTAAGTAACAATTTAATAAATAGTATGTAACAATTTAAAAATAGTAAGTAACAATTTAATACATAGTAAGTAACAATTTAATAAATAGTAAGTAACAATTTAATAAATAGTAAGTAACAATTTAAAAAATAGTACCAATTTAATAAATAGTAAGTAACAATTTAATAAATAGTAAGTAACAATTTAATAAATAGTAAGTAACAATTTAATAAATAGTAAGTAACAATTTAATAAATAGATAGTAACAATTTAATTAATAGTATGTAACAATTTAATAAATAGTAAGTAACAATTTAATAAATAGTAAGTAACAATTTGATAAATAGTAAGTAACAATTTGATAAATAGTAAGTTACGATTTGACAAATAGAAAGTAACAATTTGATAAATAGTAAGTAACAATTTAATAAACAGTAACAATTTAATAAATAGTAAGTAACAATTTAATAAATAGTAAGAAAAAATTTAATAAATAGTTTGTAACAATTTAATAAATATTAAGTGTCAATTTAATAAATAATAAGTAACAATTTAATAAATAGTAAGTAACAATTTAATAAATAGTAAGTAACAATTTAATAAATAGTAAGTAACCATTTGATAAATAGTAAGTAACCATTTGATAAATATTAAGTAACAATTTAATAAATAGTAAGTAACAATTTAATAAATAGATAGTAACAATTTAATTAATAGTAAGTAACAACTTAATAAATAGTAAGTAACAATTTAATAAATAGTAAGAAACGTTTTAATAAATAGTAAGTAACAATTTAATAAATAGTAAGTAACAATTTAATAAATAGTATGTATCAATTTAATAAATAGTAAGTAACAATTTAATACATAGTAAGTAACAATTTAATAAATAATAAGTAACAATTTAATAAATAGTAAGTAACAATTTAAAAAATAGTAACAATTTAATAAATAGTAAGTAACAATTTAATAAATAGTAAGTAACAATTTAATAAATAGTAAGTAACAATTTAATATATAGTAAGTAACAATTTGATAAATAGCAAGTAACAATTTAATAAATAGTAAGTAACAATTTAATATATAGTAAGTAACAATTTAATAAATAGTAAGTAACAATTTAATAAATAGTAAGTAACAATTTGATAAATAGTAAGTAACAATTTGATAAATAGTAAGTAACAATTTGTAAATAGTAAGTAACAATTTGATAAATAGTAAGTAACCATTTGATAAATAGTAAGTAACCATTTGATAAATAGTAAGTAACCATTTGATAAATAGTAAGTAACCATTTGATAAATAGTAAGTAACAATTTAATAAATAGTAAGTAACAATTTAATAAATAGTAAGTAACAATTTAATAAATAGTAAGTAACAATTTAATAAATAGCAAGTAACATTTTGATAAATAGTAAGTAACAATTTGATAAATAGTAAGTAACAATTTGATAAATAGTAAGTAACAATTTGATAAATAGTAAGTAACCATTTGATAAATAGTAAGTAAGCATTTGATAAATAGTAAGTAACCATTTGATAAATAGTAAGTAACCATTTGATAAATAGTAAGTAACAATTTAATAAATAGTAAGTAACAATTTAATAAATTGTAAGTAACAATTTAATAAATAGTATGTCACAATTTAAAAATAGTAAGTAACAATTTAATACATAGTAAGTAACAATTTAATAAATAGTAAGTAACAATTTAATAAATAGTAAGTAACAATTTAAAAAATAGTACCAATTTAATAAATAGTAAGTAACAATTTAATAAATAGTAAGTAACAATTTAATAAATAGTAAGTAACAATTTAATAAATAGTAAGTAACAATTTAATAAATAGATAGTAACAATTTAATTAATAGTAAGTAACAACTTAATAAATAGTAAGTAACAATTTAATAAATAGTAAGAAACATTTTAATAAATAGTAAGTAACAATTTGATAAATAGTAAGTTACGATTTGATAAATAGAAAGTAACAATTTGATAAATAGTAAGTAACAATTTAATAAACAGTAACAATTTAATAAATAGTAAGTAACAATTTAATAAATAGTAAGAAAAAATTTAATAAATAGTTTGTAACAATTTAATAAATATTAAGTGTCAATTTAATAAATAATAAGGCTCAATTTAATAAATAGTAAGTAACAATTTAATAAATAGTAAGTAACAATTTAATAAATAGTAAGTAACCATTTGATAAATAGTAAGTAACCATTTGATAAATAGTAAGTAACAATTTAATAAATAGTAAGTAACAATTTAATAAATAGATAGTAACAATTTAATTAATAGTAAGTAACAACTTAATAAATAGTAAGTAACAATTTAATAAATAGTAAGAAACGTTTTAATAAATAGTAAGTAACAATTTAATAAATAGTAAGTAACAATTTAATAAATAGTATGTAACAATTTAATAAATAGTAAGTAACAATTTAATACATAGTAAGTAACAATTTAATAAATAATAAGTAACAATTTAATAAATAGTAAGTAACAATTTAAAAAATAGTAACAATTTAATAAATAGTAAGTAACAATTTAATAAATAGTAAGTAACAATTTAATAAATAGTAAGTAACAATTTAATATATAGTAAGTAACAATTTGATAAATAGCAAGTAACAATTTAATAAATAGTAAGTAACAATTTAATAAATAGTAAGTAACAATTTAATAAATAGTAAGTAACAATTTAATAAATAGTAAGTAACAATTTGATAAATAGTAAGTAACAATTTGATAAATAGTAAGTAACAATTTGTAAATAGTAAGTAACAATTTGATAAATAGTAAGTAACCATTTGATAAATAGTAAGTAACCATTTGATAAATAGTAAGTAACCATTTGATAAATAGTAAGTAACAATTTAATAAATAGTAAGTAGCAATTTAATTAATAGTATGTAACAATTTAATAAATAGTAAGTAACAATTTGATAAATAGTAAGTAAAAATTTGATAAATAGTAAGTAACAATTTGATAAATAGTAAGTAACAATTTGATAAATAGTAAGTAACAATTTGATAAATAGTAAGTAACCATTTGATAAATAGTAAGTAACCATTTGATAAATAGTAAGTAACAATTTAATAAATAGTAAGTAACAATTTAATAAATAGTAAGTAACAATTTAAAAAATAGTAACAATTTAATAAATAGTTAGTAACAATTTAATAAATAGTAAGTAACAATTTAATAAATAGTAAGTAACAATTTAATAAATAGCAAGTAACATTTTGATAAATAGTAAGTAACAATTTGATAAATAGTAAGTAACAATTTGATAAATAGTAAGTAACAATTTGATAAATAGTAAGTAACCATTTGATAAATAGTAAGTAAGCATTTGATAAATAGTAAGTAACCATTTGATAAATAGTAAGTAACCATTTGATAAATAGTAAGTAACAATTTAATAAATAGTAAGTAACAATTTAATAAATTGTAAGTAACAATTTAATAAATAGTATGTAACAATTTAAAAATAGTAAGTAACAATTTAATACATAGTAAGTAACAATTTAATAAATAGTAAGTAACAATTTAATAAATAGTAAGTAACAATTTAAAAAATAGTACCAATTTAATAAATAGTAAGTAACAATTTAATAAATAGTAAGTAACAATTTAATAAATAGTAAGTAACAATTTAATAAATAGTAAGTAACAATTTAATAAATAGATAGTAACAATTTAATTAATAGTATGTAACAATTTAATAAATAGTAAGTAACAATTTAATAAATAGTAAGTAACAATTTGATAAATAGTAAGTAACAATTTGATAAATAGTAAGTTACGATTTGACAAATAGAAAGTAACAATTTGATAAATAGTAAGTAACAATTTAATAAACAGTAACAATTTAATAAATAGTAAGTAACAATTTAATAAATAGTAAGAAAAAATTTAATAAATAGTTTGTAACAATTTAATAAATATTAAGTGTCAATTTAATAAATAATAAGTAACAATTTAATAAATAGTAAGTAACAATTTAATAAATAGTAAGTAACAATTTAATAAATAGTAAGTAACCATTTGATAAATAGTAAGTAACCATTTGATAAATATTAAGTAACAATTTAATAAATAGTAAGTAACAATTTAATAAATAGATAGTAACAATTTAATTAATAGTAAGTAACAACTTAATAAATAGTAAGTAACAATTTAATAAATAGTAAGAAACGTTTTAATAAATAGTAAGTAACAATTTAATAAATAGTAAGTAACAATTTAATAAATAGTATGTATCAATTTAATAAATAGTAAGTAACAATTTAATACATAGTAAGTAACAATTTAATAAATAATAAGTAACAATTTAATAAATAGTAAGTAACAATTTAAAAAATAGTAACAATTTAATAAATAGTAAGTAACAATTTAATAAATAGTAAGTAACAATTTAATAAATAGTAAGTAACAATTTAATATATAGTAAGTAACAATTTGATAAATAGCAAGTAACAATTTAATAAATAGTAAGTAACAATTTAATATATAGTAAGTAACAATTTAATAAATAGTAAGTAACAATTTAATAAATAGTAAGTAACAATTTGATAAATAGTAAGTAACAATTTGATAAATAGTAAGTAACAATTTGTAAATAGTAAGTAACAATTTGATAAATAGTAAGTAACCATTTGATAAATAGTAAGTAACCATTTGATAAATAGTAAGTAACCATTTGATAAATAGTAAGTAACCATTTGATAAATAGTAAGTAACAATTTAATAAATAGTAAGTAACAATTTAATAAATAGTAAGTAACAATTTAATAAATAGTAAGTAACAATTTAATAAATAGCAAGTAACATTTTGATAAATAGTAAGTAACAATTTGATAAATAGTAAGTAACAATTTGATAAATAGTAAGTAACAATTTGATAAATAGTAAGTAACCATTTGATAAATAGTAAGTAAGCATTTGATAAATAGTAAGTAACCATTTGATAAATAGTAAGTAACCATTTGATAAATAGTAAGTAACAATTTAATAAATAGTAAGTAACAATTTAATAAATTGTAAGTAACAATTTAATAAATAGTATGTCACAATTTAAAAATAGTAAGTAACAATTTAATAGATCGTATGTAACAATTTAATAAATAGTAAGTAACAATTTAATAAATAGTAAGTAACAATTTAAAAAATAGTACCAATTTAATAAATAGTAAGTAACAATTTAATAAATAGTAAGTAACAATTTAATAAATAGTAAGTAACAATTTAATAAATAGTAAGTAACAATTTAATAAATAGATAGTAACAATTTAATTAATAGTAAGTAACAACTTAATAAATAGTAAGTAACAATTTAATAAATAGTAAGAAACATTTTAATAAATAGTAAGTAACAATTTGATAAATAGTAAGTTACGATTTGATAAATAGAAAGTAACAATTTGATAAATAGTAAGTAACAATTTAATAAACAGTAACAATTTAATAAATAGTAAGTAACAATTTAATAAATAGTAAGAAAAAATTTAATAAATAGTTTGTAACAATTTAATAAATATTAAGTGTCAATTTAATAAATAATAAGGCTCAATTTAATAAATAGTAAGTAACAATTTAATAAATAGTAAGTAACAATTTAATAAATAGTAAGTAACCATTTGATAAATAGTAAGTAACCATTTGATAAATAGTAAGTAACAATTTAATAAATAGTAAGTAACAATTTAATAAATAGTAAGTAACAATTTAATAAATTGTAAGTAACAATTTAATAAATAGTATGTAACAATTTAAAAATAGTAAGTAACAATTTAATACATAGTAAGTAACAATTTAATAAATAGTAAGTAACAATTTAATAAATAGTAAGTAACAATTTAAAAAATAGTACCAATTTAATAAATAGTAAGTAACAATTTAATAAATAGTAAGTAACAATTTAATAAATAGTAAGTAACAATTTAATAAATAGTAAGTAACAATTTAATAAATAGATAGTAACAATTTAATTAATAGTATGTAACAATTTAATAAATAGTAAGTAACAATTTAATAAATAGTAAGTAACAATTTGATAAATAGTAAGTAACAATTTGATAAATAGTAAGTTACGATTTGACAAATAGAAAGTAACAATTTGATAAATAGTAAGTAACAATTTAATAAACAGTAACAATTTAATAAATAGTAAGTAACAATTTAATAAATAGTAAGAAAAAATTTAATAAATAGTTTGTAACAATTTAATAAATATTAAGTGTCAATTTAATAAATAATAAGTAACAATTTAATAAATAGTAAGTAACAATTTAATAAATAGTAAGTAACAATTTAATAAATAGTAAGTAACCATTTGATAAATAGTAAGTAACCATTTGATAAATAGTAAGTAACAATTTAATAAATAGTAAGTAACAATTTAATAAATAGATAGTAACAATTTAATTAATAGTAAGTAACAACTTAATAAATTGTAAGTAACAATTTAATAAATAGTAAGAAACGTTTTAATAAATAGTAAGTAACAATTTAATAAATAGTAAGTAACAATTTAATAAATAGTATGTAACAATTTAATAAATAGTAAGTAAGAATTTAATACATAGTAAGTAACAATTTAATAAATAATAAGTAACAATTTAATAAATAGTAAGTAACAATTTAAAAAATAGTAACAATTTAATAAATAGTAAGTAACAATTTAATAAATAGTAAGTAACAATTTAATAAATAGTAAGTAACAATTTAATATATAGTAAGTAACAATTTAATAAATAGTAAGTAACAATTTAATAAATAGTAAGTAACAATTTGATAAATAGTAAGTAACAATTTGATAAATAGTAAGTAACAATTTGTAAATAGTAAGTAACAATTTGATAAATAGTAAGTAACCATTTGATAAATAGTAAGTAACCATTTGATAAATAGTAAGTAACCATTTGATAAATAGTAAGTAACAATTTAATAAATAGTAAGTAACAATTTAATTAATAGTATGTAACAATTTAATAAATAGTAAGTAACAATTTGATAAATAGTAAGTAAAAATTTGATAAATAGTAAGTAACAATTTGATAAATAGTAAGTAACAATTTAATAAATAGATAGTAACAATTTAATTAATAGTAAGTAACAACTTAATAAATAGTAAGTAACAATTTAATAAATAGTAAGAAACGTTTTAATAAATAGTAAGTAACAATTTAATAAATAGTAAGTAACAATTTAATAAATAGTATGTAACAATTTAATAAATAGTAAGTAACAATTTAATACATAGTAAGTAACAATTTAATAAATAATAAGTAACAATTTAATAAATAGTAAGTAACAATTTAAAAAATAGTAAGTAACAATTTGTAAATAGTAAGTAACAATTTGATAAATAGTAAGTAACCATTTGATAAATAGTAAGTAACCATTTGATAAATAGTAAGTAACCATTTGATAAATAGTAAGTAACAATTTAATAAATAGTAAGTAACAATTTAATTAATAGTATGTAACAATTTAATAAATAGTAAGTAACAATTTGATAAATAGTAAGTAACAATTTGATAAATAGTAAGTAACAATTTGATAAATAGTAAGTAACCATTTGATAAATAGTAAGTAACAATTTAATAAATAGTAAGTAACAATTTAATAAATAGATAGTAACATTTTAATAAATAGTAAGTAACAATTTAATAAATAGTAAGTAACAATTTAATAAATAGTAAGTAACAATTTAATATATAGTAAGTAACAATTTGATAAATAGCAAGTAACAATTTAATAAATAGTAAGTAACAATTTAATAAATAGTAAGTAACAATTTAATAAATAGTAAGTAACAATTTAATAAATAGTAAGTAACAATTTAATAAATAGTAAGTAACAATTTGATAAATAGTAAGTAACAATTTGATAAATAGTAAGTAACAATTTGTAAATAGTAAGTAACAATTTGATAAATAGTAAGTAACCATTTGATAAATAGTAAGTAACCATTTGATAAATAGTAAGTAACCATTTGATAAATAGTAAGTAACAATTTAATAAATAGTAAGTAACAATTTAATTAATAGTATGTAACAATTTAATAAATAGTAAGTAACAATTTGATAAATAGTAAGTAACAATTTGATAAATAGTAAGTAACAATTTGATAAATAGTAAGTAACCATTTGATAAATAGTAAGTAACCATTTGATAAATAGTAAGTAACAATTTAATAAATAGTAAGTAACAATTTAATAAATAGTAAGTAACAATTTAAAAAATAGTAACAATTTAATAAATAGTTAGTAACAATTTAATAAATAGTAAGTAACAATTTAATAAATAGTAAGTAACAATTTAATAAATAGCAAGTAACATTTTGATAAATAGTAAGTAACAATTTGATAAATAGTAAGTAACAATTTGATAAATAGTAAGTAACAATTTGATAAATAGTAAGTAACCATTTGATAAATAGTAAGTAAGCATTTGATAAATAGTAAGTAACCATTTGATAAATAGTAAGTAACCATTTGATAAATAGTAAGTAACAATTTAATAAATAGTAAGTAACAATTTAATAAATTGTAAGTAACAATTTAATAAATAGTATGTAACAATTTAAAAATAGTAAGTAACAATTTAATACATAGTAAGTAACAATTTAATAAATAGTAAGTAACAATTTAATAAATAGTAAGTAACAATTTAAAAAATAGTACCAATTTAATAAATAGTAAGTAACAATTTAATAAATAGTAAGTAACAATTTAATAAATAGTAAGTAACAATTTAATAAATAGTAAGTAACAATTTAATAAATAGATAGTAACAATTTAATTAATAGTATGTAACAATTTAATAAATAGTAAGTAACAATTTAATAAATAGTAAGTAACAATTTGATAAATAGTAAGTAACAATTTGATAAATAGTAAGTTACGATTTGACAAATAGAAAGTAACAATTTGATAAATAGTAAGTAACAATATAATAAACAGTAACAATTTAATAAATAGTAAGTAACAATTTAATAAATAGTAAGAAAAAATTTAATAAATAGTTTGTAACAATTTAATAAATATTAAGTGTCAATTTAATAAATAATAAGTAACAATTTAATAAATAGTAAGTAACAATTTAATAAATAGTAAGTAACAATTTAATAAATAGTAAGTAACCATTTGATAAATAGTAAGTAACCATTTGATAAATATTAAGTAACAATTTAATAAATAGTAAGTAACAATTTAATAAATAGATAGTAACAATTTAATTAATAGTAAGTAACAACTTAATAAATAGTAAGTAACAATTTAATAAATAGTAAGAAACGTTTTAATAAATAATAAGTAACAATTTAATAAATAGTAAGTAACAATTTAATAAATAGTATGTATCAATTTAATAAATAGTAAGTAACAATTTAATACATAGTAAGTAACAATTTAATAAATAATAAGTAACAATTTAATAAATAGTAAGTAACAATTTAAAAAATAGTAACAATTTAATAAATAGTAAGTAACAATTTAATAAATAGTAAGTAACAATTTAATAAATAGTAAGTAACAATTTAATATATAGTAAGTAACAATTTGATAAATAGCAGGTAACAATTTAATAAATAGTAAGTAACAATTTAATATATAGTAAGTAACAATTTAATAAATAGTAAGTAACAATTTAATAAATAGTAAGTAACAATTTGATAAATAGTAAGTAACAATTTGATAAATAGTAAGTAACAATTTGTAAATAGTAAGTAACAATTTGATAAATAGTAAGTAACCATTTGATAAATAGTAAGTAACCATTTGATAAATAGTAAGTAACCATTTGATAAATAGTAAGTAACCATTTGATAAATAGTATGTAACAATTTAATAAATAGTAAGTAACAATTTAATTAATAGTATGTAACAATTTAATAAATTGTAAGTAACAATTTGATAAATAGTAAGTAACAATTTGATAAATAGTAAGTAACAATTTGATAAATAGTAAGTAACCATTTGATAAATAGTAAGTAACAATTTAATAAATAGTAAGTAACAATTTAATAAATAGATAGTAACATTTTAATAAATAGTAAGTAACAATTTAATAAATAGTAAGTAACAATTTAATAAATAGTAAGTAACAATTTAATATATAGTAAGTAACAATTTGATAAATAGCAAGTAACAATTTAATAAATAGTAAGTAACAATTTAATAAATAGTAAGTAACAATTTAATAAATAGTAAGTAACAATTTAATAAATAGTAAGTAACAATTTAATAAATAGTAAATAACAATTTGATAAATAGTAAGTAACAATTTGATAAATAGTAAGTAACAATTTGTAAATAGTAAGTAACAATTTGATAAATAGTAAGTAACCATTTGATAAATAGTAAGTAACCATTTGATAAATAGTAAGTAACCATTTGATAAATAGTAAGTAACAATTTAATAAATAGTAAGTAACAATTTAATTAATAGTATGTAACAATTTAATAAATAGTAAGTAACAATTTGATAAATAGTAAGTAACAATTTGATAAATAGTAAGTAACAATTTGATAAATAGTAAGTAACCATTTGATAAATAGTAAGTAACCATTTGATAAATAGTAAGTAACAATTTAATAAATAGTAAGTAACAATTTAATAAATAGTAAGTAACAATTTAAAAAATAGTAACAATTTAATAAATAGTTAGTAACAATTTAATAAATAGTAAGTAACAATTTAATAAATAGTAAGTAACAATTTAATAAATAGCAAGTAACATTTTGATAAATAGTAAGTAACAATTTGATAAATAGTAAGTAACAATTTGATAAATAGTAAGTAACAATTTGATAAATAGTAAGTAACCATTTGATAAATAGTAAGTAAGCATTTGATAAATAGTAAGTAACCATTTGATAAATAGTAAGTAACCATTTGATAAATAGTAAGTAACAATTTAATAAATAGTAAGTAACAATTTAATAAATTGTAAGTAACAATTTAATAAATAGTATGTAACAATTTAAAAATAGTAAGTAACAATTTAATACATAGTAAGTAACAATTTAATAAATAGTAAGTAACAATTTAATAAATAGTAAGTAACAATTTAAAAAATAGTACCAATTTAATAAATAGTAAGTAACAATTTAATAAATAGTAAGTAACAATTTAATAAATAGTAAGTAACAATTTAATAAATAGTAAGTAACAATTTAATAAATAGATAGTAACAATTTAATTAATAGTATGTAACAATTTAATAAATAGTAAGTAACAATTTAATAAATAGTAAGTAACAATTTGATAAATAGTAAGTAACAATTTGATAAATAGTAAGTTACGATTTGACAAATAGAAAGTAACAATTTGATAAATAGTAAGTAACAATTTAATAAACAGTAACAATTTAATAAATAGTAAGTAACAATTTAATAAATAGTAAGAAAAAATTTAATAAATAGTTTGTAACAATTTAATAAATATTAAGTGTCAATTTAATAAATAATAAGTAACAATTTAATAAATAGTAAGTAACAATTTAATAAATAGTAAGTAACAATTTAATAAATAGTAAGTAACCATTTGATAAATAGTAAGTAACCATTTGATAAATATTAAGTAACAATTTAATAAATAGTAAGTAACAATTTAATAAATAGATAGTAACAATTTAATTAATAGTAAGTAACAACTTAATAAATAGTAAGTAACAATTTAATAAATAGTAAGAAACGTTTTAATAAATAGTAAGTAACAATTTAATAAATAGTAAGTAACAATTTAATAAATAGTATGTATCAATTTAATAAATAGTAAGTAACAATTTAATACATAGTAAGTAACAATTTAATAAATAATAAGTAACAATTTAATAAATAGTAAGTAACAATTTAAAAAATAGTAACAATTTAATAAATAGTAAGTAACAATTTAATAAATAGTAAGTAACAATTTAATAAATAGTAAGTAACAATTTAATATATAGTAAGTAACAATTTGATAAATAGCAAGTAACAATTTAATAAATAGTAAGTAACAATTTAATATATAGTAAGTAACAATTTAATAAATAGTAAGTAACAATTTAATAAATAGTAAGTAACAATTTGATAAATAGTAAGTAACAATTTGATAAATAGTAAGTAACAATTTGTAAATAGTAAGTAACAATTTGATAAATAGTAAGTAACCATTTGATAAATAGTAAGTAACCATTTGATAAATAGTAAGTAACCATTTGATAAATAGTAAGTAACCATTTGATAAATAGTAAGTAACAATTTAATAAATAGTAAGTAACAATTTAATAAATAGTAAGTAACAATTTAATAAATAGTAAGTAACAATTTAATAAATAGCAAGTAACATTTTGATAAATAGTAAGTAACAATTTGATAAATAGTAAGTAACAATTTGATAAATAGTAAGTAACAATTTGATAAATAGTAAGTAACCATTTGATAAATAGTAAGTAAGCATTTGATAAATAGTAAGTAACCATTTGATAAATAGTAAGTAACCATTTGATAAATAGTAAGTAACAATTTAATAAATAGTAAGTAACAATTTAATAAATTGTAAGTAACAATTTAATAAATAGTATGTCACAATTTAAAAATAGTAAGTAACAATTTAATACATAGTAAGTAACAATTTAATAAATAGTAAGTAACAATTTAATAAATAGTAAGTAACAATTTAAAAAATAGTACCAATTTAATAAATAGTAAGTAACAATTTAATAAATAGTAAGTAACAATTTAATAAATAGTAAGTAACAATTTAATAAATAGTAAGTAACAATTTAATAAATAGATAGTAACAATTTAATTAATAGTAAGTAACAACTTAATAAATAGTAAGTAACAATTTAATAAATAGTAAGAAACATTTTAATAAATAGTAAGTAACAATTTGATAAATAGTAAGTTACGATTTGATAAATAGAAAGTAACAATTTGATAAATAGTAAGTAACAATTTAATAAACAGTAACAATTTAATAAATAGTAAGTAACAATTTAATAAATAGTAAGAAAAAATTTAATAAATAGTTTGTAACAATTTAATAAATATTAAGTGTCAATTTAATAAATAATAAGGCTCAATTTAATAAATAGTAAGTAACAATTTAATAAATAGTAAGTAACAATTTAATAAATAGTAAGTAACCATTTGATAAATAGTAAGTAACCATTTGATAAATAGTAAGTAACAATTTAATAAATAGTAAGTAACAATTTAATAAATAGATAGTAACAATTTAATTAATAGTAAGTAACAACTTAATAAATAGTAAGTAACAATTTAATAAATAGTAAGAAACGTTTTAATAAATAGTAAGTAACAATTTAATAAATAGTAAGTAACAATTTAATAAATAGTATGTAACAATTTAATAAATAGTAAGTAACAATTTAATACATAGTAAGTAACAATTTAATAAATAATAAGTAACAATTTAATAAATAGTAAGTAACAATTTAAAAAATAGTAACAATTTAATAAATAGTAAGTAACAATTTAATAAATAGTAAGTAACAATTTAATAAATAGTAAGTAACAATTTAATATATAGTAAGTAACAATTTGATAAATAGCAAGTAACAATTTAATAAATAGTAAGTAACAATTTAATAAATAGTAAGTAACAATTTAATAAATAGTAAGTAACAATTTAATAAATAGTAAGTAACAATTTGATAAATAGTAAGTAACAATTTGATAAATAGTAAGTAACAATTTGTAAATAGTAAGTAACAATTTGATAAATAGTAAGTAACCATTTGATAAATAGTAAGTAACCATTTGATAAATAGTAAGTAACCATTTGATAAATAGTAAGTAACAATTTAATAAATAGTAAGTAGCAATTTAATTAATAGTATGTAACAATTTAATAAATAGTAAGTAACAATTTGATAAATAGTAAGTAAAAATTTGATAAATAGTAAGTAACAATTTGATAAATAGTAAGTAACAATTTGATAAATAGTAAGTAACAATTTGATAAATAGTAAGTAACCATTTGATAAATAGTAAGTAACCATTTGATAAATAGTAAGTAACAATTTAATAAATAGTAAGTAACAATTTAATAAATAGTAAGTAACAATTTAAAAAATAGTAACAATTTAATAAATAGTTAGTAACAATTTAATAAATAGTAAGTAACAATTTAATAAATAGTAAGTAACAATTTAATAAATAGCAAGTAACATTTTGATAAATAGTAAGTAACAATTTGATAAATAGTAAGTAACAATTTGATAAATAGTAAGTAACAATTTGATAAATAGTAAGTAACCATTTGATAAATAGTAAGTAAGCATTTGATAAATAGTAAGTAACCATTTGATAAATAGTAAGTAACCATTTGATAAATAGTAAGTAACAATTTAATAAATAGTAAGTAACAATTTAATAAATTGTAAGTAACAATTTAATAAATAGTATGTAACAATTTAAAAATAGTAAGTAACAATTTAATACATAGTAAGTAACAATTTAATAAATAGTAAGTAACAATTTAATAAATAGTAAGTAACAATTTAAAAAATAGTACCAATTTAATAAATAGTAAGTAACAATTTAATAAATAGTAAGTAACAATTTAATAAATAGTAAGTAACAATTTAATAAATAGTAAGTAACAATTTAATAAATAGATAGTAACAATTTAATTAATAGTATGTAACAATTTAATAAATAGTAAGTAACAATTTAATAAATAGTAAGTAACAATTTGATAAATAGTAAGTAACAATTTGATAAATAGTAAGTTACGATTTGACAAATAGAAAGTAACAATTTGATAAATAGTAAGTAACAATTTAATAAACAGTAACAATTTAATAAATAGTAAGTAACAATTTAATAAATAGTAAGAAAAAATTTAATAAATAGTTTGTAACAATTTAATAAATATTAAGTGTCAATTTAATAAATAATAAGTAACAATTTAATAAATAGTAAGTAACAATTTAATAAATAGTAAGTAACAATTTAATAAATAGTAAGTAACCATTTGATAAATAGTAAGTAACCATTTGATAAATATTAAGTAACAATTTAATAAATAGTAAGTAACAATTTAATAAATAGATAGTAACAATTTAATTAATAGTAAGTAACAACTTAATAAATAGTAAGTAACAATTTAATAAATAGTAAGAAACGTTTTAATAAATAGTAAGTAACAATTTAATAAATAGTAAGTAACAATTTAATAAATAGTATGTATCAATTTAATAAATAGTAAGTAACAATTTAATACATAGTAAGTAACAATTTAATAAATAATAAGTAACAATTTAATAAATAGTAAGTAACAATTTAAAAAATAGTAACAATTTAATAAATAGTAAGTAACAATTTAATAAATAGTAAGTAACAATTTAATAAATAGTAAGTAACAATTTAATATATAGTAAGTAACAATTTGATAAATAGCAAGTAACAATTTAATAAATAGTAAGTAACAATTTAATATATAGTAAGTAACAATTTAATAAATAGTAAGTAACAATTTAATAAATAGTAAGTAACAATTTGATAAATAGTAAGTAACAATTTGATAAATAGTAAGTAACAATTTGTAAATAGTAAGTAACAATTTGATAAATAGTAAGTAACCATTTGATAAATAGTAAGTAACCATTTGATAAATAGTAAGTAACCATTTGATAAATAGTAAGTAACCATTTGATAAATAGTAAGTAACAATTTAATAAATAGTAAGTAACAATTTAATAAATAGTAAGTAACAATTTAATAAATAGTAAGTAACAATTTAATAAATAGCAAGTAACATTTTGATAAATAGTAAGTAACAATTTGATAAATAGTAAGTAACAATTTGATAAATAGTAAGTAACAATTTGATAAATAGTAAGTAACCATTTGATAAATAGTAAGTAAGCATTTGATAAATAGTAAGTAACCATTTGATAAATAGTAAGTAACCATTTGATAAATAGTAAGTAACAATTTAATAAATAGTAAGTAACAATTTAATAAATTGTAAGTAACAATTTAATAAATAGTATGTCACAATTTAAAAATAGTAAGTAACAATTTAATAGATCGTATGTAACAATTTAATAAATAGTAAGTAACAATTTAATAAATAGTAAGTAACAATTTAAAAAATAGTACCAATTTAATAAATAGTAAGTAACAATTTAATAAATAGTAAGTAACAATTTAATAAATAGTAAGTAACAATTTAATAAATAGTAAGTAACAATTTAATAAATAGATAGTAACAATTTAATTAATAGTAAGTAACAACTTAATAAATAGTAAGTAACAATTTAATAAATAGTAAGAAACATTTTAATAAATAGTAAGTAACAATTTGATAAATAGTAAGTTACGATTTGATAAATAGAAAGTAACAATTTGATAAATAGTAAGTAACAATTTAATAAACAGTAACAATTTAATAAATAGTAAGTAACAATTTAATAAATAGTAAGAAAAAATTTAATAAATAGTTTGTAACAATTTAATAAATATTAAGTGTCAATTTAATAAATAATAAGGCTCAATTTAATAAATAGTAAGTAACAATTTAATAAATAGTAAGTAACAATTTAATAAATAGTAAGTAACCATTTGATAAATAGTAAGTAACCATTTGATAAATAGTAAGTAACAATTTAATAAATAGTAAGTAACAATTTAATAAATAGATAGTAACAATTTAATTAATAGTAAGTAACAACTTAATAAATAGTAAGTAACAATTTAATAAATAGTAAGAAACGTTTTAATAAATAGTAAGTAACAATTTAATAAATAGTAAGTAACAATTTAATAAATAGTAAGTAACAATTTAAAAAATAGTACCAATTTAATAAATAGTAAGTAACAATTTAATAAATAGTAAGTAACAATTTAATAAATAGTAAGTAACAATTTAATAAATAGTAAGTAACAATTTAATAAATAGATAGTAACAATTTAATTAATAGTAAGTAACAACTTAATAAATAGTAAGTAACAATTTAATAAATAGTAAGAAACATTTTAATAAATAGTAAGTAACAATTTGATAAATAGTAAGTTACGATTTGATAAATAGAAAGTAACAATTTGATAAATAGTAAGTAACAATTTAATAAACAGTAACAATTTAATAAATAGTAAGTAACAATTTAATAAATAGTAAGAAAAAATTTAATAAATAGTTTGTAACAATTTAATAAATATTAAGTGTCAATTTAATAAATAATAAGGCTCAATTTAATAAATAGTAAGTAACAATTTGATAAATAGTAAGTAACAATTTGATAAATAGTAAGTTACGATTTGACAAATAGAAAGTAACAATTTGATAAATAGTAAGTAACAATTTAATAAACAGTAACAATTTAATAAATAGTAAGTAACAATTTAATAAATAGTAAGAAAAAATTTAATAAATAGTTTGTAACAATTTAATAAATATTAAGTGTCAATTTAATAAATAATAAGTAACAATTTAATAAATAGTAAGTAACAATTTAATAAATAGTAAGTAACAATTTAATAAATAGTAAGTAACCATTTGATAAATAGTAAGTAACCATTTGATAAATATTAAGTAACAATTTAATAAATAGTAAGTAACAATTTAATAAATAGATAGTAACAATTTAATTAATAGTAAGTAACAACTTAATAAATAGTAAGTAACAATTTAATAAATAGTAAGAAACGTTTTAATAAATAGTAAGTAACAATTTAATAAATAGTAAGTAACAATTTAATAAATAGTATGTATCAATTTAATAAATAGTAAGTAACAATTTAATACATAGTAAGTAACAATTTAATAAATAATAAGTAACAATTTAATAAATAGTAAGTAACAATTTAAAAAATAGTAACAATTTAATAAATAGTAAGTAACAATTTAATAAATAGTAAGTAACAATTTAATAAATAGTAAGTAACAATTTAATATATAGTAAGTAACAATTTGATAAATAGCAAGTAACAATTTAATAAATAGTAAGTAACAATTTAATATATAGTAAGTAACAATTTAATAAATAGTAAGTAACAATTTAATAAATAGTAAGTAACAATTTGATAAATAGTAAGTAACAATTTGATAAATAGTAAGTAACAATTTGTAAATAGTAAGTAACAATTTGATAAATAGTAAGTAACCATTTGATAAATAGTAAGTAACCATTTGATAAATAGTAAGTAACCATTTGATAAATAGTAAGTAACCATTTGATAAATAGTAAGTAACAATTTAATAAATAGTAAGTAACAATTTAATAAATAGTAAGTAACAATTTAATAAATAGTAAGTAACAATTTAATAAATAGCAAGTAACATTTTGATAAATAGTAAGTAACAATTTGATAAATAGTAAGTAACAATTTGATAAATAGTAAGTAACAATTTGATAAATAGTAAGTAACCATTTGATAAATAGTAAGTAAGCATTTGATAAATAGTAAGTAACCATTTGATAAATAGTAAGTAACCATTTGATAAATAGTAAGTAACAATTTAATAAATAGTAAGTAACAATTTAATAAATTGTAAGTAACAATTTAATAAATAGTATGTCACAATTTAAAAATAGTAAGTAACAATTTAATACATAGTAAGTAACAATTTAATAAATAGTAAGTAACAATTTAATAAATAGTAAGTAACAATTTAAAAAATAGTACCAATTTAATAAATAGTAAGTAACAATTTAATAAATAGTAAGTAACAATTTAATAAATAGTAAGTAACAATTTAATAAATAGTAAGTAACAATTTAATAAATAGATAGTAACAATTTAATTAATAGTAAGTAACAACTTAATAAATAGTAAGTAACAATTTAATAAATAGTAAGAAACATTTTAATAAATAGTAAGTAACAATTTGATAAATAGTAAGTTACGATTTGATAAATAGAAAGTAACAATTTGATAAATAGTAAGTAACAATTTAATAAACAGTAACAATTTAATAAATAGTAAGTAACAATTTAATAAATAGTAAGAAAAAATTTAATAAATAGTTTGTAACAATTTAATAAATATTAAGTGTCAATTTAATAAATAATAAGGCTCAATTTAATAAATAGTAAGTAACAATTTAATAAATAGTAAGTAACAATTTAATAAATAGTAAGTAACCATTTGATAAATAGTAAGTAACCATTTGATAAATAGTAAGTAACAATTTAATAAATAGTAAGTAACAATTTAATAAATAGATAGTAACAATTTAATTAATAGTAAGTAACAACTTAATAAATAGTAAGTAACAATTTAATAAATAGTAAGAAACGTTTTAATAAATAGTAAGTAACAATTTAATAAATAGTAAGTAACAATTTAATAAATAGTATGTAACAATTTAATAAATAGTAAGTAACAATTTAATACATAGTAAGTAACAATTTAATAAATAATAAGTAACAATTTAATAAATAGTAAGTAACAATTTAAAAAATAGTAACAATTTAATAAATAGTAAGTAACAATTTAATAAATAGTAAGTAACAATTTAATAAATAGTAAGTAACAATTTAATATATAGTAAGTAACAATTTGATAAATAGCAAGTAACAATTTAATAAATAGTAAGTAACAATTTAATAAATAGTAAGTAACAATTTAATAAATAGTAAGTAACAATTTAATAAATAGTAAGTAACAATTTGATAAATAGTAAGTAACAATTTGATAAATAGTAAGTAACAATTTGTAAATAGTAAGTAACAATTTGATAAATAGTAAGTAACCATTTGATAAATAGTAAGTAACCATTTGATAAATAGTAAGTAACCATTTGATAAATAGTAAGTAACAATTTAATAAATAGTAAGTAGCAATTTAATTAATAGTATGTAACAATTTAATAAATAGTAAGTAACAATTTGATAAATAGTAAGTAAAAATTTGATAAATAGTAAGTAACAATTTGATAAATAGTAAGTAACAATTTGATAAATAGTAAGTAACAATTTGATAAATAGTAAGTAACCATTTGATAAATAGTAAGTAACCATTTGATAAATAGTAAGTAACAATTTAATAAATAGTAAGTAACAATTTAATAAATAGTAAGTAACAATTTAAAAAATAGTAACAATTTAATAAATAGTTAGTAACAATTTAATAAATAGTAAGTAACAATTTAATAAATAGTAAGTAACAATTTAATAAATAGCAAGTAACATTTTGATAAATAGTAAGTAACAATTTGATAAATAGTAAGTAACAATTTGATAAATAGTAAGTAACAATTTGATAAATAGTAAGTAACCATTTGATAAATAGTAAGTAAGCATTTGATAAATAGTAAGTAACCATTTGATAAATAGTAAGTAACCATTTGATAAATAGTAAGTAACAATTTAATAAATAGTAAGTAACAATTTAATAAATTGTAAGTAACAATTTAATAAATAGTATGTAACAATTTAAAAATAGTAAGTAACAATTTAATACATAGTAAGTAACAATTTAATAAATAGTAAGTAACAATTTAATAAATAGTAAGTAACAATTTAAAAAATAGTACCAATTTAATAAATAGTAAGTAACAATTTAATAAATAGTAAGTAACAATTTAATAAATAGTAAGTAACAATTTAATAAATAGTAAGTAACAATTTAATAAATAGATAGTAACAATTTAATTAATAGTATGTAACAATTTAATAAATAGTAAGTAACAATTTAATAAATAGTAAGTAACAATTTGATAAATAGTAAGTAACAATTTGATAAATAGTAAGTTACGATTTGACAAATAGAAAGTAACAATTTGATAAATAGTAAGTAACAATTTAATAAACAGTAACAATTTAATAAATAGTAAGTAACAATTTAATAAATAGTAAGAAAAAATTTAATAAATAGTTTGTAACAATTTAATAAATATTAAGTGTCAATTTAATAAATAATAAGTAACAATTTAATAAATAGTAAGTAACAATTTAATAAATAGTAAGTAACAATTTAATAAATAGTAAGTAACCATTTGATAAATAGTAAGTAACCATTTGATAAATATTAAGTAACAATTTAATAAATAGTAAGTAACAATTTAATAAATAGATAGTAACAATTTAATTAATAGTAAGTAACAACTTAATAAATAGTAAGTAACAATTTAATAAATAGTAAGAAACGTTTTAATAAATAGTAAGTAACAATTTAATAAATAGTAAGTAACAATTTAATAAATAGTATGTATCAATTTAATAAATAGTAAGTAACAATTTAATACATAGTAAGTAACAATTTAATAAATAATAAGTAACAATTTAATAAATAGTAAGTAACAATTTAAAAAATAGTAACAATTTAATAAATAGTAAGTAACAATTTAATAAATAGTAAGTAACAATTTAATAAATAGTAAGTAACAATTTAATATATAGTAAGTAACAATTTGATAAATAGCAAGTAACAATTTAATAAATAGTAAGTAACAATTTAATATATAGTAAGTAACAATTTAATAAATAGTAAGTAACAATTTAATAAATAGTAAGTAACAATTTGATAAATAGTAAGTAACAATTTGATAAATAGTAAGTAACAATTTGTAAATAGTAAGTAACAATTTGATAAATAGTAAGTAACCATTTGATAAATAGTAAGTAACCATTTGATAAATAGTAAGTAACCATTTGATAAATAGTAAGTAACCATTTGATAAATAGTAAGTAACAATTTAATAAATAGTAAGTAACAATTTAATAAATAGTAAGTAACAATTTAATAAATAGTAAGTAACAATTTAATAAATAGCAAGTAACATTTTGATAAATAGTAAGTAACAATTTGATAAATAGTAAGTAACAATTTGATAAATAGTAAGTAACAATTTGATAAATAGTAAGTAACCATTTGATAAATAGTAAGTAAGCATTTGATAAATAGTAAGTAACCATTTGATAAATAGTAAGTAACCATTTGATAAATAGTAAGTAACAATTTAATAAATAGTAAGTAACAATTTAATAAATTGTAAGTAACAATTTAATAAATAGTATGTCACAATTTAAAAATAGTAAGTAACAATTTAATAGATCGTATGTAACAATTTAATAAATAGTAAGTAACAATTTAATAAATAGTAAGTAACAATTTAAAAAATAGTACCAATTTAATAAATAGTAAGTAACAATTTAATAAATAGTAAGTAACAATTTAATAAATAGTAAGTAACAATTTAATAAATAGTAAGTAACAATTTAATAAATAGATAGTAACAATTTAATTAATAGTAAGTAACAACTTAATAAATAGTAAGTAACAATTTAATAAATAGTAAGAAACATTTTAATAAATAGTAAGTAACAATTTGATAAATAGTAAGTTACGATTTGATAAATAGAAAGTAACAATTTGATAAATAGTAAGTAACAATTTAATAAACAGTAACAATTTAATAAATAGTAAGTAACAATTTAATAAATAGTAAGAAAAAATTTAATAAATAGTTTGTAACAATTTAATAAATATTAAGTGTCAATTTAATAAATAATAAGGCTCAATTTAATAAATAGTAAGTAACAATTTAATAAATAGTAAGTAACAATTTAATAAATAGTAAGTAACCATTTGATAAATAGTAAGTAACCATTTGATAAATAGTAAGTAACAATTTAATAAATAGTAAGTAACAATTTAATAAATAGATAGTAACAATTTAATTAATAGTAAGTAACAACTTAATAAATAGTAAGTAACAATTTAATAAATAGTAAGAAACGTTTTAATAAATAGTAAGTAACAATTTAATAAATAGTAAGTAACAATTTAATAAATAGTATGTAACAATTTAATAAATAGTAAGTAACAATTTAATACATAGTAAGTAACAATTTAATAAATAATAAGTAACAATTTAATAAATAGTAAGTAACAATTTAAAAAATAGTAACAATTTAATAAATAGTAAGTAACAATTTAATAAATAGTAAGTAACAATTTAATAAATAGTAAGTAACAATTTAATATATAGTAAGTAACAATTTGATAAATAGCAAGTAACAATTTAATAAATAGTAAGTAACAATTTAATAAATAGTAAGTAACAATTTAATAAATAGTAAGTAACAATTTAATAAATAGTAAGTAACAATTTGATAAATAGTAAGTAACAATTTGATAAATAGTAAGTAACAATTTGTAAATAGTAAGTAACAATTTGATAAATAGTAAGTAACCATTTGATAAATAGTAAGTAACCATTTGATAAATAGTAAGTAACCATTTGATAAATAGTAAGTAACAATTTAATAAATAGTAAGTAGCAATTTAATTAATAGTATGTAACAATTTAATAAATAGTAAGTAACAATTTGATAAATAGTAAGTAAAAATTTGATAAATAGTAAGTAACAATTTGATAAATAGTAAGTAACCATTTGATAAATAGTAAGTAACCATTTGATAAATAGTAAGTAACAATTTAATAAATAGTAAGTAACAATTTAATAAATAGTAAGTAACAATTTAAAAAATAGTAACAATTTAATAAATAGTAAGTAACAATTTAATAAATAGTAAGTAACAATTTAATAAATAGTAAGTAACAATTTAATAAATAGCAAGTAACATTTTGATAAATAGTAAGTAACAATTTGATAAATAGTAAGTAACAATTTGATAAATAGTAAGTAACAATTTGATAAATAGTAAGTAACCATTTGATAAATAGTAAGTAAGCATTTGATAAATAGTAAGTAACCATTTGATAAATAGTAAGTAACCATTTGATAAATAGTAAGTAACAATTTAATAAATAGTAAGTAACAATTTGATAAATAGATAGTAACAATTTAATTAATAGTAAGTAACAACTTAATAAATAGTAAGTAACAATTTAATAAATAGTAAGAAACATTTTAATAAATAGTAAGTAACAATTTGATAAATAGTAAGTAACGATTTGATAAATAGAAAGTAACAATTTGATAAATAGTAAGTAACAATTTAATAAATAGTAAGTAACAATTTGATAAATAGTAAGTAACAATTTGATAAATAGTAAGTAACAATTTGATAAATAGTAAGTGTTCGCGAAAGAGCTCGCGATGAGCGTGAGATGCCGGTGAGGTTATGTAAAGAACGCACAGTATTAATGAGCAATGTACAATTAGTTTATTTCACACTCGCGGAGTGAGTCACAACGTAAAAGCTGAGTGGGTGAGCCTGAGCAGATGCACGTTGTGCAGAGAATGTACAGTTCTTGTCTCGTTGAGATGAATCGCAAAACGACGCGCACGTGGCCGCGTAACAGACCACGATCCACAATCGATATACGACGAGTCTGAGCACGAGATATTAAATTGAGCGGTGAGAAATTACGAGGTTGAGCACTAAGGTGAGCAAGTTTGCGAGAATTCACGAGTTACAATGAGCTAAACGTTCAGTGAAACCGACGCGTCCGAACTTGTACTCTGCGTGAACAAGAATCCGAGCAATATGGCCGATCCATTTCCGTTAGTCGTCTTCTCCAAAAGTCTGGAGGATCGAGCGACGTGGGGAAATGCGATTGGCTGAGCGTTCTGTCGCTGACACATGATTGGTCGATCGATTGTGGATCGGGCTTGTCGATCCGCTGTCCAGGAGGTGCTGCGATGAGTTGGGTGTGGCGGAGATCGGAACTACCGAATCTCAAACATGCTCCCGGCCTCAACAGCTGGAAGAAGATGTTGATGATGAGTCTGTAACATTCAAAATAGCCAATTTTGCGATTGGCCTGGTTAAGATGGTAGTGGCGGTCTTGAGCGTCACCACCCTGGTCAGTCCATCCTTCCCTGAGTGAAGGGTGAGAACCCGAGCAAGTGGCCACTTGCTAGGGGGAAACCGTTCATCGGTGATGAGCACCAGAGAGCCGACCTTGATGGCGTTGGATGGATGATGCCACTTCGAGATTGAGAGCTGACGTTGCAGATAATGAGATGACCATTGAGTCCAGAATTGTTGAGTCTTCTGTTGGATGAGTTGCCACCGCGCTGATGGTGAGATGGATGTGTGCTCCACAGAGGGTTCCGGTAGAGCTGAGAGCGGGTGGCCAATGAGGAAGTGAGCAGGAGTGAGCGTTGCGACGTCATCAGGATCGTCGCTGAGGGGCTCGAGAGGTCGTGAATTCAACAGGGCCTCAATCTGCGTGAGAAGTGTGCTGAACTCTTCGTAGGTGAGTGCTGTTTCACTCACTGTTCGCCGAAGATGATGTTTCGTCGACTTCACCACAGCCTCCCATTTGCCTCCCATGTGTGGTGCGGCTGGAGGGTTGAAACACCAGCGAGTGTTGTCGTTGACCAACAGCTGAGCGAGAGTTTGGTGATCTTGAGAGCCCTGAGTGAACATCCTCTTGAGCGTGGCATCTGCTCCTATGAAGTTGGTGCCACAATCTGAGTAGAGGGAGTGAGGAATTCCTCTCCGCGAGATGAAACGCCTGTACGTGGCTATGAAACCATCTGTGGAGTAGTCGGTGACTAGCTCGAGATGAACAGCTGAGGTGGTGAGACAGACGAACACACAGATCCATCCCTTGTGAGTCTTGGCGCCTCGCCCTTTCCACGTCCTTAAGGTGACAGGACCAGCATAGTCCAGTCCAGTGTTGGTGAATGGGCGTGTGGGTGTGACTCGTGAAAGAGGTAGTTGGCCCATCAGTTGATGGGCACGGATCCCCCTTTGCCGAGCACACACAACACACCGTAGAATGTGAGATTTCACTGGAGCTCGACCACCGATGATCCAGTAGGTCTGTCTGATTTGAGCGAGCGTGAGCTGAGTCCCTCCATGGAGAGTTTCTCGGTGAGCTTGATCTATAATCAGATCGGACAGACGTGAGTGACGAGGCAAAATTGCAGGATGCTTACTTCCATATGCAATGTGAGCGTTGTTGAGTCGGCCCCCGACTCGGATCACTCCTTCTTGGTCGATAAAGGCCGTGAGCCTATTGAAGATGTGAGAAGATGGCAGCGTCGCGCCAGAGTTGAGCGTCCTCATTTCGTGTGCGAAGTAAAGGGACTGCGTCGCTTTAATCCAGAAGATCCTGGCCCTCTCCAGATCCTCGGGCGACTGAACGATGAGTGGTAAGGAAATCGTTGACCTCCTTAAATGTGACAGAATTCTGAAACAAACTGAAGTGATACGAAAGAGTTTGTTGAGAGATGAGTATTTGTAAATGAGGTCCCAGTGATATTCGAGTTTTCGAATGTTGAGCAAATTTGAGATTCCAGGACGAGCTTCCTGCATACTTGGACTGTCCTTCAATGTAGGTTGAGAGGGCCATGAGTCACTGGGTTGAGTGAGCCAAGATGGTCCCGTCCACCAAAGCTCGTGGTGTTCAAGCTGATGTGTTGTTAGGCCTCGAGAGGCACAGTCAGCTGGATTCGCCGTTCCAGGAACGTGTCTCCAATGTGCGTGTGGAGTGAGCTCTTGAATTTGGGAGACACGATTCCGTACGTAATCCTTCCAGCGTGAAGCATGTGATTTGATCCATGAGAGTGAGATTTGAGAGTCCGTCCACAGATGAGTTGTAGAGATGTTGAGTTGAAGAGTAGCTTGAACATACTTCGTGAGCTTTGCCAGCATTAAAGCTGCAGTGAGTTCGAGCCTTGGGATTGTGAGTTTCTTGAGTGGTGCTACCTTGGTTTTGGAGCACACTAGTGTCGACACTTTGTGAGCTGTGGACGGTGTGGACACGATAATGTAAATTACCGCTGCCATGGCGAGCTGAGAGGCATCAGAGAATCCATGTAATTCCACTGTCGAGTAGGAGAAGGTGTTGAACCACCTTGGAATTGAGAGCCTGGCCAGGCTTGTGAGATCTTCTCTGATGGTGAGCCAGTGAGCAGTGACTTGGGAAGGCAGTGGGTCGTTCCAGTTCAGTTTGTGCAGCCACAACTCCTGCAAAAGTGCTTTTGCCCGAATGATGACTGGAGCTAAGAAGCCGAGTGGATCAAATATCTTTGCTACTTCAGAGAGAATGAGACGTTTAGTGAGCCTTGAGTCGTTGAGAGGTTTTGTCGAGAATGAGAAGTTGTCAGTGAGAGCGTTCCATTGTAATCCGAGGATTTTGGTATTGCAGTCGTCAAGTGCGATGTACGTATTGCTAGCTCGCACGTCATGAGAAATTGATTCAAGCAATGGAGGGTAGGTTGATTGCCACTTGGCAAGTGGAAAACCTCCCGCCTTGCACAGGTCATTTAATTGTTGAGCAATTGTAATGAGCATCTCACCTGTATCGGCGCCGCCGAATATGTCGTCGACGTATCTAGCATGAGTGATTGACGGTACTGCCAGGGGAAAACGATGTCCTTCGTCTTCGACCAACTGCAGTAGTACTCTGACAGCGAGAAACGGCGCAGCCTTGGTTCCATAAGTGACCGTAGTGAGTTTGTAGGGCACCTCCTTTGAATCCTCGTCAATCCACAGTATCCTCTGGAGGTCCTGGTCGTCTTCGCAAACCTTGATTTGTCTGTACATTTTTGTCACGTCTGTGGCGAAAATGTACTTGTGCTGGCGAATCCACAGCAGCACATCCGAGATGTTGAGTAGAAGGTTCGCACCAGTATGCATGAGATCGTTGATCGAGTGCCCCGTTGTGGTTGGGCTTGAGCCATTGAAGACGACCCTCAACTTCGTGGTCTGACTGTCGAGCTTGAGCACTCCATGATGTGGAAGATAAAAAAAAAATGAGTATTAGGTGAGAGTGAGGGAGCTCTTACCATATGATGGAGTGCCTCATATTCCTTCAAGAACCCTTGGTAGAGATTGCGATATTCAGAATCTTTGTTGAGCTTGTTGAGTGTTCGCTTCAGACAGGCATGGGCTGTCTGGTAGGAATTGCCCAACAGACTTCGAGATGACTTGAGAGGGATACGTACGATGTACCTGCCTGTAGAATCACGAGTGTGTGTCGCCCGAAAGTGATCCTCACATTCTTGTTCTTCAGGGTTGAGCTTTGAGGGCGTATCTGTTGGGAGCTCTTCTTGAATCCAGAATTTAGCCAATAGATCTTGTATTGTTTTGTCGCTGTGCTGCATGACTGCAGCTGTGTGCGACGAGCTGAATTGAGACTGAGGTGTGTTAATTGGCCCAAGAACGAGCCACCCAAAGATTGAGCACTGGGCAATTGGCATTGAAGAGTCACCCTTTATGAGGTTAGGTTTTATAATTTTCCCATATGAGTCTGCACCAATAATTATGTCAATAGGCCTAGGTTTTAGAAAATCTGGATCAGCTAACCTTAACCTGGTGAGATGTGGCCAATCTTGACGTGGTGCTTCAACGGATGGTAGACTGGATGTGAGAGTTCGCAGAACGTGAGCTTGAGTGGAGACCGTGGAGGAGTCGTAGCTTGATCGTAGAGTGATTGACACGACGCCTCGAGTGTGAGTAGTCTTGTTGCCTCCAATGCCAATAATTGATATTGATGAGTGGATTCTTTGAAGGTTAAGTTGAGTGATGAGCTCCTCCTTGATGAAGGTGAGCTCTGAGCCAGAGTCGATGAGTAGCCTGACTGGCAGCGAGGCCACCGGTGAGATGAGCTGTGCGTTAGCTGTTGCTAACAGGGTGAGCGTGAGCGAGGTTGCGTGGCAACCAGTGGCTGGGTGAGACAGAGACGTATGAGTATGACCTGTTGTGCTTGAGCTTGGTGAGTTGGATGAGAATGAGTTGACGACTGCACCGACGATTCAGAAGTCAGCGTCATCTTCTGGATTCTTCCCTTTCGTTGGAGGGGCTTGTTGAGCAGGGCTAGGCTCGGTCGTTGCCCTGGGCTGAGGTTGAGCTGAGCCTTGAGTAGTCGATGGCTGAGGAGGGTGCAGCATTGAGTGGTGCTTTGCCCCACAGGTCTTGCACCGGTGAGCCGATTTGCACACATCTGTGTTGTGTCGACCACAGCAATTTTTGCACAGTGATCGGGCGACGATGAAGTTGCGACGCTCGGTCACTGGCGTTTCCCTGAATTTAGGGCACATGACCACGAAGTGGTCGGCGTGGCACCAGTCGCAAGGATATTTCGTCGACTGGGCCTTGGACGACGTCTGGGGTTGAGATTTTGCCTGCGTCGCAGGGTGAGCAGTCGTTCTCCTCTGAGATGAGCGTGCTGTGGAGGACGAAGGAGCAGCTGGTTTCTTGGGAGGAGCCTCGATCTGCTCCAAGGCACCACCTTTATTCTCCACAAAGGCTAGCAGGTCCTTGTAACTGGGGCACTCCGTTGAGTTGGCGAGAGAGGTTTCCCAGGCCTCTCGCGTCACCTTGTCAAGGCTGTTGGTGAGCATGTGCACCATTAAGCAGTTGTGCATTTCTTTATCTGCACCCAGAGCCACCAACGTCTCGTTCACCTCGTTGATGGTGGCAGCCAGGTCGTGGAGAGCAGGTGCCGATCGTGTTGAGATCGGCGAGATGGAGAGCAGCTTGTCAAGCTGCTCCTTGATGAGCAGCCGCTTGTTGGAGAAGCGCTTTTCCAGGTAGTCCCAAGCAGCCTGGAAGGATGAGCCTCGAAGAGGGAAGGCGTTGACCCGTCGGGAAGGTTCGCCTGTCAGACTTGCCCTCAAATAGCAGAGGCGGTCTATCTCTGCAAGCCTCGAGTCTTTGAGAATGAGCGAGGTGAACAGCTCGCTGAAGGCAGGCCATTCCACAAACTTTCCCCCAATTTTGGGAATGGCCAGCTCTGGGATTTTGGCAGCTCTGCTGGCCCTCACGTCAGAGGTTGAGTCGTTGTGAGCGGATGAGCTGAAATGTCCTGAGTTTGAGCATTGAGATGTCATGCGTTTGAGTGCCCTTTTTAGCTGAGCCACGAGTGTCATCTCACGACCCAGGAGGTCTGAGGCGAAGTACCCATGCGAGAGGCACTTCACCGGCCAGAATTCTTCCATGTGTGCGTGCTCGTTGAGGAACGCTTTGTGCAGCTCGGTGATGCTGTCCAGCAGCGACTGCACCTCGTCGAGGGACGTCGACTCGGGATCTTTGGGGATCTCATCTCGCAACGCTTGTAAGGCCTCGAACCGACTGACCTGCGATTTCGCCTTTATGATGAGCGGAGCCGGTACCGTTGATGGGGAAGAGGATCTCCGTCCTGCCAGCACGGTGAGTCGTTGGCTCGGTGGGGACCTGGAGACTGACCTCGGCGACCTGCCCTTCTTGAGGGTTAGGTGACGGCGACCGGGACCGGGTCTCTGAGCTGGTCTTGGTGGTGTTGTTCTCTCCGTCGGACATGATGAGATGAGATGAGAGTAGTATAGCTATGCCGGTTCTAACCCAAATTTGAGTTTGAAGGCCATTTCCCCCACCCCTCCCCCTCCCATCAAACTCAAATTTGAGTTTCAAGGTCGCACGAAATCCATCGCAGCGGACGACGCGACGGACAACCGGGCGGCGGATGACGTCATACAGATGGGCGGAGTGGTGGGGGGTATTAGCGCGAGACCAGATATCGAATCAATCGATAACCGAATCGATACCGAATCCGCATCGAGGAGGAACCGCGGGTGAATTGCTGCTACTATCGGGCGTGGTATCGCCACAGTCGGTAAGGAAGGAAATATTAATTTAAGATATTAATATAAATGAAAAAACAGAATCTCGGGCGACGGGGCTCGAACCCAAGACCTCCGCGGTACGAGTCAGCCGCCTAACCAACTCCCCCAACGCCGACGCTGTAACATTAGTCTTTAATAAATGGTACATATACAGAGCGTCACCAAGCATAATACATTATTTTTTCATCGGACGATGTCGGGCAATGTCGGGAAAGATCGGCGTTTTTACACACCGCGTCTTCGGATGGATGGGAAAGAGAGAGAGAACATGCATTCTAAAGCTTAAATTCGAGGGAGGGAAGAAGACAATAGAATAGCGTCTGAGAGCACGGCTTAAATAGAGGCGCAATTGCCTCCCCCACCACAGCATTTTATTTTAAAACTACCAATTTTTCCATAATGTGTTTCAATCTTAACGTAGCATGTAACTTGAGTCCCACCCTCAAGGATAAAAGTCTCGACACGCGCCGATTGTAATATAATACCTGTGGAAGCGTCAAATCTTAGAATTATGCGGTGTCAGCAGAAACTGCATCGGATGATTTTGCGCGCTAATTTGCCATACGTGTGAATCATAGAAAGAATTATGCAGTATCAGCAGAAATTGCATAGAACCATGTTTGGACCAATCGGCTTTTTACATGCAATCTTTTGGGGGGAGGGGTACACCAAAAGAGTTAAACATACGCGTGAATCATAGACAGAATTATGCTGTATCAGCATAAATTGCATTGTTTGGACCAATCGGCTTTTTACATGCAATCTTTTGGGGGGAGGGGGAACATCAAAAGAGATAGACAGAGATATCAAATCGTGGTATCAGTCATAAAAGCGCACTCCAAACTGCACAAAGCCTCAAATCGTTGCAACGTGTTGCGTGGAAAAGACATTACATATACATTCCATTTACGACCATGGGAGAATTCGCGCAAGTAATCCGCCAATTATTGGATCAATCCGCACGATTGATTTCACGGGAAGAATACCTCGCGTGGGAAGAACGGTGCAACGAGTGCATCGAATCTTTGGAAGAACACAGCCGAGCGAAACGCCCGCGATTATCAATCGGTGTTCGGCAATCGCTGGTTGCTCGAATCGCGCAGCTCGAAGGATTGAAACATTCGTTGCGCGGACGTTTCGTGCATGAAGGTGCAGGACATTCGAGTACGGGACTTTTGTGGCGCGAAATAGACGCTGCGTTCGATAGCCGCGTATTAACTGGGCCGTGCTAAATTCGAATTACATCGAGCCGCGCAACTTCCTCCAGGATGCGGGGACCATTGTGTTGGAGCATGTGCGGGACACATTGAGGAAACATCGAAACCTCAAAGTGAACACTGTATTCAACGGTGAATTTGTGGCAGGTGACAAGCATGCATGTAAAAGCATCAACACCCGGAACTGCGAACTCTTCCGCACATCCGATCTACAGGAGTGGTACCAGAGATGCGTCATCGAACCCACCCTGGCATCGCTGGAAGAGTTCCAGGAACGCGACAGCGGATGGGCATTGACGAGAATCATGAATCTGACCATCAATGTCAACAAATACAATCCGTTGCGCGCGGGGTGTCATTTCAAGTTGCCGCGTGATTTATTGCTGAAGAAAGCGACCATTAGCGTACGATCCGAGGATAATGCATGCTTCGCGTGGGCAGTGGTCGCCGCTCTCCATCCCGCGGAAAGACATCCCGATCGCCCAAGTTCGTACCCCGACTATACATTGGTGCTAAATCTCCAAGGCATTGAGTTCCCAATGTCCCTGGAGCAAATTGGAAAATTTGAGCGACAGAACGACATCTCAATCAATGTGTACACCTTCGAGGCGGAGATGAAGAAGGGATCGACGGTCTTTCCGTTGCGCCTCACCAGCCAAAAGAGGGATCGACACGTCAACCTGCTCTACACGCCGAATCAAGAACACGGCGATGTAGGGCACTTTATACTGATCAAGAACTTGTCCCGGCTGGTGAGCACCCAGTTGAGCAGGCACCAGAAAAAGAAATTCATCTGCGATCGGTACGTATAGAAAATTTATGAAATGTTGAAATATCTCATGAAACAAATTAAATAAAAGAATTTTTTGGGTTTACAGGTGCATGCACTATTTCGGATCTGCCGAGAAGTTGGAGGCCCATGCAGTGGACTGTGGGCAAATGAACGATTGCGCCATCCTGCTGCCCACCGAAGGCAAAAATCTCCTCAGCTTCAACAACCACTGCAGGAAGGAGCGGCTCCCCTTCGTGGTATATGCAGATCTGGAGTGCATCATTGAAAAAACAGAAGACAATCGAGTGGGTGATCTAGATAATAAGTTACATACGTATCAGCACCATAAAGTACACAGTATTGCATATTATATGCATTGTTCCTATGATACATCGCTATCGACGTATCGATGTTGCCGCGACGCAGATTGCGTTTCATGGTTCGTATACGAACTAAAAAAATTTGCAAACTTCGCCAAACCCATCTTGACCAGTAATGTTCCAATGCTGGATTTAACTCCGGAACAGTTGACGACATTTCGCGATGCAACACACTGTCATATTTGCGAAGAATCATTCAAGGCTGACGATGTACGAGTTCGCGATCATTGCCATCTATCCGGACGGTTTAGAGGCCCGGCACATTCGGAGTGCAATTTAAATTATAAAAATGCGTTTTACATCCCCATAGTTTTCCATCATTTATCCGGCTACGATTCGCATTTCATTATCGAGGAAATAGCTACCGCTTTCGACGGTCACGTTGATGTATTACCCATAACTAAAGAAAAATATATTTCATTCACAAAAAATGTCGAAGATACGGCTGAAGCAGACTCGCGAAATAATATTAAATTACGATTCATCGATTCGTACAAATTTCTCAATACCAGTCTCGACAAATTAGCATCTTTCCTTAGCACAGATCAATTAAAAATTTTACGATCCAAATTTGAAACACTATCCACCGAAGATTTCAATTTATTGACGCGAAAAGGCGTCTTTCCGTACGAATACCTTGATTCCGCGAACAAGCTGCAGGATCCATGCTTACCGCCGCGCGAGTCATTCTACAGTTCGTTAACGGGCGAGACTGTATCCGAGAGCGATTACGCGCACGCTGAGACTATCTGGCAACGTTTCGGGATTAGAACCTTGGGCGAATACAGCGACTTGTATTTGAAAACAGATGTCTTGTTATTGGCAGATATTTTTGAAAATTTTCGCGAAAGTTGTATCAAGAGTTATGGACTAGATTCGGCGCATTATTATACTCTACCAGGTTTCACGTGGGATGCAATGCTAAAGCATACCAAAATTACATTCGAATTGCTCACCGACGTCGATATGGTCATGTTTATCGAACGCGGTATACGTGGTGGTTTAAGCCAATGTTCTGGAAGATACGCACATGCCAATAACAAGTACATGCCATCTTACGACGCATCGGAAGAGTCATCGTACTTGATGTACTTTGATGTGAATAATTTGTATGGGTGGGCAATGTGTCAGCCCCTACCATACGCTAAATTTCAATGGGTCGAAGATGTTGCAAAGTTTGATGTGTCTTCAATCAAAGTCGATTCGCCCACGGGGTACATTCTCGAGGTAGATCTGGAATATCCACAACGTCTGCACGACGCTCATGCCGATCTACCGTTCTGCCCGACGCGTACCAAACCACCTGGCAGCAGGCAGGACAAATTACTCGCGACGGTATACGATAAGCAGCGTTACGTTATCCATTACCGCAACCTGCAGCAGTGCACGCGTCATGGTCTTCGTATTACAAAGATACACCGCGTGCTCCAATTCGCTCAATCTCCCTGGCTCCGCGATTACATCGAACTCAATACACGGTTCAGAACAAGCGCGACAAATGACTTTGAAAAAAATTTGTACAAATTGATGAACAACGCGGTATTTGGTAAAACTATGGAAAATGTACGAAATCACGTGGATGTAAAACTTTTAACACGTTGGGAAGGGCGATATGGCGCGGAGGCAATGATCGCGAAACCGAATTTCCACAGCAGAAGTGTTTTTTCGGAAAATTTAATAGCTGTTGAATTGCGAAAACTCGAGGTGAAATTCAACAAACCGATATACGTGGGTATGTGCATTCTGGACATATCGAAAATTTGTTTGTATGAATTTCACTACGAGTACATGTCTCCCAAACACGGACCAAATTGTAATATTCTATACACCGACACAGACAGCCTCATTTATCATATTCGATGCGACGATATCTACGAGACTATGAAACACAATATCGGTAGATTCGACACAAGCGATTATCCTATCGACAATCCATATAATATGCCGCGCGAAAATAAGAAGGTTCCAGGGCTGATGAAGGACGAAAATAACGGTGCGATAATGACCGAATTCGTAGGTCTTAGAGCGAAAATGTATGCACTTCGCGTAGACGGCAAAAGAGATACGAAAAAGGCGAAAGGCGTCAAGACCAACGTCATAGCCAGAACGATAACTTTCGACGATTACGCGAAGTGTTTGCAAAGGGAGATCGAAATGGTTCGCAGACAATCATGTATACGGTCTAAATATCATAAAGTGTACACCATTTCGGAATCTAAAATCGCTCTAAGTCCATACGACGACAAGCGGCATATCGTACCCGATTCGACCGACACTCTGCCCTGGGGACATTATAATATCCCATTGTAAAATATAAATTATTGTATTATAAATAGTGGAATTATTGTATTATAAATAGTGGGATTATTGTGTTTATTCTATTTATTGTGTAAAATATAAATGGTGGAATTAATGTATAAAAAAATTGTTCACGCATATATATGTATCATTGTATTTATTGAACCATGTATTATTATGCTACAATACATTATTTTTATTTATCCAAGAATTGTGTGATTTATCAAATCCCAACCACTTGACGTACACCTTATCCCCCTTCCTACGTAAGACTTTTTCCACTAGATACACATCAGGATCGGTGACGCGTTGCAGCTCGTGTTCATAGAATCCTCCGGCAACAGGTTTTCCACAGGAATCGACCAGCAGATACGTTGCAGGATTAGTTGCTTGTACTTTGGCTATCTTGAACACCTCCGTTGTCCAATTCGGCGTATAGCCTTTATCGAATATGGTTTTAAATTTGCTCACGCGCACAAACTCGCCCAACTTGAATCTCGCTGGAGCAGCGATCTTTATGTTGCTGTATACGCTGGCTAGCAGCTTATCGGCGATCGCAGGGGTAACATCGCAAGGACGCATTCCGATGGTTCTTACCCCCCTTACCCCCCTTACCCCCTTACCCCCTTTCCCCTCATCCCTTTCACCCTTTCACCCTTTCACCCTTTCACCCTTTCACCCTTTCAGCCTTTCAGCCTTTCAGCCTTTCAGCCTTTCAGCCTTTCAGCCTTTCATCCTTTCATCCTTTCATCCTTTCATCCTTTCGTCCTTTCGTCCTTTCGTCCTTTCGTCCTTTCGTCCTTTCGTCCTTTCGTCCTTTCGTCCTTTCGTCCTTTCGTCCTTTCGTTCTTTCGTCCTTTCGTCCTTTCGTCCTTTCGTCCTTTCGTCCTTTCGTCCTTTCGTTCTTTCGTCCTTTCGTTCCTTCGTTCCTTCGTTCCTTCGTTCCTTCGTTCCTTCGTTCCTTCGTTCCTTCGTTCCTTCGTTCCTTCGTTCCTTCGTTCCTTCGTTCCTTCGTTCCTTCGTTCCTTCGTTCCTTCGTTCCTTCGTTCCTTCGTACTTTCGTACTTTCGTTCTTTCGTTCTTTCGTTCCTTCGTTCCTTCGTTCCTTCGTTCCTTCGTTCCTTCGTTCCTTCGTTCCTCCGTTCCTCCGTTCCTCCGTTCCTCCGTTCCTCCGTTCCTCCGTTCCTCCGTTCCTCCGTTCCTCCGTTCCTCCGTTCCTTCGTTCCTTCGTTCCTTCGTTCCTTCGTTCCTTCGTTCCTTCGTTCCTTCGTTCCTTCGTTCCTTCGTTCCTTCGTTCCTTCGTTCCTTCGTTCCTTCGTTCCTTCGTTCCTTCGTTCCTTCGTTCCTTCGTTCCTTCGTTCTTTCGTTCTTTCGTTCTTTCGTTCTTTCGTTCTTTCGTTCTTTCGTTCTTTCGTTCTTTCGTTCTTTCGTTCTTTCGTTCTTTCGTTCTTTCGTTCTTTCGTTCTTTCGTTCTTTCATTCTTTCATTCTTTCATTCTTTCATTCTTTCATTCTTTCATTCTTTCATTCTTTCATTCTTTCCACTTTCCACCCTCTCTCCTCAAAGAACCTCTCCCTTTCCTCCTCCCACTCCCCCAACACCTTTCCCCTTCTCGCCCTACCTTTTACCTCTTCCCAGCATGCCCTCGCCAATTCCCCCCTTGCCCCTCTTCCAACTTCCTCTCTTACGTCCATGCCCTCATCCCCGCCCTTCCCTTCATCATGTCCCGCTGCAACTCCTTCCTCACCATGTACCCCGGTATACACCACTCCACCCCTAATACCCATCTTAAGAATCTCTCCTGTAATCCCTCCACCCCCATATCTCCACTCCATATCCCACCGTCGCCCATACCAACCTGTCGAATATCCACACCCTTTTCCCCCAGTCCTTCCCAAACCTCCTTTTTCCGATCCCCCACAACTGCCCCATCACCGCCGCCGCCTTTCTCACCCTATCCCCCACATGTGCCTCCTGTCCCCCATTTGCCATCAACGTATACCCCAGATATTTATATTCCCTCACCTTCTCCACCACCTTTCCCTTCCACCTCCATACCACCTTTTTCCACCTCCCTCCCCCCTCCTACACCTCATTACCTTTGATTTCCCCACATTTAATTGCAGCCCCTTCCCATCCAAATATCTTTCCAGCCTAGCCATCATCCCCTTCATTCCCTCCTCCTCTTCCGCTACCAGCGCCACATCATCCGCATACGCCAGAGTATACATTTTCTTTCCTCCCAATTTCACCCCTCCCCACCTCTCCTCTCTAACTCCTCATCTAAATCCGCCAGCAACAATGTAAATAAGCTCGGGCTCAGCGGACATCCCTGTCTAACTCCCCTAGCTGTCCAGAATTCCCTCCCTACCTCCTCTCCCAGTCTCACCCTACACACCGTTTCCTTCAGCACCTCCTCACATCTTTCCATTAGCCCCTCTCTCACCCCCCTCTTCCGCAACGCCCTCACTAGCACCTCCCTGTCCACCGAGTCAAAAGCCGCCGTTAGGTCTATGAAGAAAATCACCAACTTTCTCTCCTTCCTCATCACCTGCTTGTTTATCAGATAATTTAAAACATAGATGTTATCAATACATCCCAACCCTCTCCTAAAGCCGGCTTGACTCGGTGGCAACAACTTCTTGCCCTCCACTTCCTCCCTTAATCTCTCCGCCAACACAGACGCGTACACTTTGTACGCCGTCTGTGTCAGCGTAACCCCCCTGTAGTCCTCTACCCTCTTTCCGTTCCCTTTCTTCACCACCGGCACCAGTACTCCTTCCCTCCACTCTTCCACCCATCCTTCTCCCTTCCATACCCTATTACAAATTTCCCATAACCAATCCTGCACCTCTTCCCCCCCATATTTCCATACCTCATTAGCTATACCATCCCCCCTCCCGCCTTACCCTCTTTCAGATTCCTCACCACCCTTCTCACTTCCTCCTTACTCAGCTCCCCCTCCTTCTTTTCCCCCCCTTTCTCACCCTCCATTCTACCCCCCTAATAACCCCTTAAAATAATCCTTCCATTCCTCCATTTTTATACCCTCTTCCACCCTCCTTCTTCTCCTCCTCTCTCTATTTATTACTTTCCACACCTGCCCTTCCGTCTTCACCCCCTCCACCTCCTTCTCCCACCTCTCTGCTTCCTCCCTCTTTTTACCCTCACACATGCATCTATATTCCTTCTTCTTCTCCCTATACTCTTTTCCATCTCCACCCTCCCTCCTCCACCGCTTCAACTCTCGTCTCACCTTACGCTTCTTCTCCTTACACTCCTTATCCCACCACCTCTCTTTCCTCCCCTCTCTCTTCCTTGTCCCATCTTCCCTATCACCCATTTTACCCTATCCCTCAGCTCCCCCATCCTTCCTGAATTCCTCTATCTCCTCCCTCTCTCTTACCAAATAACCTTATAAACTCCTCTCTCCCCTTCTCTGTCCAGTTCCCCCTCACTACCCCTTTTCCCTCTCCCTTTTTCCCCCTTCCCACCCCCTCCCTGCATTCCCCCTTCAACCATACTACCACTGGGTGATGGTCTGAATCCACCCTCTCACCCACTTCCATTCTCTCTACCCTCGCCCTCGTCTCCTCATTCCCTAACACGTAATCAATTACCGAATTCCCTCTCTCCCCCTGTGTACGTCCACTCGCCCTCCTCATCCCCTTCCATATTTCCGTTAATTATCCCCCACCCCCTCTCACACAAATAGCTACACAACCTCCTCCCCTCTCCATTCACCGCTCTGTCCTTCGACCTCCTACTTTCCACCACCTTCTCTCCCTCATCTCCCCCCCCCCATATATCCCCCTTCACCTCCGGTCCTTGCATGAAATCTCCCCCTATCACCACTCTTACTCCCTCCTCTCTCCCCTCCATCCACTCCTTCAATTTCTCCAGCTTCCTCTGCAAATCCTTATTTACGTATACCCCCACCACCCTCCACCATTCCCCTCCCATCTTCACCTTCTTCGTTATTATCCCCTCTTTCTCCTCTTCCTCCTCCTCCCTTGTTTCCAACCCCTTCCTCACCCCCATTATCATACCCCCCATTGTCATTGCTTTCTTACTCTCCCTCTTTGCCCACTGCTTCTCCCACACATATCCTTTTGGTATCTTATTCCTCACCCCCTCCCAGTCTTTTTCCTCCACCCACGTCTCATATAGCACCACTATATCCCATTCCTCCAACCCTTTCCAGAACTCCACATCTTTATTCTTTACCCCCGCTACATTCCAAAACGCCACCTTATTTCTTCCTACCCTTGCATCTCCACCTCCCCCTAACCTCTCTCCCCTCCTCCTTTCCCCCCCCTTCTCTTTCCCTGTTCCTCCATCCATTTCTCGCACACCTCGTCCCACCTCTTCAACCTCCCGTTCACCCACATTTTCATCTACCCTATCTGTACATTATTCCCCCTCCTCCTCTCCTCCTCCGCCTCTCTCTCTATCTTCCATTTCCCTCTTCTCTCCTCCTCCGTGAGGTCGTCCTCAATCCTCTCTTTCCCGGCCATCAACTTTTTCCTCGCCTCCATTGCTTTCCTCTTCTCTTCCCTCCCTGCTAATTTCACGAGAACCATTCCTCGTCCATCCCCTCCCGTTCTCCCTATCTTTGTCCCTTCCTTTACCCCTCCCTCATCCAATCCCATCCTCCCCCATAACTTCTTCATCCCTTCCTCCACTTCCCTTCCTTCCAGCCCCAAACCCCTTATTACCACGTTGTTCCTTCTGCTTTCTCTCTCCTTCTTATGCTGTTTCACCTCCATCTTTCTCAGCCTCAGTCTCCATTCCTCCACCAGTCCTTCCTCCATCACTTCCTTTCCATCTCCCCCCCCCCCCTTTTTCCCATTTCCCTACCCTCTCCATCATTTCCACCATCCTCCTATACCTGCTTTACAACTTCTCTAACTTTTCCTCTATTCCTCTAAACCTTCCCTTCTTGCCTTCTCTTCCTTCATCCACTCTTCCCACTTCCTTCTTTCCGCTCTCCATTCCTCCTCTACCCTTCTTCTTTCCTCCCTTTCTTTCCTCATCTCCTCTTTCATCTCCCTTATCAGCTCCATCATCAATCCTTCCATCCCCCCTCCCCCCTGCTCTCCCCCATTTCTTTCCCTTTTATTGGCGACCTTACCGTTTTCCCGCTCCTCTTAAACTCTACCCTTCCCTCCCCCTCCATCGTCCCCACCTCCTCCTCTCTCCCTCTTTTTTCCCCCAAAAACTCTCTAAACTCCCCACACTACTCCCCATACTACTACCACTGTCCTTCCTCTCCCTTTCCCTTCTCACTTCACTCCCCTTGTCCTTTTCCTTCTCACTCCCTCTACTCCCCTCTCCCCCATTTTCCCTTCTCCCCAATTCCCACCCACCCCCCTCCCATCCATCTTCCCTTTGATCATTCTCTCAATTCCTTTTTCCCCCGTTCAAAAATTCCCGCCTTCCTTACCAGCACCTCTACCTCCTATCCTCTCCTACAGGTGTCACCTCTGATGCTCTCCTTGCTCCTTCCCGCTCAATTCTCCCACCTCTATCACCAAACCTCCAAATTTTCCCTTATCCCTCCTATATCCCTTTCACCCTCAGTCCTAGCCCTTCCCTTCTCATCTCTCTCCTCTCCACACCTCTCCCTCAACCTCCCTACACTCACTCTATTCTGTCTTTCACCTCTTCACCACACTTTTCCTACACCTCAACCACTTACTCACTTTTCACACGCCTTTCATACACCGCGACCGGAAACGCCTCCGCAGGTATGTAATACTTTGCATTGTTTTATACATTTGATGTTTATTATGTGTCAAAATTATATCGACATGTTTGTGTGTGTATGTTCTAGGAGCTACAGCGGGCTAATGGCCCCGCGATGGCGGCTCGGGTGCAGCGCCCATGGGTGTTGTATCGCCGGATGGGGCCCCTGCGGCGGCCACGGCGCCCATCACCCCCCTGGATTGACGTCCGCGACCCGCCATCACCACATCCAGGGTCGGTGATGGCGCCCCAGATGCATGCTGCATCACCGGCGTCGCCGTCGTCGTCGACGCCACCACCACCATCGCCACCACCGTCGCCGTCGTTGCAGTAATTTTTTTCATTTTTTTTTTATTTTTTATATTTTTATATTTATATTATATATATTCTTTTATATTTATATTTATATTATATTCTTTTATATTTATATTATATTCTTTTATATTTATATTATATATGTTTTCTATTTATATTCTTTTTTTATTATTCTATATTTTTTTACTAAATTTATAGTGTTTTGTAACAATATATATATCTTAAACGTATATTATTTCTCCATTTTATTTCTCCATTTTATTTACCCATCCTCCTCCTCGACACATAATTCTTTCTATGATTCGCACCGTGAAAATAACATCATCACATGCAGGTGTTCCAGGGAGGACTCATATTACACACGATCCGCGATACACTGCGACGTTAAATCGGAACGCTTTAGAATGCATGCGATTGTACCACCAAGTAGCGTCGTCTCTCTCCCTCCTCCCAGAATTTTAGTTTTAAAGTAATGCTCTGTCTCTTTCCCTCCTCTGAAGACGAGGTGTGTAAAAAGCCGACATTGCCCGAAACATCATCCGATAAAAATAAATTATTATTTCTCTGTGTTGAAAATGTCTGTATGTCGCATATTGGTTTGGAAAAAAAATTTAGGGGAAAAAATTTCTGGGAGCGGATCAGGGTGTGAACAAGTTTCTGGCGGTCATTCACTCCCTCCGGTTAGGTCTAAAAAGTTTTCGGGGGTGGGCCCGGTCTGGAGAGGTCTCCGCGGCGACTCGGCCTGCACTGATCCCCTCCATCATCGCGGCTTCCCCCACTCCGCGGCTCGTGCGCGCGCAACCTGTCTTCCTCTCCCCACAGGCCCCGCGCCCATGTTTCCCTCCGCCGCGCTCCCCCGCGCGCCCTCACTTCCCCCGCCCCCGCAGAGGACCTGCGTTAGAACTCTCCTTGCTATACTACTTGGACTGATCATTGCGACACGTGCCTGCAGCTCATCGTCGAGTACCAGTGCAGCGGAGAAGTGTCCGTGGCCGCGAAGCAACACCTGGTGTCGCTGATCGCGCGAATAAAGACATTGCGCGTGATCGTGCGGGAACAGTTTTCGCGAGTAGGGTGTGGGGTTTCGGCTCGACCGACGGCACCTAAAGTCGTATGGGAAGACGTGGAATCCGCGTTTATTGGACGCATTTCAACCGGGGCGGTCATCAACGTGGGACACGTCGATCCGCGTCGATTTTTTAGAGGGTGCTCGACGAACTGTATTCTCGCACGTTACTGTATCACGACGCATAAGAGCGTGTCCGTGAATACAAACTTGAACGCGGAGTTTATCTTGGGTGAAAATACGGACATGAAAAGTTTCGGTACGCGAAATCGTGTACTGTTAATGACTTCGAACGTGCGCGAGTGGTACTCGAAGTACGTGATCACTTCCATCCTAGTGATGCTCGGGACTTCACCTATCTTTTGCCTACGGACAGTTGAACGGATAGGGTACAACAATAGATTCTGCTGATTGACAGGGGGAAAAGTTTAAAAGAAACCATATGTCGCAAACGCACCATTTGGTGGGAAAAAAATTGACTAAGTTGAATTTTGAAGGTTAGACGATATTAACTTATTAACTTACCAACGTTCCCGATGGTTCACCTCCTGCGTCTTCTTCTCACCCACAGGACACTCCCATCGTTGTTGATGGCGCGTAGCATCCGTGCCTGTTCGGTGGCTTCGATGTGACCACCGTCATTATCGAGACACTGTTGAAGTCTTGATTGCATGTTTCGGCGAACTTTTTCAAAAGTGTCCGGCGAATTTTGTATTGTTAGGAACGCTTCTTCTATTCGGTGCTTCAATTGTTCCCGTGTTTCAATTTGTCTCCCCGATCTATACACAGTGTCTTTCACGGCTCCCCACATAAAAAAATCCAGCGGATTGAGATCGGGCGAACGTGGTGGCCACAAATGAGGTGCAGGGTCGCGTCCAATCCACCGTGTGCCGAACATCCGTGGTAAGTAATCCCTGACTGCCAGGGTGAAATGAGCTGGTGCACCATCGTGCATAAAATACAATGCCCGGCGTCTGTTTGGTGGAACTACTTGGCGAAGTTGGCCTAACAAATCTCGTCGCAAAAAGCGTAAATATGTTGCACCGTTTAATCTGGGCAAATAAACAGGGCCAATAATTTGATTTCCCACAATTCCTGCCCACACATTTACTGAGAAACGTCCCTGATTAAAGCGTTGGGCGGTTGCGTGGGGATTTGCGTAGGCCCACACTCGCGTGTTTTGCTTGTTTTGTAGAGTCGCGCTGGAAAAAGTGCTTTCGTCGGTGAAAAGCACATTTTCTAGGAAGCGGTTATTCTGTCGTAATTTCCGCAGCATCCAACGACTGAAGGTACGCCGAGCAGCGTAATCACCTGGACGGAGTGCTTGGACCCTCTGAATTTTGAAGGGTCGTAGTCCTTCTTCGCGTATGATACGTCGCACCGTCACGTGCGAAATACCTACGCGACGAGCAATGCCCCGGAGGCCCATTAGTGGAAAAGCACGCGCTAACGCGATCACGCGTTCTTCCGTTCTCCAAGGTACGCGAGGTCTACCTGGTCTCGGGTGATTATCGACTCCCACATTAAATTCTGCTACATTCATCTCCGAAAAACGGTGGTCGAGGCGTTGAAATTCCCGTCTGTACGGGACTCGTATTTCTTGGCCACTGTCCACCAACCACTGTCTATAAATTTCCCGGGCCATTGAAAAGTCTCTGTTTGCTTCGTCGATGGCACGAAGCATTTGCCGAACATTTCCCCCATCATGGCGACCTCTGCCTCTTAAACGTCGCTCCATGACACTCGGGTATCACGGGTAATCACTAAGTATTAACTAATAACTAATAAAAGATAACTATACTAATAACTAAACTACACTACTACACTATGGAATATATGTTCCGTGTGTGTCCAATACACGCAACCACTACACGCGATGCGACGCGAAACCCGGTGTCTCAGCGATGAAGACTCTGTTTGTTTGATGTTCGCTCCTAAGTGTTTAGGAGGCGACGAAAATCCAACTGATGGTATTCTTCGCAATGACAAAAACTTTATGACTAATAATAACTGACATTATCACCGCCCAAATGCACAATCTCGAGTTTTACAAGCCTTTTTACTAAAATGACATTGAACTAACAAAAAAAAAACGTGCAACACTCGTTTAAAAGCTGTGAGAACAAAAACAATGGTTTTGAAGAGAAACATAACGTAAAACAGGTGATCGTTCAATTTTTCAGACCATATCGCACGGTTGACTATCGGGGACATACGGAAAAAAATCTGATCGGTCCGGCCTTTTGCGCTGTGTTTAAGGGTAGTTTTAACTCGTAAAAAACGTGAACACTTGAATGATTCCATGATTTTCCTCGAAGTGGCATCATGTTTTCTAAAGAAAGGGAAATATGACATTTTGGGGGGCATTTTAAAATGGATTTAATGCGATTTAAAAAAATCTCATTAAATTTGCTACTGAAGCTTCAGAAATGAAACTTATTATTAAAAAGGTTTCTCTTGGACTTCCATTTCCGGTGTGAAAGAATCGACACGGCTGAGTGAGTGGTGCGAGTGGAAACAACGGAAAAGGTGTTAGCAGGGCAAGTAGGGTGTGGAAAGTGGGAGCGCAGCGAGAGGGGGTGCAGGGAGTGAAGGGAGAGAAAGGGCGAGGAAAAGGGGAGTGAGGGAGATAGGGAAAGGCAGATAGGGAGAGAGCGAATTGAGGTTAGGAACAGACGAGAGAGAACAGAGCAGGAAAAGAAAAGGCGGCAAAGCGAGGAGAGAGAAAGGAAGGTAGCGACATCGGACGGCAGGGAGGGAAAGGAAGAGAGGAGCAGGAGATAAGGTATCGAGAATAGGTAAGAGGGTGAGGAAAATAAAAATGACAGGAGGGAAAGAGGGTGCAAAGGATGAGGAAAAGGGAAAGTTCAGGGAAGTAGGAGAGAAGGAGGTAGAGGAAAAGGGGGAAGAAGAGGCGAAAAAGAGAAGCGGAAGGACGACCGCGGAGAAAATGGGGAGAGAAAGGAGTTGGAGTACGTGTGGAGGAAATATGCTGGAGATAACGGAAATGTGGAAGAGGAAAAGAGAGAAGGAGGGGGGCAGACGGGAGGAAGGGGGAGAGGGGGAAGAGGCTTTCAGAAAGAGTAGGAAAGTGCAGAGGTCGCCAGAGAAGAAAAAGGAGAACGAGGACGGTGCTCTAGAGAGTTTGATCAGGGAAATGAGAGAAGAAATGAGGAAGGGCCTAAAGGAGGTGAAGGTGCAGGGGAGGGAGGCAAAGGAGGAGATGGAAAAAGTGAGAGGGAAGATGGAGAAATGGGAGGAGAGGTGGAGAAAAGAGAGGGAGGAGATGGAGGATAGAATGACAAGGTTGGAGAAAAGGGTGAGGGAGGCGGATTTGGAGGAGGAAAGGCTAGCAAAAGTGGAGGAGAGAATAAAGGCAATGGAGTCTTGGAGGGAGCAGGAGGGGGTAGAAAGAGGGATGGGAGAGCGAAGAGAAAGAACAGGGCGGGAGAGAGAAGGGGGAGAATAGGAGGAAAGGGTTCAAGAGCTGGAAAGGAAACTGGAAATGAAAGAAAGAGAAGAGAAAAGAAGGAACGTAATAATAAAGGGAGTAGGCAGGGAGGGAACAGCGATGCAGAGGGCAAAGGAAATCCTGGCGGTAGTAGGAGTACAGGGGGGAATAGTGGAAGCGAAGGAGATAGGAGGAAGAAAGCAGGAGAGGAAAGAGGCGATGCTGGAGGTGAGGTTGGAGTCGATGGAGACAAAGAGAGAGGTAATGAGGAACAAGGGAAAACTAAGGGGGAGGAAGGAGAAGGTGGAAGACGATCTGACGTGGAAGGAGAGAAAGACACAGTGGCAATTAAGGAGAATAGGAGAGGAGGAGGAAGCGAAAGGAAAAAGAGTAAGGGTAATGTACGGGAAGATAGTGGTGGACGGAACAACGTGGTTATGGGACGAGCGGAAGGAGGTGCTGAGAGATTGGAGGGGGAGAGAGAAAGGAGAAGTAGAGAGGAAAATAACGGAGGGGAGTATAGAGGGAGGGCGGATCGAGGAGGGACAAGAAGTAAGAAGGAGGGAAGAAAGAGATGAGGCAAAAAACTAAGAAGGAAGAATGAGGAAAGGGGGAGGGTGAAACAGGGAGAGGAAAGGAAAAGCTGGAGGATAGCTTTTTGGAATATAGCGGGGGCAACGAACAAGGACGAGGATTTCTGGAAAGGGCTGGAGGAGTGGGAGGTTGTAGTGATGCTGGAAACTTGGGTGGAGGAAAAGAGATGGGATAGTGTTAGGCGCAGGCTTCCGGAAGGGTACAAGTAGAGAGCCCAATGGGCGAAGAGGAAGAATAGAAAGGGGAGAGCAATGGGAGGTATGATAATAGGGGTGAGGGAAGAGCTGGTAGGAAAAGAAGAGGACGGGCAAGGGGAGGAGGAAGGGCTGATGGTGGAGAGGGTAAAGGCGGGGGTGCAGGAATGGACGGTAGTGGCGGTTTATGTGAACGGGGATATGGAGAAGAAGCTGGGAAGGATCAGGGGATGGATGGAGGGGCAAGAAGAGGGAGGTAAGGTGATTATAGGAGGGGACTTCAACGCGAGGACAGGCATGCAGGGGGGCAGGGTATAAGGAGGGGAGGAGGAAGAGGAGGGAGGGGGAAGAAAATCAAAGGATAGGAAGGTAAATGGAGAGGGAAGGAAATTAATCAAACTGGTGGAAGAGACAGGGTGGGAGATAATGAATGGAAACATAGCGGGGGACGAAGAGGGGGAATTTACGTACACGGGAGGGAGAGGGGAGACTGTAATAGATTACGTGCTGGGGGATGAGAGGACAAGAGAGGGTGTGGAAAGATTGGAAGTAGGGGAGAGAGTGGAATCGGACCACCACCCGATGGTGGTGACGATGTGGGAGGGGGGAGTGGGGGAGAGAGGTAAGAAAAGGAGGGAAAGGAAAGTGGGAGGAGGGCGATGGACGGGAAGAATGAAGGAGGAATTCGAGAAAGGGATGGGAGGAATGCCCATAGAAGGGGAAGGAATACAGGAGGTGGTGTGTAAGGCGGCAGAGGCGATAAAGGAGGTGATGAGGAAGGGGGAGGAGTTGGGGGGAAGGGAGAGGGGGCGGAAAGGGGAAGGGTGGTGGGACAGCGAATGTAAGGAGAAGAAGAAGGAGGTGAGATGGGAGTTAAGGAGGTGGAGAGGTGGGAAGGGGAGCAGGGAGGTTTACAAGAGCAAGAGGGGAGAGTACAAAGAGTTGGTCGATAGGAAAAAAGAGGACGAGAGGGAGAGGCTGACAAGGGAGGTGGCGGAGGCAAAAACCGAAAACAGGGTGTGGGAGATAGTTAATAGAGGAAGGAGGAAAAGAAGAGGGGTGGACGAAAGGATAAAGAAGGAAGAATGGAAAGAACATTTTATGGGGCAACTAGGAGGAGTGGAAAATAGGGTAAGGATGGGAGGAGAGGATAGTGGGAGAAAGGGGGAGGAAGAGGGGATAAGCATAGAGGAAGTAAGGAGGGTAGTGAGGAAGCTGAAAGAAGGGAAGGCAATGGGAGGGGACGAGATCCCAAATGAAGCATGGAAGTACGGGGGAGAGAGGGGGCTAGAGATGGCGGGGGAGATTTGCAGAAGGGTATGGGACGGGGAGGGGTGGCCGCAGGGTTGGAGAGAAGGCATCATAGTACCGCTGGTGAAGAAAGGAGGGGGGGCAAGGGTTCAAGATTACAGGGGAGTGACATTGATGCCGACCCTGTATAAGATATACGCGACCATCCTGGCAGGAAGGTTGGAACAGGAGGTGGAGGGGAAAGGATTGTTACCGGATACTCAGGCGGGGTTTAGGAGAGGGAGAGGCACGGTGGATCATATCTATGTGTTGAACCACTTAATAGGGAAGCGGGTTCATAGGAAGAAGGGGAAATTGGTGGCGCTCTTCGTCGATCTGCGGGCGGCATTCGACACAGTAGATAGGAGGAAGCTCTGGGAGGCCATGGAGAAGAGAGGGGTGAGGGAGGGGTTAAGAGAAAGAGTTAAGGAGATATATAGGGAGACAACAAGCAGGGTAAAGGTGGGAGGGGAGCTAGGGGAGGGATTTTGGACGGCGAACGGACTGAGACAAGGATGCCCTCTGAGCCCGATCTTATTCAACCTGCTAATAGCAGACGTGGAAGAGGAGCTCAGGAAAGGAGGATGGGGAGGGGTAGAAGTAAGAGGAAGAAGAATTTGTTCATTGGCGTATGCGGACGATTTAGTGCTGCTAGCGAAGAACGAGGAAGAGATGGGGAGCATGATCGGGCGGCTGGAAAGATACCTAGAAGGAAAGAGTTTGGAGGTAAACGTAGGGAAGACGAAGGTGTTAAGATTCAGGAAAGGGGGAGGAAGGGAAAGAAAGGGGGATTGGAGATGGAAAGGAAAGGAGATAGAGGAGGTAAAGGAATTTAAATATTTGGGATACGTATTTAAGAAGAACGGGGGACAGGAAGCACAGGTCAGGGACAGAGTGAGAAAGGCGGGGGTGGTAATGCGGCAGGCATGGGGAATCGGGAAAAGGAAATTCGAGAAGGACTGGGGAAAGAGATTATGGCTATACGACACATTGGTGTGGACGGTGGCTGGATACGGGGCAGAGGTTTGGGGGTGGAAGGAAAGGGAAGAAATGGAGAGGATGCAGGAAAGGTTTTTAAGGTGGACACTGGGGGTGGATTGGAGGACGCCAGGATACATAGTGAGGGAAGAGACGAAGAGGAAAAAACTGAGGACATGGGCGGGAGGAAGGGCATGGAGATATGAGGAGAAACTGAGCAGAGGTGAGGGAGGGGAGCTGGCTAGGTGGTGCCTGGAAGATGTAAGGGAAAGAGAAAGAGGAGGGGGAGCGGAACTGGCAGCGTGGGAGAAAGACAGGATAGAATACAGAAAGAAGAGAGGGGTGATGGAAGGAGGGGAAGGGGTAAGGGGGCGAGAGGGACGGGAGGGGTGGGAAGAGGAAGACAGTAGGAGGCAGGAGGAGGAAAGAAGAGAAAAAATTATAAAATCGGAGTATAACAAATGGTACAGGGAGATAGTGGTAGGGGAAGTCCCAAAATACCTGAAGGCAGGATGGGGAGAAGCGAGGTACGGGAGAATAGCCAGATTCAGGCTGGGAAATGAGATGAGGGGGGGGAGGTATTGGGAGGAGGAGAAGAGGAAATGCAGGGTGTGTGGGGGGGAAGAAGAGACGTGGAGCACGCTCTGGAGCGATGCTCAGGGGAGGAGGGAAAGGGGATCGGGGAAAAGGTCAGGGAAATTTTGGACGAAGGAGGGAAAGGGGAAGAATGGATGAAGAGGTGGGAGGGAAAGAGGAGAGAGAGAGGAAGAAAGGGGGGAAAGGGGGGCATGAAGAAAGGAGGCAGGAAGGAACGAAAGAAGGAATGGAGTGAAAGAACGGAAATGGAAGTCAAAGGCGAGGGAAGCGAGCGATAATAGAGGGTAGAAATAGTTTTCGGAAGCGAAGCGAGTAGGTTAAGGATAGTTTAAGAGTAGGTTAAGAGAGAGGGAGACGGCGGAGGCGAGCGAGCGTGGGCGAGCGAGCGGAAGAAGGAGGGGAGGAAAGCGGGCGGAGGAGTAGGATAAGGTCTAGATTTAAGTAATTTAAGTAGGATAAGGACTCATGTAACCCTTAGGGGAATCATTAAAGTTATACATACAAAAGGTTTCTTGGATGTCGATTGTCACTTTATTATAAACATAAATATTTTCTACGAAAAAATTACCAAATGCTCTTTAAATGTTGTTCTTTTAAATGCAAAAAGTTCTGTAAAAATATATACTTCCGCTTTGTCAAAAAAAATTCACAAACATTCGCGTCTTTTTGGTCGCCTGACTAGGTATAACCCCTTAAAGGCATCCGCCGGTCAAAAAAATCCGAAAATTTTTGTATGCATTTTTGCATTCAACAATAGGTCAAAAATGCTCAGTTAAAATTTTGGATGGAAATTCCTAACGTTACAGATTTTACAGGCATTTCAGGGGAGTCACCAGTGTGACGGCCTTTAAATAGGTGTTTTTTGAAGATGGATTGTGACGCAGGTATAATAGAGAGAAATTTAATTTTTCTTTTAATTAATAATACATTTATTAATCTAAAGAAAGAATCGATTTTTTTTAACCGAATAAACGCTTGGAAAATAGGGCAAGTCCCCGTCACTATAGACGAATCCGCTCGGCGTCAAACTTTAAGTAGGTTTTTTTCAATACTGCATTTGGCAATCATCGCCCATTTGTTTCTTAACAGTGCCTAGCGCGATAACGACACATGCGTAATTAACCTTCTGGTACTCGCGCCTATTTGGGTCCCGCGAGCACTCGCGTTGTGCACTGAGTGCACGGTGACGTATTATTAACCTGTGGCCAGCCTTTTTGGTTGAAAAAACCGGTTTACCGTGATGTATTGTACCCAGCACCCCTATGTATTCTTCCAGCGGACATTGTTTTAAAGGACCGAAGAATAAGATACACGTGCTTTATTATTTTTGCCTGTTTGCATGTTTAGGGGTGAAACCACCCCTCAAAAGTTTTCAGGTGTTCGCCTCCGATTGTACTGGTTTTTGGATATGTTTCATGGAATAAAAAAATAAGATACGCGTGTTTCTTTATAGCGGCCCGTTTTCATATGTAGGGGGTGAAACCACCCCTCAAAATTCATAAGGGGTACAAAATTTTGTTGAGTCAAATTTCATATCGAAAAACATATCCAACAACCAAAGCAATCGGAGATGATCACCAGAAAATTTTATACCTTGGGGGAAGCTTTCACCCCCTAAACATGCAAACAGGCCTAAATAAAAAGATACCTGTTTCTTATTTCTCGGCTAAAATAAAAAAACACGTGTATCTTATTTTTCTGTCCTCTAAAACATATCCAAAACTCAAAACAATTGGAGGCGTACTTGTGAGTACACGGGCGCGGTCGCTGGCAAGATACGCGGCATACTATCGTTTTCATTCAAACAGAAACACTTCCAAACTGAATTTGAACCTGGCAAGTACGTAGCATTATGCAAAAATGTCCGCTGGAAGAATACATAGGGGTGCTGGGTACAAAACATCACGATAAAACTTTTTTTCTGCCAAAAACTGACCTCCGTGCACACGCGCGAGTACCGGGGGGTTAAAGGAAGACTATAATTTCCCGAAAATTTTGGTCATTTTCAAATGGCCGTATGTATCTCTGTGAAAAATGGTCGAAAAAAATATTTAAGAAACGCATCTTAACGCTTGAAGTTTCTAGTTTTTGAATCAAGGACTCAATTTTTTCATCCCTTATGGTACTGTTTTAACAAGCTGGAACGCAGGAAACAAAGTTTCAGTAATTTTTGCCTAGCTTGAACGTATGCACGGGTCAAACAAAAATTTTTCCCCGTAAATCCAACGAGGAGCTCTTATAGATCAAACATTTCTCTTTACTTTCCGTTTTTGGTTTTGTTTTATGATTTTTGTGCCCGAGTTATTTGCGATCAAAGCAAAAAATATACTTTTCACTTTGAACACCTATAACTCGCAAACTCATGATCGTAGATAAATTGTCATGAGTATTTTGGAAAGCTAAGAATGTTTCATTTCTGAAGCTTCAGTAGCAAATTTAATGAGATTTTTTTAAATCGCATTAAATCCATTTTAAAATGCCCCCCAAAATGTCATATTTCCCTTTCTTTAGAAAACATGATGCCACTTCGAGGAAAATCATGGAATCATTCAAGTGTTCACGTTTTTTACGAGTTAAAACTACCCTTAAACACAGCGCAAAAGGCCGGACCGATCAGATTTTTTTCCGTATGTCCCCGATAGTCAACCGTGCGATATGGTCTGAAAAATTGAACGATCACCTGTTTTACGTTATGTTTCTCTTCAAAACCATTGTTTTTGTTCTCACAGCTTTTAAACGAGTGTTGCACGTTTTTTTTTTGTTAGTTCAATGTCATTTTAGTAAAAAGGCTTGTAAAACTCGAGATTGTGCATTTGGGCGGTGATAATGTCAGTTATTATTAGTCATAAAGTTTTTGTCATTGCGAAGAATACCATCAGTTGGATTTTCGTCGCCTCCTAAACACTTAGGAGCGAACATCAAACAAACAGAGTCTTCATCGCTGAGACACCGGGTTTCGCGTCGCATCGCGTGTAGTGGTTGCGTGTATTGGACACACACGGAACATATATTCCATAGTGTAGTAGTGTAGTTTAGTTATTAGTATAGTTATCTTTTATTAGTTATTAGTTAATACTTAGTGATTACCCGTGATACCCGAGTGTCATGGAGCGACGTTTAAGAGGCAGAGGTCGCCATGATGGGGGAAATGTTCGGCAAATGCTTCGTGCCATCGACGAAGCAAACAGAGACTTTTCAATGGCCCGGGAAATTTATAGACAGTGGTTGGTGGACAGTGGCCAAGAAATACGAGTCCCGTACAGACGGGAATTTCAACGCCTCGACCACCGTTTTTCGGAGATGAATGTAGCAGAATTTAATGTGGGAGTCGATAATCACCCGAGACCAGGTAGACCTCGCGTACCTTGGAGAACGGAAGAACGCGTGATCGCGTTAGCGCGTGCTTTTCCACTAATGGGCCTCCGGGGCATTGCTCGTCGCGTAGGTATTTCGCACGTGACGGTGCGACGTATCATACGCGAAGAAGGACTACGACCCTTCAAAATTCAGAGGGTCCAAGCACTCCGTCCAGGTGATTACGCTGCTCGGCGTACCTTCAGTCGTTGGATGCTGCGGAAATTACGACAGAATAACCGCTTCCTAGAAAATGTGCTTTTCACCGACGAAAGCACTTTTTCCAGCGCGACTCTACAAAACAAGCAAAACACGCGAGTGTGGGCCTACGCAAATCCCCACGCAACCGTCCAACGCTTTAATCAGGGACGTTTCTCAGTAAATGTGTGGGCAGGAATTGTGGGAAATCAAATTATTGGCCCTGTTTATTTGCCCAGATTAAACGGTGCAACATATTTACGCTTTTTGCGACGAGATTTGTTAGGCCAACTTCGCCAAGTAGTTCCACCAAACAGACGCCGGGTATTGTATTTTATGCACGATGGTACACCAGCTCATTTCACCCTGGCAGTCAGGGATTACTTACCACGGATGTTCGGCACACGGTGGATTGGACGCGACCCTGCACCTCATTTGTGGCCACCACGTTCGCCCGATCTCAATCCGCTGGATTTTTTTATGTTGGGAGCCGTGAAAGACACTGTGTATAGATCGGGGAGACAAATTGAAACACGGGAACAATTGAAGCACCGAATAGAAGAAGCGTTCCTAACAATACAAAATTCGCCGGACACTTTTGAAAAAGTTCGCCGAAACATGTAATCAAGACTTCAACAGTGTCTCGATAATGACGGTGGTCACATCGAAGCCACCGAACAGGCACGGATGCTACGCGCCATCAACAACGATGGGAGTGTCGTGTGGGTGAGAAGAAGACGCAGGAGGTGAACCATCGGGAACGTTGGTAAGTTAATAAGTTAATATCGTCTAACCTTCAAAATTCAACTTAGTCAATTTTTTCCCCACCAAATGGTGCGTTTGCGACATATGGTTCCTTTTAAACTTTTCCCCCTGTCAATCAGCAGAATCTATTGTTGTACCCTATCCATTCAACTGTCCGTAGGCAAAAGATAGGTGAAGTCCCGGCCGTAGCATAGGGAGCCATACGAAGGAGGCCAAGAAAGAGGGGGTTTTTAGTGGGTATCCCGCTAGCACCGGCGAGTCCCACATAATCCAGGCAACCCTGCCTGGGTATGCGTAATGCACTTTCCCCCACTATAAAAAAAAATCTAAAGATAGGTAGAAATTCTAACTGGTTACAGTCAACTCCGAATTTCTGTTGGGAAACACCACTTAATTCAGGCCTAGCCGGGTCAATGCACCTTGCACAGTCTTCTGTCCCTTTAAACGCCGTGTTGTGTCTGCGTAGAGCCCAGGAGCTACCCACCCCAGACCACTACCCTTCAGGTAGTAAATACTGGCAATCGGCAAAGTGGTGGTGGTGGGCCCAAGCATCTACGTGCAACTCTATACATTCAAATCGTTGCGAAATCTTTAACAATTTTTCCCCACGAAACGGTTCGTTTGCGACATATGGCTCCTTTCTAACTTTTTCTCCTTACGCTGAACAGAATATGTTGATGTAAAAAAAATTTAACATTGATTTTCAATGTTATAAATAATTTTGCAGCAAATGTTTTTTGCAAATCTCCACCGATCCGGGGGTGTAGATTCACCCCTCCAAGCGGTGAACAATACTTTCTTAACACCCTGTACGTCACCGGGTAGGTTCGTTGTACGGTTACGATTTCGAACACCTCGGTCGACCAGTTCGGAGTGTACCCGTTCTCGAAGAGGGTCTTGAACTTGCTCACGCGTACCTTGTCACCGACTTTGAATTTTGCGCGTCGGCGAATACCTTTCGATGAGGAGGGTGGAGGGCTAGGGGGATTCTAACACAAATTTGAGTTTGAATTTCCCCCTCCCCTCCTCCGACCTTGTAACTCAAATTTCAGTTTCAAGGTCGCAGGAAATCCATCGCAATGGGGCGACGGGCAGCCGGGCAGCGGATGACGTCATACAGATGGGCGGAGTGGTGGGGGGTATTAGCGCAAGACCAGATATCGAATCAATCGATAACCGAATCGATACCGAAGTGCTACACTCTCTTGGGCGTGGTACTGACTACTGTTGGTAAGGAAGGAAATATTAATTTTAAGATATTAATTTAAATGAAAAAACAGAATCCAGGCGACGAGGCTCGAACACAAGACCTCCACAGTACGAGTCAGCTGCCTAACCAACTCCCCCAACGCCCACTCCCTGACATTAGTCTTTCTCCAATGGTATATATACCAAGCGTCACACGCGTCCGTTTTTTATCGGACAATCTCGGGAAAGATCGGCTTTTTGCACACCGCGTCTTCAGAGGAGGGAAAGAGTGCATTATTTTAAAGCTAAAATTCTGGGAGGAGGGAGAGAGACGACGTTACTTGGTGGTACAATCACATTTTATTCTAAAGCTAACAGTATTTCGAAGCGTTTCGATTTAACGTCGCGGCGTATCGCGCGATTACGCGTAATTTGACTCCTCTGGAGCAGCCGCGTGCGATGACGTCATTCCACGACGCGAAGAACGCTCGAGCGAAATAGAATTATGCAGTGGCTGCAAATCTTAAAATTATGTGGCGAAAGGAGAAGGAAGACGGGTAAATAAAATGGAGACAGAATATGCGTTTAAGAAATTTATTAAAAATAAAAGAATATAAAATGAATATAAATATATATAATATAGAATATAAAAAAATGAAAAATATGAAAGAATACAAAAATACAATAAAAATACAATAAAATATATAAAATACAATAGAAAAATAGATAAAGAATATAAAAATACAATATAAATCTATATAAATCGCCCCCTTCTGGCAATGACAGCGCGGGCGGCGTTGGCGATGGCATGAGCCAGCGCTGGAAGTATTTCCCGGTCCATCTGTGGCGGCGGTGGCAGTGGTGGCAGATTCTAAAACATATAAACCCCGATATAATATTGATACATTCTGCACATTATCCAATCACAATATCACTTACCTGCAAGCCATCGATGGCTGCAACGATGCGGTCACAGTCATCGGTATCTCTGGTGGTGCCGCCGTCGTCATCATCATCGGTGGTGGTGTCGTCGTCATCATCATCAGTATTGATGTTGGAGTCCTCGGTCTCGTCGACCTGCAAATCCTAGAACATAGAAACTTGGATATATTATTCACGTGTTAAACGTAAAAACGTACAAAACATTGTTAGGTACATACATCCTAATTATTCTGCCACATCACATGGTCAAAATTTCCTACATCTTTTCTATAAAACTCCATTTTATAATAAAATGCTATTATTAACAGCACGAGCTGTGACGATTAATGAGCAACTGGTCTCGCTGCATCTCCTGGCTCTCGCATGCAAACTCCGATCATGAAATCGAGAAGTGTGTAGCTTTGCAAAAGTACGATGCTGTTGTTCTCCACCTTCATTTTCGCTGACCATTCCATTCCTCCTCCTTGCACTTATCTTCTTCACTGACCATCCTCTTCTTATTCACACGCGTCTTCATTCTCTTCTTCTTTGCACTCATCATTCAGCTAGACCATATCACTTTGATCGTGCATCGAACGTGCTTTGAACGTGTATCGAACGTCTAACGTACCTCCTCTGATCGGGTATCGAACGGGTAATGAACGGCTTTGAATGGGTATTGAACGGCTTTGATCGGGTATTGAATGTGTATCAAACGGGTATTGAACGGCTTTGATCGGGTATCGAACGGGTATTGAACGGGTATCGAACGGGTATTGAACGGCTTTGAACGAGTATTGAACGTGTATTGAACGGGTATCGAACGGGTATTGAACGGCTTTGATCGACTTTGATCAAGTATTGAACGGTTTTGAACGTATCCAATGTTATTGGGCGTTGTAAAGTCCACAGCGAACCGGCAGTACAGTTCGCTTTGCATGGTGTGGTTGTTGGGACGCAACACTATTGAATATGCATCGTTATCACCGCCATCGGTACCGCCGAGATTTTGAGGATACCGTTCGAGTAATCGCTGCTTCAAATACTTGGCAATGGCGTCTAGTTCGTAGGAGCCGTGGGGAATCGCAATGTTTTCATAAGAGGTGTCGACGCTATTGTTGATATTATAGTTTACGGTGAAGTAGAATTTATCGTTGCTCGAGTCGATGTTTGGTATTGTGCGATAAGTTTCAAAGGTTGTTAGACCAAGCTCGTAATCATCGTCGCTCAAATCTATGGGTGGAAAGTAGCTCACCGCGAGGGTGCTACTCTTGCCGGTTAGAGTGAATGTTAACAACATATTCCGAGCTATACTGCTCAACTAGTACTGAATCAGAGTGGTGGGAAGTCAATCCTTAAATTTGGTGCCCATCGTTTGTAGAAAGCGTAGACATAGTTGTCCACAATTGCTCTGATCGTACTTCTGATAAGACGTCGAAATATATAGCTCGACACCCTCTCTTCGCATACGCCACCCAATGAGTCCCCGGTCCCTCGACATTGTCCAAATTTACGATACCGCTCTCATTTCGACGCACTCCTCCCGCTGGTAACGCGTTTCGCATAAAAACACCTCTAAAGAATGGAATACGCATACGTTTTGCCAACTCCTCCAATTGTGCACCGGTAGTTATGCCCGCGAGCATTTTTATTTTCTTATCGACGTTTTTTTTCGTTTCGATATTCCCTGTCCGCGCTTGTATGGTGCGAGATAAAGTCCACGACCTTCCATGGAGCGATTGTGGCGTTGCATCTCCTGCAGCTGATGTTGCGCCGCCTTATTATCGTTTACCGCCTTGGCGATCCCTGCCGCTCCACCAGCTAATGATCCGAGAACACCCAACAGTGGTAGAAGTGGTAATATACCACCCCGTTTTGCCACCGGAAGAATCTGCTTTTTCGGTGCTCTCTTTGGAGTCCCTTTGCGCAATTTTGTTTTAATCCCCATTCCGATTTTCGTCTTGGCCTTCGTAGCTGCCCAAATAGCTGTAGCAGCACCTCTTTCACTCAGAGTCGAGTCTCGCGCAACGATGCGTTTTCGCGCTTTGTCAGCCAGAACTTTATCTGCGGCGTGCCTTTCGCCGGGGTCGTTGCTACGCGAATACGCAATATCGTGTTCGCGACACGCCGCGCCCAACGGATTGATACCTCGATCCCCTCTAGCCAATCGTTTTTCCAGATTAGTTCCCGGTCCACAAAACTGGTATCCCGGAATATGTAATTCGATAGGTAGCGCGTTTATCGCTCGATTTAATAAACCACAGCCTTTCTTTACTCTCGTCGGCGACATTCGCCACAGTTTTTAATCAATGGTGCTGGACCGTCGATATGCGTTTGCTGCCAAGGGCGATTATAATGTTCCAGACACCTACGATACTGCTGAACCTCAGAATCGGCGTTTATATGCTCGGGGAGTCTGTCCCACAACTGATCAATGTGTCTCCCAAACTCTCGGAGTAGAATAACCTTCGGTATATATTTCAACTGCTCAGAGGTTAGGTTTCGAATATCGCAATTATCCGACAGGATCAGAAATATTTTGAATACTGAGCTGTCATGTTTCGGCGTGGACCTATAAATAGGGCGCGCCACCGCTTCGACGTATCAAAATCATTTTTCACAGTTTGCGGAGAGGATGCGATTCGTGCGACAACCTGTAACGATACGCGTGACAAATTTTGACGATAAATCACGAGTGATGTCTTCGAAAACCAGACGCAGACATGGTAGCATGCTACCAAACACTATCCGCTGCCTCGTTTGTGGTCCATCAAATTCTGGAAAGACCAACGTGCTGGTGAGCTTGTTGGAAAGTACTAACGGCGTCCGCTTAGAGAACGTGTATGTGTACTCCATGTCGTTGCAACAGCCGAAATATCAGTATCTGCAGAATTTATTGACTCCGATAGATGAAATTGGCTACTTTATGTTTTCAAATAACAGTGACGTCACCCCACCGAGCGAATCGCTTCCGAATTCTATTTTTATCTTTGATGACGTGGCATGCGACAAGCAAGATACGATAAGGGAATACTTTGCAATGGGGCGCCACTCGAACGTTGACTGCTTCTATCTCTGTCAGACGTATGCAAAGATACCCAAACATCTTATACGCGACAATGCCAATCTGTTGATTCTGTTTAAGCAGGATGGTACCAACTTGAAACATGTGTACAACGACTTTCGTGTTCGAGCGGCGCGTTTTAGACAGCCAAATTCTGATTAGGGGTATCCCACAATCATTTGATTATCAGAATTTGTTGTAATTACGTAGGGAATGGCAAGGAGGCTCGCCGCACACGTAACAGTCAATTATTTTATTTAATTATCTAAATACCTTATCAGAAGAATAAGGGGTAGATTTTGGGATCGTCGGTGCTCTAGTCCCATACGGGTCTTTTCAAAGAAATCAGACAGGTAATTAATGAGTATAATTTAATGAATAACAAAGCTTTAATACAGAAATATTGGATGGATGTAAAAACATATAGCAGAACTGAATATGTAAAGAAATATTAATCAATAATTTTACAAACATAGACAATCGCGCAATCGAGCACAATTCCTGATTAGGGGAATCCCACAATCATTTGATTATCAGAAATTGTGTTAGATACGAATCAATTATAATGCAGTGTACAAAAGACATAATAGGCGCAACTCACCAGACAGTCGATATTGTATTGACAAATATATTTTTGTGGTTTTCGGTTTGAATGGTTTCCTGTACTTTGATGATATACCTAAATCAGAAAAAGAGATGAAACGCGAACACACACACACACACACACACACACACACTTGGTTATATTAACGGATAGATCTGAATTGAATTTTAAACGAGACTGAATAATAGTGATTTTAACAGAGCGAAATGAATAATACTTTTTAGTTTATAGTTAATAAATTAATATTGTAAGCAAAGTTTAGTAAAATGAATTGTTTCGCAAAGTCGAGTCTTTCACGCGGTTTCACTATAGACCGGAGAACTCTTGCTCTAAAACTTTTGCGGACCCAGCGACACGCACCTCACGATTTATCGTCACAGACTGTCGCAGCTTCACGCTCTCGGCAACGACCAGAGTGGGTCCGTACCGAAAATGCTTCCGCTGCATTTTATCGCTCGGCCGTGCTACCGTGGGCCCGTCTACTGAACGAGACGGCGTGTGTGTGCTCACGTCTATCCATCAGACTCCCGACTCAAATATTTGATCAATCTTTTCGGAACATTTGTACGCACAGGAAAACATGACATCCTACATCTTGAAAACCATACAATTTCGCACAGCTAAGGGCTCTCCCTCAATGTTCATAATTTCACACACAATTTCTGATTAGGGGAATCCCACAGTCGTTGGACTATCAGAAATTGTATTGGGCATTTGATTTTAACAGCAATTTTTAATTAATTAATAATTCGCATGTGCGACAAAACCGTGGGAAGACGCGGTTCTCTGCACCGGATGCAGAGGATACAATTCCGTCTGTCTTTTAAGAAATGATCTAGTCTGCGCATTCCTGATGTAGCCGTTAGTGGTTATGTTACATTTTTTTAACGCGACGGTCAGAGGTGTTCTCAACGAGGGTTCTCCCACAATGCTGCAAGGCATTGTTGAAATACATTCCTGCCGCTTACACGGAACGGATTCGGCACAACAGGAGAATCACTGGTTGTTTCGAACGCGACTATCTCGTGAGAACGCCGCGGCGTCAGCACTGCTTTATCTATTTCACGGGACGGCAATACGTCGAGGCGACGACGCTCCAAGAAAGAGGTTTTTACTCTATCAAGAATATTAATTAATAGGCAGGAGTATGATCAACAAGGGATTTCCCATAACGCTAGGCGTTGTTGATATATACCCTGGCCAAAAGAAAAAGATTTTACGTTCCGAACGTAACAACGCTCAATGGAACCTATAGATGGACCGATGCGCTACCAAGTCTACTTGCAGAGTATAACGCACGAAAACATAGAACCATCAGAATGCGTCCTTGCGATGTTACCCCTGCGATCGCCGATAAGCTGCTAGCCACCGTATACAGCAACATAAAGATCGCTGCTCCAGCGAGATTCAAATTGGGCGAGTTTGTGCGCGCGAGCAAATTTAAAACCATATTCGATAAAGGCTATACGCCGAATTGGACAAGGGAGGTATTCAAGATAGCCAAAATACAAGCAACTAATCCCGCAACGTATCTGCTGGTCGATTCCTGTGGAAAACCTGTTGCCGGAGGATTCTATGAACACGAGCTGCAACGCGTCACCGATCCTGATGTGCATCTAGTGGAAAAAGTGTTGCGTAGAAAGGGGGATAAGGTGTACGTCAAGTGGTTGGGGGGTTTAATAAATCACACAATTCATGGATAAATAAAAATAATGTATTGTGAAAATAATAATACATGGTTTAATAAATACAATGATACATATATGTAAATGTGCAAACAATTTTTTTTATTTTTTAACATTATTTCAACCATTTATAATCCAGTTAATATATACAATGATACATATGCATGAGTGAACAATTTTATATTGCGCAATAATTCCACCTATTTATATGAATGCGTTAATAAATACAATAATAATAATTTTCTATACATGCGCGAAGAATTTTATATTATACAATAATTCCACTATTTATAATAATCGAGTTAATAAATACAATTACAATTTCTATTTTTACAATGGGATATTATAATGTCCCCAGGGCAGAGTGTCGATCGAATCGGGTACGATATGCCGCTTGTCGTCGTATGGACTTAGAGCGATTTTAGATTCCGAAATGGTGTACACTTTATGAAATTTAGACCGTATGCATGATTGTCTGCAAACCATTTCGATCTCCCTACCAAAATAATCACTATTGCTAACCGGTCTAAACTAAACTAAGTTGAACTGTTTTTTCCAGTTTCCATCAACGCCAGCAGACTGGCTCGATGTAGTAAATTCATTTGATGAAAAAACGAATTTTCCGCACTGCATAGGCGCCATTGATGGAAAGCACATCCTAATACAAGCACCATTTAATAGCGGGAGCGAGTATTATAATTACAAGGGCTCATTCAGCATAGTCCTCATGGCAATCGTCAATGCCTCGGCAAATTTTACATTTGTAAATGTGGGGTGCCAGGGACGCATATCGGATGGAAGAGTATTCAAAAACACGTCCGTTTACGAAAAGATACAAGGAGACGGGCTTAACCTGCCACGGACAAGCCGTTTACCCGGAGGAACCGCAGAAATTCCCTATGTGTTTGTCGCGGACGACGCGTTTGTACTTCAACGGTACATCCTGAAGCCTTTCAGCGGGTATCAATTGCGTGGCTCAGCCGAAAGGGTATTCAATTATAGAATGTGCAGAGCCCGCATTGTAGTGGAAAATGCATTCGGCATATTGGCGTCTGTCTTTAGAATTTTAAGGCGACCAATTATGCTGCAACCGGAAAAGGCGACCGTGGTGGTTTTGGCCTGCCTCCACATGCACAATTTTCGTAGGCGTAATGAGAGTGCCCAATTAATGTATTCGTCGCCCGGTACTTTCGACCGTTTTGACCCGGACACAGGAGATTTCATACCAGGCGAGTGGAGGAGGACAGGTTCCTCGGGTGAAGGATCATACATGCCCGTACGAAATATGCCACGGAGACGTTCCCCTACAGCAACTGACGGTCATACCGAATACGCAAATTTTTTTAAGCCCAAATGGGGGCAAATACCTTCTCAATTAAGGGGACTAGGCAGTCAGATCGCTTGAAAATCAAGTATTTTTTGCGAATTAATTACAAGGAGATGAACACAAATTGTGAGTAGTACTTTTGGGTAATGTTTATTAATACTATAAACAGTAAAAAAAAATTATTTCAGCAATATATACATGTATATGACAACGCTACAGTCATCTGATGTGTAAACATTTTTTCTGGAGCCACTGTAATTTTGCAGTGATTCTGGCCGTAATAAATAGAATTGTGACCTATCCTTTGAAATTTACATTTTTCCCTGGCCCCATTCTGCCCTGAACCTATTGAAAAAGAAAAAAATCAAAATTGTACAAATGGCGGCTATAAAACGGCAAATTTCAAAGAAATGTGATTTTTCGCTAGGGAAAAGAGCCATTTTATTTTTTGTTTGTCAAAACAGATTCTCAGACATATGCTTAGGTTTGGGTCGTAACATGACATGTTTTACATATGCTCAATTTTTTTCAAATTGATTTGGACCTCCGTTTTTTCGCAATCACTGCAAAACGAAGAGAAAATATGATTCCGAGAAAAACGCGTTTAAAGTTTCGAAAGACTTTGAAGTAATACAATAAGTACTACATACATCGCTTAAAAATGTCCAGCAGCGTAATAGGATGTTTCCAGAGCTTGATCAGCATCAGCCTGTTGCTGTACAGCAATCCTTCTGTTGATTCGGTTCTCTTTGGACCTCCTTTTTGTGTCAGCTTCAGCGTCGCGTATCCGCCGGTTGTCCTCCTCCGCGCATTCTGCTTCAGCGCGCTTTCCAACTTGTATTTGTAATTGTTCCAAAAATGATAATAATGGCTTTGACCCATTATTAAATATAGAAGTTGACAAATAAGTCGCAATTTCCACAATTTCTGTCCCGCTGAATGTCACTTTTGGAGCTATTTTCCAGATCATGTTGTTGAAACTTTCATTTGTGTTTTGTGTATATCCGCCGATACATCGCGTGAGTAGATCCTCGTTGCTCAAATCTTTATAAATTGGTAATATAGCTGTGAAAACATCATCGGGAAACGCAGGTTTATGTTTGTAATTGTTTAATACTTTTTGGGCCCTTGCTTTTTGCCAGGTACACCACGTATCTGGTCCTTCTGGACAAAACTGGTGTTGCGGGCGGGCGTCTGTCGAGCACTTATGATGCAAACTAGCCATAATCGCCTTCTTCATTTTTTCAACGCTTTCGTTATTATTTCTTATAGCGTTACCATAATATTTGGATAATTCCACGATAACTTTGTCCGTCAATTTCCCTTTACCACCGAGTCCTTTAATATCTTTTTTAACGTTACGCAGTCGAGTGCCCATTCTTTTTTGCACGTGTCCCACGCAAGTCAGATGTAAATCCTTTCTTGAATACGAGGAATCTAGTCTACCTGCGTGCGCGCAGAAACGGTTTATGGCGCGCTCGACCTTTCTGGCTGTAAAATCCTAAATTTTGCGAATTTTAACATAAACCAAACGGCATTTTACTCAGGAAGGGTGGTACTTTCGAAAAATGCAATAAAAAAATCGATTTTCTGACTGCCTAGTCCCCTTAAGGCATGCATGAAGTGAGTGTGCAACTGGGAATGGATCATGCGCAAATTTGTCAAATTGCGAGATTGGAACTTGTAAATATGTATATGTACGCGTGTGTGTTTTATATTGTATGTTTGTACATTTTAATGTTTGTATATATATATATTGTATAGATACCTATGTTTGTATATTGCACATGTTTGTAAATATATGTATGTGTGTGCATATCTATAAAGTATACAGTTATAAATGCACATATAACTCATTAACACATATTTAAACACGAATCACCACCTAACAAAAATCTTCTTTTTCGAGAAAAGCTGTTATTGACTAGTATAAAAAAAATGTTGATATTATAAAACCATTATATATTATCAGCGGAACTCAAATTTGTCCGATCTGCGTCGTGTTTGGTTTCATTTTTGTTAGAAATATATCATCCATATGTTGGAAATATTCTCATTATGTTAAAACAAAAAATATTAAAATTTTATGTGTGCTTGTCACGCATACTATTTCTATGGGGTACCTGCCGGCGGAGGGTCGTAGAGGGTCGCCTGTTTACGAGCAGTCACACAATGGAAAGGGATGCGGATCGCCAGGTATCGTCATAAATGTTCGTTCGCTGCGTTCCTATCGTCGCGAACATCCTGGAGAACGTTCGTACGCGGAGTTCTGTTCGTGTTCGCGGCGGTGTGGACACGACGAAAACAGACGAAAACGTTCGCGAACAATGTTTTTGTTCCAGTTCGCCTTGGTGGAGACCCGGGGTTAGGATCCGAATTTCTGTTAACCAAGTGGGGAAAAAACTATATTCCCTTTAATACATACGAGAAAATATCTGTGTCAAAAAAAGTTCAGTCCCTTTCCATATTAATATTGCAAATTCAGAACTGCGTGAAGGATACGTAGGAAAATTACACGTCAAGGATGAAATCCGTTTGGGAAATGCCCTGGTAACAAACCGAGAGGGGAAAGCCTATATGAGAATAATAAATACTGCGGACGAGAATTGTAATGTTGTAGTACCTACAATTGAAATACTTCCATTTGAAAAACGTTCCTATGAACGATGTAACGCGGGCAGAAGAAGCGGAAGAAAGCCTCCGCGTTTCGCTACCGGTAGGATACGGCGTTGTCCTCTGGACTCGCGTTTCCGTCTCGTGGTTCGCCTTCTTCTTTCTCTTCTCATACCCATACCGAGTTTAGTCTTAGCTTTCATCGCGGCCCACACTCCGGTCGCCGCTGCTTTCTCACCGAAAGTCGCGTCATTCGCGAACACTGGTTCTCACGCTCTTTCGGCTAGCGCTCGATCCGCTTCGTGTCGTCCCCCCAAATCCTTTCGACAAGAGTACGCGATATCGTGTTCCCGACAAGCGCCGTCCAGCGGATTTATAACTTTGTCGCCGCGAGCCAATCGCTTCGGCAAACGCGTCCCCGGTCCGCAGAACTGATATCCCGGAATGTGTAGCTCTATTGGTAAACGGTTTATGATATTGTTCACGAGTCCCGATCCTGTTTTCGTTGACTTCTTCTTCTTCTTCGTTGTCGTTGGTATACGCGTTACCGCAACCATACACGTGAAAAAATGCGGATACACGGGGATGCAAGGACTGTCGTAAATCGACGGTTCTTCAATAGAGATCGATTCAAGGAGCACTACGATTCTGAACCGCTCGACAGGTGTCGCGGGTATAAATAGCGGTGACGGTACGGTTTCGGTGCGTGAGAGAGAAAGCATGCAATTCGCGAAATAACCGAACGTTATTCGCGTGACCGCGAACAGGACGTTGAAGGATTTGATGTGGGACGAGAGTCGTTCGCGCAGGTACGGTTCGTTGTTGCCGAACAGCGTGCGAGCCGTGATCTGCGGTCCGTCCGGGTGCGGAAAAACGAACGTGCTTCTCAGCCTGTTGGAGAGTTCGAACGGATTGCGTTTCGAGAACGTGTAAGTGTACTCGAAATCGTTGCGACAGCCAAAGTATCGGTATCTGGAGCGAGTGTTGTCGCGCGTCGGAGGACACGGGTACTTTCCCTACTCGGACACCGCCGAGATCGTCCCGCCGAGAGACGCTCTGCCCGATTCGATCTTCGTGTTCGACGACGTGGCGTGCGACGAACAGAACGCGATCCACGAATACTTCTCCATGGGCAGGCACGCGAACGTGGATTGCTTCTACCTGTGTCAATCGTACGCGCGAATACCGAAACACTTGATCAGAGACAACGTGAATTTTATTGTGCTGTTCAAACAGGACGGGACGAACTTGCGACGCGTGTACAACGATCAGGTGAACACGGACATGAGGTTCGAGGCGTTCAACGACTTGTGCGCGAGATGTTGGAGACGACGCTACGATTTCGTGGTCATCGATAAAGACCGCGTCATGTACGATGGTCGGTATCGACGAGGATTTAACAAGTTCGTGGTAGCTCGCGAACCTCAGTAGATCGCGAGTCCTTCGTCGAGCAACACGAGGATGTCTAACGGAGCAGCGACTAGCGGCGTCAACATGGAGAGCACGCAACAACAATAACAACAAAAAAGGAAATAGTAACGACGTCGTAGACAACAGCCGGGAGACGGCGAGACGAAGAAGAAAATTGCTAAAATCAGGGACGCTATACGACGGAAGTACATGAGCCTGAAACTCGGTAAAATGGCTACGAAAGCTGCTGCGGAGGAGAGCGCGCGTCCGATCGTAGAACCGCTGAAACACTTGGTCGAGAACACTGCGACGTTGGAAACCAGTCCAGCGATACCATCGCTCGTCAAGCGGAAGCAGCAGCAGCAGCAACAACAACAACAACGTTTGAAGAAGAAACGATTATCCTTTACTCCGGCCACAGCCGAAGCGACGATACGACCCGAAACGACTCCGCTTTCGGATTCGAACGACGAAGACGACGACGACGACAGCGCCGACTACGAAACAACCGAGGAACACGACCCTGGCGAGATGGACGAAACGATTCGAGAAGTTCTCGATCCAAGAACCTCCACCACCGCAATCGAAAACCTCGACGCGTACACCCGAAACGTCAGCGGGCCGCTGTCGCGCGAATATCTGCGCTTATTTTTCACCGACACCAAGAAAATGATCGACAACGTGTACAGCGTGTACCTAGACGAGGGCGAGCGGCTGATGATCGGTGATTCCGTGCTCACCATCGGCGAGAACGACGACGACGATGTTAGCGTGAAAGGCAAGGGATACGCGGGTACGCGAGGCTTGTACGAACTGCTGTTTAAGCGAGTGCCTGACGAGCATGCGTACACGAGCGACGATCTCAACACGTATCGCGAAATCTTGTGGTCGACGAACGCGCATCGCCAGGACCATTCGGCTAGCAAACCCACGCTAGACAACAAGGGCTACAAGTACAGAAAGATCGTGTCGGTGTTGATTAGCGGAGATTGCAACGTCGGTGCGATCACGAACGAAGGTCGAGGATTACCCATCGACGACGCGATGACGGTTACCGATATCGCGATCGATTACGTGTACTTGGACGATCCGAACGAATTGGTCGATAGACTACGATTGCTCGTGGCGTCGCGCGACGCCGGACACACGGTACACGATAACGATATTGCCTCCATCGTGGAGGAACTTCGCGAAGCCCGTTTCATCGTAAATTGATCGGTCGGATCGACGACGTGTCAGTCTCGTTCGCCATCACCGCCCTCCAGCATGTCGGTGAACAAGTTTGGCGCATCTTTGCACGGTAGTACCGCCGATGCTACCGGTGGTGCCGGCGACAACGATCAACGCATGGAGACGATTCGCTCGCGGAATCTATACGTCGCGAATTACGCGCGGGAGAACGCGCTGTGTCTGGGCACCGATCGGTCATCGTTCGACGCGATGGATCACAAGATACGCCGGGTGGCACATCCAGAGGAGGATACCGACGCTGCGACGAAACGATACGTGGAACGACATGGAATGTACCATCGGACGTGCTCTCGACACTATGGAGGAAGACATGTACGCAGTAACGACGAAACGACTGGACGCTTCGACTACCGCGATAGATACTGCGGTGGATAAACGTTTCAGCGACCTGAGGACCGACTTAAATACCACGCTGCAACGACGCTTCGATCACTTGACGGATAGACTCGACAACCTTGCGACACCGATCGCGGAGGCGCAGAAACGCAAGGAAGCGCGACGATGAGCGACGACGACGACTACATCGAAGGGAAACTTCGCCAACACCGTACGTACTTCGAGTGCCTGGTACAGTATCTGCTGCTGCTGCTGGTCGTGGAACGTTACCTTCGCCGCCGCCTCCATCACCATCGCTATGGGCACGAGTAAACAACGAATACAATTGGTCGACGAACTGCACGCTCCCGCGAGACGAAATTTCACGCGGAGACGCGTAGTTACTCGAGGCTACGACAATCTGTGGCAGGCAGATTTTGTGAAATGCGCGCGTACGCGACCCACAATCGCGGCTACAATTACATACTCACGATCATCGATACGTTCAGCAAGTACGCGTGGGCCGTGCCCGTGAAAACGAAAAGCGGGCGGCGACCGTGTTGCGACGAGGCAAGGATATTCTGTCACACACACACATACACACACACACGCACGCACGCACACACACACATCGCATACTTTTTTTTTTAAAGAGGGGGAAAATGCATTACGCATACCCCGACAACGGTTACGTCGGGGTTATGTGGGACTCTCCAATTATGGCATACCCACTAAAAAACCCCTCTACGTTCATACAGTGCATCATACTTGTATACATGACAAAAAAAACATCGTACGTGACATTACTTCGTATATACATATACATATACACTACGAGGTATCCATACACGTATCACTATCACTATCGTCGCACTCGGGAATCCGACAGTGACCCCACGGAACAGTTTCGACCTGGTCGGGAAGTACGTACCGCTTATCGTCGTACGGACTGGGCGCAGTCTTCAGTTCCGTCACGGATTAGGCGTCGTGTAATCGCGCAAGAATATGGTTCTGTCGAATCGTCCTTTCCGCGTGCTCGCGAAGACACCGCACGTAGTCCTTGAAACATTTCTCGTTCGCGACCACACTCATGATCACACCCTTCACTTTTTTCGTCTCGGACGTTCCCGCCGACGCGTCGCACACTTGAGTCGCGTACATCTTAGACCGCAGTCCAACGAACTCTGTCATTAACACGTTCCCTGCCGCGTGGGGCGTATACGCCCCACGCTGAACTTTCCGTTCAAGCCATTTGGTATTATCATTGTAAAATGAAGAATTTTTTAAATTATGATTTTTGCACTATTTATAACAAAATAATACAAATGTAAAGCGTGAGGCGCATACGCCCCACGCGGCTTGAACGGGAAGTCTTCAAAAAACGGTCTGGCAGGGAACGTGTTAAGGCACCGTTGTTCTCGTCTTTCATCAAGCCCGGCACCTTCTTGTTTACGCGCGGCATACCGTACCGGTTGTCCACCGCGTAATCGCTCGTGTCGAATCGCGCAATGACGTTACTTTTTAGCTGCTCGTAAGCGTTCTCGCACCACAGCATATACATTAAACTGTCGGTGTCCGTGTACAACACTTTGCACCCATCGCCGAACTTTGTACGCATATAGTCGTAGTGAAATTCGTATAGGCATACCTTGGACACGTCCAACACGCTCATGCCCACGTATACGGGTTTATCGAATTTCACTTTTAACTTACGCAGTTCGACAGCGAGTAAGTGCTCCGAAAATATCGCGCGACTGTGGAAATTCGGTTTCACGATCAACGATTCGGCACCGCAACGACCGTCCCACCGCGTCACTAGTCGCACGTCCACTCACTTTCGAACGTTCTCCATCGTTTTCCCGTACACAGCATTGTTCATTAATTTGTACAGTGTTTTCTGGAAATCGCTGGTGCCTCGCGTCCTCAAGTCCGTGTTCAGTTGGATGTAGTCGCGCAACCACGGTTTTTGATCGAACCGTAGAACGCGATGAATTCGCGATACGCGAAGTCCATGCCGAATGCATTGCTCCAGGTAGCGATAGTGGATCACGTATCGTTCTTTGTCGCGGAGCGTGGCGATCAGCTTGCTTTCCTTACCGATGGGCGGTTGCTCGCGCACAGGACAGAACGGAAGGTCCGCGTGCTCGTCGTGAATGTCTCGCGGATACTCCAGATCCACTTCCAGTAGGTAGCCCTCGTCCCCGACGTCCTTCGGCACGGAATTCGCGTCCAAAGCAGCCATCGCCTTGCCCAACTCGACCACTGCCGCCTCGTCCAGCCATCGGAATCCGCCGTACGGCATAGCCTGCGACATCGCCCATCCGTACAGATTGTTCACGTCGAAGTACATCAAGTACGTGGATGGTTGCGACGCATCGTACATCGACGTCGGCAGGTACTTGTTGGCGCGAGCATACCTGTGCGACCACTGGCTCAGGCCGCCGCGTATACCACGCTCCACGAACAACAGCATGTTCACGTCGGTGAGCAGTTCCAATTCGACGCGCGTGTACTTCAACATCGCGTCCCACATGAACGCCGGTAACGTACAGTAATGCGCGGGGTCCAATTCGTAGCTCGCGATAGAGGCACTGCAAAAGTTTTCGAACACGTCGGCGAGCACCAGCACGTCAGTCTTCAAATACATATCACTGTACTCGCCTAATGTCTGTATACGAAAACTGTTCCACACGTTCGTCGCGTGCCCGCAATCGGACTCCGACACTTCACTATCGTTCAGTCGATTGTAGAACGCGTCACGAGGCGGTAGTCGCGTGTCCTTGAACTTGTCATACGACGCCACGTAATCGTAAGGGAAGACTCCCTTTCTTGTGAGGAGATCGAATTGTTCCTCCGGGAGATGTTGGAACTCGCGTCTGAGAATCGTTAGTCTGTCTTTCCCGAGATCCGACGCGAGTTTCTGCAGACCCGTCGCCAGGAACTTGAACGAATCGACGAATCGAAACTTCAACATTCTTCGCCAGTCCTTGCGTTCGCCCTTGAGGCCCTCCACGTTAGGGTATATCGAAAAAACTAAAAGTGATTGTAGCGATTGAGCCTAGTGCGAAAAAGTTGTCGGTTGACATTACTAAAACATGTGTAAAATTTTAACTTAAGTTTTAAAGTTTTGATACTTTGAGCCTGTGGACAGAACAGAAGATATTAGGTGCCTTTACACGGTCGTTCCGGCGCGTCACACGCCGCGCGGCACGCCAAAGTACGTGAACGCTGGAGCGACGCTCCTTCGTGCACGCCAGAAGATTATACTCGCCACTACTTAGAGACAGCGAGTTCGGGCTCCCATTTCTACGTCGACTCCACATGCTTTTTACACGATCCACCGCAGTGGTGTACTACTTGTTCGATATATATCATCGATCTGCGAAATGATCGGCAAGACACGATCGCGATATACGTTCGCGAAAAGTATAGAAATTCCTCGATATGCCTGGCTTATAGAGGATACCATAAATGCTGTTACTGTAGGGTACACCGAAACATCTGTTTTTAGGAAGTTACATTTGGTTGACCTGAAGGTGCTATAAATTCTGGAAATGGTTTATGAGTCAGTTATAACGACTGTAAAATTTTACAAGGGTACTTGTAAAATATGTCCAAATGATTCCCCGACAATGCGATGGCAAATGAAATTGCAGTTAACACATTCCCTGTTGTGACGATCATAATTATTACTATCAACTACTCTTACACAAACAATAGAAATTATAAAAGGAGTAGGCATTTCTTAAACGCACTCTTATCGTATCGATATGGACGTGACAAATGGATTCCTGGGTCACACTGGCTCACCCTGCCTCACACAGTCGAGGGTCGTTCGAATATGAGAGGTCAACTTCAGATCAATTTTTTTGTAATTAACATGAATACGATATATTTGTTTGCATGGTTACATACTATGTTCATTATCTATCAGAATAGAGTGATGGATACACAAAAATACAACTTTCATACTAAACTACATCTTTGTCATATTTTTTTTTCACTTTTACTCCTTTATATGTACCTACCTCTTCCTGCCGTTTCTGCTTCCATCTACCTACTTAATTTCAAGGGTTCGCACAGGCCTGGTCAGCGTCAGGAACATTTGGCGACCAGGTCTTTGCGTACCGGGGGACAGCTTTCTTATCACACGCTTTCTCTTCACCCTCTCTATGTTTTTTCTCTGTTTTTTTCTTTTATTCGCTATCTCTAACTCTGTCTAGTCTTTCCTTTTTAACCGGCGAAAATTCACGGAGCGGACACTTGGTCTCGAACCGGCTTCCAGACATCACGTACCGCGCACGCATTCTTACTGTTTCTCCATTTTTACTGTTAATTTATTACTATTAATTTTTACTGTCCAATCACTGTCCAATCAAAACTTGTCCAATCAGCAAGGTTCTTTGCTCGTTCTGGTCATCGTTCGGACCACGGAATGCCTACTCCTTTTATAATTTCTATTGTTTGTGTAAGAGTAGTCCGATTTGCATGATATTTGTGATAATTTTAATTGGGAGAACGCCAGGAATCCATTAGTGTTACTTTCATATCGATACGATAAAGAATAAAGTAATTTCTTAATACGCTGTAATGAATATTTCACCCTCCACTGTGGGTCGCCGTCCTCGATTCGCTGCGGTCGGCTAAGGATTCATATCTGTTTCAGAAAAACTGTATTCTTTATTCTTTATCGTATCATTATGGAAGTGATACCGATGGATTCTTTACGTTTTTTAAATGAAAATTATACCAAATTTCATGTAAATCGGACTATTTTTAACGAAGTTATGGAAATCAATTTATTATGAAGAATTCTTAATTACAATCCGATTTGTGTCGTTTTTGGACCATTTTCATCTGGAAAACATAAGGAAACGATCCACGCCACTTTCGCCCAGATCCGGTGCGAAATGTAGAATTTTTTATTCGCCACGTCTTAGGGGGAACATTGTACGGCCCCCCCCCCCTGGTCTTGAGGATCGAAGTCCTTGAAACCCATCGAGGCACGGCTTATCTACGGCGTTGCCTCTGGAGTCTTGGCTGGCAGGCTCGTCGCGCGCCTCAGGATTTCTGCACTGTCAGAAATCCTGAGGCGCGCGACGAGTCTGGTTTCAAGTGTCGTTTTTTCCTTTTCTAACTACATTTTCTGTCTCTTATGTAAACTCTTCTGGAGTCGAGGTTGGAGCGCGGGCAGGAGCGTGGTGCTTTCTGGCGCGCGGGCAGGATTGTGGTGCTTTCTTGCGCGCCACGCAAGAGCGTGGGTGAAAAATTTGACCTGCATCCCGAGCAATCAGAAGACTACCCCCTTCTTCAAAACATCTTGCATATTTTACATCTCTTCATCATTTATCTTAGATATAACATCACTTGCATACCGATATGTATTTATTGTCTATTAATATTAGTTTTTATATTAAAACAAGCAGTGACATGGTAATTATTGCCGTTGATAGTAATAATTATGATCGTCACACCAGGGAATGTGTTAACTGCAATTTCATTTGCCATCGCATTGTCGGGGAAACATTTGGACATTTTTTACAAGTACCCTTGTAAAATTTTACAGTCGTTATAACTGACTCATAAACCATTTCCAGAATTTATAGCATCTTCAGGTCAACTAAATGTAACTTCCTAAAAACAGATGTTTCGGTGTACCCTATAGTAACAGCATTTATGGTATCCTCTATAAGCCAGGCATATCGAGGAATTTCTATACTTTTCGCGAACGTATATCGCGATCGTGTCTTGCCGATCATTTCGCAGATCGATGATATATATCGAACAAGTAGTACACCACTGCGGTGGATCGTGTAAAAAGCATGTGGAGTCGACGTAGAAATGGGAGCCCGAACTCGCTGTCTCTAAGTAGTGGCGAGTATAATCTTCTGGCGTGCACGAAGGAGCGTCGCTCCAGCGTTCATGTACTTTGGCGTGCCGCGCGGCGTGTGACGCGCCGGAACGACCGTGTAAAGGCACCTAATATCTTCTGTTCTGTCCACAGGCTCAAAGTATCAAAACTTTACCGAAATAATTGGGAAATACCGAACTTTCTAAAAGCAACTTATTCCAAAACGATATTTGTGTCAAAACGATTCAAACGGACAAACTGCCGCAAAATATCCATCTCATGTCGTGTCAGCCTCCAAGAATGTAGAAAAGGTTGAGGTTAAGAGAAATTTATAGAGAAAAAAGGAAAAAATTTCCCTACTCACGGCCGAGAAAGTATTCAGTGTTTTTTTTACAACTCTTCGCCCGCTTCTGTTTCATTTAGTGGTGCTAGAAAGAGACTCAGAACTCACCATGTGAAGGTGGTTGCACCTCGAGTTCAACCCCCTACCCATTACCCAACCAACCACCCATGAAGAACTAAAAAATTATGTCTTAAGTATTTTTATGAAATCTGCTTTTGTATTGAATACTGGGAGTTCAGCTCTTGCCTCCAGTGTGGCTCGAATATAGCCATCTCTTGCAACTTCTCCACATACCTTTGAAGATGTCTCCGTGACTAGCTTTCCGGTTCGCTCTACTGCCTGAGTGTGAGATGGGAACTTATAGTAGTCCCACTCAATTGGTATAGGACTCGCTAGTGAGCTCTGCAGCTCATCAGAAGTTACATGAGATAGAACAGGAGGTGCGAAGACCTCGCAAGAAGACCAATCTATCATGTGGACATAGTTTTTTGCCTGAAAATTCAATGGAGGCACACAGAACGTGCGTATAGGGCTAGAATCAACTGCAGTGGCTCTGGCCTCTATAATTTTTCAAACAGCTGTTTTACGAATATCTGCTCTTTCGTCTGCCAGCATACAAAGCAGCAGATTTTCTGGAGCAGTAAAGAACGCATTTCTTGAAATAACACGATCTACGACCACCAAATATTTTTTGGGCAAGTATCTCGTCGACGTTATGAAAGAGAAAATGTGTTTCCCGCCATCCTTAATAGACTGCTGAGTTTTAATTCGAAACCAGAAGGGAGCGTAAACTTTTATTACATACTCAGCAAGTATCCTCAAACTTGATGAAGGTTTCTTGACTGACATATATAACCTCAGAATTCGATTGGCTGTTGTAAGCCAGCGAGACATATTAAGTGGTCCAGGGTCACGATTTGCGAAATCAGGAGTACATATGCCTGACTATAAAGTCTGGACACAAAGAAAGAGGTATTACTGATCCTTGCTCAGCGTGTCCAGATTAACAATCGGCAAGTCACAGGTATTATTAATTTTTTTAAACGAAACCACTGCACGTTTCTCACAACCAGGCAGCATTTTTCCAACAAGACCAGAGTATGAACTAGGCCCGGTCGTGCAACCATCAACTTTCTGAAACAAGTGTCTGAAAGGAAGTTCATTGAAGTGTAATAAGCAAATTACCCATTGCAAAGCTTTACCGCACATCAATTCAAGCCTCCGAATTACTCCGCCATTGATCCCAGTGTTTACGGCAGTTCCATCTGAACCTACAAGCAGTAGTTCACTAAGGCCGCTCGGAACCTTTGTGTAGACGTGCTCGAATATAGCATTCGCAATGTCATTGGCACCACCAGATTTCGGTGTAACGTGTCCAATATACTTTGCACCCGGTTCCTTTATTAGACAATAATGGCCTTCGCCAATTGTTTTGCGATAATATTTATTATTTCGTTTCTCTTGGAACGATGTCTGGTCATGTCGACAGTCAAAGTATAGGCCCTTCACTTGCATAGTACTCTCTGACTGTGCTCCGATCTGCAGTTCAGAGCGAACCCTTAATCGTTCTCTGGCTATTTTGCTCTTATCCGTAACAAGCGAACTGTCACTCCTAGAAACTAAGCCAATGTCCTGGAGTTTCACACGCTGTGTGAAACTCCAAACCTATCTGCAGCAAGAGCTGTTTTTGTGAGCTTCGCTCGCATTTGAGAAGTAGAGACTAAGAGTGTATTAGGTCGAAAGTTGTCATCAGAATCAGAATCAGTCACTTCTGTGGACTTCAGAGATTGAACAAGGGAAGAAGCAACGCCTGAAGTAGTGGTCTCACGGCGATATGAACGTTTGAGGGCACCTGCCTCTCTTCGCTCAGCCCGTTTTTTAGTTTTTCTGTCTCAATAAGATTAGGACAACCAATAACCATCCGTCTAACACCTCTTTGATCAGAGAGAAAATCTCGTTCTTTTAATGGTACCTTTTGCAGTTTAGGGCAAGAGCAATGTGCAAAGTCTGCACATTTGCAAGAAACAACATCGAAAAGCTTGCATGCGTGTTCTTTAAATGTATCAATCTTGATCCGTATGTTCACACTTTCATTATACTTTCGATTGTCACTTCTCATGGAAATGTATTTTTTGTGATAAGCGTGTATTTTGGCAATAACACGATTTTCAGTTACTGCTGGAATAGATGCTTTATCATACAACGCTAGAATCTGTGCGGCAACATTTGCTGCAATATCAGAAAAGGAAGGCTCCTTGTTACCTCCTGACTTCTGTCCAAGATATCGCCTCTGATAGGCACAACATCTGAGAACATCCTCATGTGTTGGAAGATTGTTGCCAAAATCCTTGGGATGTCCGAAAAAAGGACAGTCAAAAGTTTGTCGAAGGGAAAACTTTGAGGGTTTTGACATTTCTTACTGGCTTAAAGTACTCGCTTAGGAAAATCGCTTAAGAAAATCGCTGAAGAAAATCGCTTAAGAAAAAACACGCCGTTGCCCGGGCTTCTTATATTCATCTACTGCTGTATCCCACCTGCGAGAAGCGCTCGGTCGGGTCGCCACCTGGCGGTAGTGTTGCGTCCAAAGCAATGTCAATGCGAACTAAATATACAGCGGTACTAGCGTGACACTACTGGCGATAAATTGGATATTTCTCAATTATTTCAGCAAAATTTCGAAATTTGAGCATCTGGACAGAACAGAAGATACTAACTGATTAAGTTCAAATTTTACACATGTTTTAGTAATGTCAACCGACAACTTTTCCGCACTAGGCTCAACGGCTACAACCACTTTTAGTTTTTTCGATACACCCTACTCCACGTCCTTCGTAAACGAGATGTAACTTTCTTTCGTTGTCGGTAAGAGGTTGACCTTTCCCTTGAACGCGTTTGCCAACTCCTTGATAAGGAAGTGCGCGTCGTAGCCGGACAGGTTGTGGAACACCACAGGTATCGTGCACGAACGTTGATAGCGCAAGTTGCACGATCAATGCGCCGCACCCCTGTACTCGCCCGTCGAATGACAATGATCGCGCACTTTCCTATCATCCTCGCCACGGTCCAAGGGTCCTCCACACACGTGACACGCGATAGCCGCGTTAAAACTCCGCTTCTGTTGCTGCGTTAACGGCGCCATCGGTTTCTTGGTACGTAAACACGAGTACGCCACGTTCGCGAATTCCCGCAGTTCACGCACGAACCACTGCACACAATCGATGTCACTGCGATACGCTCGATATCCGCAAGAGCCTGGTCGTAGAAACAATGTACGTAGTATCCTACGCTGTGAGCTCTGTGACTCGTACGTGCGACGATGATGCTCCACCGATGGCTGCTCCAGTTCCTCCAGCAAACACTCGAAGTCCGCGTAGATGACGAACGGCACGCGTTGCTTGCGTTCGTGATGCTGGAACCGCAACATTATCTTCTCTTCGGACGGTAATTGCACCGCGCACTCGTTCAATCGTATGCAATCTACAGTGTGCCCCTGCAATCGCTCCGCCGACGAGAAAAAGTTGAGGCACCTGAAACGTATTAACGAGAAAGAAAACAATGTAAACGCTTCTTCATCGCCCGTCACGTATCGCTCGATTTTTTTTGTTATTCTTATTTCCTTACCTATCGCAAACGAATACATGATGCCCGTGTTTGCTGAGTTGGCTGGAAATCAAGCGGGACAGACTGCGGATGCACGTGAAATGGTACCGCTGCGGATCCTTGGGATCTTGTACCGGCAGCACGTTCGCGTGTTTCCCTTCCCGCTTGTTGCTGGACACGCGTAGAGGTACGCAGCCATCATCGGCTTTGGACCACAGGTAGATGTTCACGGAAACGTCGTTGGTCACCTCGAATTTCTGCACCTGATCCATGGTCATGGGGAGTCGCACGCTATCCGTACAGAGCACCGTCGAATAATGTGGATACGACACAATCCTATTCCCGTGCGCAGTAGCCGGAAACAGACTGGCGACGACAGACCACAAAAAGCACGCGTTATCCTTGCACTGAACGTTCACCACCGCTTTTTTCATTGCGACCGCTCGCGGAAGCGGCGCATTACACCCGGCACGCAATGGATTATGTTTATTTACGTTTATCAGGAGATTCTGTACTGCCCGTAAGGTTCAGCCACTCTCGCGCTCCTGAAACTCCTCCATCGCGATCAACGTCGGAGCAACCACTTGCGTCGCGTACCACTCGCGAACATTCGACGCCATAAAGAGTACTTGGTTACGCGTTGCGAAACTCTTTACGTCCGTCTCGTCTCGTAACATAAATTCCGCGTTTAATACAGTGCTCACCGATACGCTGCGGTGCTTCGTAATAGCGTTCGTAACGCGCGAAAGCACCGTTCGACCGACATTCTGAAAGAATTTGCTTGGACCCATGGCCCCTACGTTTATCTCCGCCCCGTTCGACAAATGCTTCTCAAACGCGGTTTCCAGATCCTCCCACACGACCTTGGGTGTCGTCAATCGTGCAGCGTGTCCACGCCCTACTCGCGATAAACGTCCTCGCACTATCGCGCGCAATGTTTGTGTTTGCGCGAGCAACGACACCATCCGCTGCTTCTCCCACACCGGCACGCGTTCGCCTCGTTGATACGCGACGATGTGCCGTATCGTCTCGTCGCAACTGTCCATCCAATCGCGAAATTCCGCGGTGGTCCTCAAAAGTTTGGACGTCCGAGACAGTATCAAAAACGCGTTTTTGAAGGTATCCATGTTCTTCTTATTTACACGTGCGCAGTCACTTGAAATAAAAGACTCTTTCCGCCGCGTTATCATTCGCGACTTTATCCTGTCGAAGATGCGAGCTGCCTTAAATATACGAACATCCCTACCTCAAATCTCCCCATCCCCCTCCACTTGCATACGGGGGATACCTAGAATCGTACCTTAAGTCGTATCGCGCTTTTACTCATCATATTCTTTTCGAACACCGCCGCTATGACGGGCGCGATCTAGCCTTCTCGGGCGACGACAGTTAGAAACGCGCCGGTCCGCTTTGAAGTTTCGCGGTTCGGAGATAGCGCGCGCACCGCTGCTGCGCAGTATTCTCGGATGCAGACCTTTCATCGTTACAGCTATATGCTTTTGGTACGGTGTTCGCGCGATAACCATGCAGGTTTCGACTTGCATCTTTTACGCATCATACCTCCGTATGTTTTGACTATGTCCCTAGAGAGAGAAGGATAGATTCATATCGTACCTCTCTCTCACACTCCTTGTTCGCGGGTGCGATCTGACCTTGGAGCGATACCAAAATGCAGGTTTCGACTTGCATCTTCTACGCGTCATACCTCATTAGTCTCGAACGTCGCCTTCGGTGCGGTTCCCCTCGCCCCGCTTCACCCCCTCGTTGTAGTGGAATGCATCCGTGAGGCGGTGTTGCCATTTTCGTCTATTCGCGCACGCGTAGGTTGCAGTTTTAACGGATGACCCAGTACTTATATATACTTGGCGCGAGACACTACCCTGTCTCTTGATTTAAGTTTAAGTTAAGTATATATTTACATTTTGTTACATTTATATCTTCTGTTTTCAAACTACACTTGGACATACTTTTGTAATAACAACATGAAAAATTATATTTTCAATCATCTTCTTGTTATTTCTATTTTAACAATCATTTATTTTATATTAACCACTTCTATTAAAACCAATGGGAGATGGCGAGCATCTTCTTAATGTAGTGTTTCAAATACGACAATACCTCGGTACGTCGGCGTAGTTTGGGACTGACAGTGTCAGAGTAATAACAAATAAATGCAACAGTATGCTTTCACAAATCCCGTCACGAGAGAGGCAAACAATGAGAGCGAAAGGAACAGCATACATACTGTTTCGAATTGGAGATACTGCAATAAGTCCACTCTTCATAATATGATTCACTTTAATGACTGATGATGGGCACCCATAAGGCCCAAAGTGCGTTTGCTTTCACCGCGCTTCGATGATAGACTGATCTAGCGAGATGCGCTCGTCCCGTTCAACGATTTGTGTGCGCACACTCACACCCATGACCCACACAGGTGTTAATCGCGGATACAATATAAGGGGGCCATACGGCGTCTTAACACACACCTTCCCGGCCTATTCAGCTAGGTCGATCTGAACCGAACCCACCCGAACTAGACCGAGCCAGAGCCCTAACCAGTCGGCGGACGCTCCATACTTTAAGTGGTAACCGATCGACCGACCGGTCCCCGATTCCCGACCGAAGAGCAATTGGTCAGGAGCTTCGGTTCCATTTTGCCACCTCCCTCTACTACGGTCAGAATTTCTCTCCACTTTCGTTACAGTTACTAGTTACCTACTTGACCGATATGTGACCGGTCTGAATTTCGGTTTCTGCTTCGGTCTCGACTCCCTGCTAATATCTCAGTATACCAAGTTTCGTTGATTTCGATTTGGCGTGGGAATCGATTTTTGACGCCGACTGTGTCATTTTCGACCGCTGTTTCGTCGCTTGGCGCTGGAAGCGGCGCGTCAGTGACGTCACGGCGTCAGCAAGCACTATTACCATCACTCCTGTAGGTGTTTCCCCGCCACTGACAATTTTGTGCATCAAGAACAATCCCGGCAACGCTGGTCGAGAGTGAGAACCCGCAAATGCGCATGGGGGATGAGTCGATACTAAATAGAGCTATAGCTGTGGACCGGTTACCTGTGAGATACCCGAGAAGAGGAAAATTCCCAAGTAGCGCCTACCCGAGATACTCGAGATATTCGAGAACTTACAGAGACAAAGTGACCAGAGACCATGGCGAAGTCAACCCTCCGTGGTGTCTCACCGAATTTGAAGGGATTTGTATTCTTTGTGTAAAAGTAGTCCGATTTGCATGAAACTTAGTATAAGTTTAATCGGGAGAACGCCAAGAATCCATTGTTGTCACTTTCATATAGATATAATGAACAATAAAGAACTTCTTATGTTTAGGAATGCATTAAGGGGGGAGACCACTGTCTCGGCCCGAAATGTAAGGGTATTTTCGGGAATTTATTTCAACCAAACAACGCAAGTAAATCAATTTATTGCTTAGTATAGTCAATAGTGTATATATCGAAGGGTAAGAAAAATTTTTTTTAATCAAATTCATAAATCCGTTTTCTGTATACACTCCGTCAAAATTTGCGCTCCGGAAAAAACATGCTAGTCGTGTTGACAGTCCCGAGACCATATGGTTCATCGAAATTCAAAAAAACAATAATATTTAGAAACTAGAAGCCTGCCTCTATTACGTGACGATCGCAAAATGTCGAATTTGTAAAAAATAACAAAATGGCGGACCACTGAAAAAAAAAGTCGTATTTTCGGGGTACAAAATTGGGGAAATGTTGCTAAAAAAAATAGATGCAGGTCGAAAATTGAAAATGTCTGATCGTCACGTAATAGCGACGGGTTTTCCGTACAATAAATGTCCTTGATCATGCCAATTGGACGTATAGTTTTCTCTGTAGACTGTCAACGCGGTTGAAAAATGTCATTCTGAGGAAATCGCGTTCAATGTTCCGCGTGGCTCAGTCGCGCGTTTGACACCACTTCACGAAAAACACCATATCTCCGTCAATTTTGCGAATTTCTTCATAAAATTTGGAGAGAACATTCTTGAAACATACGTCTTACAGAAAATGTAAAAAAGAAAAAATCGATTTTTCCGACTTTTAATGGTCCGAAAAGTAAGTGTGTTTTCGGGAATTTATTTCAACCAAACGATGCAAGCAAATCAATTTATTGCTTAGTATAGTTAATATGTACATATTGAAGGGTAAAAAAAACAATTTTTTCAATCAAGTTCATGAATTCATTTTTGAATTGTTGTAGAAGGCTCAAGGGCTCATATCCATTTATTCACGCTCTTTGTGACTGTTTTTAAATAAAGACTACGCTCATTTTAATCAAGAATGTGTTGTGTGCACCACTTCACTGTCGTTCCTAACCTCAATAGCATTCGGCGTGCTCACCGCGGAACTATCGATCAATTTCTCAAACATCTTAATATACTGTAATGCAGGGCTGGGCCGCCGGATCCTCACCATACTCTTTTAAGTATTACACTACAGGGTGTCCCACGGTAGACTGGACAGCGTCATAGCTCCTAAAGTATTGGAGATAAAAATATCAAAAAAAATATGGTGTGACGTCCTGGCCCCACCACGGTATCGCGACTTAGTGTCGACGAGCGCCACCAGAGGTCTCTAATCTTTCCCGCTAGTCCTAACTCTCAATATCATTCGTATATATACAAGTTCCAAATCATATCCTGTGTCCCCGTGTGTGTCTAGGGCAGGGGCCGTCAGCTATAGCCCTACTGATGAGTCTGGCTGGCGGTCCCAAGACGAAACGCACCTCTTCTTTTCCTCCTCGATCCTCCAACGCCGATCCATCCGCCCCGCATAGTTACTCCATGGTGGCGTTACCGGGCCGGCCTTAGGGTTTACGGTGCGTCGGAGACGACGGGGCAAGAACTCCTTTCTCGTCCTGAATGTTCCGGCAGTTCAGGACTTGACAATGGAATGCATGGTTCGGGGGGTCCAACTTATTAGCCCGAACGAATTTTCTTTTATTATTATTATAAAAGATACGATGGACAAGTTCGGTTTTTCAAATGGAACTATTTTTTTTTGAAGACCTGAATTGATAGTGCGTTCCAAGACAAATTCAATAAGCATCAATGTATACACTTTATTTCCACTGGTTTTTGAGATATTGCGCTTGCAAATTTACTGATTTTCACTGCAAGAGAACCCTCTGGAATAGCAAGGACAGAGGGCGGTCTTACTGGCGTCACGGGTGGCATTGCCCATTGAAACAGATACCTACCTGCCAAAGGTCCCCGCCAGAAATGGCAGGCCCAAAGGCTGGACAATTCTTTTCCGTCAGAAATGCTACTTAGGTAGGTACATCTGCGGTATCGAGAAGCGCATCGTTACTTTTATTTCGCGCTTGCTTGTACGCTCGGATGGCCGGTTCTTTTGGGAGGGATGCAAGTTGGATTGGTTAGATTCGGAGGAGTGAAAGTTGCTAGACTAAATTTCAACCATAGGGAGCAGATTGTATCAGAACCAATACTCTCCACGAGGAGTATTGCCGGTGGATTGTAGGAGCGCAGATGTCTGGATGCCAATTGTTGAATTCAGGAGACGATAGAAACACTTTATTACACAACACACATGTACTATAATTAAAGTAAATCGTATTCCTCTCGGGCAGGAGTCGCCCGACGTTCGTCAAGGAGATGCGGCCTGGTACCCCGTGGCGAGGACAACCCTTCGCAGTGCCTCACCCAGTTTTTATGGCTTTTTCCGGAAAAAGGTACGAATCCTGGGCCGAACGTAACGAATTGAGGTGGAGCCCCCGCAGTCGAGGGTGAATTATCCACTACAACTTATTAAGAAATTCTTTTCTTCATCGTATCGAAAGGGAAGTGACGCCAATGGATTCCTTATGTTTTTCTGATGAAAATCATACTAAATATCATGCAAATCGGACTACTGCGTTGACGTATTCCGTGCGAGAGAAGGTGGGTATTGGGGAGGAGGTATTGCTGTGAAAAGGGCCTCTTCAAGAGTGCAGCCGTTTGTGAGGGATGCAAATCCGGTTGGTCCTGATACAATCTGCTCCCTATAGTTGAAATTTAGTCTAGCAACTTTCACTCCTCCGAACCTAACCAATCCAACTTGCATCCCTCCCAAAAGAACCGACCATCCGAGCGTACAAGCAAGCGCGAAATAAAAGTAACGATGCGCTTCTCGATACCGCAGATGTACCTACCTAAGTAGCATTTCTGACGGAAAAGAATTGTCCAGCCTTTGGGCCTGCCATTTTTGGCGGGGACCTTTGGCAGGTAGGTATCTGTTTCAACGGGCAATGCCACCCGTGACGCCAGTAAGACCGCCCTCGGTCCTTGCTATTCCAGACGGTTTTCTTGCAGTGAAAATCAGTAAATTTGCAAGCGCAATATCTCAAAAACCAGTGGAAATAAAGTGTATACATTGATGCTTATTGAATTTGGCTTGGAACGCACTACCAACTCAGGTCTTCAAAAAAAAAAATAGTTCCATTTGAAAAACCGAACTTGTCCGTCGTATCTTTTATAATAATAATCAAAAAAATTCGTTCGGGCTAATAAGTTGGACCCCCCGAACCATGCATTCCATATTTTTTTTATATTTTTATCTCCAATACTTTAGGAGCTACGGCGCTGTCCAGTCTACCGTGGGACACCCTGTACACTGTATTGGTGGCTCGCGGGCCGCATGTAGCTGCTGATCAGTGGGGGAAGCGGCTGACTGGTGGTGGGGACTGTGCGGCCTGCGGCGGCGAACAAGTTGCTCAGCCCTGCTGTAATGAATGATTTACCCTCGACTGCGGGGCACCCTCGACCTCGATTCGCTGCGGTCGACCGAGAATTCATACCTGTTTCAGAAAAAAAATTCTTTATCGTATCAAGATAGAAGTGACGCCGATGGATCCCTTATGTTTTTAACGAAGTAAATTTTAAATTATGTAAATCACTTTTTCATGTAATTTCCTTCATTATTGTCCGAATTACGTCGTTCTTGGTGTTATTTTCGTCGAAGAAATGTAAGGAATCAATTGGCGTCGTTTTCGCAAAGATCTGATGAGAAATGTGGAATTGGAGATTTCTCACTTCTTAATAAGTATTCCTGTCTCCCCGGGGGTCGAAGCCTTCGACCCAAACGCCATGATGCTCAATGAGGCATCAATTATGGAACGATACTCTATGACATCTCGGGTGTCTCGAGTATCTCAGGTAGTTTACCCGGGTATCGCCTAACCGAGAATTTGTTCTCTTCCCGGGTATGTCACGGGTGTATGTACCCGATCTCCCGGGAATCTACAGCTCTAGTCGACACGAAGTTATCGTCAGCTATGAAAGAGAGAACGCATGATACTAATTGTCTAGTTTCGTTTTTCACGTGCCTACCGCTCTGCCGCTTCGAGCTCGACCCGAATGCGCGCCTACAATATATCAGCGCTCTGCATATGTATTTATAATATTGGTTCGCATCGCACCCTGCGCTTCGTTGTAATTCGTTTCGCGACAGCAGAGCGTATAGATTCGTTACCCCTTAAGGCTGCCGTCTCAAGCGTCCTCAGTAAACAGACGGACCCTAATGAAACTACTGCAGTCGATAAAAAGAACTTATATAGAGGTGACATCTCCAGGTACTCTATGTAGACGAATTTTTTATGCATAGTTGCCACATTTTCTGTTCTCTCCGTCTCTGCCGCGCTGTTGCCACACCTCTTTCTATCGAGAAGTCTGGAAAGAATACGGCACGAGAGCTGCGTCTAGCGCCAGAGCCTCGCTGAACGTAAAGGAGGATGGCAATAATGAAAGATAGAGAGGTTGGGTAGTGAAGTTAGGAAATATATCATTGAAACAATACTTATTTCAGTATCAATATCTCTTCTACACTTCGCAATTCTAATTATCTTTTCTCATTCTGTGTAATTCCTCTTCTCCATTGACGGTCTTCCTACAATTTTATCAGATCGCTCGTAATGAAATCGCACATTTGCTGTAACAACGATGCAACTCAAAATTTGCAGTTTTTGAGTTATTAGTATAGAAAAAGCGGTTGTTGTCTAACAAAACTTTTCCCGTTAACAAAACCCGTTTCCCCAAAAATCGTGAATTTTGAGTTGCGAAATATAACGTATGCGGTGAGGGAAATATTTATATTTTCTTGTGAAAAAAAATATAATTATATGATTGTTTATTTTGTTTGTTTTAATAGAATGTAAAACTTTCATATTTTCTATCGTATCGGCATGAACGTTTCAGTAACATACTGCTGAGATTTTCCAAATGAAAATGAATTTAAACACGGTATAAATCGGATTATTTGTAGCATTATTAGATTAGAAATGTTACACATTTATATTTAATTATCTACTACAGTTCTAGAAATAATCCAATTTATACCGTATTTGAATTCAGTTTAATGTGGAAAATCTCAGCAGTATGTTACTGAATACTGAAAACATCACATTTTACATTTTATCAAAACTGTAGGCCCTCCAACCGAGATTACAAGCCGCCGCCGAACAGCCCAAATCCTCGCTGGTCGGGACCGGCGGTGAGCCCGTATCGTGAACAGTCCTAATTCCGAGTGTTCGTTTCTCGCTTCTTTCTGGCCGATGGGGGGAGCGAGATGGGACGCTTTGCGTGCGCGACGGGCGCGAACGCAAAGGACGGAGTGTCAGGCGTCCGAAAGATGGAACGAGACAAAACATCGTGTCGTCTGTCTCGTACCGTCCTCGCTCGCTTTCAGTGCCTCTCGCTCGCTCTCGCCTTCACCGGACAAGAGTGAGACAGAAGTGGTGGGGATAGCGAAAAGTCCACATCGTGTACACCAAACCGAGCCCGTAATGAGACAATACTATAGCATCTTTTATTTGAGTTTATCCAGATATTATCTTTGCCCATCTCTGTTCTCCAGCCGCTTCGCCGTGATTCATCCAAGCCTCCGTGACGACAAAATAGTAATAGGGGAAATGCGGCAACAGCGCGATTCGACTCTCGATACGTCTCGGCAACTATGTCTTTCCTACATTTATCGGCTAGTTTGGTCTTCCACCGGTTTTGATGGTACAAGGCACGAATATACCGTCAGCGCCGGTGACGGAGAATCCTTGAAGCTTCATTCTGTCATTTCTCCAGTCTGTCTCAGTACACGATTCATTAATATTTGAACGTACAGTGGCTATTAGCGCTCAAACGCACCAGACCACCCTGCACAGATGTCTACCGAAGGCAACTGTACCCGCAAAAACTACCTTCTGGCCGATTCCAGGACGAAAGTTGTAATTTACGGTTTGTTTACTAAACGCGTATACGTACACGCTTTTCCTAGCTTGTGTGAACGTACGCACACATTCAAGGCCCACTGAGACGGCAGCCTTAAGCAAAGTTGTACAATACTTCCCCGTTGTATGGATCTGTAGAGTTACTGATTGATAAACCAATGAGGAATTTTTAATTCTTTATATGAATTTTTTTGAATTATTTCACCTCTTGAATATGCTGCATTAATTTGGCAGTGGGACACTCTGTATTTAAATTCTCACCGCTATTATAATTTTTGTTCCTATCGCATGTAATGCTGCACTCTTATTCCACGTTTAGTCGGTAACGTTGGATGGGACATGGAAATGGTAATGGGAGCTCATGAGCCTCAAAACTGTGGGGCAGGAAATAGCACTGGGTGACAGTTCTATTCTACACATCGCACAGTGGGCTGACCCATTGTTAAAACGCGAAAAAGTAGGAAACAAAAGGTCTCTGTATATTACTTTTGGATATTTATTACGATTGTATAGACCTTAAAGTACTGGAAATCATAAAATATTTTAAGAACTGACAATCCGGAAACACATGGGAACCAGATATATTACCGTACGCCCTCGACTTCGGCTACGCATACTCATCAAACGTATTCAGTCTTTAGTGGTGTACAGTCGTGAATTGCAAGCATTTTTCAGTTTCTTTGATTTTTCTGTAATGGCTTGTGTTTCTCCAGGTATGTAACATGTATGTAAATTTGTTGAAGTTCTTCTCATACTTTCTGTCAGCAGATATCCTAATTTTATCCGAGCGTACAAAAATTTGCACGTGTTTGCACGTATTGTGCTTTTCATACATAATAACACATATATTTAAGAAATTATTGGTATTAAAAGAATTTGCATATATGTGCATTTTCTGGAGTTACGAAACTACTTATTTCGCGAAAAAGAAGAGATTTCTGAAGATATGCTCGATTTATTAGACTTACCAAACAGATATACAGGGTCATCGTTTAATCCTGCAACCCGCGCGCGCGCGAACAGACGAAAATGGCAACACCGCCTCACGGACGCATTCCACTACAACCATGCACCGGCCCAGCGCAGAGCTGCCTGCGACCGCTGGACAAGAGTGATGCCCGAGCTTCGAAAATTTTAGCGTCGCAAAGAGCTAGGAATTGGGAATTTCCGGACCCAGGTAATCGAGCCGCGCGCTCCGCTTTTATGATCGGTCTACCACTCGCACCCCAGATCACTGTAATGAGGTTTGAAAATAATGTCAACAGAACTCGTACCCGTCTCAATTTCAAAAATTTTAGCCACGACTGGGTTGACGGTTCCTTGTACGGAGAGATTTTTCGCCACCTGCTTGTAAAAACCACAGTAACGGCACATCGTTCCAAAAAATGACATTAACGGAAGCCGGTATAGGCGTGGCGTTGAGTAGCTAAAACATTCTAACACAAAAATTCTAGAAAAAAAATTCAAACACCGCTACAATCAAAGATACGTCGCATTAGTTACCCCTTACGTCTGATCTAGGTATGCACCGCATTAAGGATAAAATCATAAAAAAGAAAACCAGAACAATAGATTCTGAGGTCTGCAGAACTAACACATAATTGAATAAAAATTTAATTTCTCAATTTATAAATGTAATGATACAGAATCAACTAGCCTTTATCAACACCACGAATTTTAAAAACAGCGTTAAATACATTATCAAATAAACAGTTTCCAACAACTTTTTAAACAATTATGGTTAAAAAATTGATAAAAGAAAAATTAAGTAAACGTAAAATATGTTAAATTATCCATGATTAAGAGGGAATAATTTTTCCTCATTTTTTGGCGCAAATTGCATTCCGATGTCTTATAGTTCAAAAGTTATACGAAAAAGACGCCAAAATTTTCAACCAAGGCCGGGAAATTCTGAATAGTTCTTTGCAACGTTAATTTGACAGGGACCAGCCCAAAATTCTCGAAGCTCGGGCATCACTGCTGTCCAGCGGTCACTTGCAGCTCTCCGAACACGGGGACGGTGCATGGTTGTAGTGGAATGCGTCCGTGAGGCGGTGTTGCCATTTTACAAGTTCGCGCGCGCGCGGGTTGCAGGATTAAACGATGACCCTGTACAACTATAGATAATCAATCAAGATAATTCTTGTAGTTATGCGTAGCAATTAAAATAAAATTAAAGTTAACACGTTGCGTGCGGCACCAAAAATGGTTGACCTTCATCTAAATACAAGAAACAGCTGCACCATGGTGAAAAACAAAACGTTGCAAATTTGTAACGACATGCACACAACACTGATGAACACGTTCGTATTGAATGCGTATGCAAAAGGAAAATTCGGTACCTGAAAAATTCTTCTTTATCTTCCACATTTATTGGGACCGGGCCCAAGAGTCCAATGACGTGACCGTACACGTCACTCGCACGTATTAAAATTACTTTTTGT